>JAUPFT010000015.1:15163521-16373521 GCA_036936625.1 Parnassius smintheus behrii | reverse complement strand
TAAGGCCGCCATCGTTTGTTCTAGCGACGCCATACGTTCGTGGATCTCTTACACTGCAGCTTCCAATTGCAGAACCGTCCTGTGACGCACCTACGTAACGACGCATGCGTCTTGTTACCAAGACAAGCAGCCTTCATATTTTGACTTTGACTTTTTTATATCTTCAGTGTAATTGTTAAGTTACTTTATTGTGTTTTTTTTAATTTGTTTTAAGTTATTCTTTTTTGTTATTGTATTTAACTGTTGTGAATGCAGTCCGTAACCCAATCTAGTGATGACACGGCAAACGCAACACTTATATGTACACAGTGCAACAAGTCATTCAAATCTTTAAAAGGCCTCAACATACACACTACAAAAACACACAGGAAATGTATTAGCCAAAACAGTTCACCTTTAGACATACACCCTTTTATTCCAAATACGCCTACTTTTGCAGCCAACTTTCCAACTCCTTTCCACACATATCTTAGCCATTTGAAAAATAGTATACAGACAGTTAAAAGAATCCCTCGAGGAGCTCGAATAACCGTTGCTACACATTTGTCACAATTAATCCAGAAATGTTACATAAGCAATTGTACTCAAGACTGGCAGAACCTATTTTTATTTTCATACAGCACACTACATATAACAAAAACTGATAAACCAAATTTATCCTTGACACAAAAGATTAAAAATAACTGTACTGTCAGCTCCTCACCTTCTCCCGCACCTCTAATCAAACATGATGCCCCTCGTAATCGCAACAAACTAATCGAAAACAAAATCTGTGACGGAGATCTCAAAGGTGCCGCTCGCCTTTTGTTCTCAAACGAGGTACTTTCACCAGATACCCCTGACACCCTTCAGGCCTTACGGTCAAAACATCCTCTAGCTCCAGTAAACCCATATTTTTTCGACCGACCAACAGTAGGGCAAGCATGCCTTCAAATTCAAAACAAAGATGTAACGGATGCCATTTTATCTTTTAAACCAGGTTCGGCTGCAGGTTTGGATGGAATCTCACCGCAACATTTGAAAGACTTAACATCGCATTCTGTGGGTGATGCGGGTGAGCAACTTGTAAATTCAATCACTAAATTAATTAACTTTATGTATTCCGGTAATGTCAATCCAGAAATTGTTCCAATTCTTTTCGGCGCGAACCTCATTGCTCTCACCAAAAAGGACGGAGGGGTGAGACCAATTGCTGTTGGATCAACACTACGACGCCTGGCCTCCAAAATTGCTGTTCGACATATTTTACAGAAATTAAATTCGGAATTTGAACTCGTACAGTTAGGCTTCGGTGTAAAAGGAGGGTGTGAGGCAGCCGTCCATGCCCTACGTTCTTTCCTAACATATGGACATCCTGACGTGTTGCTCAAAATTGATGTCAAAAATGCTTTCAATTCGGTAAATAGGGGGACCCTACTGACTGAAATAAATCAACATATACCCGAAATATACAATTATCTTCTTCTCAGTTACGCTGACCCAACAAAATTGTTATATCGATCTAATGAATTATCCTCGGAAGTAGGTTGTCAACAAGGTGATCCCCTTGGACCAGCAATTTTTAGTTTGGCTATAAATCCCATAATCAAAAGTTTAAATTCTAAATTCAATATTTGGTATCTGGATGACGGAACCTTAGGAGGTGATATGGAAACTGTATTTTCTGACCTTTTTTCAATCAAAAATAAATTTGAAGCCATTGGTTTGGAGCTTAACTTTAGCAAATGCGAACTTTTTATAAATAACTGCAACTTAAATTTAAATGACATAAAACACAAATTTAATACTTTGGCACCAAATATTAAAATAGTTAACAGTAATTCCCTTTACCTTTTAGGTTCTCCAATTTTTAACGAATCTATTTCTGAATATATTAATAATTCAATTGCTAAATTTCAAAATTCTGCTGACCGTCTCCTTGAAATTAGTCCACATTATGCACTTTGCATTTTAAAATCTTGCCTTTTTGTCCCGAAATTTACGTATGTGCTCCGTTGCTGCTCCTTTTGGAATCACCCAGACCTTTTGACACAAGTGGACAACTTAATCAAAATAAGTTTAGAATCGATTCTTAATATACACATGAACGAACAATCTTGGACCCAAGCATCCCTACCCATCCGTTATGGTGGTTTAGGAATTCGCAAAATTTCCAGTGTCTCTTTACCAGCCTTCCTATCTTCTGTCCACAGTTCAGCAAATCTCATAAGTAAAATTTTAAGGGCATCCCCTTCAAACTTTGAGATTGCTGGCCTGGAAGAAGCTAGAAACGCTTTCTTAATTACATGCCCTGGTCAAAATTTTCAATTTCCTCTAAATTCACAGAGGAGCTGGGACGACATAAACTGCAAATTGACTTATGACAATCTTTTGAGCTTTAGTACAGGTTCGGCGCGTGCTAGGCTTTTGGCCGTGGGTACGCATGAGGCCGGCTACTGGCTTCACGCGTATCCTTCGTCAAATACAGGAACATTTCTTGAGCCTGACACGCTCCGAATCGCAACCTGTCTACGGCTTGGGGTTCCGGTCTGCGCTCCTCATAAATGTCCGTGTGGCAGTGACGTCGACAAGCTAGGATATCACGGGCTATCATGCCAAAAAAGTGCAGGTCGCTTCTCGAGACATGCAGCACTTAACGATATCATACGCCGGTCTCTTGCCACCGTCAACGTGCCAAGTCTACTTGAGCCGTCTGGTATTGCAAGAGACGATGGCAAGAGACCGGACGGTATGAGTTTGATTCCATGGAGGATGGGCCGGGTGCTGGTATGGGATGCAACCTGTTCAGACACGCTGGCCCCTTCCCATCTACGTGGAACCAACAACAGAGCTGGTGCGGCTTGTGAAGCGGCAGAAAAGGCTAAAGTTTGCAAATAC
The DNA here is from genome assembly GCA_036936625.1 of Parnassius smintheus behrii. Classification (NCBI taxonomy): domain Eukaryota; kingdom Metazoa; phylum Arthropoda; class Insecta; order Lepidoptera; family Papilionidae; genus Parnassius; species Parnassius smintheus. The sequence continues at coordinate 16,370,644 of JAUPFT010000015.1, read as the reverse complement.
AGGGGTCTAGGCTCCGAATATATTTTTGTCCCTTTCGGTGTCGAGACCCTTGGTCCGTGGGGTCCTAGCGCTATAAGCCTTTTTAAGGAAATAGCAAAAAGGTTAATCGACGTCACAGGAGACCGAAGAGCTGGCAGTTACCTCGGACAAAGAATTAGTCTAGCTATTCAACGGGGAAACGCTGCCAGTATCTTCGGAACCTTGCCTAAAGGACCTCTTTTTTAATAATTTAATTTAGTTATTATAATATATATTTTTAAGGTTTTTAGTATTAGAAATAATGTTTATAAATTTATGGGTTAGATTTAATTTAAAGTATATTTATCATTGTATATTGATTGTTTACATTATGTAATATATCAAGTTCATATTCATTTGTAATTACATACGTAATTGCATATTCAGATAATTTTATGTAAATATTGCAGGTCTCTCACTCGTTACGCTTGTTTAACCTAAGTCAAGCCAATTAGAATGTTTGATTAGGTGTTATACCATTAATGATGCATGCATTTTGTTGCCATAGGTGCTGAAAATAAGAGACTATTAATTTGATTTTTGACATTATGATTTATTTTGATGACTTATTTCGACTACAGTGATTTAACTATAATTATCTACATTATTTTGCTTTTATTTTTTTTACTGTGTTTGTTAAAGAAATGTTTTTCTACTTTAATAATAAAAAAGAATACTATTTGATGGTTATTGTAATAAAATATGAATATAAATAATAAAAACAAGTTAGTTAGCAAAGAACCTTTCATTACGATGCTTCGTCTTGAATGCACGTGCCAAGGCGGCGTGACACAAAGGCGACCGTATTTAAGCAAACCGGCTATACATTTTCTATTCTTGTAATAAAAATGATTGAGGGAGACTTAAAATAAATAATATTATAATATGTTAGTAGTATTTGCATAAAAGTATGCGAAAACAATTGAAAAACCATTTCATTATAGTAAGCGCAAGCATAAATGTTCATGTCCATCAAAGTAGTACCTACGACAAATGAATCGAATCGTCAAAATTTGATGTCAAGTTTACAGACAAGCATACAAAACCAACATACAACATATACCAAGCTAAAATTTTAAACTTTCCTTTGGGCTCTTGCGCAGTAGTCAGCTAAAGTGGTATTAACATTATTGTTTCATTTTATGACTAACAATGGACAGAAATAAAGAACGTTATTGACTTAAGCTTTAACGAAGAAAAGCTTCTTATATTTCCAGTCTAACTAATAGAGGTATTATTGTAAGTATATTTATTTTACACACTCTTTCAGTTATTTCCATGATAAATTATTCTAAATGAGGAACTAATTGTTGCAATCTCAGGATCAATCTTCTCCGTATTTCCTCACAATTTTCAATAATTTCTAAAATGAATCGTCTTTTAAAATAAAACTTTAATAATGTCAACCGTTATGATTTTAAAAATCAAGTAAATACAAACAATTGAAAGAAATTGAACTACATGCAAATGCGTCAAAGAAAACTTTACTTTATTCGACTTCTGCACGGAAGACGTAACGAGCCAACAAAGCTGTTACGAATAAAGACTTTTTTAACAGTTTAAGTTACAAGTTACAGGTGAAATTTAAAACTTTATCTAATGAAAACTTGTAGTTAATTTCCACAATACAGTTAAAAAGCCAAGTGTGTGGTTTTTATATGTGAATGATATGTTTTATTTTCAACTAAAAAGGGGTGTAGGTCAGAAAACTATTTAACTAGGTCCGGAGTAAGTCAGGGCAGCAATCTCGGTCCATTGCAATTCATATTGATGATAAATGACCTTCAAACGATTGTCAAAGATGCTCATTGTACTCTATTTGCAGATGACCTGAAACTGTATCTTGCTGTGAGGAACAGAGAGGATTGCCAAAAGTTACAACAAGCTATAGATAGGGTGGTAGTCTGGATCAAACATAATACCTAGGTGGATTGAAAAGTACTTGGCCTAACACAGATCCATTTAATTCTAAAAATCAAATCTACCCACATTATTTAGTTCAGTTCAGACTAGTTCATTGTGTGAAGTTTGAAACGTGTGCGATAATTAGTTGTGATTTTATAAATTTATTAACAAAGTAATCGGACATAATTTCCGCGAATGGAGCAAATCGAGCAGCGTGCCGTCATTAAGTACCTCCATAAGAAGGGGCTATCATCAAAAGCCATCCATTATGACATGGTCAGTACATTAGGCGATTGTGCTCTGTCATATTCATCCGTCAAAAAATGGATAGCAGAATTTAAGCGTGGTAGAGAGAGTGTGAAAGATGAACCCCGCTCTGGAAGGCCTTCGACGTCAACTACTGACGAAAATATTAAAAAAGTACTTGATTTAATAATGGGAGACCGCAGATTAAAAATTAGAGAGATAGCCGAGATTATAGGCATCTCTTATGAACGAACTCAAAACATCATTGTCAACGAGTTGGGTTTCCACAAGGTGTCTGCGAGGTGGGTTCCGTGACTGCTTTCAGTTGAACAAAAAAGGACGCGATTGACTATTTCACGCGACTGTTTGGAGTTATTTGAAGCCGATGCAGATGATTTTTTGAATCGTTTTGTTACTATGGACGAAACATGGGTTCATTACTCTACACCGGAAACAAAACAACAATCAAAACAGTGGAGAAGACCTGGTTCACCACCCCCTAAAAAGGCTAAGTCGATTTTGTCGGCAAATAAGGTGATGGCTTCAGTATTCTGGGACTCGAAAAGTGTGATTATGATTGATTATCTTGAAAGGGGTCCGACTATAAACTCTGATTACTACTGCACCTTACTACGTCGTTTACGAGAGGAAATAAAAGAAAAACGTCGAGGAATGCTCAGAAGAAAAGTCCTGTTTCATCAAGATAACGCCCGTGTTCACACGTTAGTACAGTCAATGGCTGAAATTCACAACTGTGGCTTTGAACTGTTACCGCATCCGCCGTATTCACCTGATCTGGCACCATCAGACTTCTTTCTGTTTCCTAACCTAAAAAAACACTTGGGAGGTCAAAGATTTTCGACAAACGACGAGGTCAAAGCAGCAGTAGACGCATATTTTGACTCTAAGGAAGAATCATTTTTTTTCAACGGTCTAAATGCTTGGAAGGGGAGGTGGCAAAAGTGTATTGAACTTGATGGTGATTATGTAGAAAAATAAAAATATAACTGATTTAGTATGTGTTTATTTTCTTGGTTAGGCCGAGTACTTTTCAATCCACCCTCGTAACTTACAATTTAACATCACGAAGTGCATAACTATGACCTTCAGCCGTGTACTATCTACAGTTACGTACCAATACCAGGTTAACGGGGCACCAATAGGGAAAGTGTCAAAAGTCAAAGATTTAGGGGTTAATTTCTCCTCTAAACTAGAATTTGGAGAGCATATAACCAAAATCTGTAAGAAATCCTACAGAAATTTTGGATTCGTACTACGGGTAGCTAGGGACTTCACTAATATAAAGGCAGTTATTGCATTATATAGTTCTTTAGTGAGGAGCCAATTAGAATTCAACGCGGTCATCTGGTCTCCACATGAGACTAAGTATAGTATCATGTTGGAGAGAGTGACGAATATATTTATTAGATATTTATATCAAAAAATGTATGGAGTATACCCATTTTACCCAAATAAGTATCCTACCTCATTCACCTTAGGTATGGTAGGATACAATGAGCTATAGGTTAGGAGGAATTTAGCGCTTGTTTCATATATCTTTAAGGTGATGAGGGGAAAGATTCACAATCCAGACGTATTGCAACAAGTGCGCATATGTGTTCCAGACAGACACGTGTGGCGGCGGCGGCGGCTGCAGCTGCTGGCTGTGCCGCGCGGCCACACTAAGCTGGTGACTGAAGCGCCCTTTACGCGCGCCCTCCGTATCCTCAACCGTAAAGAGCTCTATTTGAAATTAGTTATGGTCCTGCTGTGATATAGATACTTGTTTGAAATAACAATAAGTACATATCTATAATCGAAAATTATTAGCTTGTAACTGTGTAGTTGGAGTTGGTAAAATAGTTGTCTACATTATCGCATTAGGTGATAAACCTGTAAAGATAATTGTAAAATAAATAAATTTTATATTACATTTGATAAGCGATATTTAGCAATTCTTGTAGTGATCAATAGTTTTAAAAAAATTGTATAGTTAACATCAAAATCTCAAGCAGCTTGCTTTGCTGCTCGTAAAAGGGCAACTGGTGGTAAATAGTAAATAAATTAAAGCAAATTTAGTTACTAATACCTTACCCGGTTTTAGTACTGAGAAGCAATGCCTCATAATCTGTAGTTATACTTCATCTCTTTTATCAGTTCGTAAAAATCAACTGATTGACGGGGGTTCCTGCCGTTGGAGGGATTTGCATTGATCGTTACATTTGGCAGGCACATAAACGCCAGTCATCTACTGAAAGTCATAAGGATATAGGTATAGATATTTCTGTCACTTCCAATGGTCATGTTACTACACCACATTGTGGCTTTTTAATTATATATATTTGAAGTTAAATTCTTGTGTGTGGTGGTAGATGTAGATAAGACGTGGTACATACATCTCGCACTGGACTCAACACAAAACCGAAGTCAGTCCATAGGAAATCCAAACCTTAATGGCTTCCGACGGATGTCTTTCATCGATCTGACTGACCTTTTGACCAACTGATGATAACATTTTCACTCCCTACTGAATATAGACATTTTCAAGGATGTGCCGAATGGCATGCCTATATGGACAAATGGCCAGGAGGTATCCATCTTGTTCTGATTCGGCATTTAAGCAATACCTAGTTAGCAGAGTGTACCACGTTCAGATAAGATCGCTATTTAGAGTAGTTATTACTTTAGTATTAGTTACGTAAAAATTGCCTACCGAGAAGAACGTGGTTGACAATTTGCGTACTGTGGCCTTAACAAGAAAAATTATTTTCCATATACATGGACCAGCTCTAAATCAATATTCATATCAACTCCTGGTTCTGTACACAAATACAGTATAAATTCTGGTGTAATATTTTGTAATTAATTTTTATGCTTTATACAATTATAGAATGTCTATATATATTGATTATCCCTTTACATATTTTGACAACATAAATTTCTGTTGAATTTTATTATGATATAATACTACACGCATTTAAATTATCTGCAGACATACTAGATAGCGAGAACAACGTACTAAAAGGAAAAAATAAATTAGAGCTGTATCAGTAACGCCTACGATATTCTTTTATATTATTTTTTTTTTTTTTTTTTTTATAGAAGAGGGGGCAAACGAGCATGCGGCTCACCTGATGTTAAGTGACTACCGCCGCCCATGATCAACCGCAACACCAGGAGAATTGCGGGTGCGTTGCCGGCCCTTTAGAAAGGAGTAAGCTCTTTTCTTGAAGGTCCCCAGGTCGTATCGGTCCGGAAAAATCGCCGATGATAAACTATTCCACAGAGAGGTTGTACGTGGAAGAAAACTCCTTGTGAAACGTACAGTGGTGGACCGCCAAGCATCCAGATGGTGTGGATGGTATCGGGACGTTTGCCGTGTCGTGCGTTCACGAAATTTGGCGGCTGGGATTAATCCGAACAATTCCTCAGAGCACTCCCCGTGATAGATGCGATAAAATACGCAAAGAGATGCAACATCTCTTCGCAACGCCAGTGAATCGAGCCGATCGGAAAGCACTCGGTCGTCGACGATTCTAGCCGCTCTGCGCTGGATGCGGTCAAGTGGAAGGAGCTGGTACTGGGGAGCCCCAGCCCAGAGATGGGAACAGTATTCCATGTGCGGCCGAACCTGCGCCTTGTAAAGTTGCAGGCGGTGTGCCGGCATGAAATACTGTCCCGCTCTGCTGAGCACGCCAAGCTTTTTAGAGGCCAATTTGGCCTTCCCTTCCAAGTGACCACGAAACTGCACGTCACTCGATATGTCGACGCCGAGGATTCCGATACTGGCTGAGGCAACAAGGGGAGTGCCTTGAAACTGAGGGGATACGACAAAGGGGTTCTTTTTAGCGGTTAACGCGCAAACTTGTGTCTTCTGGGGGTTAAACTGGACTAGATTTAGTCGTCCCCAATCCGAGACTCTGTTCAGCAAAGACTCGACTTCAGACACAAGTTTGTCCCGGCACTCGGAGACGTTTTCCCGAGAAATATTGGCTCGGCCGGTGTAAAGAGCATCACCAGTGCTGTCATCCGCATAGCAATGAATGTTACGGGTATGCAACATATCATTGATATGCAGAAGAAACAGCGTTGGCGATAGCACGCAGCCCTGTGGAACACCAGCATTAATAGGCTTGCAATCGGAGCTTGCACCGTCTACAACGACCTTGATGCTCCGATCTGCAAGAAAGCTGGTGATCCAATTGCACAATTTCTCGGGAAGCCCATAGGAAGGGAGCTTCGAAAGAAGCGCTTTGTGCCAAACCCGATCGAAGGCCTTCGCAATGTCCAAACTAACGGCCAATGCCTCCCCCTTGAACTCTACTGCCTCCGCCCATCTGTGAGTGAGGTAGACCAGAAGATCACCAGCTGACCGACCACGGCGAAAACCGTATTGGCGGTCACTAATCAGCTGGTGATCCTCAAGGTACCTCATGAGCTGGCAGTTTACAATGGACTCCATTGTTTTGGAGAACAAGGAGGTGATGGCGATTGGCCGGTAGTTGGACGGGTCTGAGCGGTCGCCTTTTTTAGGGATCGGGTGGACGAAAGCCGTCTTCCACGATTTTGGGACTACGCCTAGGGAGTAGGAGTACCGGAAAAGACGCGTTAAAACCGGTGCCAACTCTGGAGCACACGTCCTCAGCACAATTGGGGGGATTCCGTCAGGCCCACTCGACTTGTGGATGTCCAGGGAGAGGAGTGCTTTGCGAACCGAGCGCTGTGTGAATTGCACTTCCGGCATGGAGCACTCAATCCGCGGGATGGTCGGCGGCGTACTCCCCCCGTCATCGAGATTATAAATGTCAGATGTCTTCGTATCACATCTACTACAGCTATTTATGATTTCATTGATAAAATGCGCTTAGTATTTTATCGTGCACAGACAAACATCTACCTTCCTTCTTGCGGAATGGATGTTGTGACATTAAAATCAACAACAACATTATCGAATAATAGCATCTGTTACTTTTTTATAAAGAAGAGCGGGCAAACGAGCATGGGGCTCACCTGATGGTAAGTGACTAACGTCACCCATGAACAACTGCAACACCAGAGGAATTGCAGATGCGTCGCGGCCCTTTAAAAAGGTCTAGGCTCTTATTGAAAATCCCTAAGTCGTATCGATCCGTAAAAATCTCTGGTGGTAGATGGTAGCAGATTTCACAAGCAAATGGTGTGAGGTAGAAAACTTCTTTTAAATCGCACAGTGGTGGACCGGCAGTCAAACAGACGGTATCACGAGTTTTGTCCCCATGTTACCATCAATGGTAAAATTGTGTGGCTGGAATTAGTCCCAACAATTCAGAAAAGTTTAGTAAACACTCCTTGTGGTAAATGAGATAAAATACGCAAACAGAATATTATTTTCTACGTGGTTAAATGTTCTTTAAAAATTTACAGATTTGAAGAATTTTGTGCCAAACTAAAGTCACAAAATTATAGAAGCTTTTAAAAAATCGTAGATGTTTTGTTGGGACTTGCCTAGGTATTTGTTTTTGTACCGTTTCAATGACACGACGTCTTATTTTTTTACAAATCAGATTAAAATTTACTACTACGCTAATGACTTACTTAGTAACTTAGTACAACAAATGATTAGCATTTGACTGCGGTGCTGCAGGCAGTGTTTTTAATTCCCGATGTTCTTATTTTCCCGAATACACGAAATAAACCTGCATTTTTTAATATAAGGTATAGTGTTTGGTATATAGTCAGTCAGCCTATTACTTTTGGTGCTGCCTCGATTAGAGACGAAACACATGTCGTGTTATTGACGGTGGTGTGTTTTCCCTGGTGTAGCGGTGTAGGATCTTAGCTAATGAATATTTAAAATCTTAAGTAGTCATAAAAGTCTCTTTCTAGAAACGTTGGGCAGAATAAGGGAGCGCAGCTATTCCCTTACTGTCGGTTACCAGAGCTGGAATCTTGTTGAATAAAAATTTCTCATTTTTTACCTTATACATATAACTACACTTTATGTTAATTCCCTCCTTATAATAAAACGTATGCGAAGAATAATTTAAATCGAATATGACTACAAAGTATAACCACATCAAGTTAAATATTATTTTGGTATGTGACCACAGAGATCTAAAATCCACTTTGTTGTCTGTGACCACATGATTTTAAGCGGAATGTCGTGATGGGTGCGGTCGGACGTTTTCATGTTTGCGAAATGAATCAACGTAAAGGATAAAACAAAGCATTTTTAAACAAAAACAAACCTTTATCTGACTTCAATTAGATAATTGATATGAAACAAACATTATATATACTTCCTAACGTTATATATATTTCCTAACATTATATATACTATTTTTTTGATTGACACAAGTATTTTATCGGTTTATTGTTATGATAAGTCATCATCATCATCGCCATCAACATAACAGACTACCGAAGTTCATTCCTGAATATAGGCCTCCCAAATAGATTGCTTCAAAGGCGGAATATTTGCCAGATTAGCTTGTTAGCTGGCATAGTTTTTGTTATTTTACATTAAAATACCTACAATATTTTTATTTCAGGCGTCAAGGACTTTTCTGTTGTCTGTTTCTGTTTGTTTGACGAGTTCAGATTCTCTATGTGGCATCGGTTTTATTTGGCAGCGTTTTTTTGTCTAAATGGGAGATATAGAGCCGTATTGTGGGCTCCACAACACATACTCTTAGATTTGTATTTGCGCTATGTTCTTAGTCCCACGCTGTTTGCATACGGGTATTAATCAACGTCCCTTCTCAACAAGATTAAGAAGCCCTACATTACACACATTTTCTCATTTTGGAAATAATATAGCTACTATTACGATATTCGGGTGCCATTTTAACATTCTGCCAAGATCTGTGCGATTTGGAATGATTATCAGGAAGGTACTGCTGCTCATTTCCCGTTCCATTTCCTTTTGTCGCGTTTACGGCATCCAAGGGACAATATGGGGTGGTGAATTCTCTTACGCTGCTACTGTAATAGTTTGGTATCTATAAGTAAAAACTCCCAGGTGGAAAAGGAATTCTGCTGTCTGTATCTGGTATCACTAAGCATTCGTTCTTTTATTAACAATATACTGTCAAGAAATTTTGCTAATTTAAGTGATTTGTAATGTTAATTCTATAGCTGTTACTAATTATTTGATCAAAGTTACTTACCTATAAATGTCCTTCGATCAAAATTATATGAAGTCGAAGCCTCCTCTGTGTTTGTATACAATGTAGTCATGAATTGACGGATCGAATCACATGAATTTAAACCTTCCGGGGAAAAATAAGTACACTATACACCTCATGTCATTGTGAGTTTATATCCACTAGAATTAGGTAAAAATAATTAAAATACAAACAAGCCTTAGGGCCTGCCTGTATTTTAATTATTTACCCTTAGAGGTAGGTAATAATGTATAGCAGGGTAGTGTTGAACACAGAGGAGGCGTCAAATTCATATAATTTCGATATAAGGATACTTACCGATAAGTTACTTTGATTAAATAAATAAATTCGTTGACGTATCCTGTGTGTTTGTATACTATGTAGATGTTTGAAAATTCGATTACATCATTCTAATTATTTACAGTCATAAATTATCATAATTATCAATTTACAACAAATTAAACAATGAAAATTATATATTAATTTAGATAATATAATTTCACATTACGTATTATTTTTTATTTGTTTATTTATTAGTAATGGTCTGTTATGAAAAATGGAGAAAGTTTTGGCTATAAGTGGCTATAAGTCTTTCTAATATTTTCAATATTAATACCATTTCTTCTAGGGTGAGAAGTGGATAAATTCCTGGTACTAAATTTAACTAGTTAAATATATTAAGTATTTCAACAAGAAAATACATTAATTTTTACCTTACATTGTACATTTTTAAAACTGCTTCATATCCCTGCAATAAGTTATACAACTTATTGCAGGGATATTAAGCAGTTTTGAAAATAAGCAACTAATATACCAAATTTAATATGGTTTTAGTGACATACATATGATATTATGAGGTAACTTATACAGTGTCAAAATTAAAAACTTTGCGCAACCGACTTCAACATAAATAAAATGAGAACATCATCAATGTATTGGAATTTAATCAAATACGTTGAAAAGAAAATATGGAGGACTACTCAAAAACTACTTGGCAGATCCCGATCAAATTCACATGGGTTTCACACGAGAATTACAAGCTCCCAAATTAAAAAAAAAGAATCATCAAAATCGCTTCACTCAGAGAAAAGTTATGAGGTAACACATATATACAAAACATACAGTCGAATTGAACACGTCCTTGTTCTATCAGTCAGTTATAAATACTCATATTTTCTCTCATTACTTTTTTTTTACTTTTTATTATTTTATGCAATTCGGCTATGTAAATCAAATTGTGTTAGACTTTAGCTTTGATCGTATTCTAGTTATTTTTCATCCTACCATAAAAGAACCATTTAACTTCACAATATGAACCCAAAACATAATAGGAAAAACAATAAGTAAAATTTTTACTTTACGTACCACGATTTAAGACAATAGATATATTATATATACATAAAAAGGTTTAAAAATTACTTTATGCTTTCCATACATAAATACCTCCTTGACTGCAATACCTCAACAAGGAGATGTTACATGACAGTTGTTGACCAGGGTAAGAATTTTAATAAGTCTTTTTTTTTTGTATTTTTAACAAGGATTTAGTGCAGGCTTATGAAGACTATAAGGTTATTCTTTCTTCTGTATTCCGTAATTTAAGATTGTGTGAAGCCCATTGAGAATACATTAATTGTAATATCCATTAAGGTGATATGGGCGCCAAAATCAGATTTTTCACGCTTATAGGTGCGCAGAAAAGCAATTTTTGTCATTAAAAACTACGAATCCATATTTTTTTAAATATATTATAGAATTTAAAGTTTTTTCTTAGTGAATTTTGTTGGCAACAAAACGATTGACACATTTTGGTTCAATAGAAAAAGATCGGAAAATTTCCTCAAAATCTACAATTTTAGGTACGTCCACACGTACGTCAAGTGAAAAAGTTGTTTCATTCGAATGTAAAAAATGTAAATGTTAGATTAAATTCAGGCTATGTGTTTACCAGTCAATACGTGTGTGAATTATGGATTGATTTTTCAATAAAAGAGTGTATATAATTTTAAAAAGAAATATCAAGTAAACATTGTGCAATTAAATAGCGCGCGAGCCGAACAAACAGCCACCGCGACTGGTGGCTGTTTGTACCTATGAAGCGTGAAAAATCTGCTTTTGGCGCCCACTTCACCTTAATGTAAAGCAAAGTCAAGCATGGTCCACCGTGTGGCGTAGTGGAGTGGGCGTGCTGTGATTGTGGAGAATAGTGCATAAAACTTAAAGTTGACCCATGAATTTTATGCATTTATATTTTTACTAATAGCAAAAACTTAGAGAAATTTTTTCTATAGGTTTAGGAATTTGATTCTAATTTTACTCACGCCAGCAGCTGCGTCAGAGGTGCTGCGATCATCATTCAGTCCGCCAAACGTGACAATTAAAACAAACAGTCCTTCTTACAAGCAGACCGGCCCACGTTCAGCAATAAACTTTTACGGACTGGTGATGCAGAAAACGATAAAAGTTGCTACAAAAAACTTTGAACGAGAATTTCTAAATAAATATTTTCAATATTATGACCGCTTAAAATGATTATAAAATATTATATTATGGATAACTTGAATCTTTACAAGAATTATCTCAAAACGATGAAATTGTTTAATCGTTGCTAGTATAGCCTTGAAAATAGATATGTAAGTTAATTCAGGAAGATAAAAGAACTTAATAGTCTTCTTCTTCTAGATAATATAAAGATTGAAGTATTAATAAAATGTTAATATAATGTTAGTACACTACAGTATTTCATACATTAAGAGATTTTAATGCAGGTTTCTTAGTTAATTCTAAAAAATCAACCAATAAAGATGTTCAGTAAACCTTGAGGTGAAGCTCATGGTAGGTTGCGGCAAAACTATAAATTGTGATAGTATTTATTATACGTGCATAAACTTATTTCTGTACAAGTTAACTAACTTAATATTAGAAAAAATAAATTGGTTATTTCTTTGAAATTATCACACATTACATTATGGTTAAGGGAGTAAGTGAAACATCCTTTTACGTAAGTATATACGTGTGGCAGGATGTCCCGCTCTTCTATAGCAAGAATCATTTTTTTCGTAATATTAAATAAAAACAAAATAAATTTAAAAAATACAATTAGATTTAGATCAGATGTAGGTGTCTATGGGCCACAGCAACCACCATCAGGTGGACTGTGTGCTCGTTTGTCACCCTATCCTAGAAAATGAAAAATAAAAATAAATAGTAATTGTATGACCTATATATAGCTAAGTCTATAGTATATAGTATTTCTTTGCTCACTATTTAATTCGCTAAGTTTTTGAATAAGATTTATGTCGATATATCCAGTAAAAATTATAATTTTATTGTTTTTTGTCGTGTTGAGATGTTGTTGCAGATTCAGAAAATTTCTCAGTATCTGTATGTGTTTATAAATTATTGGTTAATAAAGTAGGAAAACTAAAATAAAAAAAACTAAATACTTTAAAATTTTTATTGTCTTCTTCAATATAAAATTTGTATTTAATGGTTAATAATGTTTAAACTTGTTACAATAAATTTGTAACTTGTTTTTAGTTTATTTAATACTTAGTATTCATTTTAAGGAAACTAAATACAAATTAAATAAACCTCATAACACCTCCTTACATTATAACGCACCTCATCAACTAAGATCTGCAAAGTTTATTTTGATAACCACTCCATATTACTTTATGTTTAGAGCTCTTCCTTATTTTGCTGTTCATATAATTATTTTAAACTTAAATACTTACAACTGATAGGTATTTGTAACTAACGTTCTACTGTGCTTTTGCGTAATAGTTATGATAATTCGAGTTCAGTCGTTGGTACAGCTAAAAAAAACTTCTTTATTGGATCTACGGTTTTAGCTATCAATTCCTTGATGATAGGTGCTCCAATCTCTGAAATTAATTCCTTCCAGCTGTTGTTCAAAATATCTTGAATAGGTTTAGCTGTGAATAAAACAAGAATTTTAAAATGTTTTGTTGTGGATTATTTTTTATTTCTAAATACACACCATAAATAAAGATTTACGTATAGTTACGAGCTGAGTGATGCTCTATTTAATATACGGAAATCGACGTAACGTATATGTGTGTGCGTATGTTTATATATACAAAAAACTTATATAAAAGTTATTATTATATTGGATATATGGTAAGACAATAGAATAATATTATACAACGTTATTTTTATGCTAGTAAATAAGTACTGTTTCCTTTTACATTTTCTATATATATATATATATATATATATATAATATATATATATATATATATATATATATATATATATATATATATATATATATATATATAGAAAATGTAAAAGGAAACAGTACTTATTTACTAGCATAAAAATAACGTTGTATAATATATATATATATATATATATATATATATATATATATATATATATATATATATATATATATATATATAATTAAGAAATGGCGATAAAATAAGTGACAAGTATATTATGCTTACCCATTGTTTCGTCTCCATTGAAGAGGTTTTCAAGCTTGATATAAACTCTGTCGATAAGGTGATAGGAATACTCATAGCCGGTAATTTTCCAATGTTTTTGACCGTTTTTTCCATTGATTGTCTTATATTTATAAGTGGCAATAATTTTAGCTTTATCTGTAAAATCAGGCAATTCAAAATTATTTATTTAATATTTTTATAATAGGGTATATAGTGTTGTAAAAGTGTTTTGAAAGAAATTCAGTGATATGCATTTGGAAAACACACCTAAAACTGATACAATTGTAAAACAAAATCATCGTTATCATTAAATTTGAGGATCATGCACCTTCTCTGTTGGACCTTCTGTTGACCTCTCATACGTACAGATATCAGGTCTCCGTCAATGCCCCTCCTGGCTACTCGGATCATTGTCTTGTCCGGAGTGTGGGGCTGGAATCACGGGTGCATTCTGCAGGATGCCCCGTGTTTGGCTCTACAGGTCAGCCGATTGGGATATGATGCGGTTTTTCTTTGCATCCTGCCCTAAAAAAGAAGTATAATTCCGCCTCCAAGTTCTTTAAAAGAGTCATTGTCAAGGCAAAGTCAGAGCACATAGACAGAATTGGCGAGAAACTATTTCGCCTTCTTTCTGGAACACGTGCATTCTGGTCTCTTGCCCAGGCTGTCCAAAGAAATTTCTGTCAGCCATCTCTTCCATCTCTACACAAGGAGGACGACATACTGGCCCATATCACAAAGGTGAAAGCCAATCTGCTAGGCTCTTTCTTTGCGTCTAACTCGACTCGCAATCGCTGGGGAAGCACAAGGCCAATTATACCGCGGTGTAAGTGCTCCATGCAACATGTGCGATTCACATAGCACTCGGTTCGCTAAACAGTCCTCTCCCTAGACATCCACAAGTCAAGTGGGCCTGTACCGAATCCCCAATTGTGCTGAGGACTTGTGCTCCAGCGAGTTGACGCCGGCTCTAATGCGTCTTTTCCAGTACTCCCACTCCCTAGGCTTAGTCCCAAAATCATGGAAGAAGGCTTTCGTCCACCCGATCCTTAAAAAAGGCAACCGCTCGGATCCTTCAAACTACAGGCCTAACGCCATCACCTCCTTGTTCTCCAAAATAATGGAATCCTTTATAAACTGCCAGCTCATGCGGTTCCTTGAGGATCACCTGCTGATTAGTGACGACCAATACGATTTTCGTCGAGGTCTATCAGCTGGTGATCTTCTGGTCTATCTGACTCATAGATGGGCGGAGGCAGTAGAGTCCAAGGAGAGGCGTTGGCCGTTAGTTTGGACAAGTCGATCGGGTTCGTCATAAAACGCTTCTTTCGAAGTTCCCTTCCTATAGGCTTCCCGAGAAATTGTGCAATTGGATCACCAACTTTCTTGCAGATTGGAGCATCAAGCTCGGTGTAGACGGTGCATGCTTCGATTCAAGATTAATGCCAACGTTCCACAAGGCTGCGCCACCAACGCTGCTTTTGATAGTTAACAAATATGCAAATTTTTGTTAACTATAATTGATCATGTGGGTGTTTTGTGAGGGGGCGCCATCCATATGATAGTTGCATTGATGATTACTGGTACTTGCGGTATTGCGTCTTGTGATGGATTTATGAGTATGCTGCGCCTGATTTGACACATCTTGTAGTTCTAGTTGATTGAGGTATGCGGGTAGTAATGTCTACTGGCATTGTATGGGGGACCTTGGGATGGTGTAAGCCTGACGATAGTCGTATTGATGCTTGTTGCGTTCTGCAGCATTGGGTCTCTGCGATGGTTGTTTGGCGGGTCGCTTTTCTCAACGGCGCTCTCTACGTCTTGGTTTGACTCACATGTAAGTAGCTTTTCCCAAGTCGGGTCCCTTCATTACGGGTCTGCAGACTGTCTGACCTTCATGATGTTTTATGTAACAACATAGTAATATCTCTCTGTAACTTTCTCACCTTTGAATGATCGAAGGCAACTTGTTGGTGGGTGAAACAAACGTGATCGCACATGCATTTACTCAACGTCAGTGACACAAACGCTTTCTAGTGGCAAATTATTACTATTATCCTATAACTGCCTTTTGGCTATATCTGCTGTTGTATTGGTTGGTGGAGGATATGTGTCGACCTCGTGCGGCTGGTAGCTGCAGGGAGGATCTGAGAAGACTCTCAAGGCTGCGGCCAAAAGCCGCACAACGCCACTGTACGTTTCACTAGGAGTTTTCTTCAGTGTATGACCTCTCTGTGGAAAGAAAATAGCTTACTCCTACCTAAAAGGCCGATAACTCAAGTGCAATTCCCCTAGTGTTGTAGTTGTTCAATGACTGTGGTTGTCACTTAACATCAGGTGAACGGTATACTCGTTTCCTATAAAAGAATATCAAAGACCACTGCAGAACATAAATCTTCCATAAATAGCCTTTTATATTTGCCATAGTTACTAAACTTCTCAGTTCTTTTCAGTTTCAGTTGGCAACCACAGTATATATTTAACTTTCTAGTTATTATTAGAAAGAAGTGCTGCCTATTTCCTTATTTGTTTCCTCTTTTAATTGTTACGACATCCACGGGACGATATGGGGTGGTTTATAGTGGTCATTTTTCAACGCCACTGCACGGTCATAATGATTTAATGAAGTGGGCAGAATGTACCCAAAATTCAAAAAAGTATTTGTTCCATAGTCATTAGAATTCAAATAATCTATGCAAAACGATATTTTATTATAAGTACACATTTTCAAATACACTGATGATTTGAATTTCTAACTGGTAAGTAAAACGTTTGTAAATGATTTCGTGAGACTGCACCTTACGGACAATTTCATCATCATCATTATCACGTCGATTAGTAAAAATAGGCCTCCCAGTTAGATGGCTTTGTGGTTATCACTTCGATTAGTAAAAATAGGCCTCCCAGTTAGATGGCTTTGTGGTTTTGGCAGGCGGGTTGGCAGCCACAGTTTTTTTTATTTTGAGTTGGTATCAGAAAGAAGCTGTTGCCATCTCCTGGTTCAATTCCGTTTGAGGCTCTTTACGCCAGCCACTGAATAGCATGAAACAGTGGATATTTTTTCACTTTAAAGCAAATTTATTTCATTTTAAATTTTATGAGCTAATTTTGTTTTAAGTTAGAAAGAGCAATAACTTTATTTTACCTTTATTAAAGACAAGATTTTAAATGTATTAACTTTAAAATCCAACACGTTTATTAAATTAAAGTTAATTTCCTTTTTTTGTTTGGTGTTATATCAGATTTTTATTTAAAATATATGAATATACCTGTTTTAATTTCAAAATCGCCATCTCCTTGAGCTGGGATGAAAAGAAGTTTGCCATCTAACTTATAAAAACCAGTGATTAGTAAGGGACAGTCAATCTCAATTGAAATGGTCGATTCTTTGATGTCTCTCCTAGAGAAACAAATATAAATAAATAGGATGCGATATTGTAATGATTCTTGAGGTGTGTCTAAAATATAGTTTTTTTTGTGAAATGGATCCTGCAAACTTATTGAATTCCTTCTAATATATTCATAGATCATTAAAAAGCGCAGTAAAATCAACAAAAAAAAAAATTATCAAGAAGTTTTTAAAAGACTAGTCTAAAGAAATGTACTGCAGAAAATAATTTGTTAGGGAAATTTTTACTAAATTTTGTTAAATTATTATTCGCAATTTTCGAATAATTATGGATATTAAAGTAACTTACTCCACATTTATAACCTGACACTTACTAGTGCCAACTAATTTCGTGTCTCTGAAAGTAAGTTTTCTTTCGCCTTTATCAGCGTTAATTTCCTTAAAATTAAGTGAGTCGCCAGGAGGAACACCCAGCTCAGGAATACCTTTGCCTACGTAGGGAATTGCAAGTTGGGTACTAACTTTAAGGCATTCGGTGTCATCACTTTTGCAAGGTTTAATAAACGGAGCTGCAAAAAAAAACAGGTTTATCACTTTTTATAGATTGGCCAGTCTTATTTTAAAATGTGAACTGGGTATACGCTGGAGTAAGACGGTGAATCTATAATAGAGTTATTTTGATTAAGTAATAAAATTTACATACAGGTACTGTAAACTTTTTATACAGTCCGTGTTTTTATATGTTAAACAATTATTATTAACTAAAATTGTTACAAATGACATTGGTCACTTTTATATTAGATAATCTACTGCATAATGGTAAATTTTATGTACATTATTCACTAATAGCTTCCATACATACTTAATTATCTTCAAATAAATGAAATACATAAAAATCTTTATTCACCAACTAAATTTTTTCCAAGGATCTAGAAACACGGTTGGAATCTACTTGTTAATTTAAAAATACCCGTGTCTCTTCAATCTTTTTCAATACTAGGTGTGTTTGCAGTTTCGGCTACGACGATTTATTTAAATTACAAATCTGTTCAAAAAGTCATCTAAAAATAATATGAGTATTAAAGAAGTAAAAACAAAAAGTGCATGAATATTACCAGTACTGGTGTTCGATGAAATGTAAAAATGCGATAGTGTATGCTGTTCGATGCACTGTCTAAGACACAAGTATATTGACAAATTCGTTACCAAAAAACTTGTGTTTTCAAATGTTGAACCTTTTGTAATCGAACCCAGGACTCTACTTTGCAAGCTTTACCATTTTAATCGCTATGTATTATTAATGATAAATAGAGACTTACCCAGTGATCCACTAGACTCCGACAGTAAATAAGTTAAGAAAACAAGGCTCAGATAATGCATTTTAAACATTTATCGATTGTATAATTATTTTATCCAATAGTATATGTTTATATCACTAACGATAATCGAATAGTGAAGTTGTTTGGGCAAGATCTGTCGATTATATACTTATTTACACGTCAGGTCAAAAAGTGGCAAAATTTTAATTTTTTAACGAAACCAGATTTTTAACAGTATTATTAAAAAGTCTAATATCAAATTAGTATCTTAGTGCGAGTTGCTTCATGTTACAAGTTCCGGCATTCAGCGATATTATAGTAACAAAATGTCTTATATATATAATTTAAAATGTAAATGTGATGTGTAATGAGCGGAAACTAGAAAACAATGGAATAGGTTCTTGGGCTTCGGAGAAATTCTTCACGTACAAATTATCATTATATTAAGTAAATAACGATGAATAACTTTTTTTTAATCTTTTTTCGCAAAAATCTTTAGTGATAGTCAATTTCACAAGCAAGTTGTGTGAGGAAGAAAAATCGCGAGTTTTGTCACGATGTGCGACGGTCAAATTGTGTGGCTGGAATTAGTCCGCACAATTCCTCAGATTACTCTCCGTGGTAAATGCGATAAAATACGCAAAAATATTACTATTTTGAAATCTCTAAATCTACCTTAAAAATTCACATATTTGAAGAATTTTGTGCAAAACGAAAGTCGCTAAATTATAGATTTAAGAAAAATCATACATATTTTGTTAGGACTTGCCTAGGTATTTGCTTTTGTACCGTTTCAGTGTTTTCAAGAATGTTACGACGTCTCATTTTTTTTAAATCAGATTGACTACGCTGCTGACTCAGCAACTTAGTAGCCAAGCATTTGACTGCGGTGCTGCAGGTAGTGTTTATAATTCCCGGAATACTGCCTATTACACCTGGTGATGCCTCGATTAGTGGCGAAACACATGTCGTATTATTGACGGTGGTGTGTCTTTCCTAGTGTAGTGGTGTTGGAAGAAGTGGTGTTGGACCTTAGCTAATTAGTCATAAAAGTATCTTTCTAGAAACACTGGGTAGAAAAAGGGAGCGCAGCTATTCCCTTACTGTCGGTTACCATAGCTGGAATCTTGCTGAATAAATATTTCTCATTATCTTCCTTATACATATAGCTACACGTTATATTAATTTCCTTCCCATAATAAAACGTATGAGAAGAATAATTTAAATCAAATATGACAACTAAGTACACCACATCAAGTTAAATATTATTTTAGTATGTGATCACATGCCGTGTAGTGGCGGTTGAGAATATCCACTACCCCATATCTTCCCGTGGGTGTCGTAAGAGGCGACTGACGGAGACACGCAGGAGATGGGCAGTAGCATCTTCCAGATAACGACTGTGATATAATAAAAAACTGCGGTTGCCAACCCGCTCGCCAAGCGTGGCAACTATGGCAAATATCCCCCCATGAGCAACGACGCAAATAAACGGCGCCCAGTCCCCGGCGGCCCCACTATTCCTGGCTACGGTGGCGACTATGATAACGGCGGGGCAGGGGGTGCTAAGAATCTCCGGTGGAGGTTCGGTTGCCACCTACGACGACTCGACCTGGCAACGTATAACGCACGCACCCTGAGGACTGACGAGAAGATACTGCAGCTGGAAGAAGAGGTAGACAAGTTGCGCTGGCATATTATCGGATTATCTGAGGTCCGAAGAGAGGGAGGACACGGTAATCCTCGAGTCCGGGAACTTGTTCTATCACCGGGAGGGCGACCATCTGTCCCAAGGAGGTGTTGGATTTATCGTCCACAAGTCTCTCGTCAACAACGTTGTAAAGATTGGGAGTGTGTCGACGAGGGTCGCGTACCTGATACTCAGAATCACCAAACGGTATTCGCTGAAGGTCATACAGGTTTACACACCAACGTCGGCACATCCCGATGAGGAGGTGGAGGAAATGTATGAGGATATTTCCAAAGCCATGCATTCTTCCAAAACCCACTACACGGTGTTGATGGGAGACTTCAACGCAAAACTAGGCACAAGTGAAGGCGTTGAGCTGAAGTTAGGGAAATTTGGAGTAGGGCAACGGAACCGTAGGGGCCAGCAGCTGGCTGCCTTTATGGAGAAAGAGGGACTCTTTACGATGAACTCTTTCTTCCAGAAGCGGAACCACAGGAAGTGGACCTGGTCGAGCCCCGACGGTTCGACAAAAAATGAGATTGACTTCATTATGACGACCAGACGCCAACTGTTCAGTAATGTCTCAGTGACCGCAAGGGTGAGAACCGGCAGCGATCACCGAATGGTTAGAGGCACACTGAACCTTAACGTTAAGTTGGAAAGGTCTCGTCTAATGAAGTCAACGCTCCGTCCCCCTCGTGCTCTAATCCAGAATCCCGAGACTTTTCAGCTCGAGTTACGTAACCAC
Source organism: Parnassius smintheus behrii (assembly GCA_036936625.1). NCBI lineage: Eukaryota > Metazoa > Arthropoda > Insecta > Lepidoptera > Papilionidae > Parnassius > Parnassius smintheus. The sequence continues at coordinate 16,349,752 of JAUPFT010000015.1, read as the reverse complement.
TTTCAGTACCTAGAAGATTGCAGTGCAGTGGACGAGATGAATGACAAGCTCGTGGAAACTGTCCATGCGGTCGGAGCTAAGTTCTGCAAGACCCGCCGCAGAAGAACACAAAAACTCTCCGATCACACTTTTGATCTCATGGCTGTTAGACGGGAGATGAGGCTGCAATCGTCAACAGATTTGACAGCATACAGGCAACTGAACAGACAGATCTCAAAATGCATGCGGCGAGACTTACGCAACTTTAATACTGCTTGTATTAAAGAAGCGATCGAGCGGAACCAGGGCTCCAAAGTCCGAAAAGGCTTCAGTACCATAGACCACATACATACCCTGCGGCAGATTGTACAAAAGACCGAAGAGTACAAACTGCCACTTTGTCTGGCATATGTGGACTATGAGAAAGCCTTTGATTCCGTCGAAATTTGGGCGCTGCTACAGTCCCTACAGCGGTGCCAAGTTGACTGTCGGTATATCGAAGTGCTGAAGTGTTTGTACAGTAGGGCTACGATGGCTATCCGAGTACAGAAGCAGAATTCGAAACCTATCCAACTGCAGAGAGGTGTAAGACAGGGTGATGTTATGTCCCTAAAACTCTTCACCGCTGCGTTGGAAGACGTTTTCAAGCTACTGGACTGGAAAGATACGGTATTAACATCACTGGCGAGTACATCACTCACCTTCGATTTGCCGACGATATAGTCCTTATGGCTGAATCGCTGGAGGACCTTAGCACTATGTTCAATGGTGTCTCCCAACGGATAGGTCTTAAGATGAACATGGACAAAACAAAGATCATGTTCAATGTCCATGTCACACCTATGCCGGTAGTTGTTGGGAGCACTATGCTCGAAGTTGTTGACGAGTACGTTTACCTGGGACAAATAGTCCGACTAGGTAAATCCAACTTCGACCGAGAGGTCAATCGACGGATTCAACTCAGCTGGGCAGCGTTCGGGAAATTACGACATATCTTTTCGTCAGGTATACCTCAATCTCTAAAAACTAGATTGTACAACCAGTGCGTGTTGCCAGTGATGACTTATGGATCTGAGACGTGGTCCTTCACTGCTGGCCGTATGAGGACGCTTAAGGTCGCTCAGCGAGCTATGGAGAGGGCTATGCTCGGAGTTTCTCTGCGTGATAGACTCAGAAATGAGGATATCCGCAGTAAAACCAGAGTGACCGACATAGCCCAACGGATTAGTAAGCTGAAGTGGCAATGGGCCGGCCATATAGCTCGAAGAACCGATAACCGATGGGGAAGAAAGGTTCTCGAGTGGCAGCCTCGTACCGGTAGGCGTAGTGTAGGGCGACCCCCCACTAGATGGAGTGACGACCTGGTAAGACATGCAGGAAGTCGATGGATGCAGGTGGCTCAGGACCGTGCTTTGTGGCATTACTTGGGGGAGGCCTATGTTCAGCAGTGGACTTGTGAAGGGCTGTAATCATGATGATGATGATGATGATGGTGTGACCACAGAGATCTAAAATCCCCTTTGTTGTCTCTGACCGCATTACTTTAAGCGGAATGCCGTGATGGGTGCGGTCGGACGTTTTCATCTTTTGAAAATGAATCCCCAGGTAGAATAATAATACAAAGCATTTTTAAACAAAAACAAACCTTTATCTGAATTCTGAAAACGAAGACAATTCAATAAGATAATATATATGAAACAAACATTATAAATATGTACTTACTAACATTACATATACTTTTTCTTAGCTTCACACAAGTATTTCATCGGTTTATGGTTATGATAAGTCATCATCGTCATCGTCATCGTCATTACAGCCTATCGAAGTTCACTGCTGTACATAGGCCTCACAAATAGATTGCTTCAAAGGCGGAATATTTGCCACAGTTTCCACGCTTAGCTAGCACAGTTTTTGTTACTTAACAATACATTAAAATGCCTACAATATTTTTATTTCAGGCGTGAAGCATTTAACTAATACATAAATAAGAAAATAAACCCAGACACTTCAAATGTTTTATGAGTTCAGATTCTCTATGTGGCATCGGTTTTGTTTGGCAGCGTACTTTTGTCTAAATGGGTGATATAGAGCTGTATTGTGGGCTCCACAATACGTAGAGTTTTATTTGCGCTATGTTCTCGGTCCCACGCTGGTTGCATACCGGTAATTAATCAACGTCCCTTATCAACGAGAGTGAGCCCTTCATTATCGACGTGTAGCTGGTCACCACGAGAACAGACTCCGTATTTACATTTTCTCGTTTTGGAAGTAATATAGCTGCTATTACGATACCCAGGTGCCATTTTTATATTCTGCAAAGATCTGCACGATTTGGAATTATTATCAGGAAGATACTGCTGGTCATTTCCTGTTCCATTTTCTTTTGCCACCTTTACAGCATCCAAGAGATAATGCTACTTTTTATATGGGGTGGTGAATTTTCTTTCGCTGCAACTGTAAAATTTTGAATCTATAACATTGATTAAAACTACTTTTACGGATTTGATCGCATTTATTTATTTTATTTTTAATACCCGACGTTTCGGGTGCTTTCCAGCACCCATGGTCACGGGGAACAGAGGTGACTGACGTCCCGACAACAAAGTTAACTCGGAGTACCTTCAACCTTTTAATTATTGTCTTCGGTTAGATCTACGCAGAATGAACTAACTGTATTCTGAAGTCTTGCAGTGGTTATGCTTGTGTTTAAGTTTTGGTTTTGGTTTGAAAGGATGATTGTGAGATTCACCCTTCATAGTTAGGTACCGTAGGCAAATCTTTGTTGCAGAGACCACGTAGGATCTGTGACAGCAAACACCTGACCTCCGAGCTTCAGCACGTCAAACAGCTTCTGCACGATAACAAACTTCGGGTCCCGCATCTCCGTCACAGTGAGCGAGTGAAGCCGGCCACAGTCGAGCGTGTGCCTGCTGTACTACCATAATGTGTCAGAGGTATCACAGACAATATTGGCTATTGAAGCGAGCTTCTATTAGAATATTCTACAAGCTGCCGAAGAAGATTAGTCAATTCTTACCATCCGCCAAGTGTCATATTCCTCTGCAAGATGCGGGAGTGTACAAGCTTGATTGTGACCGTAGTTTCTCATATATAGGGCAAACAAAGAGATCATTTTGAACCCGCGTAAAAGATCATAAAGCTAATGTGAAGAATCGACGCTCCTGGAAGTCTGCAGTCTGTGAACACGTACAGGATCGCCCCTGTCACTAGATGGCCCTAACATTTAATTAAAACATTTAATTGATTAAACAATATTTAACATCAGATTTGATAGACCACAAATCCTCGCGAAAGAACATCGATTCCTACCAAGAATGATACGTGAGGCTATTGAAATTAAAAAACATCCTTATTTCAGTACAGAAGGAGGCTGGGTAATACCACCTTCTTGGGACCCCATAATCAATCAAATTAAAACTAAACCCAAGCATACCACTGCAAGACTTAAAACAAAGTTAGTTCATTCAGATCGGAACAAAGACAATAATATAAATTTGAAGTTACTCCGGGTTAGCTTTCACATCAGGACGTCAGTCACCTCAGTCCCTGTGACCATGGGTGCTGGAAAGCACCCGAAAGGTTGGATATTAAAAATAAAATAAATAAACGCGATAAAATCCGTAAAAGTAGTTTAAATCAATATTAAAACTACTTTTATGGATTTAATAGCGTTCGCGTAAATATAAGAAATCATTATGGTGTCTATAAGTAAAAACTTCTAGGTAAAAAAGGACTTCTGTTAACTATATCTGGTTTCACCAAGTATTTTTTCTTTTATTTACAATATACTGTCAAGAATTTTTGCACATTTAAGTGTTATATAATATTAATTCAATAGTTGTTACTAATTGTCATAACACAACTGTACCTCCTATAAACCATTATAATAGATGCATCAGTTGAGAAATAATATGGGATCAATTTGATGGCCCCGTTTCCATACTGTCTTGCATAGGTCAGCGACTACTTATAATGCATGAGAAACACAGTACTGGAATACGATCAAATCATTGAAAATCCATTCAGTTGATTTCTAATATACATTATAATTTCATCATAATATACATATTTTCATATTTCCTTTATTTACAAGTTAATTTGCGTTTTGATATTACATCTACGAAAATTCGCCTACGCATGGTTACCTTGCATGACTATCCTCGTTTAAGTTTACTAATATAAGTTCATTCTTACCTATTATTTCTATAGTACAACCGTAAAAAGGAAAATATTTCTTAAATAAAATGTTGGTCTATAGGTTCGGGAACCTAGGTCTAATATTTACGTACAAGTAAACTTAGATAGCAACATATTTAGATCGATATTTGGCAAATGCTCGTCTTTCTGTCAAAAGATAAATCGCGTGTAAGTGAGGTTGACATAATTTAGGAAAAAAATTTGTCACGATTTTTTTTATACCTATATAATATAAGGTAGCTGTGTAATAGATTTTACACCACCCCATTTTTTCCCTTAGGTTTCGTAAGAGGTGACTATTGGTGGTTCCAGAAAGATGCATTAAAGCTGCGGGTGCATAATAATTACGTGTGTTCTCGTTGTCGCTCCCCGTTACTCCTCGTGCCCGCTGGTATAATAGGACGAAGTTGCTTCAGAATGCACCATTGTCACGTGCTAATACACTATATTAATAAGATCTCACAGGATATTGACGTATTTACATGTAGTGAGACGAAATTCATAATTGCAGCATACAAATGCGTTGAACATTGTAATTATTTACTTATTAGTTTTTTATTTTACAATTACGTTGATAGATTCCATACTAGATATCATTATTTATTAGTCAGTAGTTTTCTTATATTTAGGTAAGTTATAGCATCGAATTGGTTTAATAACTGTAATGATGTTATAAATATGTAATAAATAAATAAATATATAAATGTTTTTATACTATTGCTTTCCAATAGATGGCGGTAAAGTATCTCAGTCAATTATGTAACTACTGGTAAAGTTACAAGATAGTATGACAATTTTTTGCCTAGGATTCTGTCGGGGTATGTATCACTTTCTTACTTTTGCCAAATATCATTGCTAGCACTGCTGTATTCCAGTTTGAAGGGTATAGTGATCCGGTATAAATACAGGTAGTGAGGTATTCCGTCTTAACCCATAGAGCTGACGACACATCAGTAGACTTTTTTTTATTTACTTTGGAGTTGTCTACAGATGTCCATGGACTAGCAGTAGGACGTGGCCACTCACATCATAATATTTTAGTTTATATCTTCATTTTAATTAAAAAATATAATTATTTTAGTATATGTACGTTTTCTTAAGCAATCAATATAACTATAAATATACACCTTATACATGGATGTAAGAAAAATATGTTCGGTTCCTCTCGAAAGTGTTACGTTGTTGTTTAATGTGTAGTTAGTCCGAAATAAAATTTATATTTTAAAAAAAACTGAAAAGTGTGTTATTTAAGAATACATTTCAATGTATGATTATTAATAAAAAACGAATTTAAGTTTCTCAAATGTACATATAACCGTCAGCTTAACAGAAATGTGTTTGTTATTGAAAGATATGAATTTCCCTAGTCCAACGTAGAGATTTTCATTATATTCCGAGTCACTTGACCGACTTTCACTACAAAGGAATCTAACTACTTTTATCGTTTTAGTGAAACATTATTGCGGTCAGCAAAAAGGTCCCTAGATCAAAAGAAATTGCCATAAATATATCGTTGAAAATAAAACTACTTGAGCACACATTGTTATTAGTTTTGACGACTCCGTGGTGCAATGGCTTAACAATGAGCAGCGCTCGGCACCGCGGGTTCCAATCCCGCTCGAAACAAGTATTTGTATGGTCTACAAATAACTGTCCCGGGTCTGGATGTTTTCCCTTGCGAAATTTATGTCTGTAAACTGCCTCCGCAATACAGATAAAAATTCTAGTGCGCAGGTTACGTTTAAAAAAAAACCATTATATAAGTACATTTATAAACAGAAACATGTAAGTAACATTCCAAATTCAAGTTACTCTCCCCCCATTTTCACAGCGTATATCTATGTTGGAATATTTTCACAAGGAAAATTAACTTAAATAGTGAACAGTTTGCACAATTATATATTTGTGAATTTAAATGTCACTTAAATTTGAAAAATCGATTTTTAAACTTCAAATGATATTGAAGCCCAAAAGGCTAAATTCTTTACGTATATCTACCTAAAGAATTTAAGTGCAGTCGACTAACTTTAACAAAGAAAACTATAGTCATATATTTGGCACCTGTTACTGAACCAAGACTTTAAAGTGTTCGCCAGAAATTTGTCTATCCCAAATGGGTCTGTCCTCAATTTCACAAGCTGTGACAGCGTCAAATCCGTAATTCCTGAGATTTTAAGTGAGATTCTGAAATCTTACGAACAAACGCATTTTGAATTGTATTTGCAGTCACACGCAAGTGTGGGCAAAGGAGCAAAATCGAGTCATATCCGATACCGTTCGGTGATATCCTGAATGTCAGACTGAACGAGGTTAGAATGGCTCTACAGCGCTTTAAAAACGGTACTTCTTGGGACGAATGGAACATAAGTGTTATAGAATTGTGACTAAATAAAGGCTACAACACCTTATTGAAAAACTAAAAACAGATTTACCTTCTGAACCGCGTCTTCTAGCTGCTTTTAAGAGTCATTTTTCTCTCATACTTGTCGACTTCCACTTCCAGTATCTCGAACAGTCTGGTATATTAAAAGATTTTACTCCTATAGACCATATGCGTACCTTTATGCAATATTTATAAAAGAAGGAAGAGCATTATCTGCCACTGTGTCTTGCGTATGTGGAATATGAGGAAGCTTTCGATTCCGTTGTAATTTGGGCAGGGTTCTAACAGCGGTGCGAGATTGACTATCGGTATATCGAAGTATGGAAGCCAGCTGAGTACAGAATAAGAGTTATACGGAACTAATTCAATTTTAAAGAGAAAGACAAGGAAACAGAAACAGAAATAGAAACTTTTTTATTCAATGTTGATTATAAACAGTACTTATTGAAAGTCAATTTTTTTATTTACCACTGGTTCGCAAAAAAACCTCTGTCCTGGGAAGAACCAGCAAGAAACCCAGCGGGACCGATTTTTTTCCAAATAATAGCTTAAAATCATGTTAACAATTAATAACACAAGACAAATTAGAAATAGCTTGGTAGCGATCACCCTTCCCAGGGGTTATTATCACCCATAAATTCCTTAATATTATAATGACCCTTTTTATACCCTTTTGACAGGCCGGTTGGTCTAGTGGTTAGTGACCCTGACTGCTAAGCCGGAGGTCGTGGGTTCGATTCCCACCCAGGACAAATGTTTGTGTGATGAGCACGATCATTTGTTCTGTGTCTGGGTGTAATTTATCTGTAATATTTATGTATTTAGAAATATATAAGTATGTTGATCAGTTGTCTAGTACCCATAACACCAGCTCTGCTTAGCTTGGGACTAGATGGCGTTGTGTGATAGTTGTGGAATATTATTATTATACAAACTTAGTTTAATAAAATTTTTGACTTTGCATGTGACAAATTTTGTATATTTTCTGGGATTTAGTTGTAAAAGCGTATACATCACCTCAAGAATGAATTACTGACTCGTTAGAGTCACACTGCAGCCATATTATGGTTGTAACACGAATGGGTCGGCTCGACCGGAGAAGAACAACGTTCTTACAGAGAACCAAAGACACTTTTTACCGGATAAGAGCCATTCCATCTTAGTGCTCAGAGGTGACCACGTATTTGTGATTTGATTCTAATTTGAGGATAAATGTAGATGTCTGTAGGCCTCGGGATCCACTAACCATTAAGTGGAATGTGTGCTCGTTTGTCAACCACCCTTATATTTTAAAACGCATATCTGCACTTATTACGAACTTGATTTATAGATATAGAAAAATGGTCAGAAGTTAAGCTAAAATTGTCCAGTTCGAAAAAAATACAGCGGAGGCTGCCCTTCAAAACTTAAACGGATCAATACCAAGCATTCTTGTAACCTCCAAATTTTGACGGTCATGTTAAATTTGATTGCTATTTTATCAAGTATTTCAATGGCTATTACTATAGAGACTGTCAACGGTCAATCTAGCGTTGAACCTTCGGAAAATACCCGATTATAAAACTATGTTCAGTTGCCACATAATAAATCATTACCAATTTCATCCACAAAGTGAAGATTCATTTGATTTTGTAATATGGAGATCAAAACACAAAAATACACAACAGGTCTCTTCGATGAGAATTGTAACGGCTTGAATCCTAAGATAACAGACAGGTTAAAGAAGAACCATTGTCGGTTATCATCAGGTTATCTTTTTGACATCGAATGATAACTCACCCTCCGTCTTCCAAAAGAACATTAAATTTTTTTCAGCTCATCATATGATGAATTAATATTTATCGTCCATTGTTCCTATTTGATGATTTTATTGTTATACCTGTACCTATCTGAAAAACAATTATGATATGCATCGTTTCTGTGAACATTAAATTTTATTTTTTGTTTGTCTGTTCATAATAATTAAGAACAGACAAACAAAAAAGTAAAATTAAATCTTATTCGTAGTAATTATCACTACGAGTATGATTTAATGTTGATGTTAACTGTGCACTCTGAAGTACACATGACAACATAAAAATTTTAGTTATATTTTTAATAGTTAAAAATTCGTAATTTCTGCCAAGATTTGCATCATTTCCGTTATCAGTCATTTTCATAATTTTGAGGATTTATTACTTATTTTGGCTAGCAATTTTCCATTAATCAAATTTGATTTCCGTTTTAGTCTCATTGATATAAGATGATTAACAACTTAAATTGAAAAAAATGCAATAAATACAAACCTTCTTGCATGTTTTTAATAAAAATTAGAGCATTCGGTAGAATAGCCCAATTGCAAACGGCTTATTATTATGTTAGTAAAATAAAACAAAGTTTACTCTCATAACGCTTAAATCAGTATCGAGAAAAAACACGACATGCCATAACCCTTCACCCAATACGTTCGCCATGGTAACCATTTTTATGATACGTGTCACTTTATATTTATGACTGATTAAGTAAAAACAGAATTAGTAATGACATTGTCACTCAGACATTATATTATTATCTCAAAATATACAGCTGTTATCATCGCACAGTCCGAACGGTAATCCGTTTAACTCGTCTGTGAAGATATTTAGGGGTTTGTTTTGAGTCTTAACTTTGTGAAATAAAGCTGCGAATCCTTAGTACGAGTTTATGTTTAAGCTTGCGGATTTAGGATCGCAGATGCGCATCGGAGTGTCTATCTTGATTACACGGACGGAATAGGAATATAAATTGTGTGCATTATCGGGGCTGATGGTATTGAGTGTCAGATTAGCTGTACTTTAATCACTCACACTGTTTGGAAGAAACCACAACGTGTTCTTTCTTGAACGCCTTTTATTTACCTATACTGCTTTTCTTTCAACATACTCAGTTGGTTGAATCTGTGGTGTGATTTTCTTTGGATTAATTTTATTGATCTATTGAAATCACCATATTTTTTAATTTCAATAGCCTCACGAAAAGACCTTGGAATCTCTGTACTGCAGATTGCACACTTGCTGGAGCGTTGATGTTTTAGGTTAGCTAATTACTATTTTACGCGGACTTTAATTTTATTTTCCAATAAAAATGAGGTCACATTCATAATCAAGCGTGTACATTCCTGCGTCATGTGACACGAAATCTTGTCCCCGAATTTCGCATTAGCGATGCAGAACGTATTATATTCGTAGAAGCTTATATAAATGCTTGCCATATGACATACGTAACGTATATTCCTCGGCAACGGCATATTTTTAAATGGAGATGGAATTTTAAGAAGTTTTATTTATCTTATCATCATCATAAGCATTGTTTTTGAATTCTGTCTATCCAAAGTTTTCTTAGGAGATATTTTAGGTTGCAGTAAGACCGACTGTTGTTTTATTTATAGGATAGGGTGACAAACGAGCACACAGTTCACCTGATGGTAAGTGGTTGCTGTGGCCTATTTAGTTGTCGAGAATAGATCTACATCTATTCTCAACAACGAATCAAAATGCAGATGCGTTATCACCCGTGAGGACTAAGATGGAATGCCTCGTTACCAGTAAAAAAGGTCTCCCGGTTCTCTACACTCACCATACGAAACACATCAGCATTAAGCTACTATTTTACGCTGGTATTCTGTGAGAACGTGATCCTTCCCCGGTCGAGCCGACCCATTCGTGCTACAACTATACTACTAATATGACTGCAGCGTGGCTCTACCACGTATATTGAAACAGGAGATGATCCGAGTAACAGCTAAACAATAAAAATGCCGTTGTCAACGCGCCTGTCTCTTATGGCAATTATGGTGTAGGTATATAATAAGGCAATCTATAAGAGAGGCATATATTCAGCAGTGGCCCCAAAGAGCAGTTGCCTTGAAAATCTGCAGATATTTTAAAACTATAGGCAAGGAGACACTAAATGTTAGGATAAAATTTAATATACCACGACGATTGGAATCTTAAGCCATAGTCCAATGAATATTCCGGAAAAAAAAATCGCACATCGCTTACATTCTATCCAACTCAGTTTTAATTTACTATACATCCTTCGTTGAAACAATTGAATAATAATGCGGAATTTAAGTATACCAGCTAATGAATTTATGTGCGCATAAAAAAACTTTTAATTATTTCAAGCCAAACAAAAGATTGAAGCAGTTCAAGGTGTTTTGCATAATTCTCTCGTAATATATAAAATATGAATGTCAGGTGCCTGTCTTCGCATTATTACGCGACTTAAGGGGAAATATAATCTCAAATGGCTTAGCAAGATCCTCCCCTATGCCGAAAGTATTGCAGCATTAATTTTGAAATAAATATGTGGTAAAGTTGAGGATTAATGTTAAGGACTATGTTAGACGAAAACACGATCCCGTAAAATTTTCTCGATAGAAAAAAAATCCAAAGTTACCTCCAAACTGAACAATACCGGCCAATCTCCATCGCCTCCTTGTTCTCCAAAACAATGGAGTCCATTGTAAACTGACAGCTCATGAGGTACCTTGAGGATCATCAGCTGATTAGTGACCGCCAATACGGTTTTCGCCGTGGTCGGTCAGCTGGTGATCTTCTAGTCTACCTCACTCACAGATGGGCGGAGGCAGTAGAGTTCAAGGCGGAGGCATTGGCCGTTAGTTTGGACATTGCGAAGGCCTTCGATCGGGTTTGGCACAAAGCGCTTCTTTCTAAGTTCCCTTCCTATGGGCTTTCCGAGAAATTGTGCGATTGGATCACCAGCTTTCTTGCAGATCGGAGCATCAAGGTCGTTGTAGACGGTGCAAGCTCCGATTGCAAGCCTATTAATGCTGGTGTTCCACAGGGCTGCGTGCTATCGCCAACGCTGTTTCTTCTGCATATCAATGATATGTTGCATGCCCGTAACATTCAGTGATATGCGGATGACAGCACTGGTGATGCTCTTTACACCGGCCGAGCCAATATTTCTCGGGAAAACATCTCCGAGTGCCGGGACAAACTTGTGTCTGAAGTCGAGTCTCTGCTGGACAGAATCTCGGATTGGGGGCGACTAAATCTAGTTCAGTTTAACCCCCAGAATACACAAGTTTGCGCGGTAACCGCTAAAAAGAACCCCTTTGTCGTATCCCCTCAGTTTCAAGGCACTCCCCTTGTTGCCTCAGCCAGTATCGGAATCCTCGGCGTCGACATATCGAGTGACGTGCAGTTTCGTGGTCACTTGGAAGGGAAGGCCAAATTGGCCTCTAAAAAGCTTGGCGTGCTCAGCAGAGCGGGACAGTATTTCATGCCGGCACACCGCCTGCAACTTTACAAGGCGCAGGTTCGGCCACACATGGAATACTGTTCCCATCTCTGGGCTGGGGCTCCCCAGTACCAGCTCCTTCCACTTGACCGCATCCAGCGCAGAGCGGCTTGAATCGTCGACGACCGAGTGCTTTCCGATCGGCTCGATTCACTGGCGCTGCGAAGAGATGTTGCATCTCTTTGCGTATTTTGTCGCATCTATCACGGGGAGTGCTCTGAAGAATTGTTCGGATTAATCCCAGCCGCCAAATTTCGTGAACGCACTACACGGCAAACGTCCCGATACCATCCACACCATCTGGATGCTTGGCAGTCCACCACTGTACGTTTCACAAGGAGTTTTCTTCCACGTACAACCTCTCTGTGGAATAGTTTACCACCGGCGATTTTTCCGGACCGATACGACCTGGGGACCTTCAAGAAAAGAGCTTACTCCTTTCTAAAGGGCCGGCAACGCACCCGCAATTCTCCTGGTGTTGCGGTTGATCATGGGCGGCGGTAGTCACTTAACATCAGGTGAGCCGCATGCTCGTTTGCCCTCTCTTCTATAAAAAAAAAGAAAAAAAAACCACTGTTATTCAGAAAATACTTTAAATAAGATCATGAAACCTTGTATACTAACTGAACTAACTATAAAGCAGTGCTTATCTTATTTACTTTTTTTAAAATACCATTATTTTCATTGTAAAAAGAAATTACCTAAACTATCGGCGCGTAAGCTTGATTCCTGTAGCCCCGTTAGTATCGCTCCGGCTTTTGAAGGGAGAAGTTGTGTCGCTTACGATCAGAATACAGATTACGCAACAGGACGACGTAACATTAAAATGGGATATAACCGTTATAAAAATAAGAAGCGACTGGGTTGGCGTTAAGAAACAGGCATAAATATGATAAACCTAATGAAATAAGTATCTAACGACTTATCTATTTACAGTATTAGTGATTACAAACATGTCGGTACATAGCATATGACGCGCGGGGAATTGGGGGCGAAATTAGAATTTGAGCTGACTTACTCTATCCTCTTAACGTAGAACAACTTTATTATCATAGAATGTTAGGTTAAATGTGGTGCTACCAGAAAGGATTATAAATAATTAAAACATTATGAATTGGAAAAATAATAAAAATTAAAGACTGTATTATTCTTGTTAATAATCTATAGTGTTTAAATATATTGAATCTATGAAAATTTTGCCTTAAACTAATGAATAAGAGTGTCAGAATCATTAAAGATAAAATAACTACATACGTGGCAGAGCCACGCTGCAGTTATATTTGTAGTATAGTTGCAGCTCGAATAGGTTGGGTCGACCGTGGAGGGACCACGCTCTTACAGAATACCAGCGTAAAATAGTAGCTTAATGCTGCTGTGTTTCGTAAGACGAGTGTAGAGCACCGGAGACGCTTTTTACTGTAAACGATGCATTCTATCTTAGTCCGCACTGGTGACTACGCATCTGCATTTTGATTTGTAATCGAGGATAGATGCAGAGGACTGCAGCAACCACTTACCATCTGGTGGACTGTGTGCTAGTTTGTCACCCTATCCTATAAAAACAAAAGTATCCCTCTGTCAGCTTTTAACACACCTAATGGAAGATATGCGGTAGTTAATTCCTTCCTTCTAGGTATGCATGAATTTTTAAAGGTGTGTCCATTTCTGGAAATCAATGACATTTTGTAAATTAAATATATTATAACTCTCAGAATCACAAAACATAACACAAATTCGAAGCTAGTAGCGTGTTTTTCCAACCATTCAGCAACGCAGTCGTCATAGTACCTACACAGTACACAAATAGCTTATCTATTGTTTTGTTGACAAATCATTATTTGAAAATATACTCACACATCATTCATTGCTCTCATGACAACTAAGTTTTAAATATGAAAATTAATTCCAATGTCATTTTCTTTTGACATGGGACCGTAAAGTCGTTTTAAGATAAAACACTCATATACATTGTTTGTAGATGTAAATTGTGTGAAAATTATCGTTGTCATTTTTATTGATGCTTTTTCATCTACTGCTGAAGTCAGTCAAGTTGAAGGTTAGGTCGTGAACAAGTACGGCAACCTCTTACATTTAATCCATAAACTTTTGATTGACGTGTTTTTTATTTATTTAAATAACTTGTCACGTACAAAGAGAAAATGCTTTAAACCGGTTCGGTCAGTGCTCAATATCAGGTGTACAAGTCGCACATAGTGCTTGTTTTCGTTTCACGTTTGATTTTAAAATCACAAATGAGTAATAAATTAGTGTCATGTAAAATATAAAAACATGTAAAAATAGTTTGTTGTACTGTATACGAACTATAATATATATATATACAATTAATAATAATTATTAAATAGTATATGCAATAATATTGTAACTTGTTCAAAGCAAACAACTGCAACATCAGGGGAATTACAGATGCGTTGCCGGCCTTTTAAAAAGGAGTAAACTCCTTTGTTGAAGGTCGTATCGGTACGGAAGAACACTGCTAGTAAAACGTACAGTGGTGGACTGCCGAGCATCCAGAAGGTGTGGATGGTATCGGGAGATTTTTCGAAATTTACCGACTGAAATTAGGTCGAACAATTTCTGAGAGCACTCCTCATGGTAGATACAGTAGAAGATGCAAAGGGGTACAACATCATTTCGCAGCGCCAATGAATCGAGCCGATGAAAAAGAACTTGATCGTCGACGATTACTGCCGCTCTACGCTGGATGCGGTCAAATGGAAGGGAGCTGGCATTGAGGTGCCCCGGCCTAGAGATGAGAACAGTATTCCATTTGAGCCCAAATTTGCGTCTTATAAAGTTGGAAGTGGTGTACCAGGACGAAATACTTTTCCATTCTGTTGAGCACGCCAAGGTTTTTAGAGGCTAATTTGGCCTTGTCTTCCAAGTGACTACAAAACTGCATTTCATTTGATAGGTCGACACCGAAGATTCTGATACTGGCTGAGGGGAGGAGCGAGGAGAGTGTCCTGAAAGGAGATACGGCAATGGGGTTCTTTTTAGTGCTAAACGCGTAAACTTGTATCTTCTGTCGATTGAACTGGACAAAATTTAGTAGCCCCCAATCAGAGACTTTGTTCAACAAAGACTCGACTTTAGACACAAGTTTTGTGTGTTTGTGTGTGTCCAGTATTTCGCAACGTGTTCCCAAAAATATTCTCAAGGCCGGTGTATAAAACATCACCAGTGATGTCGTCCTCATATCAATGAATTATAACGCATTATTATTATTAATAAATGATAATTAAATTATATATTAGTTATTTCAAAATATCATTGATATAATATTTTGAACAACTAAAATGCATTAACAAGCATAAAGTAAAAAAATACGTAGTAGTAAGTTGCTTTGCCCAAGTCGCGTCCCTTAATGACGTGGCTGCAGATTATCTGACGTCCATTTTTTATAGGAGAGGGAGCAAACGAGCACGATGGCTCACCTCATGTTAAGTGACTACCGCCACCCATGAACACCAGGGGGGTTACAGGTGCGTTGCCGGCCTTTTAAAAAGTAGTAAACTCTTTTCTTGAAGGTCCCTAAGTCGTATCGGTCCGGAAAATTCACCGGTGGTAAAAATTCCACAGAGAAGTTCTACAAGGAAGAAAACTCCTAGTAAAACGCACAGTAGTGGACCG
Source organism: Parnassius smintheus behrii (assembly GCA_036936625.1). NCBI lineage: Eukaryota > Metazoa > Arthropoda > Insecta > Lepidoptera > Papilionidae > Parnassius > Parnassius smintheus. Next base: position 16,334,235 of record JAUPFT010000015.1, on the reverse strand, counting down.
CCATGCAACCAGATGGTGAGAATGATATATTAAATTTAGAGGCGATAGGCATTCATGAAATTTGGTTGCTGGGATTAAGCCCAACAATTCCTCAGTACACTCCCCATGATAGATGCAATGGAAATGCAAGGGGATGCAACATCCCTTCGCAGCACCAGTGAATCGAGCTGATCAGAAAGAACTCGATCGTCGACGATACGAATTGTTCTGTGCTGGATGCGGTCAAGTGGAGGGACTTGGACTGGGGTGCGCCGGCCTAGAGATGAGAACTGTATTCTATGTGGGGCCGAACTTGCGCTTTATCAAATTGGACTAGATTTACTCGTCCCCAATCCGACATTTTGTTCAGCAAAGACTCGACTTCAGACACAAGTTTTTACCGGTACTCGGCGACGTTTTCCCAAGATACATTGGCACGGCTGGTATATAAGGCATCACTACTCTCCTCCAGCCCGTCGGGCTGCCTCGGCGGTGGCCTTTGTAATTCAATGATGTGATGCAAGCTTATCCCTAATTAGTCAATCAATAGTTACCGACGTTAACGAGTCAAAAAAACACTAGTTATCACGTGTTTAAGTTTTTTTAAAGGACGTTGACCTTACCATCGTTTCATTAGTTAATCAATATTCATAGTTTTTTTTTCTTTTTGCAACGTGGTGTGAATGTATAAAATACAATAATCGTAATAGCAATATGTTTTATACAAGATGGTTAATATAATTATTAACATAATGATTTCTTATACGCGAACACTATACATTGATTAAAACTACTTTTACGGATATTATCGCGTTTTATTTATTTTATTATTTTATTTTTAATACCGTCCCCCGTGACCATGGGTGCTGGAAAGCATTCGAAACGTCGGGTATTAAAAATAAAATAAATAAAACGCGATAAAATCCGTAAAAGTAGTTTTAGTCAATAATTATTAACAATAAAATTGTTAATAAAGTACTAGTAATGTTGTTACATATATTTTATCTTTTTTCGTTTTTATGTGTTTTAATTGTAAATGACAATATATAGACCTATATATATATATATATATATATATATATATATATATATATATATATATATATATATATATATATATATATATATATATATATATATAGTTAACTTTTACATCAATTTCAACATTATTATACTCGAACAAATATGACCATCTGCCATCCTTAAATTTTATAAATTCTCAGGAGTTTAAAAATGTATTTCTTATCTACTTCGAAGTTTTTAAAGCCCGGATTTTAAGACTACCTAAAACTAAAAATAGATCGATAAACTCATTATTACTAATTCAATTCCTTTAATAAAGTAATTGTAATTAAAATTACATAAACTACACCCTGTCGACTAACGGACGAGGTTCTCTAAAACAAATGTACTTGGATATCACACATTCAAAAAAATACCAACATTCTCAATATATCCCTACCGTTGCGAAGATATTTTATAGAAATTCCTATGAAAAACGAGCACAAAGACAGTATTTACTTATTACATACATCTATTCACTTCAGTGAATGGATGCTCAGTATGAATGTATACATATGTAGAACAGATGAAGTGCCCAAAGACACCTACATCTATCCTGGACAAAGAATCAAAATACAGATGCGTTGACGCTTCTAAGTTATAAGATAGAAAACCATTATTAATAATTAAAAGTGGGATCCCGTTCTTGTAACTCACCATGCAAAACACAGCGGCTTCAAGCTTCTGGTTCAAGTAGGTATTACGGGTGAGCGTGGTCCTACCCCGGTCATCGGACTTATACCCACTATTTCCATAATAGCGCAGTTCTATAAAAAAACTCTTCCGTAGTGAGAAGGAACAACATTTTCAAGAAATGTAAAGGCCAAAAAAGGATTTCAAAAAAGGAATGGGAGGATACAAGCATTAACTAAATAGATTATCATTCTATTAATATCGAAATAGTATAAAATTAAACGTATAAAATTTTATTCACAGTAATTTTTTTTAAAGAATATTAACAATGCTATAAACATTACTAATACAACCCTTAACCACTCGTTGTAAGCTTAAATTGCTTGTGTTACGAGTGATTAACGCCAGTAGTCGAATGGCGGATTCGAACCCACGACCTTTTTGAGTTCGCGGTCCGCACCCTGCCATTAGGCTACTTCGCTTAGTAATTAATTTAAAAAAATCTTGTATTGTGATAATACACCATATCTCATTTATGATTCTAGACTGGTGAGTTCTATCATTAGTTAATAGACCATTGGTCATTAATCGGGGCGCAAACTGTAATTTTACGTAATTGTCTTATGATTAACGACCTGTATGAAATTTATTCTTTCCAATCCCTTATCTGGGAGAGCACAAAAATTTATTCTTCGGAGAGTTGGTAGCCCATAGTTCAGTTTGAAGGTGACCTCCCTAGAGACAAATGGAGTGACTTATGCGATTGGGACCAACGCTATGAGAGACAAAAATAACTGAGTCGATTCGGTAAATTTATTATCACTAAATCTTTTTCGTAATAAGATATAAAGGGGATGTCTAACTTTAATACATTATTTCATTAGAATAATTTTACTACATAATATTCATCATCATCATTAGAATAATTTTACTACATAATATTTAAAGGCATAGTTATCAGATTAACCTCCATGAAGTTTCTCTGACATTCAACCGTGTAGTGGCGATGTACCCCAAATGGTCCTACGGGTGTCAAAAGAGGCGACAGAGGAGAAACGGCGTAACGAGGTAAGCAGCAGCATCTTCTTGATAACAACTCAAAGTAATAAGCAAATGCGGTTGCCAACCTGTCTGCAAAGCGGAGCAACTACGGTAAAATCCCCCCCCCCTCCCCAGCCAATCTATGAGGTTGGACTATTTAAACAGCACGGGCTTGGGCTTTTATATGCAGTATTGGAAGCAGTGGATGGGTGGATAGACCAGATAAAATTATTTGTAATGTAATAATTGCCATCATCTCCTTGTTCTCCAAAACAATGGAGTCCATTGTAAACTGCCAGCTCATGAGGTACCTTGAGGATCACGAGCTGATTAGTGACCGCCAATACGGTTTTCGCCGTGGTCGTTCCGCTGGTGATCTTCTGGTCTACCTCACTCACAGATGGGCGGAGGCAGTAGAGTTCAAGGGGGAGGCATTGGCCGTTAGTTTGGACATTGCGAAGGCCTTCGATCGGGTTTGGCACAAAGCGCTTCTTTCGAAGCTCCCTTCCTATGGGCTTCCCGAGAAACTGTGCGATTGGTTCACCAGCTTTCTTGCAGATCGGAGCATCAAGGTCGTTGTAGACGGTGCAAGCTCCGATTGCAAGCCTATTAATGCTGGTGTTCCACAGGGCTGCGTGCTATCGCCAACGCTGTTTCTTCTGCATATCAATGATATGTTGCATACCCGTAACATTCATTGCTATGCAGATGACAGCACTGGTGACGCTCTTTACACCGGCCGAGCCAATATTTCTCGGGAAAACGTCTCCGAGTGCCGGGACAAACTTGTGTCTGAAGTCGAGTCTTTGCTGAACAGAGTCTCGGATTGGGGACGACTAAATCTACGAGGGTGGATTGAAAAGTACTCGGCCTAACCAAGAAAATAAACACATACTAAATCAGTTATATTTTTATTTTTCTACATAATCACCATCAAGTTCAATACACTTTTGCCACCTCCCATTCCAAGCATTTAGACCGTTGAAAAAAATGATTCTTCCTTAGAGTCAAAATATGCGTCTACAGCTGCTTTGACCTCGTCGTTTGTCGAAAATCTTTGACCTCCCAAGTGCTTTTTTAGGTTAGGGAACAGAAAGAAGTCTGATGGTGCCAGATCGGGTGAATACGGCGGATGCGGTAACAGTTCAAAGCCACAGTTGCGAATTTCAGCCATTGACTGTACTGACGTGTGAACACGGGCGTTATCTTGATGAAACAGGACTTTTCTTCTGAGCATTCCTCGACGTTTTTCTTTTATTTCCTCTCGTATACGACGTAGTAAGGTGCAGTAGTAATCAGAGTTTATTCTTCTTACCCCTTTCAAGATAATCAATCATAATCACACCTTTCGAGTCCCAGAATACTGAAGCCATCACCTTATTTGCCGACAAAATCGACTTAGCCTTTTTAGGGGGTGGTGAACCAGGTCTTCTCCACTGTTTTGATTGTTGTTTTGTTTCCGGTGGACAGTAATGAACCCATGTTTTGTCCATAGTAACAAAAAGATTCAAAAAATCATCTGCATCGGCTTCAAATAACTCCAAACAGTCGCGTGAAATAGTCAATCGCGTCCTTTTTTGTTCAACTGAAAGCAGTCGCGGAACCCACCTCGCAGACACCTTGTGGAAACCCAACTCGTTGACAATGATGTTTTGAGTTCATTCATAAGAGATGCCTATAATCTCGGCTATCTCTCTAATTTTTAATCTGCGGTCTCCCATTATTAAATCAAGTACTTTTTTAATATTTTCGTCAGTAGTTGACGTCGAAGGCCTTCCAGAGCGGGGTTCATCTTTCACACTCTCTCTACCACGCTTAAATTCTGCTATCCATTTTTTGACGGATGAATATGATAGAGCACAATCGCCTAATGTACTGACCATGTCATCATGGATGGCTTTTGATGATAGCCCCTTCTTATGGAAGTACTTAATGACGGCACGCTGCTCGATTTGCTCCATTCGCGGAAATTATATCCGATTACTTTGTTAATAAATTTATAAAATCACAACTAATTATCGCACACGTTTCGAACTTCACACAATGAACTAGTCTGAATTGAACTAAATAACGTGGGTAGATTTGATTTTTAGAATTGAATGGATCTGTGTTAGGCCGAGTACTTTTCAATCCACCTAGGTAGTCCAGTTTAACCCCCAGAAGACACAAGTTTGCGCGTTAACCGCTAAAAAGAACCCCTTTGTCGTATCCCCTCAGTTTCAAGGCACTCCCCTTGTTGCCTCAGCCAGTATCGGAATCCTCGGCGTCGACATATCGAGTGACGTGCAGTTTCGTGGTCACTTGGAAGGGAAGGCCAAATTGGCCTCTAAAAAGCTTGGCGTGCTCAGCAGAGCGGGACAGTATTTCATGCCGGCACACCGCCTGCAACTTTACAAGGCGCAGGTTCGGCCGCACATGGAATACTGTTCCCATCTCTGGGCTGGGGCTCCCCAGTACCAGCTCCTTCCACTTGACCGCATCCAGCGCAGAGCGGCTCGAATCGTCGACGACCGAGTGCTTTCCGATCGGCTCGATTCACTGGCGCTGCGAAGAGATGTTGCATCTCTTTGCGTATTTTATCGCATCTATCACGGGGAGTGCTCTGAAGAATTGTTCGGATTAATCCCAGCCGCCAAATTTCGTGAACGCACTATACGGCAAACGTCCCGATACCATCCACACCATCTGGATGCTTGGCAGTCCACCACTGTACGTTTCACAAGGAGTTTTCTTCCACGTACAACCTCTCTGTGGAATAGTTTACCACCGGCGATTTTTCCGGACCGATACGACCTGGGGACCTTCAAGAAAAGAGCTTACTCCTTTCTAAAGGGCCGGCAACGCACCCGCAATTCTCCTGGTGTTGCGGTTGATCATGGGCGGCGGTAGTCACTTAACATCAGGTGAGCCGCATGCTCGTTTGTCCCCTCTTCTATAAAAAAAAATAAAAAAATAAAATAGTGTTGTTTCTATATTTACTACTATTCTAACAAAAATATGTGTAAATACTACAAAATCAATGAAATGCGTAATCCCAGAAACTTCGTGAACCATCTATCTAAATTTTACTAATTACAATGCGTTATATCAATTTAATTTTTTTCTTTTGATTGATTACTTTGAAGTAAGAAAAGATGAAAACATTTAAAATTTCGGTATTTTTTTAAGATAGGCGTGAAAGCGTCTCTAATAACTTTGATATATATAAATTTTTAAATCCCTGGTATATACTTATATATATATATATACATATGTATATATATATATATATATATATATATATATATATATATATATATATATATATATATATATATATATATATAAGTATATACCAGAGATTTAAAAAATTATATATATATACAACTTGTAACATAATTAACGCACTTTCAGAAAGTAGTTTGTTCAGAATCGTTTACTGAATCGATTCCTATCATTTTTAATATAGGTCATTTTTATCCCAAAAATAATTAAAACTACGTAAATTACAGTCACACTAAATCTGTACAGTCAAAACAAACTGAAATGGACCGTAACTTAAGGCAATAAGACTTTTAAGAGTGCAGTTTTATTTGTATTATTACTAATTCTGTCATTCAATAAAAATAAAGATAAATGAACTTTATTTCAAGCACGTTAAAGTATTTGTGTGTTTTAAATGGAAGAAGGAAAGAAAGAGCTCATTAATGAATTATTTACTCAATATTACAACATTCTAATAAATTAGTTATTTTTTAAAGTTTTTGTTGCCGTAGTTATGCACCTTAAGAGTGTGGAGCTGATTTTCTGTCACCAACACACCTAAACATTGCAGTTTTATAGAATATATTTAAATACAAAAATATATTCATATACTATACTGTGTAAATGAAGAATTGGAGTAACATAGTATATCATATTAAAATATATTTAAAACTAGTATTATTAATTTAATTAGGTAGGTACCATAGAATTTCTTATTATTCTAAAGGTAGTGAAGGACATAAGCACACCAGTATTAACTGGCGTGTCCTCGTTATTAACGTATGTCCGTTTTCATTTATTAAATTACGTCATAAAAGTGACATTTATTATAACAGACATAATATTAGACATACATATAGTTATAACGAACAGAAAATGTTTGTCAAATTATTACTCGTTGGAAAAAATATTCTCAGTGAAACTGTATTTGTCGTTCGATTATATTATTCAAAAGTCACTGACACTGACCGAATCCGAATGCGAATTTGTACAGCTAAATATGAAAAATAGAATTTATGACTACGATACAATTTTTTGCTATTTCAATTAAACCTAAACTTCCCCAAATCTGATCAGTATTATCCATATTAACCAGCATAACTTAAGTCGATTCTAACATAAAAATGAACATATTTGGTGAAGAATAAATACTGCTATCTGTAACTATGATTTAAAAGAACTATGGACCTTAAGTTTAAAAGAAAATATTTCCCGCTTGTAAGTGCCTTAAACACACCTTTAAGTTCAACTTTAAGTTATTTAAAATATTTATATTAAAAGTAGCCCCCAATACATAGGATTTTGAACGAAAGGGCAAGTACTTTGCTGCAATAAAACGAAAGTGGAATCGTTAACAATCGTCGTCCAACGGAGCAACACTCGTGACTGCATTGGCCCTTTTTATAAATCGCTTTCGTTAAGCACAAGCGCAATCGACTACATGGACTGGCTGATCACGAATAATAAACGATTGCGCCAAGAATTCGCATAGGGTCAACTATGCGGAAACTTTTACCAAACTGTGACTAAAGTCATCGGCAGCACGAACACTTATCTTTTATTCGAGTGTACTCGATACTATAATGGAACTACATGTAAACAAACCTTAGGACCCAATATTAAAACGAACGAAATACATACCATAGTAAATATATAGGCAAAGGAAATTTCTAGAGTCTTTTATTGTGTGTAAAAATAAGATAAGTTGTTGAAACTTATTAATAATAGTGTGTTAATTAACGTAAAACAGTTATTATATTTTTGTTGAATTTTATAATGATGTCGTCAAGAACTAGCCACACGCAGTTTACAATAGTAGTAGCTTTCATGAAAAAGTATGTAACTACACCAAAACATGAGTTTTGATTATTTATCAGTCTGTACATTTATTGTATATTGGTAATGATTTATTCCGTTTAACAATGTTTATTAATGTTTATTGTTTATCTCTAAGGAATGGTGATTTATCGAAACAACAGAATTTTTCGCACGGACGGTGGTGGTCTATTAAGAAGTGCGAGGAGCTATAATTTGCTTCACAGCCAAGGAATTGGAGTCTCGCAGTGAAAAAAGCTGGCAAAGAGTAATTTGTAGTTTAATTGTTCTAAAACATTCGATACACATCAAGAGCGCTTACATAAAGTTTTAAATATATGATTCATTTCATGTAGTGAGAATTTTAAGTTCATTGTTACTTTATTTCGTTTGTTTAAGGAGTGTGGAGTGATTTAAATAAGGAATTGGGCAGAAATGAATAAACCTGCTCATGGTATTGGTGGTGAACCAGACCTAAAAATCTTTCTCACATACTAAAGGAATAGGGTGCTTTAACATAAATATAGGAGGAATCACTGTACAAACTTTAATTTTAACATGATAGTATGATGACTTTCCACTTTCTACATGAAAATATAGTATCCGGAAAAAAATTGTATATTTGAATATAAATTACTTCAGAGTAAGACTAAAAGTATTCTATATACATTATTACAATAGTACTTATTAAAAGACATTCTTATGTTTAATTTACCAATACCTGTATCCAGGGATGAATAATTAGATATAAGCACGAAACCCTGCGGGAAATTTAAAAGCGTTTACAAACTTGTATTGAGTTTTACAATTAACTATACAAATCATATTGGAAATAAATTATAAATTTTAAAATATAAATTTCTTAATAAATGTTATAATAACCATTTGAATATATTTTATTTGCTTCATATTTTTTGAACTTGGCCGTGGACTACATAGATTATAATATACAGTTGGCCACGCTTGGTAGATGGGTTGTCAACCGCAGTAATTTTATTTATTAATTGTTATTACGAGAAGGCTGCTACCCATCTCGATATAGAATAGTGGACATTCTTTTACTTTTATCGTTAAACTTACAACTTGCACATTATGAGAATGAAAATATTTTCTGCTATAAAATAAATTGCTTATATACTAATTTTGATTTGGTTAGTGTACGCAACAAATAACGCTTCTAAATTCTTTCTAAGTCGTATATTATCGATCACATAAATACATTAAACTCGTTTACTTATCAATTGTTTGTTTTCATCGGAGAATTTTACGTCCACCCGCAACGTTCGAAATAAATTGTTACATCTCGTTGTAGCTGTCCGCTTAGGAAATTTAATCGTGGCAAAGCGTATGATTTAATTTCATTTCGAGGAAAAGTGATGCGTCACTGGCAAAACATTGCCTGAGTAATTGTAGTTTCAGATACATTTAGCGTCGGTTAATAGTTAACCTCTCGTTTTCCATCACTACGCGATTTGTAATTTTATAACGCAGCAGTGTTGCCAACGTTTGGGATTATTAGTATACAAGACAATTTAAGCTTACCGCGAGTGGTTAAGGAGAATATTAGTAATGTTATAGCATTGTTAATATTCTTAAAAAAAAGACGCCTTCCTGTCCCGTTGTGAAGGGAATTGGAGGCTTCAATAAAACGATTTAAGGTTCGATAAACTCAAGATTTTGTTCTAGTTTAAATCGCAGTATTAATTTTAATATAAATTCCACCAGCACTGTTATTCCAAAATTTTCGTCGCATAACTTCACTGCTTATAATTATTAATAATTCCGATTATCTCCAGATATTGCATATTTACGATTATATAATTAGGTGTGATTTGAATATTGAAGATAAGGCTTTATCTCTAGTAGAAGTACAAATTAATATTTAGCTTATTAGTGTTTCATATTAAATTTGTAGATTTAGTTAAGCAACAGCAGTACGTCGATGCCGTGTAAATTTTGAATCTGAATGAAGTGTTGGGAGTGATTGCTTAATATTTTGTTTGTGTTTATAGTACAATAGTTTATGTATAGTTTATATTACGTAGAGTAATTTACGTTTTCCGATTTATATGCGCTTATCCAACTCGCAATTAAGTTTCGATCAACGACACCCTATAGTTTTACCGCGTAAGGATCATATTTTGAATTTATTAGTTGATTATTACCATAAATTGAATTGCCACACTGTCTCTGAATTGTTGATGTCTATTTTGTGTCAGAATTACTGAATTCTTTCTGAACGTATCTTAATTCACAAACAGGTGCACATATATATCGCTTGTTTTCGAGTTTTTTCTAGGCCGTCATTCCTGGAAATGGCGGACTTTAGGTCTTGCTGTGTAACAAACACAGTCCGTAAAGTACATTTTTCAAATCTAACACCTTTGAAGTATTTAACCGGTATAGATATAAACGATGATAATCTAAATGTTCTAGTGCAGTCATTTGGAAACAATGGAGAACGGAATATCTGCATACGTTGCGTTCCTGGCGGAAACGGAACACAGCAGTTAACCTATTAAAAGTCGGAACTGTAGTTATTCTCACTAAATAGAACACGCCGTCTTTTCATTGGCCATTAGGGATCATTGAAACGGTTGTTCTTGGATCCGATGGAGTAACGAGGATAAATCGTGTTGGGACCGCGACTGGATCATATTTGTGTTCTGTTGTCCGTCACTGTCCTTTGCTTAATCAACACTTTTCGAATTGTGTTTCTAAGTCAAGTTAGTAGTTAAATAAGGTCTTTGTAGTAGCTTTAGTTAGTTATAGGGCAGGGGACATTCTTTTATGGTTAAACTGACAATTTGCAAATTAAGAGAATGAAAATATTTTCTGCAATAAAATAAATGTTCAATCTCTTTTTGGGATGAAATATGCGGAAATGCATTCTGGTTGCGCAAAAATGCACATTTAATTAACTATATTAGCTGGTAATATTGTAACACGAAAATTTTTGTGTACTTTAGATACCGTAGCCGGTGAGTAACGCCCTAAAAAGTGTTATAAAGTGGCGCCCAACGTGGGGCCCGACGTTGGGCCAATCAAAATAAAAGTATCCCAGGGCGCCTGTGGTTGGATGATTAGTAAATGAAAATTCAAAGATACATATACAGACAAAAGGTAGTTTATTTTCTTCTAAAGTTCATACGGATAGCTCTCAATATCAAGTTGTCACTTTAAAATACACTGGGAACTGAGGTTTTGACTAACCTGGTGGATTACACAATATTACACTGTTTATGGTCAATCCCGTGAAGCAGTGAGGTAACAGATGTCCTCCAGGTGTATTCCGGTCGCGGTCTCCAGGCCGCCCAGTCCTAATATAGCCACCAGTTGAAGCTGCCTCGCCTCGTTCACATAGTTAAACTTGATAATGGACCATACTCAAAGTAAGGATTAAGGACCCCTATGACAAGACAAAATAATCTATGAAATACCATGTACCGTTAATTAGAGCACATGTGCTTTTAAGAAGACAAAAACATTAAGTACTTACAAATTATGGGATGATGTGTTTCAACACATTAAACTGCCTGTAGACATTGTGTTTAAGGGGCCGTACGCCCAAGTACTAGTCACTTTAAATTCATGTTCCGGCGTTTCGATTCAAAAATTATATATGTGCGTGTCCGATCATTACAACGGCTCGCTCCAAAAAAGAATAGGCCTCCCTTGGGCTACGCGCCACCGTCAACCCGTGGTAGGATTACGATATAACACGAAAGGTCAATTGCATGCAATTGGCTAGCTCGATTCGCCAATATGCGTTTCTAGTTACTTCGGACCAATGACGTTAGATGGCGCACTGATGTCCGTTCATCGAATATAATAACATAAATATGCTAAAATAAAGTACACGAAGATTTTCGTGTTACAATATCCATCTTCTTCACTTCCGCTTCCTTCATATAATATGTGCACGCCAATATTAGGCTAGATTAGTGGCGTAATTTTAATCGCCCAATGACAGAAACACTCCGTCGACCGACCAGAGTTGTCGACGTATCACTGCCGCTCGAGCAGTGTAGAAGCCTTACTTAGATATGATGGCAACTCTGTGGCAGTCAGACTACAGAACAATTCCATAGTAACCGCTTGCACAGTACTATTCTTCGTAAACTTGTGCAAATAATTCGTCGTGGCGCCAACATTCAACCCCAGTGCATTTGTCGTTGCGCATCACCGCAGTTTCAACACGGCGTCATCAACCTGGAGACCTGGAAAGAGGCCGCCAGAAGATCGACATCCAAGTAAGTGCCCTTTCCTATCTTGAACTGTTCTCATTTGTTGTTCTTTTTCTACAGCAGCTCATGCTCCTGCCACGCCCGCTGATATAGTAAGTTAGGTAATAGCAGAGTGAATCGTCCAAAGCCAGCCACGTGTAACGTCTGCCATTTTGTTTTCGTTATAATGAACCACGGTTTGAGGCCATTGTTACCGGTAATCGAACCCATGACCCTGTAGCCACACCATTTTGTGGTTCCTTCTCTCCGGATATGAAGGGCAACTTAGTCACCCTAACCGTTTAGTCACCATCCGTTTCCAGATTTAAAATCAGCAATCATTAGCGTCACCATGTTCCATCAATGCAATCAATAACACCCGATATCATGTATGTTCTAAAAATCTGTCATAATTTTATTATTTTTTAAATTAAATTTTTTCAATATCCCTACTAGTCTTATTAAAACCGCCACAGTAAGATTTTCTATCGTGGAGGCAGTTTACAAACATCCACGCAAGGACAAACTACATACAAATACTTGTTCCGTGCGAGAATCGAAACTGCGGCTCACGGCGCTACAACTCAATGGTAAGCCACTGCGCCATGGAGCCGTCAAAAATTAGACTAGAGAAATCAACACAGCTTAAAATAATTATGTAAGTGCTTTAGAATGACCACGTCTCTTTAGGCCTTGAAGTGGGGAACCTGATAAAGGTATTGGTTATTATTTATTGACCGTTAAGTGCCTCCGTAACTTAAGAGAAACATTTGATAACACTTGTTTGGCTCATGTTCTTACTAATACCAACTAAACATTGATAAGAGACTATTGCATAAAATGATAATGCACAAATAACCTAAATAACCTAATTTTACGTACCTTGATTCTCGTCCTTGCTTTCTTGCCTCAACTGCCAAATGCCATGCGAAATAAAAAAGCCGTGGATCTCATTGTATTTGTTCCTAATAAAAACATTTTGAACTTAAATCAATGAAAAGCCCAGGGAAACTTAAAGTTACAAAACGTTTTCGTAGTTCTCTACAGCGGATAGACGATAACGTACGTCACAAAAGATTCGTCCTGCCGATTTCCACACATTTTGTGTCTTACTCAAACTTTACGATACCTTTACAAAACACAGCGTTAGATACATACTCGTGGTTCTGAATTTTAGTTCCAAATACGCCCACGGAGCGCTGTTCAAATTCCCATCTATAATTAGTTACTTTAATATACATAACAATGTAAAAAATAATAAAATAATAAAAATATTTGTGTGTGTGTGTGTGTGTGTGTGTGTGTGCACGCGCGCGCGCGTGTGCGTGCTTGTGTGTGTGTGTGTGTGTGTGTGTGTGTGTGTGTGTGTGTGTGTGAGTGTGTGTGTGTGTGTGTGTGTGTGTGTGTGTGTGTGTGTGTGTGTGTGTGTTTATGTATGTGTGTGTGTGTGTGTGTGTGTGTGTGTGTGTGTGTGTGTGTGTGTGTGTATGTGTGTGTGTGTGTGTGTGTGTGTGTGTATGTGTGTGTGTGTGTGTGTGTATGTGTGTGTGTGTGTGTGTATGTGTGTGTGTGTGTGTGTGTGTGTGTGTGTGTGTGTGTGTGTGTGTGTGTGTGTGTGCAAGTTTATGAATGTATCACGTTACCTACTGATTTGTGGTGTGTCAGTGTGTGTTATTTAAAACAGGTTCTTCTTTCTGACCAAAATGTTTTCCACATCATCTTTTTTTGATTTAGATCTATAAAGTATGATTTAGCTGCTCCTCCCCATACGGAGATGCAGTAGATTATTAGGAATTATGCTAGTGCGATGTATATTTTATTCAGTAGTTCGGTACTCATCACTAGGGGTCGCAATACCGGACCTCTTTTCAAAAACCGGTGTTTTCGGTATTAGTTTTTGAATACCGAGATTTCGGTAGTTTCGATATTTCCGTTTTTTTAACATAGTGAGAAAAATATTTATAAATATGTAATGTAACCGTAATTTTCATAAGGGAATTGTCACCAACCAATCAATAGAAGTGTGATATGATAAGAAAATCACATTTATTTAAAAAAAATCTATAATTTATTTAAAGTTTAATAAATAACTCAAGTTATTTTAAACTATTTAAACATAAGAAACCTCCAGTTATCAACCTTAACAATATCATAAAATACTCCTGCTAAGTAATTTCTTCATAGGCTTACTTCCTCATGTTCTTATAAACTTCTTCATTATCCTCAGCTTTAAAAAGACATAAAATGCTCTTGGGCGATTTACCTTTTTTTTCTTCACTTTTTTCGTGGAAATCGAGTAAGAGCTTTTTTTGGTGTATGATGTAGTCAGACAAAATCATATATATTCTTCAGTTTACGATCATCTAAAACTTCTATGAACGTTAAAATCTACCACCGGTTCCAAAAGCGATATCTCTAGAGAAGAAGAAAATCTGGTTCATAGATTAAATTCGATAGCAAAGAATGTTATAAATTTACTTTTAAATAAATTGAAGAAGTTTAAATGAAACTAAATTTTACGAATTTTATTGCGTATTTTAACTTATTTTATATTCCCGTCGCAGTGTCATAGTTAAACACGGCTATCTTTAGTTAACAATTATTAGTTTTTAGTCCGATGTACGCAGAATGGGCGCTTCTTGAAGTCTAGCAATTGTATGCTTGTTTTGGGATTTAAAATTATTGTTACGCGCCTTAGTCGACGGCACTAGCGCCTAGTTGAAACTCGAACTCTCGGTACCTTGTGCGTGTTTACTTGAATATTCTGGATATTTTCGTGCTAATTTATATAAATAGGCGCTGCAAGATGCGGTCGGGGAAGTATTGAATTCGGCGAGACAAGCGAAGATTCGGAGCGAAATAAAGTGAATAAGTGTGATTAATGATTAGTGTTTTAAGTTTTAATTTGTGTAAAGAGAATTAAAGTGTCAATTTAGGTAATTTGATCGGCAATTTTTATTGTCACGAACCTCAAGCTCTTAACAATTGCTGTCAGAAGTGGGATAAAATCATGCCGATTTTACTTAAGGAGGAAACGGAGTATGTCCGTACACGAAGTCAACGCCAGCAGGAGACGGACCAAAGAAGATTTGGTGGTGCAACGCCGCAGACGTCGGAGGGCCAGCCGCCGGCTGCAGGCCCGTCAGTAGCTCCTACATCTGCAGCACCTGACTTAGGTGCTCTGATGTCGATGCTGCAGGAGCAGGCTCGCCGACAGGAGGAACAGGTCCGTCGTTTGGAAGAGCAGCTGCGGGGCGGACAGGAGGAACAGGCCCGCCGGCAGGAGGAACAGGCCCGCCGGCAGGAGGAACAGGCCCGCCGGCAGGAGTAACAGGCCCGTCGTTTAGAAGAGCAACTCAAACGCGATAAGGAAGAGCAGATGCTCCTCATGAAGGACCTTCACGCTATCTTCGAAAAAAGATACGGGGGGTGAAGGATAAGGTTGCTCAACATGACAAACGCCTGTCGGAGGCCGAAACCCAAATCGACCAAGTAAACAATCGGGTTGACAACGTAATGGCTGACGTGAAGAAAACGCTGGACGACCTCAAATTTGGGGATGGAACAACAGCTCTTGTAGTAGCTACAACACCTTCGCTACGTGGATTTAAAGTGCCGCCGTTCGACGGGACCTCTTCGTGGTCGCCCTGGTAGCTCTCAGTAAGAAAGTGACCTACGAGCAGCTTCTTGAGGCCTTGGAGGCGAGATATGGCGACGCTCACCTGGAACACGTCTTTCGCGCGCTGCTTAAAGATCGCGTGTAGCGCAGCAACAAAAACCTGCAGCAGTGGGCCCTTGAGGTGGAGAAGATGGTTCGAAAAGCATACCACTCTGTACCTGCGCTCAATGAAGGGAACCTGGTTCAGACATTAATCGACGGCATCCGTGACCTTGAAGTCAGAGCTGCTGTGAGACTCGGGCACCACGACACGCTTAAGGATGCCTTGGCCCATGCACTGGAGGTGGAAGCCGTGCGGCAGGATCATCATTCCCATCGCATCAGGGAGGTTACAGCAGCTACAGTACGCGACCGCAACAAAGGATACAGCCCTAGGTGCTATGGCTATGGGGAAAAGGGCCATCTTCGATCCACCTGCCCTAAGCGAACCCTAGAAAGGGAAGATGAACGACCTCAGGAGGGTAGTGCAGCCAACAGCACCGCCCAGCAGCAGCAGGGAAACGAGTAAAAGCCAGAACTGCGGGGCGGGTGCTGGCTGATGTTAAAAGAGCCCCAAGGATCTCGATCTCACAAACCCACGATGGGAACAGTCTAATCATCAAGGGCGAGGTCAAAGGAACGCCGTGTTAACTGACCATAGACACTGGAGCCTCTCGTACGGTTGTTAGTTCCCAACTTATAAGTCAGTTCCTTGGGGACTCCGCATACAACCGAAAACTCATTAATTTGGTAACAGTCACCGGACAGCGTATACCCGTCCGTGGAGAGAAGTAGATGGAGTTGAAACTAGGCAACGTCATCTACCTGCATAATAACATCGTGGCTGATATAATGGACGACTGCATCCTTGGCCTAGATTTTATGAGGAATAATTGTTGTGAGATCGACGTTAAGCAAGGTGTTTTGAAATGTGGACAGGAGGAACTTTTTATGGAAGGTGCGTTACCAGGGAACGTGCACAGCATTAAGCAGATTGTTCTTCCGCCGAGATCAGAAACGATTGTGCCGGTTAGTCTTCCTCGAAACGCTGGGCAAGCTCACCGTTGTGTACTTGTTTAAAGGGTAAACAGTGACCTTCCACGGAAAATAGCTCGAATCTTGGTCAGGACCACTGACATCTCAGGAGTAGGTGTGTTGAACCTTTGTGACCGGGAACAGATTATAGAAAAAGGCACGCTGGTTGGTACTTGTGAGGAAGTGGATTGGTTACGTCGGTGCCGATATCTATCGAGTGAGACCACTAGCAAGGATGCAGAAACGAGAGTGACCACACTTATGAAAGACTGTCGCAGCGTTCTCTCTCCGAACAAAATGGTCAAGGCAAAGAATTTGTTACTCAAGTACGCCGATATATTCTCATCAAACGATGCTGATATAGGAAAGACTGGCTTAGTTCAACACAAAATAAACACAAGAGAAGAATTGCCTATCCGTCAGCGACCAAGAAGACCGGTAGCACGTGAAAAGGAAGTAGAAACCATAATTGAAGGAATGGTGAAGGATGGTATTATTGAACCTTCCTCTTGTCCATGGTGTTCACCCGTAGTGCTGGTAAAGAAGAGGGACGGCAGCATGCGGTTTTGTGTTGACTACCGCCATCTGAACGACGTTACCAAGAAGGACAGCTATCCCTTGCCAAGAATTGATGACACGCTGGACATGCCTACAGGAGTAAAGTGGTTTAGCACGCTGGATTTATAAAGTGGCTACTGGCAAGTTGAAATTGACCCTAAGGACAAGGAGAAAACCGCGTTCTCGACGGAAAAGGGTCTGTGGCAATTTAAAGTAATGCCGTTTGTGTTGTGTAATGCTCCAGCAACGTTTGAAAGGCTGTTGGAACTTGTACTCACGGGCTAATTGGCGATGCCTGTCTGGTCTACTTAGATGACATCATCATCGTGGGCCGTACGTTTGAGGAACTCCTTCAAAATCTGGAACGCGTGCTCATGAAGATACAGAGTGCCAACCTCAAGTTAAGTTTGAAGAAATGTTCACAATTCAAACGGCAAGTCAAGTTTTTGGGGTATGTAGTATCGGAAGAAGGTATCCGCACGGATCCAGAGAAAATAGCAGCTGTCAAGGATTGGCCGGTTCGAAAAGACAAGACGCAGGTTAGAGCATTTTTGGGTTTGTGCTCCTATTACCGGCGATTTGTGAAGAACTTTGCAGATATAGCCAAATCTCTGCATAAGCTAACCGAGGAGAAGCGACATTTCTGCTGGGATGAAAGTTGCAATATCGCATTCCAGGAGCTCAAGGACCGTCTGTGCAAAACACCTATTTTGGGAATACCCTGATGCAAGCAAAGAACTTATAGTTGACACAGACGCAAGTGATATAGGACTTGGCGGTGTGTTGTCTCAGCGAAATGGTGACCGAGAGGTCGTGATAGCGTACTGCAGCAAGTCGTTGTCAAAACCGGAAAGGAACTATTGTGTCACAAGACGCGAATTGCTTGCTGTGGTGAAGTCGTTGTAGCATTTTAGCAAATATCTTC
The DNA here is from genome assembly GCA_036936625.1 of Parnassius smintheus behrii. NCBI lineage: Eukaryota > Metazoa > Arthropoda > Insecta > Lepidoptera > Papilionidae > Parnassius > Parnassius smintheus. The sequence goes on along the minus strand of JAUPFT010000015.1, from coordinate 16,316,060 downwards.
TGGGGCGGAAATTTCACTTACGAACTGACCATGCTGCACTAAAATGGCTATTGCAGTTTAAAAATCCAGAAGGACAAGTTGCGAGGTGGATTGAACTACTACAGGAATATGACTTTGAGATCGAACATCGCAGCGGGAAATCTCATGGCAACGCAGATGCATTATCACGAAAACCTTGTCCTGAAGATTGCAAACATTGTAATAGGCAGGATAGTAAGGAAGTGGTATCCGTGAGGATGCTCAGGACAGACCACCTCAGCAACGAGTGGAAGGACAGCCTACAACATGCACAGCAGGAAGATCCGGACATCAAGCCGATTCTGGAATGGATGAAGGCCAAGGCTCCCAAGCCCAAGTGGAGCGACGTCTCAGCGATGAGTTCAACCACTAAAAGCTATTGGGCCCAATGGGACAGCTTGCTGCTTCAGGATGGAGTTTTGTGCCGGAAATGGGAAAATGTTCGGGGAGACAGCTGTCACTTGCAAATGGTTGTCCCTAAAGCTAAAGTACCGGATGTTCCACAGCTGTACCATAATGATTGTTCCGGTGGCCATCTGGGAGTCAAACGAACTCTACTGAAGATCCGAGAACGGTTTTACTGGGTCCACTGTCGAAACGATGTCGAGGACTGGTGTCGTAAATATACAAGTTGTGAGGCTGTAAAGGGACATCAGACTCGTAGTAGAGGTGCATTGAAGTTGTACAATGTTGGTGCACCATGGGAGAGAATAGCCATTGACGTGGCGGGGCCGTTTCCGGAGTGTGAAAGTGGTAACAAGTATTTCATGGTTGTGATGGATTACTTCACTAAGAGGCCAGAAGTCTTCGCCATTCCAAATCAAGAAGCTTCAACAGTTGCAGATAAACTAGTTCATGAAGTCTTCTGTCGTTTTGGAGTACCTTTAGAGATTCACAGCGATCAAGGAAGGAATTTTGAATCTCAAATATTTCAGGAAACTTGCCGAGTTATGGGAACTCATAAAACAAGAATGACTTCTTATCACCCGCAATCTGATGGAATGGTAGAATGATTTAATCAGACATTGGAGAGGTACCTAGCAAAATTTGTAGACAATCGGCAACGAGATTGGGACAAGCACATACAACCGTTTTTGTTGTCATATCGCATAGCGCTGTTCACGAAAGTACAGCAGTGACACCAGCTTTCGCAAACTTTGGAAGAGAATTACGGCTGCCGGCAGACCTGATCACCGGGATACCACCTGATGCTCCACGTAGTATAACCGATTATGCAAATGACTTGCGCAACAAAATGAATGACATTTATGAGCACGTCAGACAATCGGGCCAGCAAATGTCTGAAAAGATGAAAACCCGGTACGACCGCAAAATGAACAAAAAAGGGTTCGACGAAGGTTCACTAGTGTAGTTGCATAATCCCGTCCGCAGCAAAGAGAAATCTTCTAAGCTTCAAGCTAAATGGGATAGCCCGTACCGGATTGTGACCAGGATCAACGATGTAACCTACCGGATACAGAAAGGCGCAAGAGGGACTCCTAAGATCGTCCATGTGGATCTGGCGCGTTATTATGGGGCCGATAATGCTCGGGAAGAGCATGTCTTAGGAGGGGGCAGTGTTACGCGCCTTAGTCGACGGCACTAGCGCCTAGTTGAAACTCGAACTCTCGGTACCTTGCGCGTGTTTACTTGAATATTCTGGATATTTCCGTGCTAATTTATATAAATAGGCGCTGCAAGATGCGATCGGGGAAGTATTGAATTCGGCGAGAAAAGCGAAGCTTCGGAGCGAAATAAAGTGAATTAGTGTGATTAATTATTAGTGTTTTAAATTTTAATTTGTGTAAAGAGAATTAAAGTGTTAATTTAGGTAATTTTATCGGCAATTTTTATTGTCACGAACCTCAAGCTCGTAACATTATAATTTATAGGATTCCAAGAAGGTGGTAACACCCAGACATTCCCTCGTCATAGCAATCTTCCCCATATCATTCCAAAGGAAAGTCATAAGAATCGTGATCATCCAGTTCTCTTAGTTGAGTTTGGGAACTGTTTTCTTTTTTATAGAGCATGTCTAACATCGCTAACTGTATATCATGAGCAAGGCATCGCTGGTGGAAATGTGTTGCTTCTCTTCCAAATGCGATCATTATACTAGCACCGTCATTAGTTGTATAGGCGAGCTGGTGGATTCGTCGTCGGCTCGGGACTTTGGAGTGAGTACTCTCTCTCTTACTCACTCCAGAGTGTAGTCGCGCGATTTGCGTTGCGTAGTCAAGCCGCAATGCCATAGCATCCACCACGCGAAAAGCGTGGCCTATTTAAATTTTTTGACATAATATTATTTAAGAAAGATTTATAATGAAATACCGAAAAGTCATAAATACCGGTTTCCGTTCACTCAATTCCGGTATTTTAAAGCTTTCGTTTCAGTTCGGTATCCCGGTATTTTCGAGATTCGAGATCCCGGTTTGCGACCTCTACTCATCACGTTTCTCAGAGATTTGAAAACCCACATAGTAATGTACATTTGTAGATATGTTAGAGAAATTAGTATATATTTTTCATTACATTCGCTTAGGTATATGTGTTCATGTGCCTATGACTTATTCGAAGTAATCTCTTCCAACTACAATAAAATAAAAGACTTAAGGTTTAGAGTTAAGAATATTTTCAGTACATTTCTTCAGCTTAATTACCCTCTTCTCTTGGCTTTGCATTTAAATGTACTTTAATTCAAAATTAAATTTGTGTGTAGCACGCTACGTGAATACGGAAAAAGTAAGTCTAGTAAAGTACTCGGAAAAAGGCGTCTCGTGAGGTGTCACGTTTAATTTTAAACAGAGTAATAGTTTATATAATTTCATTCTACGAAAGGAATTCGCATGGAATGTTTTAAATTTTAAAGCTGTAATACTTGGAAGTTAAAATGTAAACTATTTTAATTATCTCATGGAGCATTACAGAACTAAATTACTTTATGCCAAAATTAATAATAATAATGTTATGTCAAATTTCCGTCATAGCGGAGCCATCTCAACAACGGATCACCGACAGGATTATAGAGAACAAATTTCTGACTCCAAGCTGTTATTGTAAATTGGCAGTAGCAGCAGCCAGGAAGACTATAACTAAAATAACTAAACTCTAAACTAAAACTTTCTTAGAAATGAGAGGAGACCTGTGCCTAAGATAGGGACGTATTAGGTTATAACTTTAAGAGCATATTCCTGATATCAGCTCAAATAATGAAGAAATGCGGCTGCCAACATTTCTATAAGCGTGATAACTATAGCAAATATCCATCTATGAGGCAATATAAGGCCTGGTTCAACAATGCACTTTGATAGGCATGTATATAGTGCCCACGGTGCATTTGTGAGACTGCCCTTGTGAGACTCTGGCGATCGAGTGACTGTGAAACATTTATACAAAAATGTTGAACCCCAATTTCACTGACCGGTGATAACTAACATTACCAGTGCTAGCCTATGCGTGAGCCCGCCGGAGACCGTCTGTTGTGAAGTTTGAGGTCGAGCGTTGTCGTGCAGGAGCAGCGGAGGCGAGCAATTGATCAAAGCTGGTTGGAGACGTGCGAGCTTCTCCTTCATTGGGTTCATTTCTCCACAGTACATTTCTGCAATAATGCTCATCTCGTTTACGCTACGCTGACGCTAGACAACCAAACAGTGACCATCATTCTCTAGGGGTAACTTTTATTTAGGGTATTGTTTAGGTGCCGAGACAGCATCCAACTAACTTGCTGAGAGCATAACGGCTATCAAACAGAATTCATTTTTCAGAGCAGGTAACAATATTATTCAAAATTCACTCGTTTATGTGCCTGTTGAGCAATGTAAGGCAAGACTCGTGAGACACTCAGTTGTCCAATTTGATGCAAATGGACCAATATTGTTTTTATGTTAACTTCGAAAGCTGCTGCTGCTAATTCAGCTGTAAATTGAGTACCATAATCTTCCACAATCGCCTTTAATTCGTCATTATCGACCGTCGAATAACAGGTGGTACGTTTGTTTGTAGTATTCGCTCCGTAAATGTCGTTGACGTTACGTGCCGCTTATGTCGCGCTGCTGCTACAACGGTACTCATATTGTATAATTACTCATCAATCATCAATCATTTTTAACGTATCCATGATGACGAAAACTTTTCAAATGCGATGAAAATATAACGCTAATCAATGAACAAATGACTAAAGTCGAAAAAAGAATTTTATGTTTTTAAAATAAAATAACTTGAAATTAGAATTTTTAGCTAAATAAAATTTATTTTGATTTAAAATATCCAGGAATACAGGATGACAATTTTATAGGTATAACTATTATTACAGGAAATCTTTTTATAAATAATTATGACTACTTATACCACAGATTACCCATAATATAAATACCTAAATATGATACCAAAAAAGAGTCTATAGTTTTATTAAGTCTATATTTTTATACAGCAAGTTTAATTATATTTGTTAAAGTTGAAATATGGATATTACTCATTTTGTCGAAGACATTAAAATGGTTTCATACCATAATAATATTATGCAAAATTGAATGTGATCTTTATAAAGATCTTTGAGTGAGTCCCTTCGTCTAATACTAAAAGGTCATCCAATCTGGTGTAAATCAAATTATGAAGTTATTAATTACGTACTGTCAAAGTCTACTGCGGAACATAGGTCTCCTCATAGATTTCCTCATAAGGGGGATATAAATTAGTAATTAAACACAAAAGCTCGCAAAAATCTAATTTATAAAGAAATATCGATAGCATCGCTTAAGGCCCTCTTGTAGTACGGAGTGTAGATAGAGATATGAAAACGTTACCTCACTTCACGCTTTTAGTGAGAAATTTTAGAACATACAACTTACGTCCAACCTCAATTTTATAAAATGTGTCCTCAACATGACTTAATAAATAATACGCATTTTCATATGACATAAATTTGCATTATTATAGTATGGAATATTTAAGAGGTAGGTACGCGATTATATAGCGATTTAGTGAAAATGTTTAATTTTTATGAAATTTATTAATATTTTTATTGATAGAAAAGTACTGCAACATTGCCTTAATAAGTAAGAAAGATGAATTAGCCTATGTTGAGATTAAATAAAAGATTTTCTACAGAAAGCAACAGAGTGATGTATCAAAATGAATTCAAGTTGCAATTTGAATAAGTAATTTGAAAGAGATGTAAAGTTAACAAAAGTACACAAGAAAGGATTTAAAGTCAGGGATTTCTAAATAACACATAAATGTAATTACAGCAGAGGATGTACAATACACTTTTAATTACCATACAAAAGGTGATTAAAATTGTATTAAGCATCTATATTATCTTTACATAAACTAATATGCCGAGCCATGGGGCTAACACTCTATGGGGCAGCGTAGATATTTCCTTATGCGCGATTCTTTTTTATTTTACCTGAAATAAATAAATGTGGGGTCTATGAAATAAGGAAAAATAATAAAAAAACATGTGTGCAGCTTACCCGCGACAGAAGTGAAACCTTCAAATGAAATGAAATATTAAATACAAATACTTTACGGCAGATGATTTATTTGACGAATATTATAAATTAAACTAAAACTTCGGCATGAAATATAAGAAAATTTAATTTTATAGTAAATAAATGAGGCAATACTTTAAATATATATTATATTTTCTTTCGAGTAAAAATATAGTAGCGCCACCTACTTCATTCTATAGGCGGTCACTCTATCAGAGAACTGAAGGAAGGTGGTACGTAAAACAGACGCTAGATGGCCTGCATTTAAGATGTTTACTGCCACTGCCAGTGGCTGCCATTTCTATATAAAAATTATAGAATATGAAAAGTGAACCATACAGATGGGAAACGCACGAAACTACTTACTATCTGTTTCGATGGTTCTTTTATTATTCAAATTAATATTACTTGAACTCATTTATTTTATTACTTGTTTTATTTAAACGACATATTTTAATACGACCATGTTTTTTATACGTGTTAGAGCCATGCTGCAGTTATATTAGTGGTATAGTTGTAGCACGAATGGGGCGGCTCGACCGGGGAAGGACCATTCTCTCACAGAATATCAGCGTAAAATAGTAGCTTAATGCTGCTGTATTTCGTATGGTGAGTGTAGAGAACCGGAGACCCTTTTTACTGGAAACGAGGCATTCCATCTTAGTCCTCGCGGGTGACAACGCATTTGCATTTTGATTCGTAATCGAGGATAGATCTAGTTGATTAATTTCCTAGAGGATACCTAGCAGAGCATAGTCTGCCAGATATTCATAGGGCTATTGACAGTGTCCATGTTGATATATTATGTATTTCACCTACCATTCCAGACTGGGGTTTAGTACAAGAAAAGAGCGGTCTACTATAATTGTTCAACTGGTAATAGCAAACAAGTTATAGAGTTTTAAAAAAAATCTTAAAACTTAATAATCAAGTTTTTTCTAAATAAATAATAGTTGTATTATTGTATTCTTTTAATATTCCCCTTTCCCCCAGAAATAACCGTAATGCTTACGTACCACAATAATCCAGGCATATTCGACTATAGAAATAATAGTTATACAAATATTTATAATATCGACACACACTTGTCAAAAACACTTTTGTTTCTATTTAACAAAGCAGTAGCTTTATTAGAAAAAGGGAGACAACTACAGTTTGTCAATTGCTTATTTTGACAACATTCTTGTGACGTCATTAACTCATCCATGCGTGACTGCGTCGCCATCTTAATCGCCGAATTTTGTAGTAGATCTGCTGTCAAACTATAAAAGTTTTTTGTTGTGTAGTGCTGTGCCTTCATCTTATCTTATAGTAGGTGTTTTTCTATGTATATTTTATTATGTTACTAGATGACCCTAACTACCTAAAATTGACTTGATTGTAACTCTTAATTGAGAGGCATTTCCGAGTTTTTGCAAAACTGTTTTACGTAATTTCAACAAATAGCCACTTTGATCTATTGTAAAATCTTTTGTTTGACCCCCCACGAGACAGGCCATGCCTAGTGTGGGAGTCAAAGTACTTATTGTATTTTGGCTTAATATTTTCTGGTAAATAAATAAATTTGTTATTATTATTATTTATTTATTTATTAAATACAATATTTTAATTTATTTATTTATTAAAACTTATTTCAAGTATATTGGTAGGGATGTATTTTTTAATTAATACTTTATGTAAGATGCATAATTTAGTAATTTATTTAGCCAATAAAAAGACCGCTAATAAGTTTTGTAATTATTAAAAATCCCAGTATATGTATGTTTGTCGCTACTAGTTGGGGGAGAAAAAACAAAAACTTTATCTTTCAGGAGTGACCTTCAGTAAGCCTCTATTAGTCGTTATTTAAATTATTAAAAACCTTATCAATTGCTGTATTAGAATATATTGCGGCCTTTGTGGCAAAAAAAAGGTTCAGATACCGGGCAAGAAGAAGCAGTGACAAATTGTCTTATAGAAATTATATTAAAAATTAATTTTGTTCAGAAATTAATAAATAATAATAGTTTATATAAAAATCTGGCATTATTATAAAATGGTGGATAATTCATGATCATGCCAGATTTTCGAATTTTTCGAAAAATAATTTATTTTTCATTTAAAATCGAATAGAAAACAATCATCAATCCACGAAATAATAGCGACAACAAAACATTCCACCTTGACAGAATAAGTAATTTTTTTTCAATTTTCAACCATTTCCGATTTGAGATATAGTTTTTTTTAATTGTCAACACCTAAATGGAAGCTTTAGATGCGTTCAGAACTTAAAATATCTTGAATTAGTTATTTTATCAAGCTTAAAATGTCTGCCGACAAATGGCGACAAAGCGCATTTAAGACCTGTGCCCAGGAGTGGGACGTATATAGGCTATAATTACTTTTAACTTTTAAAGTAATATTATAAAAAAGAAGGTTATTAGTATGTAAGCTTTTTTTGTAAGAGGTAATATTTAGGAATTTTGAAATTTTTGACTGCCACACTACGCCTGAATGACATAGACTATGTTTTATTGCGATAAAAATTTGCTTCAGTATTTTGATATATATCGCTTGAAATAATTAAAAAAAGTTATATACCTTTATGATTTCTTATATTTGCACAAATACTAAACGTTGAAATTAAACTAATTTTACAGATTTTATGGCGTTTGATATTATTACTATTCACAATTAAGCTTGCTGCATGAGTGTACAAGCTAGATTGTGAATGTTATTTAAGAGGGCATATACGTTTCGCGTCGAAAACTACATGTTTTATGGTTTTTCCAAAGGCGATATCGTAACGATGTGAGGTTATTATTTGCTGAAAATTAGGGCTTTAGAAAGATAAAGTCTTTATTTAGTACATAGCAATGCAAAATCATAGTTTTTAATGACGGTTTTTTAGGGCGAAGACAATTCCTTCACAGCGTTTTACGAAAATATGCATCAGAGTTATTTTTCAGGTTGACTACAACCATTATTATAAGCTAAAATACTTTATTTTGAGCGTTATTATAATGGAATATATAGTCTTTTAGTATATAGCAAAACCTAAATTACGAAAATATTTCGATTTAATATTATAAAATAATATTATAAAATCACCAAAACTGTCTACTTCAATGTAATTTTTCCATGTATTTGGTTATAAACATATATTTTTTTTATATAGGATAGGGGGACAAACGAGCACACAGTCCACCTGATGGTAAGTGGTTGCTGTGGCCCATAGACATCTACATCTATCCTCGATTACGAATCAAAATGCAGATGCGTTGTCACCCGTGAGGACTAAGATGGAATGCCTCGTTTCCAGTAAAAAGGGTCTCCGGTTCTCTACACTCACCATACGAAATACAGCAGCATTAAGCCACTATTTCACGCTGGTATTCTATGTGAGCGTGGTCCTTCCCCGGTGGAGCCGACCCATTCGTGCTACAACTATACTACTAATATAACTGCAGCATGGCTCTACCACGTAAAAATCTATTTTAATTATTTTATCCAAATACATGCAATGTTAAATATCCAAAAAAAAAATTAGCTCGTTTTATTTTATCAATTATTTCATATAATTATTTTAAAAATACTATAAATCATCATGCGCAGACGCAGTCAGTTCGATTCAGTTAATTCAGTACCATAGATTACTGACTATATACTAGAGATAGATGAGCAACTCAAGTTTTATTTACGTTAAGTTCCGTGCCCAACCGTCAGGTGGCGTAAAATTAAGAGTGCTTTGGGCCCGCCCTTTATTTGCACTTTACAATTTTATATTTTCAGAACCATTAATTACATTGCATAAGTGCTGCAATGTAATTAATGGTTCTTTATATTTCTTGTGCTAATTGCTAGTTCCTATTAATAAAATAAAAACCGGATATATTTAAAATGTTTATTGTTTAAAAATTTCTTGCCTAAATTAATAACATTAGATGTGTTAAATTTAACAATATTTGCACAATATCAATTGATTTCTTTAAACATATTCTTTTTAACTGGTTAGTTAAGTTAGGAAATATATTATGTTACAGAGAATACAATACAATAGAATTATTATTATTAAATATAGATTATTACATAATACTTATTGAAAGTCATGTTTTATTTACTACAGATACCTCTGTCCTGGGAAGAACCAACAAGAAACCCAGCGGGACGTTTTTTAAAACATATTTCACTTTACAATCATTTTGTTTATACATTTTTAAATAAATTTTAATAGTACAGGCATGGTGGCGATCACCTCAATCACAGGGGTTATTATTGATATATTTTTTGATATTATAATAACACTTTGTACATTTTTCCTTAAATAAAACATTTCAACTTATTTATTGACAAATTTTGTACATTTTCTAAAATTTTGTTTTAAAAGCGTATATGTTGCCCCATAAAAGCACTACTGACTCAGTGGAGTCTAGTAACTGGTGTTACAAGCTTATGTTTGTTCTTAGCTTTTAAAGTATAAACATCTTTATTCTTATGAAAGCTTTTTATGTTTTTATGTACATACATTAGTATATATATATATATATATATATATATATATATATATATATATATATAATATGTACAACAATACATACATTATTGCTATGCCAAAGTTAATATATTTATTTCTTTAAATTTTTCTCTACGCGACTTTTACAATTTAAGATATAAATTGAACGTACGGCTCTCTTTTAAAAAACAGATATGACTTCAATGTCAGTCACATGACTCTAGTAGTAATACCAAGAAAAACTGTGCTTTCCCAATCCATTTAAGAGCACATTAATTATTGAATCCTCTCCAAAGGTTTGCTCCTTTTCCATAATTTCAAGAATTAGTATCAATTAATTGTTAATAGTGGTACATATTTAACTTAATATAAAAAGATACATTTTGTAGCAGCATTATTAATCTTTAAAATATGTACTTGATAACGTTATCATATTTTGGTAACAAAACTTTTTTTAAATGTGTGTAATAACTATACTTTTAAAAATACAAACAATTTACAAAAGTGACTTTCTTATGCCCACTATACCATTGTAAATGTGTAAATCGATATATTTTTTTTTACAAAATCAGCATTTTATATATGTATTATAACATACTCATACATAAGACAACCTCACAAACCATTTGCGAAATTATAATCAATCCACATTATGGAATGCAAATAAATATTGTATTGTATCTAATAAATTGTGGAAGGTACCATATAATCACATAAAGCAACATTTATATTATTTTAATACTAAGAAATAATATTTCAATAAAACTGATATCGTTGACTATGGCACACCCACATATTCCTGAATGTGCAGTTAGTACAGCATAATATGAATATCGTGGAAGATAGTACAATTTCGAAGACAAATTGTTTGGCAAAGACGAACATTAAAAAATGTCCTTACATAAATACTAATTAAACCAGATATAAACTCAATTATATTTAAGCAAACGAAAGAACAACGCTTGAGCATGGCAGAGTGCTTGTGTTTCTAAATGCTTCATGAGATGCTAGTGTTCTCCTCACTACATTACAATGCAAATGTCATAGGTTTTGAGGACTGAGGATGTTAAGAGCGAAAATATGATCATGAACATGTTTTGGTTTGATGATAAAGGAGATAAAGTTCATATTAAGCTATCAACTAGTTATAGATTTTGTAAAAATGCTACGATGGCAGTAATTAAAAAATATATATAATAAAAGATTTATAACAAACATGATTAAATGGTGTCTATGATCAATTTACAATTAACACCAAAGTAAGCAATAATTAAGTTAATAGGACAAAGACAGCAAGAATGCTTTTGAAATTTAAAATAAAAAATAACTTCCTTTATTTGATACTTATACTTATCGAAATGGGAAATTTTATTTCAAAAGAATTAAGATTTATATGGATGACACTTTGTACATTTTTCCTTTAATAAAACATTTCAACTTATTGACAAATTTTGTACATTATCTGAAATTTTGTTTTAAAAGCGTATATGTTGCCTCATAAAAGCACTACTGACTCAGTGGAGTCTAGTAACTGGTGTTACAAGCTTATGTTTGTTCTTAGTTTTCAAAGTATAAACATCTTTATTCTTATGAAAGCTTTTTATGTTTTTATGTACATACATTAGTATATATATATATATATATATATATATATATATATATATAATATATGTACAACAATACATACATTATTGCTATGCCAAAGTTAATATATTTATTTCTTTAAATTTTTCTCTACGCGACTTTTACAATTTAAGATATAAATTGAACGTACGGCTCTCTTTTAAAAAACAGATATGACTTCAATGTCAGTCACATGACTCTAGTAGTAATACCAAGAAAAACTGTGCTTTCCCAATCCATTTAAGAGCACATTAATTATTGAATCCTCTCCAAAGGTTTGCTCCTTTTCCATAATTTCAAGAATTAGTATTAATTAATTAATAGTGGTACATCATTAACTTAATATAAAAAGATACATTTTGTAGCAGCATTATTAATCTTTAAAGACCACTATACCATTGCACATGTGTAAATCAATATTTTTTTTTACAAAATCAGCATTTTATATATGTATTATAACATACTCATACATAATACAACCTCACAAACCATTTGCGAAACTATAATCAATCTAATAAATTGTGGAAGGTACCATATAATCACATAGAGCAACAAAAATAATACTAAGAAATAATATTTCAATAAAACTGATATCATTGACTATGCACACCCACATATTCCTGAATGTGCAGTTAGTACAGTATAATATAAATATCGTGGAAGATGGTACAATTTCGAAGACAAATTGTTTGGCCACGTCGATAAAAACAAAAAAAGCCTTAAAAGATATATATTCTTAGGTAAATTGTTCACTTTACTCAAAACGGACATTAAAAATGTCCTTAAATAAATACTAATTAAGCCAGGCATAAACTTTTTTAAATTAAAGAAATGAAAGACTTGAGCATGGCAGAGTGCTTGTGTTTCTTAATGCTTGATGAGATGCTAGTGTTCTCCTCACTACATTACAATGCAAATGTCATAGGTTTTGAAGACTGAGGATGTTAAGAGTGAAAATGTGATGAACATGTTTTGGTTTGATGATAAAGGAGATAAAGTTCATATTAAGCTTTCAACTAGTTATGGATTTTGCAAAAATGCTACGATGGCAGTAATTAAAAAATATATATAATAAAAGATTTATAACAAACATGATTAAATGGTGTCAATGATCAATTTACAATTAACACCAAAGTAAGCAATAATTAAGTTAATAGGACAAAGACAGCAAGAATGCTTTTGAAATTTAAAATAAAAAATAATTCTCTTTATTTGATACTTACACTTATCGAAAGGGGAAATTTTATTTCAAAAGAATTAAGATTTATACGCAAGACGTAGTAAACTGCTAAATGGGTGCATTTATAATTGCTCTTAGATAGTGATGTGGGAGAAAATGAACTACGGATGATGCATAAGTAAGCTGACATATACCTAAGTGTAACCTGATAAAATACCTAAAATTAGGAGTAAAGCACGAATTTTAACCAACGTGTATTAGGTTGTCTTTGACTTTGTGCAAATAAGTCATTACATATTAATAATTAATGTTCAATAAATATTTGTCTTTAACAACTTTGTTTTGATTTTATTTTCAAAACATTTTTAATTACCCCAAGAGAGCAAAGATACTTCATAGCAAGTATATTGTCCAAAGTCCGCCACGTGCCACGTCCGCCATTTTGTTTTGGTTTCTTTCGAACCACACTAATACTGTCTACTTCATCGTTCGACCCGCCATGCCTTTAGTCGTCACTTTTCGCGCACTCAGTATTCAAATAACCCCCTGAGTTTAACAGAAGTCCGTTATTTCAATTTTAGGTACAGACAGACAAAACTTGTTCAGCAGTGGACTTTTATAAGCAGCAATGGAAAAACCTGTATTAGATCTATCGCCGTGCAAGGTGTTATGCTCGGGGAGCGGCCAATGCTACGTGTGCTAATTCGGGGCTGTTATAATAACTTCTGTTAGTCAGTTTTGTTTGATTTTATTTAATTCCTTTAATCAAAGATTTTATAAAAAGTGTCTAAAACATAACTCGGAACGTATATGCTGTGAAACAAAGTTTTACCTATTACAATGAGATTTCAGGAAGTTAAAAAAGAGATGGAAGTTGAATGAAGAAATTGTTAGCAAGATGCTAATAATATATTATAAAATCTGGATTATTTACTGGTAAAAATGACCTCCACTCCAAACGAAGAGGTAGTAAATAGAAGGTATTTTACCGCTCACATTTTAGCAGTTAGCAAATTTTCAGAGATTGAAAACTAAAATATTTTTATTTAACGAGTTATAAAAAGATGAAAATTAATGCAGGTATGTAAATAATGTAATAATTGTAATAATGACATTCGTAAGACAACCCCACACCAAGCAAATACATGAAATTTGTAATGTTTCAAGAAAAACACCTTTGCGACTTTCAGAAAACTTTTCATGTGTTGGAGATTATAACAAAAATAATTAAAAACATTTGACGAATGATTTCCCCGAAATAGGATATTTGAAATCATTGTTAATAAATAGCAAATTTTAATTTTTAACATGACATAAACATAAAAAAGTAAGGAGGTATTTTATAAAACAAATTTAATTCATGTACATGCACTGACACACACACACACACGCACACGCACGCGCACGCGCACGCACACGCACACACACACACACACACACACGCGCGCGCGCGAGAGAGAGAGAGAGAGAGATCGCTTATTATGTCTATAAAATTTTATGATTTCTTTATACAAAAAATTAAATTAATTTAAACAATACAACTATGTATTCCTCATCAACAGGGGAGATGGTACTGTTCTCCTAAATACAGGTTACTAAGTAAACCTAGCTAGGAGAAGCAGGTTTCTACCCATTTCAAATTGGTACTCATAATGTATTGTATATATTTGTAAAAAGTATGTGAACTATGAAAATGTCAGTAATGAATTATTATTATTATTTTTGGGGTATCTGTATAGTTTTCTCATCTGGTTGGTTTCTATAAATATATAATTATAAATTAAAATGAAAAGATAAATATACATAAATATCAATAAAATAAAATAAATACAAAAAATACATATTATATTATTACATTTTCATAAATATATTGCTATGCCAAAGTTAATAATATAAATTGAACGTACGTCTCTCTCTTATATAAAACAAATATGGCTTCAATGTCAGTCGCATGGCTCCAATAGTAATACCAAGAAAAACAGTGGTATCCACAAGAAAGACTCAACTACTACCCATTTAAGAGCACACTGATAATTGAATCCTCTCCAAAGGTTTGCTCCTCTTCGATAATTTTAAGAATTAGTATCAATTAATTGTTGCATCTTTTACTTAATATTAAAAGATACATTTTGGAGCAGCATTATTAATCTTTAAAATATGTACTTGATAACGTTATTATATTTTGGTAACATAACTATTTTTTTAAATGTGTGTAATAACTACACTTTTTTAAAATACAAATAATTTACAAAAGTGACTTTCTTATGCCCACTATACCATTGTTTACATGTGTAAATCAATATATTTTTTTCTACAAAATGAGCATTTCATATATGTATTATAACATACCATAGAATACTTTAATATACAATAGAATAGCACTTCCGTCGACGTAATTACGACCACACATACAAGCAATTACAAAAATTAATATAGTATGTAATTGATGTAATAATTGTAATGATGATCTTTGTAAGACAACCCCACAACAAGCAAATACATCAAATTTGTAGTTTCAAGAAAAACGTTTTTGCGACTTTCACAGAACTTCATAATGTGTTGAGGAGATTATAACAAAAATAAATAAAAACATTTGACCAATGATTCCCCCTAAATGGGATATTTCGAGTCATTAAATTGTTAATAAATATCAAATTAAAATTTCCAACATGACATAAACATAAAAAGTAAGGACCCTTATCATAAATTTGTTGATCAAGTTAATTGTACATAGTTCAGACCCTCAAAGATTGCATAAGAGATGGTGCAATAAAATATTAAAAGGCAGACATATTAAAATCGATAATGACAAAATAACACTTAACTACTAACTTAAACAATGAATTTGGTTTTACACAATTTTTATAGATCCTGTATGTTTTCTTACAGGAACCTCCATTAAAAGAATCAAACAATTGATCAAACAGGAGTAGTATATCTGCCGTATCTTCACATTCTTGTGGCAGCAACTTATTTTCTGCAAAGAAATAAAATGTTATGAGCACTTTTTAAATAATAAGAAGCAATAAAATGTTTGACACAAGAGGAAATACAAGTAAATACTAAATATGCGATAAAAAGATATCTTACATAAAATAATTTCAATATTGAATGTTATTTAACAAAGTATATATACGTACACTTGCACAAAATCGTAAAGCTTCAATTTTTTCTGCTGCTGTTACTTGACTTTTTTGTCTTATATTTTGTTTTTTGAAATCATTATTTTGTTTAACATTTTCTTTATGTTTTATCTGTACATTTTCTTTTAATCAATGTATCTGAAAAAAGTATGCCAAACAGATAATCATATAGAGATCAGATGAAATAATGACAGCGTAGACCTGATTGTATTGGAATCTCTTTTTTAAAGAATTTTAATTCTAACTTCTGCATTGTAATGATATTATACATATTATGCAATATACTATTAGAATGCTTTTGGAGCTGGCACAGTGCTGCTGTGTGCACAGTGCAAAAAAGTAGCATTCCTACTGCATGGCTTGCGGACCAGTGATAACAAAAATTTGAAGTTATATCTACAAAAGTTTTGAGTCTGGAGTGCTTCCTCTCAAAGTTCTAGTTATTTCAGATGCAACAAAAGCAAGGTGCAACCACGACTAACCCGTTCCTAGGTTTGGATACAGGAATAATTTTGGCCAACTGCCTACCCCACATGTTATTTACCTAGTGAGTTGTGAGCCAGGTTTAGATATAAAGCCTTTTGACTTGTTTCAGCTATAAAAAGATTCTCAGGATATTAAATCTTAATGTTGTACTTGTTATTATTATAGTAAATTCCAGCCTTAAAAATTGACTGCCTCGTTGGTTTAGTAGTTGTATTGGCGCGACTTCTGATCATGAGGTCCTGGGTTCGAATCCCGGGTCGGACGAAAAAATTAATTATTGGGTTTTTCCATCAAGAAATTCTCAATAGCTGCCCGGAGTCAGAAAATTGACGGTATATCACCCCCGTGCTTCGGAAGGTACGTAAAGCCGTTGGTCCTGCGCCTGATATCTCTCCGGTCGTGTCGGTTTACGTCCGATCGGAATATGAGAGTGATGGAGTAGATAGTGCACCTGTGCTTGCGCATACATTTGGGCACTATAATCCTGTCCCACGCCGATGGCTAGTCTCCGTTGAGGCTGGCCGCAGTGACCGAAATTCAGTCTGGAGGACATTATCATTATTAAATTCCAGTCACTAAATCATTAACTAATCGCACACTTGCTGGTATAGTAATAGAATATAGTTACAATAATTAAGAGTTTATCAATATTATACTACCACCAGAGAATTTTCTGGACCAATACAATTTGGGACTTTCAAGAAATGAGCCTACTCTTTTTTTAAAGCTGGCAATGCATATGCCCCTAGTGTTGTGGTCCTACATGGGTGGCGGTAGTCACTATCCATCAGGTGAGCCGCATGCTCGTTTCCACGCCGCCTCTTCTTTTAAAAAAATAAATTAAATACCTCTTATACGATTATCGTGTGATCTTGTAGTAGAAATTTGTGAAGAAAGTACATCCGGTATAAGTGATGTGGGTTCAATTCCTAATGTTTCAGCATCTAAACCTGTAATAGTAGTGAAAGTATATAAATAACACATAAAACTCTCTTGGGCTTGTTTTGTTCACTGCTACATACCATATATCATAATTACTAGCTTTTTACCCGCGGCTTCGCTCGCGTGGGGTTTAATTAAGCAAGGGTGGTAATAAAAGCTCCGACAAAAAAATAAGAATTGCCCTTACTCAAAATATGAAATCTACTGCCTCAAATACTAACTTTCCGACTACTTTTGTCCGAATAAAAATGACGAAACGACCGAATGAAATACTGAAATCTTCGAAAATTAAATATTAACCTTTAGTGCTATAATACTTTTCTACCAGCTTAAATTAGGTTTTACTGAAAACTACGCTTTGTAATTTTTATCTGTACTTACCTACTATTAATATATAAATTACCTTCCATATTTCATAGACTGTGGCGCTATTTTAACTACAACGTTATACTGAAAATACTATTCTGAGTGGTTATACAGAAACTTATAAAAAATATAAAAATGTACTTGTAATAATATTACCTTTTACTTATCATGAATTATACTTAGCACAGGTATGCTTCGATATCAGTACTTACTTCAGCCCCCATAACATGACCATCGAAACACGATATGATAAAGAGATTTATCGCTATGAACTGTCAAAATACAATGGAATTTTGAAAGTTGAAAGCGATAAATCACTTTATTATATCGTGTTTTAGTGACCATGCTACTAGGGCAGGCGTAAAAATACAGAAGAGTCATATAGATAAATCTAAACCCAGGTGGATTTTGGTTTCCTACAATATTTTACTATTATCCTGTTTTTTTTAATCGACATATTCCCTTGTTTTTATGTTAGCGAGAAAAGAGATAAAAGTAAAACAAAATTGTGTTCATTATAAAAATATTGTTTGATAGGTAGTACAAAATGTCATACATAACTGTACTTATGAACTAAATAGGGGGGTAGGTAGTTAGTTGTCAGTATCTTAATTATCTTCATTGTATTATAAGAGCAGGTCTGGATTTAGTAGGACGACCCCGTTTCCTTTTTTGTCCTATAGGTAGTGCTTTCGCTTCCATAGGTGGAGTCGCGAGCTTCAATCTAATAGCGAGCCCTAGAAGGTGTTTACAAACGTATTTTTTATGAAACTGTGGGCAAGTGCAGGATCCTTTTCTCCATTCTACATTTTGTGTTTCGTTTTTAGGCACTGTGACTTTCCAGAAAGCAAAATGTTTCATCTTGTAATGTTCAAAGTTTAACCACTGCTCACCGTACGACACCTCTCCTACTTGGCTACTACTACTACTTGGGATCAAGTATTCAGTGTATGCCGTGTTGGATGATAATATCTTTATTCTTAAATCTTTCCTTGCCCAGCAATACCCATCAGTCCAGTCCTTCAGCTCAATCGTAGGTGTTTCAGGTAAAGGTTCTTTGCAGCTTTGTAAAGACCACTGAGCAACCATCTCAGTGGCAATGGTTAAGAAATGTGAAAGTGGAAGACGTTCACGTAAGGTGTTTTGGTCTTTTATGTTCCGATTGAATGCTTCTAATGCATTATTTGTGGCGGGTGAACACGGCGCTGCGCCTAAAAACCAATTTGGATGTTTCTTTAACCATTCTTCTTTAAAGTAGTTAATGAACTCGGTTTGAGTCTGCCATTTTTCGACAAAAGCCTGTGATGCAGCATTAAATACTTCATATGATGTAGCATTATGTAGTGCGTCTATGTCTTGTATGATTTCTTTCTGTTTCGTTTTATTGTTGACGGTTTTCTGAACTTTTTGGTGCATATTTTTCTTCGCGTGAGCCCAGCACATACGAATAACTGGTGTGGTACCAAAAACTGCGATGAAAGCATTTCCTATACTCTGAGCAGCGTCACAAACTAAAACTTTAGGTTGCATCACGTGATCAAATAAAGACAGAACCTTTTCTTTAAGGCCATCAAAAATCATTTGAAAATCTTCTTGACGTTCATTCGTGGACACACCAAGACAAAGCGGATGGAACTTGCGGTTCTTATCAGTGGTACCAAGAACTAAAACGGGGAACCCCTGCCATGTGAGTTTGTATGTGGCGTCTATGTGCAGTATGTCCGTGGAACAAACTATGTTGAGTAATTTTTTAGTTGATAATGCCAGACGAAAACTTGGTTCTTCCGCTTCTATCACGTGATAGCTGAACACGAAAACTTCATTTTCATCATCGGGAATAGTTGTTCGATCGAAAATCCATTTTTCAAGTTCACCTAAGTAAATTGCAGCTCTTCCGAACTTCTCGCGCCTTCTGTCATATAAGTAGTTGTTAAGTTGCCGTTTCGAAGGCGCCTTTATCCCTGTCATGTTGTTTAGAGCTTCTAATATAGCTTTTGGCTTTAGGCGTAAATCAAACAGCTTATTTATTTCTCTTTTAACGTTTTCCGGAATTCCGTACTCACTTCGCGTACCAATCTGGTCATGGTTGTGCTCTGAAGTGGTCTTACAAATAAGAATATCATTACAGTCGTTCAAAAACAATAAATACAACGCACAATCACACTGTGGCCCCTTGGATTTTACCTTGTTACAACGATAGAAACGTTTTTGGCCTTCATCACTGTCCCGAGTATAATTTCTTGACCAAGTCTTTTCATTACTCACAAATTTCTCTGCTTCTTGTACATTATAGCACCGTTTGATCAACACCCAACTTTTGTTACGACGATTCTTCTTCGCCGGTACCGATGGACCAGCTCCCTCTTCTTCCTCCTCCGACTCAGAACGGTACACAGGTACCTCATCCATATTTCGCAACAATACTAAGTTTCCTTAATAGATACTAAGTTAGTAGTTACCTAAGTAGATTTATTAGTTTTTTGACATCATAATATTAAACCAATAGCAACAAAAACTATTTAATTTCATAACTTATATACAAACAAAACACGCAAGGATCGGTCGTTGCAAGCGCACTGCGCTCGGAACATCCATCCGACCTCGCGAAAACAGCCGAACGCGACCCGAACCCGATCGCGCGGGACAAACAGTTAAGGTATTTTCATCATTATTGAGAGTTAAAAATATATTTGATAACCAACAATAGAAGTTATAATAGTTCATGCAAGTCGTAAAAATATGATTATTTTGTCAAAACCTTTGTTGTCGGTAACTTAGTAATCTTGTCGGAGGTTCAGTATTTTATTCGGAAGTTTATTTTTGTTATTCGAAGATCTATTTTTTTTTTTAGGAGAAATGTAATTAGACCGTTTTCACCTTTGTTTGTTAAATTTGTATTTTTTTTTCGGTATGTATTGGGTTTTTTTGACGGTAATTTATTATAATGCTAGTCAATTAGAATAATAGCCGGCCACAGATCGCTGGAGATTAATTTGTTTTTCGGAACCATTATTATTTCCCATTAAGCAACATTGATAAATGTTGTTTCATTCTAAATTTAGCAAAATTCAATTACTATTAGAGTCACCTCGCTGTGTGTCTTTCTTTATGTCTGTTTGTCAAAGATTTGGTTTTGAATTCTCAAGGACTATAGAACATAGATGATTGATTTTTGGCATAGATATAATATGTTATAGGAACATGTGAATGAAGTTTTTCGTAATTGCATTAATATCTTATGTCTATAATCACCTGCTATTTTTTTATATCAGGTGTATCTTCTGATGTATCCATAAAAAAGGTATCAATAACCAAATTGTCTTAAAATCAATTTTTTATTAACCTTTTTAAATTTGGAAAAAATTGTGTTAATATGTACATTCTTTCATCATTAAAATTAGTTTTAACAAAACAATGATGAATTTAAATCCCCCCCCCCCCCGTGACCATGGGTACTGTCAAGTATCAAAAAACCACTAATTTCGCTTCAATGCCTTTTACTTAGTCCCTTGGACTTGTTTTTTCAAAAATATATTAGAATTACAGACACAACTTTTCTACAGATTTAATAATAATAATAATGTCCTCCAGACCAAATTTTATAGTGCCCAAGTGTATGTGCAAGCACAGGTCATCTCATAATCCAATGGGATGGTATTTCGTCACGACCGGAGAGTGAGAAAACAGGACTAACGGCTTTACATGCTTTCCAAGGCAAGAGGGGTGAAACGCAGCTAATTTCTTATCTCCAGACTGCTGCTGAGAATTTCTTGATAGAAATACCCAAAAACAGATTTTGGCCCAACCCAGGATCTCATGGTCAACAATTGCATTTACGACACTAGACCAATGAGGCATTCAAGTGTTATTATAATATTAAGGAATAAATTAATGTATTTTCATTGTAATCATTCACATCACAAAATAAAAAATAAAAAGTACGGGCCAAGTGCGTGGCGGGCCACACCTTAAACCATTAAACCCAATGGACTCGCCCCGCATGGTTATTTCCCTCTGCCAAGGTAATGGTTTTAAAAACTTTCTGCATTTATAAAAACTGTTTACAGAATCTATTTTATTATTACAAGAATCATTACCACTAAGTAGGCACTCTTTGCCGATCTGTGCAATTAAGGTGTGTAATAAAGCGGTCAAATACTTAAAATTTACAAAAAGATGAAGTTACACTCTATATGTAGATATTTTTTATTGTGATACATGCTTTTTTTCTATTAAAATCATTCAAAATAATGTTATAAGTAATAATCGAAAACTTTACCAATTAGGTAATCTGTTACTACCCTAAATTATACTGTGGGTCACCCGCATAAACCAAGAGTATTACAAATGAAACTGTGTGAGGCTATTTCATTATATGAGTACTTCGAAAGGGACAACAATAACTACCACCTAAAAAATAAGTGAAAGTAGTAAGTAAGTAAGATTTCTTCATAAAATGTTTATTTCTTACAGTTCACAATAGCATTACAAAGTTATAATGTTGTTTTATGTCATTTTCTATGGAGTTGTAACAAAATTTTTACTAATCCAACTTGTTAATTCTAATTTGCTGCGATAGTTTTCCTTTTAATTACATTATATATGCTACCATTGAGTATACTTTCCACATTTCCAAAAAAGAGTTGGTAGAGGGGACACATGACATGACTCTAATGAAAAATACGACTAAAGCTTAATATTTAACAAAGAAACCGATAAAAGTGAATAAGCTTTTATTGCTAAGCCAGTGTGTGAATTGTAAACCTTACCCTGCGTTATAATCTAGGGTTTACTGCTAAAAGAATTGCTATTAAACATGACAGTGAGAAAGCTTTTAATAGACTTACCAAGGTTAAGACTGGGGTCTGGGAAGTCTTGGTTCGAGGATATAAAAAACGATCCTCAAAGATACGATCACAAATGTAGTTATTGTAAATTTCACAATCGGTTTTATCCTTTCTAAATACACACACAGCACAGTATATAAATGCACTAGAAATCGGAATAATATTAAATTGATTTCTATACTATTAGTGATTTTGATTTTTATACTATTAGCTTTACTATTAGTGAGTAGCGACCGCCATTATTGTTTATTGCGTATGTACGTAGCACATGGATTGTTTCCTTTGCATAGACTTAATACATAATTGTGCCCTCTAGTTCGTTAAAAGTAAGTCTTAGTTTATGTGCCCCACACGAAAGATGGCAGCACAAAAAGATATCAATTTGTTCTCAAAATAATGTTCTAAGTTGCACGCCCATGTTCAGTACGCTCCGGGTAATCCCAACGACAGGACGTATTACTTTTTCTCACCGACACCGCGCGATCGCGTTGATACATCGATAGGGCTAATACTACACTATACTATAACTAGATACCTATAGCACCATCGAGCATTTTAAACGATTGAGACTTTTATAAGCGATATTTTTGATAGTAAGTAATTTTGAAATATGTTTATGATAGTAATATTTAAAAGGTGGCAAATTTTCATTTCATACATATTTTTTTAGAAATTAGTAATTAACGTAAGCAATTCGGATCAAGTAAAAATACAAAATCGTTGGCTTTCACCTTTAGCTCCGTGGCGGAGTGACTTGGTAATGAGTTGTAGCGCTGAGCGCCGCGGGTTCGAATCCCACATGGAACAAAAATTTGTATTACCTACAAATAATTGTTCCAGGTCTGGATGTTTGTCCTTGTGAAATTAATGTATTTAAACTGCCCCCACGATGTACTTAGGAAAAATTCCTAGTGTGGAGATAACGTTATGATTGAACAAAGACATGCCATCAAAAACATAACTTGTAAAATAACCAAGTCTGGCAATGATGATACGGCCGTGCCGCTGTTTTGTTCGACTTGGCGGGGGCACTACCGTGCCCCCAGATATAAAACATATGAGCCGTGCTTGATTTGAGTAGCTCAAGGGCGTAGTGCTCGCCGTAAACGCGAACAATCCGGGTTCGATCCCCGCTAGTATTGCCAGGTGTCCCGATTTGCGCGGGACGTCCCGATTTTCAAGGGTCTAGTGATACGTCCCGATTCACCCTTGATCGAGACGCCAAATGTCCCGATTTTCACTAACCTTCTTATTCTATACTTTAATCCATAATTTTGACAGCAAAAGTGATTACATCTGTTAGCTACTACCACATTAAAATATTTTTACTGCGAAATTGTCTTACCAGTCGAAAAAAAAACCCAAAAATTTTAAAAAGATATTAAAATGAGTGATTTAAAAAATTCAGGGACTGCAAGTAAAAAAAACAAATAGTTCAAAAATGTTTTCATTTGCCTAAAATGAAAAAAAATCAGTTTTTACGATGTTTGGATGAAAAGTTATTTGTTCATGAGATCAGACCTGATTAATAATTAAAAAGTAAAGTAAAGTTACAGTCACAATTTCTCGCATTACTCGCATATTGTCATATTTACAGTGAGCTACCACGGCTCTCAATAAAGCACAAAAAGGCTACAAAGAAACCTATATTTTGTAGTCATTGTAGATGTCCGGATACGAAAACCAAATTCCCGATTATTTTTAACTTCCGTCCCGAAATTTTGCTTGCTAGACCTGGCAACACTAATCCCCGTCGATACTAATGAAATTGTTAGTTTGATGAATTATGTTTACATTATGAAACAGAATAAAAGTTTATCAAATGATATATATTTTATACAATACATACTTTTCAATAAGAACATATATTATAATATACTAAATAGGGTGAAAATGTAAAGCCGACTGCAATTTACTAAAAGA
This sequence comes from Parnassius smintheus behrii, assembly GCA_036936625.1. NCBI lineage: Eukaryota > Metazoa > Arthropoda > Insecta > Lepidoptera > Papilionidae > Parnassius > Parnassius smintheus. The sequence goes on along the minus strand of JAUPFT010000015.1, from coordinate 16,291,548 downwards.
ATAAAACAATTTCTACATATTATCTCCATCTCGAGACGGCGAGGCCGGCTTTGCTCTTTCTGACCGAGACGCAGGTGTCCTCTCCGGCTGATGTCTCGTATCTCTCCTACCCGGGGTACAAACTGGAACACTCCTTTGTGCCACGGGCTGGAGTTTGCGTTTCCATCAGAGAGGACATCTGTTCTCGACGCCTCGGCGGACTTGAAGGTTCCGACCTGTCCATCCTTTGGCTACGCGTAGACAGCGACGACCATCCGCGCGTCTACGGGTGCCTCTATAGGTCCCATAGTGGTAATGCCGAAACAGACCGACTCTTCGACCACGTCCAAATGGCTGCAGATTCGTTGCTACAGCAGATTCCCTCCGCAAAGATCGTGATCCTCGGCGACATTAACGCCCATCACGCCGAATGGCTTGGTTCACGTTTAACCGATCATGCAGGGAGATCTGTTCATGATTTTGCCTTGGCATATGGTCTGACACAACTGGTTACTTCGCCTACGCGGATTCCAGATGTGGAGGATCATGCACCTTCCCTGTTGGACCTTCTGCTGACCTCTCACCCGGACGGATATCAGATTTCCGTCGACGCCCCATTAGGCTCCTCGGACCATTGTCTGGTCCGGAGTGTGGTGCCACTCACGCTGAAATCGCGGTTGCATTCTGCAGGCCGCCGTGTTTGGCACTACAGGTAAGCCGATTGGGATGGGGTGCGGTCTTTCTTTGCATCCTACCCTTGGGGGCGGGTTTGCTTCTCGGCGGATGATCCCAACGTTGTTGCGGATTCTGTTGATGATGTGGTACTTCAGGGTATGGAACTTTTTATTCCTTCCTCTGTGGTGCCCATTGGAGGCAAATCTCAGCCGTGGTTTGGTCGCTCCTGTAAAATAGCATCATGCAGGAGTGCTACCAAGCCTAGGCTGATGCATCAGCGTCCCGGGATGTAAACACCAGCGCTCTAAAAAAGAAGTATAATTCCGCTTCTAGGTCCTTCAAAAGAGTCATTGCCACGGCAAAGTCAGAGCACATAGGCAGAATTGGCGGGAAACTAGTTCGCCTTCTCTCTGGAACCCGTGCATTCTTGTCTCTCGCCAAGGCTGTCCAGGGGAATTTCTGTCAGCCATCTCTTCCATCTTTGCACAGGAAGGACGACCCACTGGCCCATACCGCAAAGGAGAAAGCCGATCTTCTAGGCTCTTTCTTTGCGTCTAACTCGACTCTCGATGACGGGGGGAGTACGCCGCCGACCATCCCGCGGTGTGAGTGCTCCATGCCGGAAGTGCACTTCACACAGCGCTCGGTTCGTAAAGCACTCCTCTCCCTGGACATCCACAAGTCAAGTGGGCCTGACGGAATCCCCCCAATTGTGCTGAGGACGTGTGCTCCAGAGTTGGCACCGGTTTTAGCGCGTCTTTTCCGGTATTCCTACTCCCTAGGCGTAGTCCCAAAATCATGGAAGACGGCTTTCGTCCACCCGATCCCTAAAAAAGGCGACCGCTCTGATCCGTCCAACTACCGGCCAATCGCCATCACCTCCTTGTTCTCCAAAACAATGGAGTCCATTGTAAACTGCTAGCTCATGAGATACCTTGAAGATCACCAGCTGATTAGTGACCGCCAATACGGTTTTCGCCGTGGTCGGTCAGCTGGTGATCTTCTGGTCTACCTAACTCACAGATGGGCGGAGGCAGTAGAGTTCAAGGGGGAGGCATTGGCCGTTAGTTTGGACATTGCGAAGGCCTTCGATCGAATTTGGCACAAAGCGCTTCTTTCTAAGCTCCCTTCCTATGGGCTTCCCGAGAAATTGTGCGATTGGATCACCAGCTTTCTTGCAGATCGGAGCATCAAGGTCGTTGTAGACGGTGCAAGCTCCGATTGCAAGCCTATTAATGCTGGTGTTCCACAGGGCTGCGTGCTATCGACAACGCTGTTTCTCCTGCATATCAATGATATGTTGCATACCCGTAACATTCATTGCTATGTAGATGACAGCACTGGTGATGCTCTTTACACCGGCCGAGCCAATATTTCTCGGGAAAACGTCTCCGAGTGCCGGGACAAACTTGTGTCTGAAGTCGAATCTCTGCTGGACAGAATCTCGGGTTGGGGGCAACTAAATCTAGTCCAGTTTAACCCCCAGAAGACACAAGTTTGCGCGTTAAAGAAACCCTTTGTCGTATCCCCTCAGTTTCAAGGTACTCCCCTTGTTGCCTCAGCCAGTATCGGAATCCTCGGCGTCGACATATCGAGTGACGTGCAGTTTCGTGGTCACATGGAAGGGAAGGCCAAATTGGCCTCTAAAAAGCTTGGCGTGCTCAGCAGAGCGGGACAGTATTTCATGCCTGCACACCGCCTGCAACTTTACAAGGCGCAGGTTCGGCCGCACATGGAATACTGTTCCCATCTCTGGGCTGGGGCTCCCCAGTACCTGCTCCTTCCACTTGACTGCATCCAGCGCAGAGCGGCTCGAATCGTCGACGACCAAGTGCTTTCCGATCGGCTCGATTCACTGGCGCTGCGAAGAGATGTTGCATCTCTTTGCGTATTTTATCGCATCTATCACGGGGAGTGCTCTGAGGAATTGTTCGGATTAATCCCAGCCACCAAATTTCGTGAACGCACTACACGGCAAACGTCCCGATACCATCCACACCATCTGGATGCTTGGCGGTCCACCACTGTACGTTTCACAAGGAGTTTTCTTCCACGTACAACCTCTCTGTGGAATAGTTTACCACCGGCGATTTTTCCGGACCGATACGACCTGGGGACCTTCAACTCAACTCCTTTCTAAAGGGCCGGCAACGCACCCGCAATTCTCCTGGTGTTGCGGTTGATCATGGGCGGCGGTAGTCACTTAACATCAGGTGAGCCGCATGCTCGTTTGCCCCTTCTTCTATAAAAAAAAATATTAGCCTCCGATTTCTATGCACTATACGAGTATAAGCCATTATATGGAAATTATTTTTTTAGTATTTTAGTTAATAGTATCAAAGACAGGTATATAATCAAAGATGATTCATGCAACTAAAGGCAACTATTATAGCCTCGCGCTTGCTCCGACACGCACACGGAGATAACATTGTAGTGTGCGTCAATATTACGCCGTTCCAAAGCGATCGCATAGATTTCGACTTGGACATAGTTGAATATGCGCTCTTAAGACAAACAAAATTATTGATAAAAACCCGGCAGCCCGGGCTATAACGTCAGGCTGTCAAACATCTCAGTCCTCACCCGAAGAATCCTTTGGACAAATTTGCCTTTAATCATTTCCATATTTTTATTCATAGTTGTTGGCTTATTTATTTTGTAAAGCTTGACAAAATTGACATAAACTTTAGCAAAATAGATGAAATACTTGCTACCTATCTCCTGTTTTATTTATTTTTTTAATCTCTTAGGATACCAACAAAATTTTATAGGGTAGGATTCTTTTAAGAAGCTACATGGCAGCGCGGCGCATGAGAATACCATAAATCATATAATAGTTATGTAATTGCTTTCTCGGAAACAACTGTAATTATTTAAATGGAATTTTGTATTTAGATAATATATTGCCTATGTATCTCCACGCGAAGTTCATATATTTATATGATTAATTAAAATAATAGACAATATAAAATGGTTAAGCTACATCTTCTCGGCAGTAGATGGTGCTACTAGTAGCGCATATAAAATTAGTTGTAGTACACAGATTTAATATAAACAGCAAGACTCACTAATCGGATTAAAGCATAAACAATATTGCCTATTAAGCTCTTGAATTATACGGGAACCTGTTTGCGTATATTACTAGGTAATACCGCAACATCATCTTTTAATAATGCGCAAACATTTGAGGGAAGAGCCTCATTTCCTAGACGAACAACGATTGTTGGTTGCCGTTATTTATTTAATATGCTTATAATAATTATTTATAAGCGTTATATATTCAGTAAGCTTGCGGAAGTTATTAATTTCATACGTGGTAGAGCCATGTTGCAATTTCTTTAGTACTATAGTTGTATCACGAGTCAGCTCGACCGGGGAAGAATCACGCTCTCACAGAATACGAGCGTAAAATAGTAGCTTAATGCTGTTTTGTTTCGTATGATGAGTGTAGAGAACTGGAGACCCTTTTTACGGAAAACGAGGCATTACATCACGTGTGACAATGCCCATGCATTTTGATTCGTAATCGAGGATAGATGTAGATGTCTACGGGCCACAGCAACCACTTACCATCAGGTAGACTGTGTGCTCGTTTGCCACCCTATCCTATAAAAAATGAAATTCAATTAATACCTCCTTTGTAAATTCAGATGTAAACATTTTAGTAACATAAACATTCAATATATAAAGCTACTTATTTTGTAACGTTTATGTGACTAAATCTTCATAGTGTTCATTCACTTACTTGAAGACTTATACGTGTTTGAGCTATGTTGCAGGTATATTGTGGTTGTAGCATAAATTAATGAATATAAGTGACAAACTGGCAGACAGTCTAGCTAATGATAAGTGAATACTGTGACCAATATACATCTAAATTTATCGTCGACTAAGAATCAATGTGCATTTGCTTCTCCACAATTGAGTACTAAGATGAAATGCTTCGTTTTTAGTAAAAAGGGTCTCCGGTTCTCTACACCCACCCATACAAAACACAAGCATTGAACTGCTGTTTTACGCTGGTTTTCTAAGAAAACTATGACAGGTATGAATTAATAAAAAAATGAATAGTGAGAATTAACAAAAATGGAATTAAAACATGCGGCGTGGTGGGAGTGACGAAGTAGGGTAACTTAAAACTTAGTGTAGAGTGAAAAAAGTAGAGAGTACAGTACTAATTGAAACAAGGCATTAAGTATTTCACGTTGCCTGGTAACTACACAATTTTTAATGAGTATGATGATGAGAAAATTTATACAAAATGTTCAGGTGCTATTTGAAATTTTTTTAAACGACATATCAGCGAAATAAATATTTTTTTATAATGGATTTTTTTCGGTCGTATTCATTATCTGTAATGTGATTTGACGATTAAAATTGTGATATTAGCATGAAAATGAAACGATAAAGGTATAAATTGTAAATAAAATGTGAATGTGTGAAATATGAATGTTTGTATAAAATATCTTTAAATATATTTCACCAATATTTTTATTCATTTATTAAATAGTTTATGTAGCTTATGATTTCAGTATTTAAGTTTTATAAATGTAGTTATATTGTTTCTACCTCATTGGTCTAGTAGTTGTAGCAGTGAGACTGCTGATCATGAGGTCTCGGTTTCGAATCCCGGGTCGGGCTAAAAAATATCAGTTATTGAGTTTTTCCATTAATAAATTGTCAGTAGCTACCCGGAGCTAGGAAGTTGGCGATGTCTCATCCCCTTGCATCGGAAAATACCTAAAGCCTTTGATTTTGTTGGTTTACCGTCCCATCGGACCGTGAGAGTAAGGGAATATAGAGTGCACCTGTGCTTGCGCATACACTTGGGTAGGTACTATAATCCTATCCTGCGCCGATAGCTTATTTGCGTTAAGGCTCGCCCCCTTGACTGAAATTCGGTCTGGAAAATATTATATTGTTTTCTCGTATTTCTATGAATATACATACATATGATAATGTAACAGCGGTCGACTTAGGATTTAAAAATCAACTGTCATTGCGCTCGAGTGCACATCTTTTTCGTTGTCGTTTTGCCTCATTCATATTTAATTACTTCATAGCTACCTGATCACAAGCTTCATCGGTAACTCAAATAGTTGTCTATCGGATTACTAAAACAGTCACGGGTTGAACGACAAAAAGCGCCGACAAAGACGCGACGGTAAGCAGCAACGGCGGTGTAGTGGCGACCACTATTTTTTCATTGGCTGAGACTCACGAGCATATAAAATGATGCTAACTTGAGTTAAATTGTTTTATTTTATTAATAACATATATATTTAAATTTGTGTTAATTAATAAATTTATAACTAGTAAATGTTTTGTCGCAACGCTTGTAAAAGGTTACTTAAGTGATAAGTACAATATGCGTATTACATTAAGACCTTATTGTACACTTGGTAAGCAAATAAATATTTGAATACTTATTTGAAATATTAAGTTTATAATTTATATAAACTTTTAATTAAAACATGACAATTTGTAATTATAACATAATTTTAAATATACTTATTAATTTATTAGCATATACTAAAATCCTTATATTTCTTTAAATTGAATAGAAGTAGTTACAAATTACATTGTATACTGCTGTTTTAATTAAATATTATTTATAACGAGACATAATCTATATAAGAATTTACGTTTGCTCCTATGGAACATTCTAATATAAATACGTTTCAAAATATCTTTGATAATATGTGATGTGTGACTCATTACAAAATACTATATATATACGCGTATGATACATTATTTTGCGTGGCAGAGAAACGCTGCAGCTATATTAGTTGTAGCACGAATGGGTCGGCTTGACCAGACCACGCTCTCACAGAATACCAGCGTAAAATAGCAGCGTAATGCTGCTGTATTTCGTTTAGTAAGTGTACAGAACCGGAGACCCTTTTTGCGGGAAATGAGGCATTTCATCTTAGTTCACAGGGATGACAATGCGCCTGCATTTTCATTCTAAATTGAGGATAGATTTAGATGTCCACGGGCCACTGTATCTACTCACCATCAGGTAGACTGTGTGCTCGTTTGTCACCCATATTCTATTTAAAAAATCACTAACTAGTAACAGAAATTTCGTACTCCAAGATGCTTACTTTTTTTTTTGCTTATTTTTTTTGCATATGCCCCAGAGCACAGTGAGTTAGTAATGAGTTGAAACCCTTGGGGCTGCCGGCTCGAATCTCGCACGGAACAAATATTTGTATTGCCTACAAATAATTGTTCCGGGTCTGGGTGTTTGTTCTTGTGCAATATATGTTTATAAACTGCCTCCACGATACAGGATTTCTCCTGTATCCTAGTTTGGGAGTAAGGTTTTATTTAAATAAATAAACAAATAAAAATATTTTTAAGTGACGAGAGCTTTATACTGCTAACAATACATTTCATCGTAGACCACAAAGTCGACAAAGTAACTTAATATGTGATTGATTGTAACTTACAAAAAAAAATAATTTTTGACAATCTTTTTATCCGTGTGTTCAAAGGCAATAAAAATATACCTGCTTAGAATCTTGTTAACGAGCTCCCAGACTTTCACAACATGGATTGCAGGACCTATTTCATGTGAGTAAGGATTTATAAGTTTTGTAGGTGAGAAAACGTTATCGTCTCTTCTTGATTGAACAGTTTTGATAATGACATCTTATATTTTGGCGAATACTACACATTGATTCCAACTACTTTTACGGATCTTATCGCGTCTAATTTACTTGACTTTTAATTCCCGATGTTACGTGTGCTTTCCAGCACCTATGATCATAGGGAACATATTTACATGAAGTAACTGACGCCCTGATGTCAGTGTTAATCCAGAGTACCTTCAGTGTCTTGAAGTCTTGCAGTGGTATGCTTGGGTTTAGTTTTAATTTTATTATTTGATTTCAAGCAGGTGACCGTATCCAGCCTTCTCTATTAAACTGCCAACAACATTCTCTATTAAATTTAGGATGGTTTTTTTACCCGAAACTTCAGAAATTAAAAGTCAAGTAAATTAAACGCGATAAAATACGTAAAAGTGGTTTTAATCAATGAACAGTTTTGAATAAAATAATATATTATAATACACGTACCCGCATTTATCACAATTACTTTTATTCTTATAGCTATCTGCAACCAATTAATCATTCATCATCATCCTTAAAGCCACGTGTACCTTACAAGTGTATCTTACCAGTTCGTCACTATATCTAGCGTCATATACAGCTCATACCATTCCATGGCTATCGCAAGAGGCACCAGAACGAAACTAAAACAGAAGATAGGTAGCAGAATCCTCCTTTTAGCAACTAATAATAAAAACTGCGATTGCCAGCTCATCTACCAAGCGTGGTAACTGTAACCAACATTCCCTCTGAAATCACGTCATTAATTTTAAAATTTTAAGACCTATAATTTACTGCAACTATAGTGTTAAGGCGTGGCAGTAAAAGAATATTCACTGTCCCAAATGGTCCCGTGGGCGTCGTAACATGTGACAGAGGGGCACCAACCAGGAGATGGGCAGCAGCATTTTTACAATGAGAGGTAGACAAAAAAACTGCAATTGCCAACCCACCTACCGAGAGATATCCCCTTATGAGGAAATCTGAGTGGAGGCCTATGTTCAGCAGACGACTTTCATATGCTTTTTATTGATGAATGGATGGATGATGGGAAAAATGCCTATAACTAGTAGCTTTACTCAAAGGTAATGAGAAAGTTTTACAATAATGTATATTTAATTAAGGTGCAAACAACATCTGAAAAACGTTACTTACTTCTAGAAAAGATGGATAATAATTGAAAGAAAAGTATTGTGTTAACGTTCATTTCTTTTTGTTTACTAAAGGGATAAGTTACTACATTCATGTTGTCATCATGACTGCACTTGATGTTCAAATTTCTCTAGTCTACTTGTTTTATTTGAAACAACTAAATGCGGTTGATATATGAGCGGTCATTGAAAAAAAAGGTCGTATTCAAAAGCGTGATAAAAGTTGATTAAAATAAAAGGGGTAGTGACATTCATCCATATTTTATTTCACGGAAAACAAAAGAGGCAAGGTGTTTGTATAGGAACCATACAAAAAACAATAATGAAGATAAAACGGTCACGGTGGATGAAATCCGCCGGGCAGGTGGTATCGGTGTCACTGATATTAATACAGTTCATGGCCCGCCCACGACATTGTGACTTCGTCCGTTGATTCTGGGCCAAAAAGACCATGTTACCATTAAAAAATTTTTTGATAAATTTTAATACCTACAATCTAAATGCATTATAAATGTTAATAAAATAATATTTAAGTTGGTAATAAGAAAGTATATAGGTAGTGAATATCTACACTATATTTGATTTTTGGAACTTATTCCTAAAATTTCTTTTCATAGAATTAGGGTGACAAACGTGCACACAGTCCACCTACCGTGGACGTGTTGATACCCCTGAGGACTTAGATGGAATGCCTCGTTACCAGTAAAAAGTTTCTCAAGTTCTCAACACTCATCATACGACACACATCTGCAATAAACTTCTGTTTCACGCTGGTGTTCCTTGAGTGTTTGAATCCTCTAATGCCTGCCATAGAGAATTTATAAACCCATTTCGTTTCTGGGGCGTCGTAGTAGGTGAAAATGAGGATGGCAAGAAAGACCTCACTGCTTTTCTTTGGGATTGTGATATACTATCTCATATATATATATATATATATATATATATATATATATATATATATGTATATATGTATCAGATATAAGTAGCAAATACTGGGTCAGAACGGGAAGTGGTGCCAAAGTTGCAATAAATGTGGTATCATTATTTGTGTGCGATGTAAAAATCTTTTTGAGTAGAACAAGAGTAAACGACATAGCCAAACGGATTAATAAGCTGAAGTAGCAATGGACCGGCCATGTAGTTCGAAGAACTCACAACCGATCGGGTAGAAATATTTAAGAGTGGCAATCTCGTACCTGTGGGCGAAGTGTAGGTCCGGCCCCGACTAGATGCAGTGATGCCCTGGTAACACATGGTAGTTGATGGATGCAGGTAGCTCAGGAACGTTCTTTGTGGTATTCCTTGGGGGAGGCTTATGTTCAGCAGCAATAAATAAATGTATGAGAAATGTTTATATAGGACAAAAATAAACGAAAGCCAACATTGCCAGCCATTTACAGCCCATTTACAGCCATTACAGCCGACATGTCTATCATTGTTGTTTTATGTAAGTTTGTTATCGCCTATTGGCGATAACAAACTTACAGAGATAGAAGATACATTTTGTTTCGCGTTCTATTGAACGCGAAACAAAATGTATCTTATCAATTACTTTAGACAACACTGCCCATATTTTCAAATCCGGCGTTAATTGGGGTCCAAATTTTTTACAGCCCGAGATCTCAATGATAATGTAATCTCGGTATTTAGGTGCTTTGAAGCGGTTAACTTTTAAAACTGATATTGTAATTAACAAATATAATACTAATTTTCAAGAATTTTGAATGCGCTCATGGGAGAATATGTGTTATTAAATGGTTAATTACTTGTTTTAACTTCAAAAACATCATATACAGGGTTATTTTTCAAAGAGTAGCCAAAATTTAAACTTAGGATTCTACTTTTATTTTAAATAATTTAATATGATTTATAGACAACTACGTTTTGCCTACCGATCGCCCGAAGTATGTACTTACGTTAGATTGGCAATGTAAAAGAAAAAGGGCATAGCATATCTTACTATAGAACGAGATAGAATGGCTAGACCATACACGTACACAATATAGACCTATATCGGGCTGACTTCAATAGTTAACGAAACAAATCCCGCTTATTTTCGCGGTATCTTTGATTTCTAAGTATTTAATATGTTTTTAAAATGTGTAATTAAATATGGTGAAGTGTACAGTACCTGAATGCAATTCATCGAGAAAATAAAATAAACAAAATGAAACATTTCACACGTATGTACAATTAAAATGTTTAGCACTCTAAACGCAGTATTTTAGAACTGGTACAAATGTTATATACACAAATTTATAGGGAAAAGTATCGCATTTTCGCAACAAATACGTGAATTCCCACTATCACAGAGCCCACTATTTTAAATGTTATGTAGAGATTGACACTGTCTTATCTTATCGATAATATGTTTATAACAGGCAAAGGCATATCTTTGAATGCAGCCTCTTTTAACTTCGTTTTTTTTTAATTTACAATATTTAATTTTTGAAATTATAGTAAATACTTTAGTGAGATAAATTAAAGTCTTATAATGTTTTATATCCCCAAAAAATACTAAGGTTAAACAAAATTGATTAAAAATGATAAATAGAGAAGACTGGGCTCCCAAAAAATATAACACTATATGTAGCAATTTTTCCCATAGAAGTGCACAAAGAGTAAAGCTACATTCTGGTTCAATACCCACATTATTTATGCCTGTGCGTAGATTCTAATTATATATATTTAGTGTACATATGTTCACTTCGTTTGCGCATGTTCAAATGTGTAAAAATTGTTGTCGTCATCCTTGTAATATATATATATATATATATTATTTTTGGTAAGTTTGTACTATCACGGTCCCCTCGTTCTCTGGAACTAGGAAATCGAAAAATCATCCGATTTAGGTGATTTTTTTAAATCTTCGTTTTTATGGCAGATTTATGAAAAAAAAACATGGAAAATATCTCACTTGAAAATTTCATACAGTTTTATGACTTTACGAGCTCAGGACTTAGGGCATCCCGACTCGGACAGGTTAGGTTAGAAGGAGATGGCAGGGTCGAGTGAGCGAAAGAAGCGAGAGAGAGTTTTATAAACATGAAGGATGTAGATGGCCTCGTTTACCCTTCTCAAGGCATTTATGAGATAGGTACGAAAATATATGACAGGATAAATTGTAAACGAAAATATGTTTCTAAAGTTAGTAAACGAATGCTTTGTGCCCTAAAAATTTTTAATTCCCCAGCAATTATCAAACTATAAACACCTAATTTTTAAATTAATAATGGAAACGTATTTGATTATTAGATTGAAGTATGAAGCAAAATTGCAAAATACCTCAAATGAAATAAATTCGTTATTTTTGGTGAAACATAAAAATCACAAACTTTTTGTTTATTGTTTTTTTTTAATATAAAATATACGAATATATATATATATATATATATATATATATATATATATATATATATATATATATGTATATATATATTTATATATATATATATATATATATATATATATATATATATATATATATATATATATATATATATATATATATATATATATATATATATAGTACCTGGTTGACCGAGCTTTGCTCGGTATTTTTCGCTCGATTTTTTTTAATTCGTGTGTTTTGGAAATTATATTTAGATACAAATTACATACTGTTGAAATATAAATAATATTTTTTGATCTTAGCGACATAACAGAAAAAACGGAACTGGTTATTTGAATAAAAAATCATGAGTGCAATTATTTTAATTTAAATTTTCGTGTTTTTAAAAAATACTAAAAAAAGGGCTCGAAAAAATAGATTTTCTCAAAAACGAAAGGAACTTGAAAAAAAAATTAAAAAAGTCGGTCGGTCGGTCTGGGCTCGAACCGGGGTTTTACGATTCTGTGACCGCCCAATACCAATTAAGCTATTTATAATCATTAACAATTTGTCAAAATTTACCTTCTTATTCTAACGATATTGTAGCAGTTTTTCATTGCCTAAAAACACGGACAAAAAGACATTTTCTAAAAATAAATCCTAGCTAGACCGATTTTTTATCCCCGAAACTCCCTGGACACTAAATTTTATGAAAATCGTTGGAGCCGTTTCCGAGATCAAGATTATATATATATATATATATATATATATTTATATACAAGAATTGCTCGTTTAATAGTATAATATATATATATATATATATATATATATATATATATATATATATATATATATATATATATATATATATATATATATATATATGTACTCATTTTATGATACAGACAGAGCGCTCTGTATCAATAATTGAAGTTGATTCACTAGGCGCAGCACTATTCGTCTCGCACACATGCGCATTTCACTCACACCGGTATATTTCGTTTTTGGTCTCACCTTAATTACTCCATCGCCTATCTATTATATACTATAGCTATGTTGAAAATAATGCATTACTACGCATTTTGAGTTTAAAAGATTAAAAGAGCAGAATGTTTGCGATTTTTTAATTAATTTTATTTCGCCATTTGCCTATATTATTTATTCTAAACCTTCTCTGCAAAGGCAGGTTATTGCGTAACCCTGTATACCCTCTATGGTATAATAGTATAGCCGAGGTAGCTCAGAGGCCAATAGTACCGATAGAGATGCCTATGCCCGGCAGTAGGACGTTTAAAGGTTTTAATATTACGAATTTATTTTAAATGGGTTACCATTACAACCTATTAAAAGCCCACTGCTGAACATAGGCCTCCCCCATCGACATTCCCTACATTGACATCGCATTTTTTTAGTTGTTATAACGAAGATGCTTCTGCCCATCTTCTGCTTTGTTTTCCTATGTCGCTACTTACGAAACCCACGGGAAGACATGGGGTAGTGGATATTCTTGCACTGCCACGACGCTGTTAATGGTATATTTGTCTTAAAATGTAAAAAAATCATAGATTTCAAAGTCGCATCTTTTGTTATAAATTGAATATATAACACTATTCGCTTTTTCACATTATGAGATTCCATCGCTAGACGTGCAATGATACAGAATAACAGAGAAAAAGAGATAAAGTATTTTTGTATATTCATTCCCAAATAGGTCGTATAATACTTTTGTGACAGGTGCCATTGCCATTGCCACTGAGGCACCGCGCTGTACTCTACCCAACTCTAAAATACTCTTGGAAAGCAGAGTTTACTTTTGTATGGACTATTACTTTAAATTTAACTATTAATCACATTCAGTACTAGGCAAATTTTAAAGAGGAGCATGAATCTTCTAAGTAAAGTTATATCATACTTATCTGTTGGATTTCATGCTATTTTAGTAAAAGGCGACACCAACGCTAAGATTGTAAAAGTGTGATAATATTTAACCAAGGCGAGCTAAGGCGTTGTGATTTAAGACGGCGCCATCCGACTAAGAAATCATAAAGATTATCTTACCTCCGTGCTAATGGATCTTCTAATTATTTATAAAAAACTAGACTACGTCTATTGTTCCGATGTGCGTAATAAACGAAGTTGCGAGTAACAAGAAAAAGCTAACCATTATGGATTAAACCACGGATTATGTATATTGATTATTACAATACTCAGTAATATATATGTATATATATGTATATATATGTATATATATATATATATATATATATATATATTTATATATATATATATATATATATATATATATATATATATATATATATATATATATATATATATATATATATATTGTCTTTGAAGTATAGCTAAAAACAAAAACGGGAAAACGAATAGATAATTTGCGTCATATACTAATTTTCGTTTAGTAAAACTTCATTAAATACCAACTTTTTTACTATAACTATTATTGAGAATAATTTGTTACTTATAATAAAATCGCTAAGTATTTTATGTCGAGTTAAGTGAAACATTTAAAATTAAACAAAAAAAAAATTAAGTTTAAGGCATTTAGAAATAGGATGATATAAATATTAATATAATGACTTAGAAATGGCGGAAAATGAGTACTTACATTTTGAAAAAATTATGTAATCCTACCTACTAACACCTCACCTCCAATCGTGGTTAATATATGAATGTTTGCTCGGAGATAACTATTCCCAATAAGATTTAATTACATAATCATCACTACGTGTTGACTAGTGGCTTCAAATTTGGGAAATTCAGATACAGCGATCAATTAGCCATTTGCAAGGTAAATAAAGGTTATTAAATTAAAGGCCTTAGGGTTTTTGACAATTTCTAAAATATGCTAAATGTTAGGCAAATTTTTTATTCATATCTGGCACCTCATTTGTACATAATTTACGCAAGTAACGTACAAAATTTTGGATATGCTACGAAATAAGATGTGTATTTTTGTTTTATATACAAAAGTTTGACAGTGTAGTCTTTTATGTAAAGATGTTTATTTAAATTACCAACCATATTATCCTCCAAACTGTTACTATTTTATTATCACATTATCTCCATCACCAATTTCACTTTTATTGTTACCTAAAAGATTGATAGCCCTAGAATAACGTAACACTTTTATAAATGGCCCTCTAATCTGTTAACACGTCTCCAACATTTTTGGTGAGATTGAATGCTTATTTTAACCGACTTCAAAAAGGGGGAGTTGTTCAATTCCATATATTGTATTTTTTATGGGAGTTAGTTTTTTAGTTCTCACGGGTGACAACGCATCTGCATTTTGATTCGTAATCGAGGATAGATTAGATGGCCACAGCAACCACTTACCATCAGGTGGACTGTGTGACACCTTATCCTATAAAAATTTAATTGGATTCGACTATATTGATGATATTTTCATTTTATTTATATTGAAGTCGGTTGTACATTTTTTTTTAATTTTACCACTTGTTTTAGACATTAAGCGCTATAAAATAGAAGTTAAAAGATTTGTATAATCTGAATCCTATTTTCAAGGTCATTATTATTTTTATTATAACGCTTTTGTTTTCTGGCCTAGACTTACTAGACTATTTATAATATTTTAATGCAATTTTCCCTTTTTAATACTCCAATATTACATTCAATTTTGCTATGCACTGGTGGTATAAGAGAATCCACTATACCATATCGTCGCGTGGCTGCTGTAAGAGGCGACGGAGAGAAAATGAAGATGTATTCAACTCATTACAGTTTTTTTTCATAAACGGTATGTTTATAATGAAAGGTCAAAATAATAAAAAGTTGCGTTGCCAACCGGCCTGCCAAGCGGGGTAACAATGGTAAATCCCCCCTATGATGCAGTCTGTTGAGGAGGCCCATCTTCGTGAACTTTTGAATGTCTATAATGACGATGATCATAAATTTAATCAAATATTTTTATTTTGTGTGTAAATTATTTCTTCCTTTTTATAGTGTGGATTTATTTTATGGAAAATATAGAACCATATTTTATTCTATTGAATTGAATAAAATGAAATCAATTTCTTTGACAAATTAAAGTTAAGTTTCGTTTGTCAAGCATAATTTTCTAACTTGAGTTTTAAAATGGGTTATTTATATATATATATATATATATATATATATATATATATATATATATATATATATATATATATATATAACCGAACAAATTTGATTTTTAACTTGCCTTTTTAAGTTATAAAAATTAATTAAAGTCAATATTTCGAATTTGAATGGCTAGTTTATTTTATATTCCAAATATCTTGAAACGTCAAACAGTTTCTCAAATGAAATTGCTGTCATTTGCTGTGATTTGCTTGTCACTGTAAAATTTTCGGCTTATCTGCTTTGCAAAGATCGTCGTCACCCGAACATACTAGAGACTTACAGAGATTCATTAGTAATAAATTTTAAACACCAAGCCACTCAGCCATTTAAAAACAAAAAGCTAAAGAAAGGAATCACGATGGCGTAATTATAATCAAAAATTTCTTAGATTTTCTTATAAAAAAATATAAAAAACCGCATAACGTTAAAAGGCAAGACGTAGTACATTTGCCGCAAAAGGAAGTGTCTGCAATTACGAACGTTGTTACATCGACTTCATGCAATAAGCAGAATTCTTAGACGTCCGAGTGTGGGAGAGACATTAAAATTATAATCTAACCAGCAAGCACTTTTTTAATGTTCCTGAGAAAGTTGGATAGTTTTAATTTTCTGCCACATTTTAGAAATCTTCTCTAGTTATGAGAATTTCTAATTATATTTCCCACGACTTAAGTATTGTTTGAAGTAAAACTTCTTTACGCCCGCTTGACTTGGGTTGAAAGCTGGCAAACGCGTGACGAAAGCGTTACGAAAAGTGTGATCGGGAGTGAGACGAACGGGAGTTGAGTGGGGGATATAAGCAAGAGAGAGCAGCGTGTGTGCACATTTTCTTTCTCTCTTTCTCTCATAGGCAGTTATTTTTCGCAATATTTTATGAATTAATATTTTGTTCAATATTTTTTTAAATATTTATATTTAAATTAAATATACTACATTTAAAGTGAATAAAATTGCAAAATCATTTTAAAGATCGCATTTTAAATATCATATATCTTATGGAAGGAAGCCGATTATAAATTTAAATATTTGTAGAAAATAATATATGTATATATTATACATATATGTGTATAGGAAGTTTCTTTCTAAAACGCTGCCAAAACCGAACAATGCTTTCAGGCGGCGAGTCATCTCAATCGCATTCAAATGACCAAAGTTGTTTAATCAAAAGCTTAGCGTATAATACCACCGGAGCTACGAAACCCATGACGTCCCATAATCTAGCAACACATGACAGTATTGTGCGCTTTGTGCACTTCTCTACGGGCGGATTTACCTTAAGGCTAAACACGCAACAGAAACAGGTACCTCATCACCATCATCTTCGTCATCATTATAGCCCTTCAAAAGTCCACTGCTGAACATAGGCCTCCCCCAAGGTATGCCACAAAGCACGCTCCTGAGCCAAATACAGGTAACTACTTAGAAGGAATTGTTCAGATAAAGGATGCTTAGTTCTATAAATAAATTAAAAAATCCTTTATTCCCCTCTGGTTGCGGCGTCAAAGTCATCACCGCAATTCATCATGTAGGTGCTCAAAATATCTTTAATACAGTTGCTCAAAAAGTGGCGTATTGCAGGGACGTATAGCGTTCGGGATGTGGAATATTACATACTAGACCTTTTTCTTTACCTTTTCCGAACTCCTGCGTTCTCTTTCCGAACGGTCAAAATAATGTCTATTAAAAATAAAAAACCAACCACGAAGTTTTTACTACAAAAATTCATTGAAGTTTTTATGATTCATGCAAATATTTCTAAAAAGAAGCTACTAATTTGTTTCAATATCTTATTTAATGATTTGATTCAACGAGTTAGGTTAGGTTTCATTTTATTTCATCTCATTAAATTTCATTTCTACTGAAGACTTGGTTGTATGGGAATATTTCCCTTTACCTACCCAGAATGGGTGAAGAAAACAAAAATAAACTCTGCTTATATTATTTTGTGGTTGGCGACATTTTCCAAAAATGTTCTTTGCGAGGTCAGTTGTTTGTTGCACAAAATGAGTAATTTCGACGATATTTTATTTGAATTGACACCACCGGAACTCGGTATAATTGCACAAAAGGCTTCGGAGAACATTTCACCGGAAAAGTCAAAAAGTCGCTACATAGCTACACACGGCGAATTTATTGCTTAGAGAGAAGAGAAAAAAGCAAATAGTTTTTCAGAAAATGTTATGTTGGCATACTTCTCCAATATATTAATCAAATCCCTTGTGTTGTAGGTTGCACCGATTTTTTGCATTGTTGGAGCTTGCCTCAGGGAGCAGTTAGCCAATATTACTTTAAAAGATATTGAAGCCCATGGAAAATGCTACTAATCAAGATTCCGAATACAAAAAATGTGAAACCGAGAAGCTTTGCTGTTGAAGGAGATTTTCTTAGAATAGTACAAAAATATATGAATCAGCGGTCCCAAAAAGCAAAAACCGACCGTTTTTTTTAAATTATCAAAAAGGGAAGTGTAGTGTACAGCTCAAGCCATAGGGATAAAAAAAATTGGTAATATGCCAAAAGAAATTGTTACGTTTCTTGGTCTGCCGGATGCTGAGTATTATACTGGTCACAGCTTCAGGAGGACCTCTGCTATATTATTGGCAGATTCAGGAGCCAATTTGATTTCCTTAAGCGACTAGAAGGTTGGAAGTCACACAAAGTTACAGAAGGCTATATTGCTGATTCATTAAACAACAAACTATAAACTGGGAAAAAATCACACAATCCATTAATTTAAAGTCCAGTCCGTCTCCTTCACATGACAGTACTGCAGAGAACGTTCGTCCATCTACCTTCGTTGATAATGATAATTAATCAGATCCAATTCCATCAACTAGCAAACGCCATTGTATAACACCTTTGACAAATATACATGAACAATCATACGAAATTATAGTTTGTATCAAACAGTAATATATGCAACCTAAAACTTTCCCAGTTAGAATAAAAAACTGTACCAATTTCAATGGATATGTGAATTATAACTTTTATAAGAAATAAATTATTAGTTAGTTGAGTTTATTGTGTTTTTATGTTTTTTTTTAATTGCTTAATTTTTTCGTAACCGTATTAAAATAGTTGTTCAGTACACTTGCGGAACTGTGCGGACTGTCAACCCTCACCTTCAGCTGCGCCTCGTCTCGGGTAGACATTTGTCGGAACTCTTTGCAATGACAGGCTTTCCGCACCGTAATGAAATACATTATATAGCTTTCCACAGATAGCGCTATATTTACGCAAGCTGCTTAATACTCAGGTACAGATTTTGACAAATCCTTCCATATCAAAAGCGAGCTTATATTACCGACTATGTATTTTACCAGCTAATGCTTCTCATGTGGTCTAATTACTAAGAAGGACTTAAAAGAGAAATGGTTTCCTAGTTCTATAAATAAATTTAAAAAATATTTTATTCCTATGGTGGCGGTGGAAGAAAATCGTCATCGCAATTCATGCTGTGGGTTCTTAAAATATTTTATAGTGATATGTTTACAGGCATAACGATATGGTACAACGATCGTCAACTCATCTACCTAGCGTGGTGATTTTGACAAATCCTTCTATATCAGTGACGACCTATTATTACCGACAGTGTATTTTAGCATATTATAAATAAACTATAGCTATGGTAAAATATATTCACTTATGGGAGAGGATTAGGTCTAGTTCTGGTCAATTACGGGTTGATTAAAAAGAAAAGGAAGTAAGAGTATTATTATAACAATATTTAGTTGATTTCCAAGAACAAGATTATAGGTTTGGCAGTTATTTTATTTATTTACATTATATTTGAGGTGAGTAAATAAATTTTGCAGGCTTATTATATTAAACGAGTTTTACAGTAGTTCCTTATTACATTTCAACCACTTAATTAGGATTATTGAATTCATTATAGTTTCTAAAATAATTATTAATTATATGATAATCTCCAAGTGACACTCTTGCGATGGCAGTGCTGCTTTCATGCATCATTCATTGCCCTTGGAGAGATTTGGTCTTGGACTTTCTATTAAGTCTGGTCACAAGAATCAAGCATAGAACATTGGAGAGTTAATATTACTTACGTAATAGAGTATGCAGAAGAAATTAATATTTCAGGCAAAAGTTTTCATAATATAAGCCTTGTATCCCCACAAATATTGTTATATGATAAAATATTGATGTGGCCCATTCGCGCGCATTCTAAAGTCATATTACAATTTATGCAAAATCATATATTGAATTTCTAGTATGGATGTAGGTAATTTATTGTTTGTGTTTGGGTGCACTATTACGTAACTACTGCTATAAGTACTAGCAAAATTTTGTGAAAAATGCAAGCTGACGTACATTTGTGTATATTATAGAAGAGAAAGGCAATTCTACAGAAAATTAAATAAGGTAATTGATGAGCACATATATGTTTGTTTCAATTAATGGTTCTGCGGTTGGCAAAGTTTATTCATTAGATCCGAGATACTTATTTCAAGTGTACTCGCGGACGCGGACTATAGCGTAGGCACGGTCACGTAAGTAATATCGTATATATATAGTATGTTATATGATATGTAATTGTACGTGTACGAAATACATGCGACAATACAAGCAGATAAGCTCGCAGCTGGCGCACGCGACATACGCGGCATTAAGATGCGTTCAGGCGGAGTCCAATTGATATAAATTTATAATATACGTCATTCTGCAAACACGCACTTTCGAGCAAAGGCCTGGCAGTTGAAAACGCCAAGAACGCCCTATCGTTCGTTAGTTTTGCCTAAGCTTAAACATAAATATCGTGTTGCTTCTAGTTGGTTGAGAATTTTAGTAAATTAGTTGTATGAAAATGAGACATAACTTTCTGTATTTTATTGAATACTAACAGATTTATAGATATTAATATTGAAATTGATAATTTATTATATATTATATTATATATTTAATATATACAATGACACATGTTTGTGTTATTTATGTTAGCTATAGCTAACTCTTCAAAATTCGAACAAAGAAATCGGCGCGGCGCTGCGTTATTCTTTTAAACATAGAAACTTAATTTTCATAATGCAAAGGGCGGAAGCAATAAAGCGAAATTGTTCCTCTTTTTCCGTCGTTTTTTTTTATTTCAACTTCAGTACGTAGGTGAGTATATTCAAATCCGGGATGCTAACATCGTCATTGTTTATTGAAGACGGAGGGATAATGATTTCCTGTTGCTTTGATATTTTTGTTGAGAGTTTAATTTGATTTTGCTATAACAACAATACTTTTATAATTAACATCATCTTTTTTTAATTATTACAATTTTATTTGGATTATAAAAACTAAATAAAAACTTACTCTAAAATTAAATAAATCTATAAAGCTAATATAAATATTAAAACAATATATAAGTTAATTTACGTTGGGTACTACACAAAAATCATCAATAATCAGTAGATGCATTGTCACCCCAAAGGTCTGAGATAAAACGCCTTGTTACTATTAAAAGGGCCTCCTGTTTTCAACATTATTTACAAGGAACACAGTATCTTAATGCGTCTTTATTAACATCATGAATTGGCATTCTGTGAGAGCTATCATAATAATCATCATCACCATCGGTCACCCTATTTATGTTTATTTTACAGGTCGCGAGCTCTGGGTCGTACGAAGCCGTAAAAGCAAACGGACTAACATCACTAACTACGCAGAAAATAGACTGTGAGAGCGTGGTCCTCCTCTGGTCAAGTCAAATTTGGCTTTACCAAGTAAAAACTCGACCAATAAGGTTGAGTTTATACGTGTTAGAGCCATGCTGCAGCTTTATAAGTGTTATAGTTGTAGCACAAATAATTCAGCTCAACCGGGTAAGGACCACGCTCTGACAGAATACCAGCGTAAAATAGCAGCTTAACGCCGCTTTATTTCGTATGGTGAGTGTAAAGAACCGCAGACCCTTTTTACTGGAAACGAGACATTCCATCTTAGTCCTCACGAGTGACAACACATTTGCATTTTGATTCGTAATCAAGGATAGAAGTAGATGTTAATGGTCCTCAGCAATCACTTAACATCAGGTGGACGATGTGCTCCTTTGTCACACTTATCCTATAAAAAAATCATTTATACTGCTTACATAATACAGCTGTGGTGTGGTTTCACCACTTGTACCAATATTAATATTAGATATTTTAATTTCATTTGTGATTCAATTCACAAGAACAAGACAATAGGCCATAACTTCGTAGATATTTCGTGGAATCTGCTCGTATTTAAAACTATAAACCCAAATCGATAAATCACTTCTTTTAAACACGCTTTTATTAGATTCGCGTGTATCTATCTATTTATACATATAACGGATTATTATCTATGTAACCGATTAATGTAATTTTCACCAACTTGACGACCGATACACTTGTGTCAAGGACCGACGAAAATACCATAATTCATTAACTTTACCCCATTATCCTGATCAGAATCACCACGATAAAACAAAATAATTTTATTTTTAGCGTGTTTCTACAGTTTTTAAGTTATAATGTTTTTGTGATTAAAAATACGAGGGCACATTTATTAAAACGTATAATATCCCTAACAGCTTAAAACTCTTGATTCTAAATTCGTCCACTTTGAGTAGACCTTGGTAAGGACAGCAGGTAGGTCATATTTCTCCGCAACTTTAATTCCGTTGTCCGTGTCCCTCCCACCTGACTTGGACCGTAATATTGAGAGAGTAAATCATCCGGCACGTACGCAAGCTCTTTCAAAAAACTCTAAGTTTCCAACAATTCCGCATATTCTAGATTTTTCGGTAAGTTATAAGTTTAAGATGATAATGTATTTGATATCAATCTTGAACAAAGATTGTATAAGGTGAATAGTTATTTTTTATTAGAGTAGATATTAATTAAACCAGAACACAGCAGTGCAAATTGAAATTCTTTTTATAGGTTTGGATGACAAACAAGCACACAGTCCACCTGATGGTAAGTGGTTGCTGTGGCCCATAGACACCCAAATGTATTCTCGATTACGAATCAAAATGCAGATGCGTTGTCATCCGTGAGGACTAAGATGGAATGTCTCGTTTCCAGTAAAAAGGGTCTCCGGTTCTTTACTACTTTACGCTGGTATTCTGAGAGAACGTAGTCCCCCCCCCTCCCGGTCGAGCCGACCCATTCATGCTACAACTATATTATTAATATAACTGCGGCATGGCTCTAGCACGTATAAACACATATAAAGCTTTAAATTAAATAAATCTTCATCATTACAATAATTGAAAGGACTTAATTTACTATTATTATTAACAAATATTTACACTCGATTTATTCAAAGGTCTAGTTATTTTATAACAATAAATATGAAATGGTTATATAAAATGAACGGAAACCTAAAAGTAAGACTGCCATTCCACTGCAGAGACACACTCCTAGTAAAGTTAATAGTGTTAGTACTTTTAATTTTTTAAATCATGTCGTTATTTTTTTAGATCACGAGGTTTTTCGTGCTGCCTTATTTCGCTTCTTACATGACATCTACATTGTATGTTGGGACAATGGAATCTTTGATACTGTCTCACTTGATACAACACGACAGAATTAATATTCAAAACGATATCATATCGCACGATAATGTTAAGAACAACTAAACTTTTCTTTTAAGAAGTTTCTTAAATGCCCTATTAACAGTTTTTACTGGAAACGAGGCATCTCGTTCCTCAGGGGTGTATGTATCTGCATTTTCAATCTGAATCGAGGATAAATGTAGATGTATATAAGCCTCAGCATCCACTTACCATCAGCTGAACTGTATGCTGGTTTGTCACCCTTATTCTATAAGAAAAAAACTATTTGACTCTCTATGGCTTACCTAAATTTAAGGTTTAGATAGAAGCAGTATGTAGGTTGTGCTGTTAGGTATTTGATGATATTATATTTTTATTATAACAAAAAATATTGCTTGTAAGTATTCCAGTAAAATTTTAATCTGTGACTTTATGTAACTTGGGTAAAACATTTAGGGTCGTGATGAAACAGAGTGCCCAAGCTAAGTGCATCTTGTAATTTTCACTGGAATACTTCGAAGATAAGAAACGTTGTGACGATTTTGCAGGAAAAGCATTTGCAGAGAAAAGCTCTTTACCAATCCGAGTGCATGGAATGTTTATGAGCTCTTTTAAACTAATACTTATTTATATAAAAATGTTTCACGTAATTTTATTTACTATTTAGTCAAACGATATAAACTAATTACAGATTTTTTGCTCGTCTATAAATTTAATTACATAAGAATTAATTAAAAATAATGCTTTTGTATTTTTTCCTCAAGTCATAAATCATAATTGCTTCTGTTATTGTTAATAAGTTATACCTTGAAAAATTTTACGGATTGTGATTTTATTTATACAGATGATTATCGCGTTTAATTAACTTTTTTTTTTAATTCTCGACGTTTCGTTACAGCTTATAAAAGTACACTGCCGCATAGGAGGATATTTACCATAGTTGTCACTCTTGGCAAGCGGGTTAGAAACGGCAATTTTGTATCTAAGTCATTATTAAAAAGCCACTGCTGCCCATCTCCTGATTTGTGTATGGTTAATAAGGTATGTGATTATGTTTTCCTAATCTTTCTATAGAATAGAATAGAATAATTTTTTATTCAATGTAGATTACAACTAATTCTTATTGAGTCAATATTTTACGTTACCACTGATTCGAAAAAAACCCTGTGTCCTTGGAAGAACCAGCTAGAAACCCTTTTTTTAAATAAATTTTACAGTGTCAAGGGTCGCAAAATATTTACAAAAATTATTTTAGAGTAAAAGTTTTTTGTCCGTGTGTATATGACTGAACTCTTTATAAACGACTGGACTAAATTTTGTGTGTAATTTGAGAACAGCTTAGATTCACAATTGGACCCGGTGGGTGGCGCTGTTGTCGATATCCAGAAACCAGTGCGAAGCCGGGGCGGATCGCTAGTATAATAACAATATGTTAAAAAAACGGTAATTTTCACATTATAATGGAAAGTTATAACAAAATATTAAATATATTTTAGTTATTATTGTAATATATATTTTTAAGGTTTTTAGTATTAGAATTAGAATTTAGAATGTTGTTTGTTTTGTGTAGATTGAATTATATTCAACTAATGATACATGCAATTAAGGTAATAAAATATTAAATATCTCAAATATCTCCGAAATTCCTTTAAAATAATTACATGAAATTTGAAGATATAAAAAGTAGCAATAAATAAAACTGCGTCTTCTGAAGCACCCTTAATTATATGCGTGCCTCAACGATCAATAACTTTAATACCTTGCTTTTTTGCTAAATTCTTATGTGGAAATAGTGTTGTTTGCTGATGATGCCTCTTTAGTTCTTAAAATTAATCTCAATTGATGATTAGATGATATATTATTTTTTCTAACGGTTCGTTTCGTACCTGAGCTATATTTTTTTAACTAAGAAACTTTTTAATTTTTTCAACAATAGGTACAAACTAATTGAATAAAAATATATTTACGGATTTTACCGCGCTTAGTTAAATATTTTAACTTATTTTTAACTTCCAACTTTTCAGTTGCTTTACAGCACCCATGGGCACGGTGGGAACTGTCCATGTCCGTGACAATGAGGGAATTAAAATTAAGTTAAAATAGTTCACTAAACGTGACAAAATCCATAAATATAGTTTTATTCAATGTGTAGTGTTCGGGTAAATTTAAGAAATCATTAACATATAGCGAAGTTCATAACTTTAATACGCGTAAGGAACTCGTTTAACCAAAGTAAAGGCTTCAAAAAAATTACGTCTCACGTTTGGGAGACGGATAACTATTATTACGAGCTTGAGGTTCGTGACAATAAAAATTGCCGATAAAATTACCTAAATTAACACTTTAATTTACTTTACACAAATTAAAGTTAAAACACTAATAATAAAACACACTAATCCACTTAATTCCGCTCCGAAGCTTCGCTTGTTTCGTCAAATCAACACTGTCTCGATCGCATCTTGCGCCACCTATTTATTTCAATTAGCAAAATATCCGGAATGTTCAAGTAAACACGCGTAAGGTACCGAGAGCTCGAGTATAGATTTTCTAGAAACTCAGTTCTTCGGGTGGCGCTGTCGGTCGAAAGATCGGTGATGTCATTCTCTGCAAAGCTCCCCTCGCTCTCGTTCCTGACACTAGATGGCGCTAGTTGACTTATTCACACAACACTGCCCCCTCCTAAGACATGCTCGTCCCGAGCATTATCGGTCCCATAATAACGCGCCAAGCGATCCACATGGACGATCTTAGGAGTCCCTCTTGCGCCTTTCTGTATCCGGTAGGTCACATCGTTGATCCTGGTTACAATCCGGTACGGGCCGTCCCATTTAGCTTGAAGCTTAGGAGATTTCCCTTTGCTGCGGACTGGATTGTGCAACCACACTAATGAACCTTCGTTGAACCCTTTATTGTTCATTTTTCGGTCGTACCGGGTTTTCATTTTTTCAGACATTTGCTGGCCCGATTGTCTGACGTGCTCATAAATGTCATTCATTTTGTTCCGCAAGTCATTTGCATAATCGGTTATACTGCGTGGGGCATCAGGTGGTATCCCGGTGATCAGGTCCGCAGGCAGCCGTAATTCTCTTCCAAAGTTTGCGAAAGCTGGTGTCACTGCTGTACTTTCGTGAACAGAACTTCGATATGACAACAAAAACGGTTGTATGTGCTTGTCCCAATCTCGTTGCCGATTGTCTACAACTTTTGCTAGGTACCTCTCCAATGTCTGATTAAATCGTTCCACCATTCCATCAGATTGCGGGTGATAAGAAGTCGTTCTTGTTTTATGAGTACCCATAACTGGGCAAGTTTCCTGGAATATTTGAGACTCAAAATTCCTTCCTTGATCGCTGTGAATCTCTAAAGGTACTCCAAAACGACAGAAGACTTCATGAACTAGTTTATCTGCAACTGTTGAAGCTTCTTGATTTGGAATGGCGAAGACTTCTGGCCACTTAGTGAAGTAATCCATCACAACCATGAAATACTTGTTACCGCTTTCACTCTCCGGAAACGGCCCCGCCACGTCAATGGCTATGCTCTCCCATGGTGCACCCACATTGTACAACTTCAATGCACCTCTACTACGAGTCTGAGGTCCCTTTACAGCCGCACAACTTGTACATTTGCGACACCAGTCCTCGACATCGTTTCGACAGTGGACCCAGTAAAACCGTTCTCGGATCTTCAGTAGAGTTCGTTTAACTCCCAGATGGCCTCCTGAACAATCATTATGGTACAGCTGTAGAACATCCGGTACTTTAGCTTTAGGGACAACCATTTGCAAATGACAGCTGTCTCCCCGAACGTTTTCCCATTTACGACACAGAACTCCATCCTGAAGCAGCAAGCTGTCCCACTGGGCCCAATAGCTTTTAGTGGTCGAACTCATCGCTGAGACGTCACTCCACTTGGGCTTGGGAGCACTGGCCTTTATCCATTCCAGAATCGGCTTGATGTCCGGATCTTCCTGCTGTGCATGTCGTAAGCTGTCCTTCCACTCGTTGCTGAGGTGGTCTGCCCTGAGCATCCTCACGGATACCACTTCCTTACTCTCTTGCCTAGTACAATGTTTGCAATCTTCAGGACAAGGTCTTCTTGACAATGCATCTGCGTTGCCATGAGATTTCCCGCTGCGATGTTCGATCTCAAAGTCGTATTCCTGCAGTAGTTCAATCCACCTCGCAACTTGTCCTTCTGGGTTTTTAAACTGCAATAGCCATTTTAGTGCAGCATGGTCAGTTCGTAAGTGAAACTTTCGTCCCAGAAGATATTTGCTAAAATGCTGCAATGACTTTACCACAGCGAGCAATTCGCGTCTTGTGACACAATAGTTCCTTTCCGGTTTTGACAACGACTTGCTGAAGTACGCTATCACGACCTCTTGGTCACCACTCCATTGAGACAGCACACCGCCAAGTCCTATGTCACTTGCGTCTGTGTCAACTATAAATTCTTTGCTTGCATCAGGGTATCCCAAAATAGGTGTTTTGCACAGACGGTCCTTAAGCTCCTGGTATGCGATATTGCAACTTTCATCCCAGCAGAACTGTCGCTTCTCCTCGGTTAGCTTGTGCAGAGGTTTGGCTATATCTGCAAAGTTCTTCACGAATCGCCGGTAATAGGAGCACAAACCCAAAAATGCTCTAACCTGCGTCTTGTCTTTTGGAACCGGCCAATCCTTGACAGCGGCGATTTTCTCTGGATCTGTGCGGATACCTTCTTCCGATACTACAAACCCCAAAAAATTAACTTGCCGTTGGAATAGTGAACATTTCTTCGGGTTCAACTTGAGGTTGGCACTCTGAATCTTCATAAGCACGCGTTCCAGGTTTTGAAGGTGTTCCTCAAACGTACGGCCCACGATGATGATGTCATCCAAGTAGACCAGACAGGCATCGCCAATTAGCCCGGTAAGTACAAGTTCCATCAGCCTTTCAAACGTTGCTGGAGCATTGCACAACCCAAACGGCATTACTTTGAATTGCCACAGACCCTTTCCCGTCGAGAACGCAGTTTTCTCCTTGTCCTTAGGGTCAATTTCAACTTGCCAGTAGCCATTTTTTAGATCCAGCGTGCTAAACCATTTTACTCCTGTAAGCATGTCCAGCGTGTCATCAATTCTTGGCAATGGATAGCTGTCCTTCTTTGTAACGTCGTTCAGACGGCGGTAGTCAACACAAAACCGCATGCTGCCATCCTTCTTCTTTACCAGCACCACGAGTGAATACCATAGACTAGATGAAGGTTCAATAACACCATCCTTCACCATTCCCTCAATCATGGTTTCCACTTCCTTTTCACGTGCTACCGGCAAACTTCTTGGCCGCTGACGGATAGGCAATTCCTCTCCTGTGTTTATTTTGTGTTGAACTAAGCGAGTCTTTCCTATATCAGCATCGTTTGACGAGAATACATCGGCGTACTTGAGTAAAAACTTCTTCGCCTTGACCAATTCGTTCGGGGAGAGAACACTGCGACAGTCTTCCAAAAGTGTGGTCACTCTCGTTTCTGAAACCTTGCTGGGGGTCCCACTCGATATATATTGGCACCGACGTAACCAATCCACTTCCTCACAAGTGCCAACCAGTGTGCCTTTTTATATAATCTGTTCCCGGTCGCAAATGTTCAACACACGTATTCTTGAGATGTCAGTGGTTCTGACCAAGGTTCGAGCTACTTTCCATGGAAGGTCATTGTTTACCCTTTCCACAAGTACACAACGGTGAGCTTGCCCAGCGTTTCGGGGAAGACTAACCGGAACAATCGTTTCCGATCTCGGCGGAAGAACAATCTTCTTAATGCTGTACACGTTCCCTGGTAACGCACCTTCCATAAGAAGTTCCTCCTGTCCACATTTCAAAACACCTTGCTTAACGTCGATCTCACAACAATTATTCCTCATAAAGTCTAGGCCTAGGGTGCAGTCGTCCATTATATCAGCCACGATGACATTATGCAGGTAGATCACGTTGCCAAGCTTCAACTCCATCTCCTTCTCTCCACGGACGGGTATACGCTGACCGGTGGCTGTTACCAAATTAATGCGTTCTCGGTTGTATGCGGAGTCCCCAAGGAACTGACTTATAAGTTGGGAACTAACAACCGTACGAGAGGCTCCAGTGTCTATGGTCAGTTTACACGGCATTCCGTTGACCTCGCCCTTGATGATTAGACTGTTCCCATCATGGGTTTGTGAGATCGAGATCCTTGGGGCTCTTTTAACATCAGCCAGCACCCGCCCCGCAGTTCTGGCTTTTACTCGTTTCCCTGCTGCTGCTGGGCAGTGCTGTTGGCCGCACTACCCTCCTGGGATCGTTCACCTTCCCTTTCTAGGGTTCGCTTAGGGCAGCTGGATCGAAGATGGCCCTTTTCCCCACAGCCATAGCACCTTGGGCTGTATCCTTTGTTGCGGTCGCGAACTGTAGCTGCTGCAACCTCCCTGACGCGATGGGAACGATGATCCTGCCGCACGGCTTCCACTTCCAGTGCATGGGCCAAGGCGTCCTTAAGCGTCTCGTGGTGCCCGAGCCTCACAGCAGCTCTGACTTCCAGGTTACGGATGCCGTCGATGAATGTCTGCACCAGGTTCCCTTCAATGAGCGC
The DNA here is from genome assembly GCA_036936625.1 of Parnassius smintheus behrii. Classification (NCBI taxonomy): domain Eukaryota; kingdom Metazoa; phylum Arthropoda; class Insecta; order Lepidoptera; family Papilionidae; genus Parnassius; species Parnassius smintheus. Next base: position 16,261,518 of record JAUPFT010000015.1, on the reverse strand, counting down.
AGGTACAGACCGGTATGCTTTTCGCACCAGCTTCTCCACTTCTAGAGCCCACTGCTGCAGGTTTTCGTTGATGCGCTGCACACGATCTTTAAGCTGCGCACGAAAGACGTGTTCCAGGTGAGCGTCACCATATCTCGCCTCCAATGCCTCAAAGAGTTGCTCATAAGTCACTTCCTCACCGAGAGCTTCCAGAACTGTTAAGGCCTGGTCGCGCAGGCCTAGTGTGAGAGCAGTCATGGCCTGACTTTTGTTCCAGCCGTTCGCCTTCATAACAGCCTCGAACTGGATTTTGTAGGCTGACCAGGAAGAGGTACCGTCGAACGGTGGCACCTTGAACCCGCGTAGCGAAGGTGTTGTAGCTACTACGGGAGCTGTAGCTCCATCTCCGAGTTTGAGTTCGTCCAGTGATTTCTTCATGTCAGCCATAACGTTGTCAACCCGATTGTTTACTTGGTCGATTCGGGTTTCAGCTTTCTCGATTCGGTTTTCAGCTTTCGCGATTTGGGTTTCAGCTTCCGACAGGCGGTTGTCATGCTGAGCAACCCTATCCTTCACCTCCTTTATCTCCTTCCCGAAGGTAGCGTGAAGGTCCTTCATGAGGAGCATCTGCTCTTCCAACCGACGGGCCTGTTCCTCTTGTCCGCCCCGCAGCTGCTCCTCCAAACGACGAACCTGGTCTTCCTGTCGGCGGGCCTGTTCATCCTGTCCACCCCGCAGCTGCTCTTCCAACCGACGGACCTGTTCATCCTGTCCACCCCGCAGCTGCTCTTCCAACCGACGGACCTGTTCCTCCTGTCGGCGAGACTGCTCCTCCTGTCGGCGAGCCTGCTCCTCCTGTCGGCGAGCCTGCTCCTCCTGTCGGCGAGCCTGCTCCTCCTGTCGGCGAGCCTGCTCCCGCAGCATCACCATCAGAGCACCTAAGTCAGGTGCCACAGACGTAGAAGCTGCTGACGGACCGGCTTCCGTGGCCGGCGGCTGGCCCTCAGACATCTGCGGCGTTGCACCACCAAATATCCTCTGGTCCGTCTCCTGCTGGCGTTGACTTCGGGTACGGACACCCTCCGTTTCCTCCTTAGGTAAAATTGGCATTACTTTATCCCACTTCTGACACCAATTGTTACGAGCTTGAGGTTCGTGACAATAAAAATTGCCGATAAAATTACCTAAATTAACACTTTAATTTACTTTACACAAATTAAAGTTAAAACACTAATAATAAAATACACTAATCCACTTAATTCCGCTCCGAAGCTTCGCTTGTTTCGTCAAATCAACACTGTCTCGATCGCATCTTGCGCCACCTATTTATTTCAATTAGCAAAATATCCGGAATGTTCAAGTAAACACGCGTAAGGTACCGAGAGCTCGAGTATAGATTTTCTAGAAACTCAGTTCTTCGGGTGGCGCTGTCGGTCGAGAGATCGGTGATGTCATTCTCTGCAAAGCTCCCCTCGCTCTCGTTCCTGACACTAGATGGCGCTAGTTGACTTATTCACACAACAATATTTATAACAAAGTGTACCGTAATAATACTGATTTGCCTTTCCTCAAATTCTAGGCGCACATAAAAATAATTCTTATGAAGAAGCAACATTATAATTTTAGACGATTAGTTTTTTATTTCTATTCATATATTTTTTATGGTTCAAATGCTCAGGTTGGAAGGAAATTAAATTAATAGTTAATTTCTTGAGCGTTATTAACACAATGTCTCTTAAGATTTAAACTAAAATAATTTATCTTTTATTTTGTCTGGAATCAATATATCGAAAAGTCAATGGTATTGGCGAACATAGAAGTGCAATCGTTTTGACTTGATATAAATGATCAGATCCCCTGAGTATCGTAAACGGCGACACTAAGAAATTAAACAGGTGATAGGACACAGTATCTTCATTCGCGTGGCAAGTTAATCTATAAGTTCGGACGATATTTAGCTGTAGACTTAATACTAGTAGTGAAAAAGAATTCGGCTCGCAAGGACCAATTGGAAAAGAACTTAACGGAACTTGACTTTCGATTAAGAAACAGAAGGGAGGAATCGAGGCTTCTCTCGATCCGGCCTCCTATAACGCCTACGTTGGGTTCGGGAACAACGTATGTGATCTCCGCAACAGAGTAACACACTAGGGCGATAACCTCTTTCTTTTTCAGCAAGTAGGTTCAGACGGGGATTACGGGTCTTCCGAAGTCGTCCCGGTCCCGACGCCTTAATTCTTCGATGTGGACTGTATAACTTTAGGGATGAATTACTTGGGAATAAAACGGCAATTATCTTCAAACCGTTCCGTGAGAGAGTAATCACTTTTCCCTATCACTTCCTTACACTTTTTCTTCCTATTGACTGCTGGTTCTTCACTTTTCCCGAAGGATTTTCTTATTTTTCCGAACTATTTCCCCGAACTATTTCCCCGAACGAATTGCAATAAAACCCGTTCACTAAGCTACCCCCAGAGCTATACGCGAAAGTGAGCCGCGCCATTCGCGTGCCTGCGCAACTTAATTACATGAATTTGTACTATTACTCTCTCACGTTTCACTAAATTTTTTTATTCACATAAGTCATACACAAATACAAGTTATCTATTTAGATAGCACAAAACAATATCTACACCATGATATACATTATTTTTTCGTATCACAAAAATCCTTTAATTTATAAAACAAAATATGCCTATTTTAATCACAAATTCAAAGTCCGAACTTCTTAAATATTTAACACAGAAAGTTAAAACAATGTTTCCCACTTGAATTTATACATATGTTAACTAATACAATAGTTTAATTTACATTTTCTCTATTTATTTCACTATTTAAAACACTTTTAAATTTCTTATACAAAACTATCATTATTTCACTTATACACAGGAATTTTCACATAAAAATAACACAGAATTTACCTTTTTAGCACGTACAATCAACCTGAAATGTTTTACAAGTCATTTTTACATAAATTGCTGAAATTACAAACATTTTAAATTTTTACATATTCGGCCTCCTAAGGGCGTGGCCAGCGTGCTTCCGTGAACTCACACTATTTGAACAACTAACTTTGCACGGCTCTCGGCTATCAGAAAAAATGAAAGTCTGAAATACACTAATTTTAACAATATTAGGTAAATAAGTGCTTCTACATAACTTTCAAACTGTAAGAAACTATCTCTGATAAGATTCTTATCAGTTATCATGTTTCTTATCAGATAACAATACAAGTGAATGTTTTCATTAATCAATCATAACAAATAGGCATTTGTTTTCGTACAAACATATCAAACTTATACAAGACAATACTTATGCAATTAATTTCCGTTAATTCTGTTTATGCACAGAGTGATCATCTCGACCGGGGAACAAATCCGATCTCTAACTTCACTTTAATATTCCTTAGAATTTACATCGTTGGAAAGACGATTTCAACCGGGGAACAAATCCGGTAACATAATTTATATCATAAAATTCCCTATATGAATTTTATTGAAAGATATTACTTAGAAAACAGTAAACTAGTCCGGCCTGGGAGTCGAACCCAAGACCTTCATATCATTAATTCGACATTTCTTTAAGATTTAACTAAGCATTTTCTTATCAGAACATTTCTATTGGACAATAAGTCTTTGAAACGTTATTCGTCATCGGTTGACTTAATAAACTGAAACATTCTTATAGGCGCGTCGCCAACAATCTCCCCCCCGTGCGTTAGCACCATCATTTGGGAGGCGTCGCGGGTACCAGGACTATTATTCTGGATGTAGGTCTCCTCAAGATACCTGTGCTAGTAATGACGTCAACCACTCTGGTGTGACCGTCTGGTCCCGGTAACGTTCTTCTAATTTTGCCTCTCGGCCACGTATTTTGTGGCAACGAATGATCTATTATCAAAACAATATCGCCTTCTTTAGGTTCCATGAACTTTCCGTTATTACCTGTTCGCGGTATTAAGGTAGGCATGTATTCCTTCAGCCACCTTGTCCAAAAATGTTCGGCTAACCTCTGTGCAGCTTTCCAATTGAGTTGACCCGTCAGATGCTGCTCTAGAAATAATCCAGGTGGTCGATCACCACATGAGCGTCCCAGAAGAAAATGATTGGGTGTCAAACCCTCTTCAGGACTATCCATACTGAATGTTACCAGAGGCCTGGAATTTACTGTGTGCTCTGCTTCTAAAAGTAGCGTATGTAGAATTTCCTCTCGTGGGCTCCTTTCTCTGAGCGTAGCGGTCAACGCAATTTTAATCGATCTTACTAACCTCTCCCAGGCGCCACCCATGTGCGGTGCTCGCGGAGGTATAAATTTCCATTTAATGTATTTCTTAAATGACTCATTTTTCATGCCCTCATGGCATTCTTCGCATGCTTTCAATAATTCTTTATTCGCAGCTTTGAAATTTGTCCCGTTATCGCTGTATATAACGGCTGTTTTTCCTCTTCTGGCGATAAATCGCCTCAACGCCATTATCATTGACGCTGGTGTCAACGAGGCTGCTAATTCCAGATGTACTGCTCTGGTAGTCAGACACGTGAATAAAACACCCCAACGTTTTTCGTGTCGCCTTCCTATAGTCACACTCATAGGACCGAAATAATCCACAGCTGAGCATGTAAAAGGTGGTTCATGATGAGCTATTCTCTCCAGAGGAATATTTCCTTGTGGCACGTTCTGCGGTTTTGATCTGTATGTCCTGCACCACTGACAATGATGTGACACACTTCGTACTACATTACGTAAGTTCAAGACATAAAATTTTTGGTTCACCTCATTCATCACCGTCTGGTGATTGGCATGTCCAAAATGATGATGAACTTCTCTAATCATCATTTTAACGATTTCGTGTTTACCGTCCAATATGACAGGTTTTCTACTTTCCTCGGTCAAATTAGACTTGAAAGGTAAACGTTCATTTAAATGGAGTAAGTTATCTTCTCCTATTTCCATAGATAATTTACTTAAGCGTGAACTTCTTTCAACACTTTTGGCTGCTTTCAAGCATTTTATTTCCGAATAAAAAAACTCGTCTTGAACGAACTTCCAAATTAATAATTCCGCTTTTTTCAAGAGCGCTATGTCCAACGCGCCATCGGGTCCTTTAACCGACTTTGCTAAAACTTTGTTGGAACACATAACCGACTTTTCGGCTGCGTCGTCGGGTCCTTTAACCGACTTTCTTAAACTCTTGAATTTTTCTACCGCTTGTAAGGTGCGTGTAGTTGCCCCAAGGAATTTCTTAAAGCTGCTAAATCGTCCGTAGTCGGGTAGACTTAACGGTTTCTGCTTTCTTAACGCATTTACGCCCTTTGGCGATTTTAACAGGCGACTTTCAATCTGCACTCTATTCGACGGCATGCACTCATTGTCTGTGCGCCATAACAAAGCAGTCTCGTACCTATTATTAGGTATACGACGTACCGTTTTGTTCAAAATACTTAAAGCTCGTTCTTCTGGGTCGTTCGCGGGCTTTCTAGCCGACACTCCCAGAGATTCCAAACTAAAATAATCCTTGATCAATTTATCCATATCTTCCTCCTTCTTGGTGGAAATGTGGTTAACGATCTTGATCGGTTTAATACCACCCGATATGTGACCATGTAAAACCCATCCAAGTTTGGTGAGCGATGCTACAGGTAGGTTCTTAGCCCCTGAAATTAATTCACGAGTAACTATGAGATGCCAATTGTCCTGACCAATTAATATGGTAGGTTTGGACCTCTCATACATCAACTCATCCTTAATCGGTGTCAAATGAGAACACCGTTGCAATAATTCTCGGCTTACCGACTGAGGAGAAAGGTTAAGTGACTTAATTGTTTGTACACTTATCTCTTCTAAGTCGCTCGAGTAAATGCCTTTTATCTTAACGTTTAAGCGATACGAACTGTCGTCGTTAATTCGCTTACCTCCCACGGCTTCGATACGTAATCCCTCTTTACGTCCGCGAGGCGCTAATTTCTGAGCCATACACTCCTCTATGAGTGTCATGGTCGATCCCTCATCCAGAAGAGCTGTGTGTTGTCTTGACCTTTCCTCTAGGTCCATACAACTCGACCGGTATAATCTTTAAGTATGCACATGCCAGTGCATTCACTGTACTAACAGTTGTGATCTGAGCATCTTTACCCCCCTCGTCCCCTTGTGGCGAGGTTTTTTCATTGGGGTATCGGTGTAGCATTCGATGATGTGACATTCTACATCCCTCTACACCACATTTTTTCGCTTTGCACTCTAACCTCCTATGGTTAGGTGACAAACATTGGAAACATACTTTCGCTTTTTTGACTGCTTCCCATTTCTCGCGAATATTCATGTCCTTAAACTTGTAACAACTCACTATAGAGTGCTCCTTGTTGCATATAACACACTTATGTGTTACCCGACTTACAGGCTTGTCCTGGGTTGTCATAACCACTTGTCGGTTGTGCCCTTTATTATTTCGGCGTTCTAGACGCTCGCTCGAATTACTTCGGCGCATATAGCGCTCGCTCACGGCACAGCTGCGTACACCTCCCTTTGCAGTGTGTACAGTTTGCTTCCTGAATTCAGGACGCTTCCTTTTTTCAGGCGCATTTTCATTGCTTAAGGACGTTCCAAATTGTTCACTCAATAAATTTAAAAACTTGGCCATCTTCTGTAACTCTGGCTCCAAAGGATACTGAGCTCGATATTCAAACCATTTAAATTTAATCATAGTTCCGAGTTTCTCCACTATGCGGCTCACTAACTCCGGTGAGTATAAATACTGTGGTTGATTCAACGCTTGTATCGTGGCAACCACGTTCGTAATACGACTTGCAAAAGATCCTATATTCCGGCAATCTTCTGCCAATCTTGGCATACGCTTTACATTCTCGATTTCGGCTAGAATGAGCATCTCAACCCTACCGAATCTTCTTTCGAGAGCGTTCATTATTTCTTCCGGTTCACACAAAGTAAATAACAGCGACTTTACCGCCTCTTTAGCGGTGCCCTTTAATGCCCTCCTAAGGCGTGCAACATTTTGCACCCCTGAAAATTGGCTTCTTGTGTCTTCAAACACCGTTTTGAAAATTATCCATTCACCCGGGTCTCCATCGAACACCGGTAATTCCTGGAGGAAATGAAGCTGGGAAGACTTATCTTTACCGGTATTTTTATTGCACTCACAATCGCTTCGGTCAATTCTGACACCTCACTCGCGTGTGTTTTCTGTGCATTTCCTTGGTTGCGCTCGATCTCCGCCCCTTTGCGGCGTGATCCTTTACACGCTTCCTTATCAGTAATATCGGGTTGTGCTACACTAATCGGCGCGCTCATTATGGTCTGCTGAACCCAACTCCTTACGAAAGGTTCCACCTGAGTATTCCGCTCTTCATCATCCTCACTCGAGTCGATCTCCTCTTCTCGGTTGAGTCGTGCCAACTCCAATTGAGACTTGGCCAAGGCAGCAGCTGCCTGTGCTCGTTCGAGCTCTGAGCGTTCGAATTTAATCCGCGCCTCTAATTCGGCTTTCAGCCTCGCCGATCGCGATGACCTACTACCTCTCTGTGACCCTTTATCACTAGTGTGCCCGATTACTGTCCTTGACGATGCCGCTTCTTCGGTCCTTTGACCTACTTTTTCGACCACCGTTTCACTCCTGGATATAGCGGATTGTTGTGCGGTGCTGGCCTGCGTACCACTGGTGTCCGTCCTGTTGCTTGTCGTTGCCATGGACGTCCCTGAGTCCCACGTGCATGTGGACGTGTCGGTGGTGGCTCCACTTGAAGGAGTTGCTCCATTTGACGCAGTAGCTGTGGTCGCTCCAGATGGTTCCGCTTCTTTAGCTTTTCTTGAGAGCCCTGTCCTTGTCCTGCTCCCTTCGCTTCTCCCTGTCTTGTCTTGTGCCTTCTTCATCTTGCAGGAAGGTGATTGTTGGCCTACGGTCCCTAACTGTCCCTACGGTCCCTACAACCCCTTACCTACAACCCATCTACACCCCAATCTAACACCACTACCCCTCCCCCCCCTTATCTCCCAACCCTACAACCCTACTACCACCCTAACAGCCCTATCAGCCCTATCAATCCTGGACGGGGCCTACCGAGGTGAGCCGTCCAGGGATGGAGTCGTGCAGGAATGGAATGGAGGAAAGGTTTAGGAACTGTCCCGCCAAGGAATATGACGAAACAGTCGAGCGGTAGTGCAAGCGCAGTCTCGCTCGAGAGAACTGCTCCACCCGAAGGTGTTGTGCCAGAGCCCAACCGTTTGGCACCGTTAGGTGGTCGGGATGTATGCTGTGCTCGCCGCCCAGTTGCCGGTGACGCCTCGTCCGAGCGCCCTCCTCCGGCCGCGATGCAGTCAGGTGCCCACGCGCACCCTCGCCTGGCAGCAGCAGCGGTGGATGCTTCTTCCTGCACCCTGATGACCCGACAGGAAAATGCCGGACACGGTCGTCCGACAGGAAAATGCCAGACACGGTCGTCCGACAGGAAATGCCGAGCACGCTTGCCCGACAGGAAAAATGCCAAGCCCTGCTTGGCCACGATGAGTGCCTTCACAAGACACCTGCGCCCGGCTGCGATACGTGCCCCATGCGAGCACACGCCCCAGGCCGCAATCCAGGTTTTCTTTCTTCCGGTAGTTCCAGGTCCAGTCCTTCAGCGCTGACGTCCTGGTCTTCTGGCCTTTGGTTCTATTGCTTCAGCTAAAACCTCCGGCTTCCTTCGGTTGCTGATCTTCACTCGGCTCCGAAGGTCTTCTTTTTCCACAACCAGCAGTCCACAGCTGGTTCCTTGATCCAGCTGGCGGGGTTCGGGTGGTCCTTTTAATCCGGCTCCGAAGGTCCAATTGAAAATGAAACAGCTTCGGAAGGTCCTCCTGATCCGGCTGCGAAGGACCAATTGAAAAGGAAACAGGTTTGGAAGGACCAATTTAAAACGAACCAGACGGGCTGGAACGTTCGATAAAGAAACAGAAGGGAGGAATCGAGGCTTCTCTCGATCCGGCCTCCTATAACGCCTACGTTGGGTTCGGGAACAACGTATGTGATCTCCGCAACGGAGTAACACACTAGGGCGATAACCTCTTTCTTTTTCAGCAAGTAGGTTCAGACGGGGATTAGGGGTCTTCCGAAGTCGTCCCGGTCCCGACGCCTTAATTCTTCGATGTGGACTGTATAACTTTAGGGATGAATTACTTGGGAATAAAACAGCAATTATCTTCAAACCGTTCCGTGAGAGAGTAATCACTTTTCCCTATCACTTCCTTACACTTTTTCTTCTTATTGACTGCTGGTTCTTCACTTTTCCCGAAGGATTTTCTTATTTTTCCGAACTATTTCCCCGAACTATTTCCCCGAACGAATTGCAATAAAACCCGTTCACTAAGCTACCCCCAGAGCTATACGCGAAAGTGAGCCGCGCCATTCGCGTGCCTGCGCAACTTAATTACATGAATTTGTACTATTACTCTCTCACGTTTCACTTAATTTTTTTATTCACATAAGTCATACACAAATACAAGTTATCTATTTAGATAGCACAAAACAATATCTACACCATGATATACATTATTTTTTCGTATCACAAAAATCCTTTAATTTATAAAACAAAATATGCCTATTTTAATCACAAATTCAAAGTCCGAACTTCTTAAATATTTAACACAGAAAGTTAAAACAATGTTTCCCACTTGAATTTATACATATGTTAACTAATACAATAGTTTAATTTACATTTTCTCTATTTATTTCACTATTTAAAACACTTTTAAATTTCTTATACAAAACTATCATTATTTCACTTATACACAGGAATTTTCACATAAAAATAACACAGAATTTACCTTTTTAGCACGTACAATCAACCTGAAATGTTTTACAAGTCATTTTTACATAAATTGCTGAAATTACAAACATTTTAAATTTTTACATATTCGGCCTCCTAAGGGCGTGGCCAGCGTGCTTCCGTGAACTCACACTATTTGAACAACTAACTTTGCACGGCTCTCGGCTATCAGAAAAAATGAAAGTCTGAAATACACTAATTTTAACAATGTTAGGTAAATAAGTGCTTCTACATAATTTTCAAACTGTAGGAAACTATCTCTGATAAGATTCTTATCAGTTATCATGTTTCTTATCAGATAACAATACAAGTGAATGTTTTCATTAATCAATCATAACAAATAGGCATTTGTTTTCGTACAAACATATCAAAATTATACAAGACAATACTTATGCAATTAATTTCCGTTAATTCTGTTTATGCACAGAGTGATCATCTCGACCGGGGAACAAATCCGATCTCTAATTTCACTTTAATATTCCTTAGAATTTACATCGTTGGAAAGACGATTTCAACCGGGGAACAAATCCGGTAACATAATTTGTATCATAAAATTCCCTATATGAATTTTATTGAAAGATATTACTTAGAAAACAGTAAACTAGTCCGGCCTGGGAGTCGAACCCAAGACCTTCATATCATTAATTCGACATTTCTTTAAAATTTAACTAAGCATTTTCTTATCAGAACATTTCTATTGGACAATGAGTCTTTGAAAAGTTATTCGTCATCGGTTGACTTAATAAACTGAAATATTCTTATAGGCGCGTCGCCAACAATTAGTGATTTGTACCTAGTATTCCAAAGGAATAACCTGGAGTCAGATTGATCATCATCATTCTCTAGCCCATTTCCCATTATCTGGGGTCGGCGCAGTAAATCTTCTTGTTCCATTCCTCTCTATCAGCCGTCATTTCCATACTTACTCCTTTCATTCTCACATCACTCTTCACACAATCGATCCATCTTTTATTCGGCCTTCCTCTGCTCGTGTGTCCCTCCACATTCATATTCAACACTCGTTTTGTGACATGACTTCCATCCCTCCGCATCACATGCCCAAACCATGCCAATCTGCTTCCTCTCACCTTTTCTACCACTGGCGCTACTTTCAGGCTTCCTCTTATATACTCATTCCTTATCTTATCCATCCTTGTCACACCACACATCCATCGTAACATTCTCATTTCGTTCGCATGGAATCTATTTTCATCCTTCTTCTTGACGGCCCAGCATTCACTTCCATACATGACGACAGGTCGGATGATCGATTTGTAAATTTTCCCCTTCAGCCTTATTGGCATTCGGGGATCGCACGTTGTGGCTGTGACCTGTCGCCATTTCATCCACCCTGCGTTAATCCGTAATGGAGTCAGATTGATATCACTCGTTTTATGTACGCTTATCTTGTTTGTGATTTTCATGAGACATAAGTGTTATTGTTATGTACACGGTCTTCATAGCACATGTACAACTATTTATAGTAGGACCACGCTACAGCTACGTGAGGAAGAAGTCTCACATAACACCAAAGCAAGCATAATTAGCATAATTAGCAGCATAATTCTGTAGTATTTCGTATAGTGAACAGAAGCGGAGACCATTTTTAAAACTGGTAACGAGGTATTTCATCTCAATCCTCAGGAGTGACAACCCATTTGCATTTGGATGAAAGGTGTAAGGTTTCTATGAGCTACAGCATCCAGTTACCAATATTGTAGATGCTTACGGGTAATAGGATCCACTTACCATCAGCGCAAGTGTCTATAGCACACACATCGGTTAAACTGTGATACCATTACTTATATTAAAAACATTTCATTTGGTATTAACCAGACGATTGCCAAGACAAGAAATAAAACTAAAGTCGTTTTGAATCTAAAGTAATATAATTACACTTCCAGACATATCCTTTCTCAGAAATCATTTGGAGATCGTTCATACGGCTATGAAATATGTTCCAGACAAATAATTTGATGTTCCCTTCGCAAAGATGATACATTGAGTGAATAAATATTCCGAAGTCAAGTGAATTTATCCTGAAAGTATTCTGAGACATTTGTCTTCAGTAATAATTTCTAAATTTATTCGTATTATGTTCGTATGCGTGAATCATTACATGAACAATAAATTAAAGTGAGTATTCTATAGCTACTTAACTTTTTTATACGTTTCCTGCGTAAACCGTTTTCTCATGTATGGTGGATGCCTTTGAAAAAAAATTTGCTCATGAAAAAATTATCGGATTAAAAAATAACTGTTTGAAGGCCGTTATTTAGGAGTCGACAAGAACCGCAAGTAATCTCTCATATACTATGTTATCGAGCCGTTAACTAAAGAAATATAATATAATGTGTTTTATTCTATAATTATTACCAAGTTTTCCTTATTAGTTACATATATTTTACCTAGAGATTATCACTTTCATATCATTATCTTTTTTTAAACATTTTTTTTCTAAGATCATAAAGCAAGTTTACACCTGCCATAATAGCTCACCACACCATGAGTTGACTGGCAGAAACTGTCGAGAGGCATTAATTCCGCCCATTGTTACCTTAGTTGTAAGGTGTTACAATTAAGAATACAATTAAAATAAATAAATTATAAGTAACGAATAAAAGAAAAAAAAACTAATGCTGTCTAATTTCGTAGAGATCGTGGGAAATAATTACCTAACGTAACGTAACGTAAAGTGTTAATCAGCAACGCTTAAATGCGTATTATAATTTAAAAAAATATATTATTAGGGTGCCAAACGCAGTCCACCTGATTAAGGTTGATGCTGTGACTCATAGACATCACCCCTGAGGACTAAGATGGAATGCTTCGTTTCCAGTAAAAAGGATCAATCATCATCATCATCATCAGATCTCAATGTGTGTATTTACGGTATTTCATAATTAAAAAAGCCGAAAAATTCACAATTCAATTCAAAATTTATGGCCTATATATAATTATGATTTAAAATATCCCAAATACATACGTGAGGTTAAAAATTCGAACCTTCGACTTGAAGTTCGGTTTTTTAGTTAAATTGTCAGAACAGTTTAAAAATCTTTGAAACACCATTTTCAAATATTGAATTCATTATTGTTGTGTGAATAAGTCAACTAGCGCCATCTAGTGTCAGGAACGAGAGCGAGGGGAGCTCTGCAGAGAATGACATCACACTCTCAACCGACAGCGCCATCTGAAGAACTAAGTTTCTAGAAAATCTATACTCGCAAACTCGTCCCTTTGCGCGCATTTACCTGAAGATTCGGGATATTTCTTTGCTAATTTAAATAAATAGGCGCTGCAAGATGCGATCGGGGCACAGAGTCGAACTCAGCGACACAAGCGAAGCTTCGGAGTGGAATTAAGTGAATTAGTGTGTTTAATTATTAGTGTTTTTAGTTTTAATTTGTGTAAAGTAAATTAAAGTGTTAATTTAGGTAATTCTATCGGCAATTTTTATTGTCACGAACCTCAAGCTCGTAACAATTGGTGTCAGAAGTGGGATAAAATAATGCCGATTTTACCTAAGGAGGAAACGGAGGGTGTCCGTACCCGAAGTTAACGCCAGCAGGAGAGGGACCAACGAAGATTTGGTGGTGCAACGCCGCAGACGTCGGAGGGCCAGCCACCAGCTGCAGGCCCGTCGGTAGCTCCTACATCTGCTGCACCTGACTTAGGTGCTCTGATGGTGATGCTGCAGGAGCAGGCTCGCCGACAGGAGGAACAGGCTCGCCGACAGGAGGAACAGGCTCGCCGACAGGAGGAACAGGTCCGTCAGTTGAAAGAGCAGCTGCAGAGCGGACAGGAGGAACAGGCCCGCCGATTGGAAGAGCAGCTGCGGGGCGGACAGCAGGAACAGGCCCGCCGACAGGAGGAACAGATGCTCCTCATGAAGGACCTTCATGCTACCTTTGGGAAAGAGATAAGGGAGGTGAAGGATAGGGTTGCTCAACATGACAACCGCCTGGTGGAAGCTGAAACCCGAATCGAAGAACATGAAACCCGAATCAACCATGTGAACAATCGGGTTGACAACGTGATGGCTGACGTGAAGAAAACGCTGAACGACCTCAAACTTGGGGATGGAACTATAGCTCCCGTAGTAGCTACAACACCTTCGCTACGTGGGTTCAAGGTACCACCGTTCGACGGGACTTCTTCCTGGTCGGCCTACAAAATCCAGTTCGAGGCCGTCATGGAGGCAAACGGCTGGAATAAAAGCCAGGCCATGACTGCACTCACCTTAGGCCTGCGCGACCAAGCCTTAACCGTGTTGGAAGCTCTCGGTAAGAAAGTGACCTACGAGCAGCTCCTTGAGGCATTGGAGGCGAGATATGGTGACGCTCACCTGGAACACGTCTTTCGCGCGCAGCTTAAAGGTCGCGTGCAACGCAGCAATGAAAACCTGCAGCAGTGGGCCCTTGAGGTGGAGAAGATGGTTCGAAAAGCATACCAGTCTGTACCTGTGCTCATTGAAGGGAACCTGGTGCAGACATTCATCGACGGCATCCGCGACCTGGAAGTCAGAGCTGCTGTGAGGCTCGGGCACCACGAGACGCTTAAGGACGCCTTGGCCCATGCACTGGAGGTAGAAGCCGTGCGGCAGGATCATCGTTCCCATCGCGTCAGGGAGGTTGCAGCAGCTACAGTTCGTGACCGCAACAGAGGATACAGCCCTAGGTGCTATGGCTGTGGGGAAAAAGGCCATCTTCGATCCAGCTGCCCTAAGCGAACCGTGGAAAGGAGAGTTGATCGACCTCGAGAGGGTAGTGCAGCTACCGGCACTGCCTGGCGGCGACAGGATCATCGTTCACCTCACGCTAGGGAGGTTACAGCAGTTACGGTTCGCGACCACAATAAAAAATACAGCCCGAGGTGCTATGGCTGTGGGGAAAGGGGCCATCTTCGGTCCAGCTGCCCTAAGCACACCCTAGGAAGGGAAGGCGAACGGTCTCAGGAAGGAAGTGCGGCTAACAGCACCGCCCAGCAGCAGCAGGAATACGACTTTACTATCAGACACTGCAGCGGGAAATTTCACGGCAACGCAGATGCATTGTCAAGAAGACCTTGTCCGGAAGATTGCAACCATTATAGTAGGCAAGGGAGTAAGGAAGTGGTATCCGTGAGGATGCTCAGGACAGACCACCTCAGCAACGGGTGGAAGGACAGCCTACGACGTGCACAGCAGGAAGATCCAGACATCAAGCCGATTCTGGGATGGATGAAGGCCCGTGCTACCAAGCCTAAGTGGAGGGACGTCTCAGCGATGAGTTCAACCACGAAAAGCTATTGGGCCCAATGGGACAGCTTGCTGCTTCAGGATGGAGTCCTGTGCCGTAAATGGGACAATGGTCGAAGAGACAGCTGTCGTTTGCAAATGGTTGTCCCTAAAGCTAAAGTGCCGAATGTTCTACAGCTGTGCCATAATGGTCGTTCAAGAGTCCATCTGGGAGTTAAACGAACTCTACTGAAGGTCCGAGAACAGTTTTACTGGGTCCATTATCGTGACGATGTCGAGGATTGGTGTCGTACATGTACAAGTTGTGCGGCCGTGCGGAGACCTCGGACACGTAGTAGAGGAGCACCGAAATTGTACAATGTTGGTGCACCACGGGATAGGACAGCCCTTGGCATTGCGGAGCCGTTACAGAAAGGCGTAAGAGAGACTCCTAAGATCGTCCATGTGGATCGCTTGGCGCGTTATTATGGGACCGATAATGCTCGGGACGAGCATGTCTTAGGAGGGGGCAGTGTTGTGTGAATAAGTCAACTAGCGCCATCTAGTGTCAGGAACGAGAGCGAGGGGAGCTCTGCAGAGAATGACATCACACTCTCAACCGACAGCGCCATCTGAAGAACTAAGTTTCTAGAAAATCTATACTCGCAAACTCGTCCCTTTGCGCGCATTTACCTGAAGATTCGGGATATTTCTTTGCTAATTTAAATAAATAGGCGCTGCAAGATGCGATCGGGGCACAGAGTCGAACTCAGCGACACAAGCGAAGCTTCGGAGCGGAATTAAGTGAATTAGTGTGTTTAATTATTAGTGTTTTTAGTTTTAATTTGTGTAAAGTAAATTAAAGTGTTAATTTAGGTAATTCTATCGGCAATTTTTATTGTCACGAACCTCAAGCTCGTAACATTATTTAGCCACGAATTCTATTGAATATACTCGTATGTCCGAAAAAACGATCCATCAAAATTATTTTCCCCACATTTTTTCTGAGAGTAAATATTTTCGCGAAAAAAGTTTTTATTAACTCCTATTATTATTAAATGATAATTCCTTAAAATCTATCTGTAGAATATGGCGTAATTTATTATTAATCTCTTAAGGATTGAACGATTCTACAAGCCTGATTGAACTGCGTTATGAATAAAATAAAATAGGATACCTCGGTAGTTACTTTTCCGTTTCTTCACTACAAGGGAACTTAGTTTTAATATGCCTTAGCAGATTCTTTATTTTAGCGTAAAAAACATGTCATGCGGGACCTAATTAGGGTTGTATGAAAATTAACTGAGCTTAACCGGTGTGCTGTCTAGGAAGTTCCTCTTTTTGAGTGCTTATTACATGGGCTCACGTTATCTTAAGCCACCACTACACGTTTAAGAGGGTCAGCACACCTCAAGCGAAGCCATTTAACTAAGCTGTCTAAACTAAGTGGGTTCCTTATGATTTATTATTTAATTGAAACAAGTTCTTACGGATTTTATCGCCTTTAATATAACTTTATAACTCCCGATGTTTCATGTGCTTTACAGCACCCATGGTCACGGGGGGTCTGAGATGTTGGACATCCCAATGTCATGATTAGCCCGGTTACCTTCAGTTTTTGATATTAAGTTTTGCTTCATTCTACGCAGAATGAGAACAATGATGAAGAGCCGTGGTAGCTCTGATGGTTAGCGCTCGCTCTAAATTTCGCAATACGCGAGCAAACCGGGTTCGATCCCTGCCGGACCAATGAAATCGTTAATTGCAATTTTAAGTGCTGATTTACCACGTGCTCGACGGTGAAGGAAAACATCGTGAGGAAACCTGCATGTCTGAGAAATAAGAAAAAAATATTTCGAAGACATGTGAAGTTCACCAACACGCACTGGGGCAGCGCGGCGGACACTTCCTTGCCCTAAAACCCTCTCAGAAATGAGAGGAGGCCTGTGCCCAGTAGTGGGACGTATATAAGCTGTAACTTTACTACGCAGAATGAGCGTACAGTATCTTGAAGTCTTACAGTGGTGTGCTTGGGTTTGGGCTTAACTTTATTAATTATAGGATACAGGGATACGATTTCAAGGTGGTGTGTGCTCCGAAGTATATGTATATTGCCGATACCATCTGGTAGTACCTATCCATCTTCTCAATTGAAATTAGGATATCTTTTAATTTCAATAGCCTCGCGAATCATCCTAGGTAGGAATCGGTGTTTTATTGCAAGGATTTGTGGTCTATCAATCTAATGTAAAGAGGGGTTTGATATTGAAGATTTTCACAGACTGCAGACTTCCGGGAACGTCGGTGCTTCACGTCAGCTATATGTTCTTTTACGCGGGCTTATAGATCTTTTTGTTTATCCCATGTACGAGAGACCACATTCGCAATCCAGCTTATACACTACTGCATCTTATGGAGGAATATTTCACTTGAAGAATGTTAAAAAGTTGTTAAACTTTTCGGCGGCTTGTACAGTAGATTTTAATGGTAGCACGCTTCAAGATGTAGCCAATCATGTCTGTGACTCCTATGACGTATGGTAGTACAGCAGGCACACGCTAGTCTGTCACCGGCTTCACTGGGTCACTGTGACGTAGGCGCGGTACCCGATGCTTGTTGTCTTGCAATACTAACTTGACGTGCTGATGCTCGACGGACAGCTGTTTTCTGTCACGGATTTTCAACAAAGATTTTTACAAGGTAGCTAACTGGGAAGGATGGTGGTGAGATTCACCGTTTAAATATCGGTTGGTATGGGTCTTTTTCTTATACACAGTGTGACCTATTGATCACTATTGCGTTATCAGGATATCACATTTCGGATGACTAAAACATCTAGGAAAGCTAAGGAATTATTTTTCTCTAACTCCATTGTAAATTGTACTTTAGAATTTGTGGAGGTGGTCTAAAAATTCAGTTACTTTGTCAGATGATAAAGTTGTGAAAGTGTCGTCTACGTATCGCTTGTAGAATCTTGGATTTACGGGAGCAGTAAGAAAGGCTTTCCTCTCAAAGTTTTCCATGAATATGTTGGCGACTACGGGAGGTTCAGGTGAGCCCATCGCCACACCGTCTACTTGCTTGTAGAACTCGTCCTTGTAAAATAAATAGCCAGATATGAGACAGTGTTTGAGTAATACTGTATATTCTGCAGATATGTTGTTATCCTCTAGCTTCCTAGTTACAACTGAGATGCAATCTTTAATAGTTAGGCATGTGAATAATGACTAAACATCAAAATTGACCATAGTTTAATTGTCAGCGAGATGTAGGTCTGCAGGTGGTTTATCGCATGATGGTACTATAGAATTCACGTCGAGATTTAATGATTCGGAGTATTCCTATATCAAATCACTAGTTGTTTTAAGTGTATTAGTTGTCGTTGGTCTAGTGGAAGTAGTAGTGCGACTGATGATAATGAGGGGTCCTGGGTTCGAATCCCGGGTCGGGCCAAAAAATCAATTATTGAGTTTTTCCTGTCAAGAAATTCTCACTAGCTGCCCGGAGTCAGGAAGTTGGCGGTGTCTCACCCCCGTGCCCCGAAAAGCACATAAAGCCGTTGGTCCTGCGCCTGATCTCTCTCCGGTCGTGTTTGTTTACCGTCCCATCGGATTATGAGAGTGAGGGAATAGAGAGTGCACCTGTGCTTGTGCATACACTTGGGCACTATAATACTGTCTTGCGCTGATAGCTAGCCTCCGTTGAGACAGGCGAAATTCGGTTTGGAGGGTATTATTATTAGTTGTAGGGTCTGTTTTGACCTTTTTGTATGTACTTTCGTTCGATAAAAGCTGTTGTATTTTAGAATTGCACTCTTACGATTCCATTATTACATTTGCTTTCTGGTATGTTGCGTAAATTGCACAGCGCCTTAAAGTCGTTAGTTCTTCTCAGCACGACTTTTCACATTTTTAATCTTTATTTCTACTTGTACTTTTTATGTTTATAGTTTCGTTTATTCATATCCTATCTATTTAACATAAAACATGACGACGTAGAACTATTATTTATTCTATGGCATGACTAATATTGTAGAAAGAAACGTCTATTCTTATATTAACTTCCCAGTAGGAAGTTATTGTCATGGGTCCGATTTTGCAAATTGTAAATTTTAACATATCTCCATGTTTCAAGGTCTTTAGAGTCGAATAATATGGTTTTTAAGAGGATGTCTGTGTTTGCACATGTACGTACGTACGTATGTATGTATGTCGTTTTTTGTGCTGAATGAAAATTGTATAAAATATTAAAACATATTTTTTGTTCTTTCCATTGGGAGTTTAGTCGTGTGGACCTTTCGAGTCGCACCTAGACCGCTTTTTTTCCTAATTAATTAACTTCCCCGTCATGTAATCTGTCAAATATTTCACCTCATTCTCATACGACGCCGCCCTGGTGGTAAGAAAGGTCGTGGGTGGACATCCATTGAAGTTGAAAATCTTGCTTTCGCCCTTTTGACAAATAGGCGCTATTAAAAAAGTACAACTTAAATCTTTAATTTTATTGTTATTCTAGCTATATTAACCTTCCAGTCGCGCGCGGTCTGTTATTCCGCAAATTTAAGTGTCTTGTTTGTGAAAACAAATTAATATTTCGACTTATTGTATACCACATGATTAAGAAGAGATCTTGTATGTGTAAAATAAAATAAAAACACTTTATTTACTTGTTATGTTTTTATTTGTACTTAATAGAACAAAGGTCTGTAAAAACTCAGAATTTTTGTCTCTGGGTGAAAATCACCGTTATAAATAATACACAAAACCAAAACAAAATGAAATGTTCTTTATTATTACTAACAATTTATGAACTTGACTATAATTATCTTAGAAACAAATCACATTCATCGTCAATGGCACTTTGTAATAGGAACTCTAAAATTTCATATATTTTTAGATTATTCTATGTAAAATTCTAGTTATAATCTAAATTATAATAAAATAAAATAAAGAAAATATACCCAAAAGCTACTAATTTTAATTTGAGAAAAGCTACAATAAACTATTCGTAATTATTAACACATATTCTAGATACATGTGTTTTCCACAATTGAAACAACTATACTTTGTTTTGCGGTTCCTTTTCCTATCGCAATAGTAACAAAGACCTGCAAAACGTAGAACTTGGTTTGAAAACGATACTTCTTGGCCATTTCAGAAATATTTCAGCAGGATTTCTTTTATTCTCAGTTTGATAATTTGAGAAATAGTCGAAGTATACTTGTACCTCTGTTGATTTTCCATGAATGAATAAGAATTTTCTTCAATAAATCTTTTTCTCACAACACTTTTTTCATTGTTGTATTCAAAAATCGCTTGGGTATTTTCAGTTGTAATATTGATCAAAGTATAAAACAATACCAACGGCCACGTCGACTCCAGATTTTGTAGTATTGTAGTCTAGTACAATATCAGGTTTTCCTGTCGATTCGTCGATTTTATCACCTCATCTGTCTAACACAAAAATAAATTTTATAAAAATATACTTTCATAATATTATTAAAAAAAACGTATGAAGTAGTACATACACAAAACATGAAATATTTACCCCGGTTTCACTTTAATTGCACTGGATCGTTCTGGAACACAATCGGTCGCACGCGGAATCTGAGACCGCAAACACAAATAAGAAAGTATGTGTGCATGCGACGAATATCACAGGGCTGCTGAGCGGTTCTACTTCACCTTCCCGAGGATATCACGGAAGCACAAGTGGCTATTGTTTATGGTTTTAGTAAATTGACTAAAATAAGTTCGTTGTGGACTCAGAGACCGCGCGCGACCGCTGGAAGGTTAAATCAAAACGTTTTTACCATAGATCACTAATAAAGAACTAGATACACATATAAAAGTTCTCTAAAAACCGTCGCCAATTGTAGTGACGTAATTCTAGTTGAAATAAATATACATTTATGTAAATTAAACCTTAAATACATTGCCTATAGTTGTATTCACAAAGATACGTACGAAAAGCAATAAATGTTTATGACCGAGGCTCCTAGCTTGGGCAAGGAATCATTGGAGTCGAACTGCCCAATATTTTTTTACTGTTATTTTAATTTTAAAATCTTTCAAACTTGTTTTAAAAACTGGTGTACATAAAGCATATTCTATTCTTTTCTATGGTGTTTTATATGTAATGATTATAATTTACCTGAATGAAAATACGTTTTTAGATAGGACACCACATTCATTTAGTAACGAAAGTACTTGAAATCTTGAAATTATTTATAGAAATAATATATTTATTTATTCTTCATCTTATGTCAATAATTTAAAAATATTGCTTGACAAAGAACTTAAATCTAAATTCAATAGTTACTAAATATAAAAAGTATGTACAGAAAGTTGTAAGTCGTAGTCGCATATTCATCACTTTCTAAATCATGCTTCGAACATACAACGCTTCCTTGGGTCGGCTTGAAGAATTCTTTGGACCTTTGACATGCTATGACTAATATCCATTCCGCACACCTTACTGGATCTCGAGGAAAGCCGAAAAATTAAAAATAAAATCTCACACCTTTAATTTTACTACATGCACGTATTCAATCACTATAATTATAATTCACTCTAACAGTGGTAGAGCCACGCGGCAGCTTTGCTGTTGCACGTATGGGCTGGCTCAAACCGGGGTGGTACCACGACCTCACAGAATACCGGCGTGAAGTGGAAGCTCTGCTTCCGCGTTTCGTCTGGTGAGTGCAGGTGGCCGGAGGCCCAAATCCCCCCCCCCATCAACATGGTAGCGGAATTAAATAATGATAGACTACCCCAGGAGGGTACCAGCACCCCTGGAGAATCCCTCGCTGAGCATCCACGACCATGTTTCTCCACTTCTGAGCGTGGATGCTCAGGCTGCCCCGCGTATTCTGGGGGGGGGGGGCAAAATTCCGCTCAAGACTACAACTGCTCGGGGCAAACGGAGCAACAAAACCAAGGCGACCCCTGCCACGCTGTCCGTGAATTTCTGCAATATCAGGGGACTTCACTCAAACCTAAACGCCGTCCACTACCATCTCGAGACGGCGAGGCCGGCTCTGCTCTTTCTGACCGAGACGCAGGTGTCCTCTCCGGCTGATGTCTCGTATCTCTCCTACCCGGGGTACAAACTGGAACACTCCTTTGTGCCTCGGGCTGGAGTTTGCGTATACGTCAGAGAGGACATCTGTTCTCGACGCCTCGGCAGACTTGAAGGTTCGGACCTGTCCATCCTTTGGCTACGCGTAGACAGCGACGACCATCCGCGCGTCTACGGGTGCCTCTATAGGTCCCATAGCGGTAATGCCGAAACAGACCGACTCTTCGACCACGTCCAAATGGCTGCGGATTCGTTGCTACAGCAGATCCCCTCCGCAGAGATCGTGATCCTCGGCGACTTTAACGCCCATCACGCCGAATGGCTTGGTTCACGTTTAACCGTTCATGATTTTGCCTTGGCATATGGTCTGACACAACTGGTTACTTCGCCTACGCGGATTCCAGATGTGGAGGATCATGCACCTTCCCTGTTGGACCTTCTGCTGACCTCTCACCCGGACGGATATCAGATTTCCGTCGACGCCCCTTTAGGCTCCTCGGACCATTGTCTGGTCCGGAGTGTTGTGCCACTCACGCTGAAATCGCGGTTGCATTCTGCAGGCTGCCGCCGTGTTTGGCACTATAGGTCAGCCAATTGGGATGGGATGCGGTCTTTCTTTGCATCCTACCCTTGGGGGCGGGTTTGCTTCTCGCCGGATGATCCCAACGTTGTTGCGGATTCTGTTACTGATGTGGTACTTCAGGGTATGGAACTTTTTATTCCTTCCTCTGTGGTGCCCATTGGAGGCAAATCTCAGCCATGGTTTGGTCGCTCCTGTAAAATAGCATCATGCTACAAGCAGGAGTGCCACCAAGCCTGGGTTGATGCATCAGCGTCCCGGGATGTAAACACCAGTGCTCTAAAAAAGAAGTATAATTCCGCCTCTAGGTCCTTCAAAAGAGTCATTGCCAAGGCAAAGTCAGAGCACATAGGCAGAATTGGCGAGAAACTAGTTCGCCTTCCTTCTGGAACCCGTGCATTCTGGTCTCTCGCCAAGGCTGTCCAGGGGAATTTCTGTCAGCCATCTCTTCCATCTCTGCACAGGGAGGACGATTCACTGGCCCATACTGCAAAGGAGAAAGCCGATCTTCTAGGCTCTTTCTTTGCGTCTAACTCGACTCTCGATGACGGGGGGAGTACGCCGCCGACCATCCCGCGGTGTGAGTGCTCCATGCCGGAAGTGCAGTTCACACAGCGCTCGGTTCGCAAAGCACTCCTCTCCCTGGACATCCACAAGTCGAGTGGGCCTGACGGGATCCCCCCAATTGTGCTGAGGACGTGTGCTCCAGAGTTGGCACCGGTTTTAACGCGTCTTTTCCGGTACTCCTACTCTCTAGGCGTAGTCCCAAAATCATGGAAGACGGCTTTCGTCCACCCGATCCCTAAAAAAGGCGACCGCTCAGACCCGTCCAACTACCAGCCAATCGCCATCACCTCCTTGTTCTCCAAAACAATGGAGTCCATTGTAAACTGCCAGCTCATGAGGTACCTTGAGGATCACCAGCTGATTAGTGACCGCCAATACGGTTTTCGCCGTGGTCGGTCAGCTGGTGATCTTCTGGTCTACCTCACTCACAGATGGGCGGAGGCAGTAGAGTTCAAGGGGGAGGCATTGGCCGTTAGTTTGGACATTGCGAAGGCCTTTGATCGGGTTTGGCACAAAGCGCTTCTTTCGAAGCTCCCTTCCTATGGGCTTCCCGAGAAATTGTGCGATTGGATCACCAGCTTTCTTGCAGATCGGAGCATCAAGGTCGTTGTAGACGGTGCAAGCTCCGATTGCAAGCCTATTAATGCTGGTGTTCCACAGGGCTGCGTGCTATCGCCAACGCTGTTTCTTCTGCATATCAATGATATGTTGCATACCCGTAACATTCATTGCTATGCAGACGACAGCACTGGTGATGCTCTTTACACCAGCCGAGCCAATATTTCTCGGGAAAACGTCTCCGAGTGCCGGGACAAACTTGTGTCTGAAGTCGAGTCTTTGCTGAACAGAGTCTCGAATTGGGGACGACTAAATCTAGTCCAGTTTAACCCCCAGAAGACACAAGTTTGCGCGTTAACCGCTAAAAAGAACCCCTTTGTCGTATCCCCTCAGTTTCAAGGCACTCCCCTTGTTGCCTCAGCCAGTATCGGAATCCTCGGCGTCGACATATCGAGTGACGTGCAGTTTCGTGGTCACTTGGCAGGGAAGGCCAAATTGGCCTCTAAAAAGCTTGGCGTGCTCAGCAGAGCGGGACAGTATTTCATGCCGGCACACCGCCTGCAACTTTACAAGGCGCAGGTTCGGCCGCACATGGAATACTGTTCCCATCTCTGGGCTGGGGCTCCCCAGTACCAGCTCCTTCCACTTGACCGCATCCAGCGCAGAGCGGCTCGAATCGTCGACGACCGAGTGCTTTCCGATCGGCTCGATTCACTGGCGCTGCGAAGAGATGTTGCATCTCTTTGCGTATTTTATCGCATCTATCACGGGGAGTGCTCTGAGGAATTGTTCGGATTAATCCCAGCCGCCAAATTTCGTGAACGCACTACACGGCAAACGTCCCGATACCATCCACACCATCTGGATGCTTGGCGGTCCACCACTGTACGTTTCACAAGGAGTTTTCTTCCACGTACAACCTCTCTATGGAATAGTTTACCACCGGCGATTTTTCCGGACCGATACGACCTGGGGACCTTCAAGAAAAGAGCTTACTCCTTTCTAAAGGGCCGGCAACGCACCCGCAATTCTCCTGGTGTTGCGGTTGATCATGGGCGGCGGTAGTCACTTAACATCAGGTGAGCCGCATGCTCGTTTGCCCCCTCTTCTATAAAAAAAAAAAAAAAAAAAATTCAAAATTAAGTCTATAAAATGTTACTATAATATTTAGAGAAACTATAGAAGTCTCATTAAACGAAAAAAAAAACAATCATACTTTTATAACAAAAAAATAATAACGTCTCCAACAAATGGAACAGAGTCAACGCACATACCTCTATTATTATGACTTATTTTATATTTTATTTTATATTTATAGATATATTTATCTTATTATGACTTATTTTATTAAGATTTAATTTAAATAATGTTTTACGGAGATTTCTTGACAAAATATAAGTATTTACAATACAGTGATAGAATTAAATAATGATAATATTAATACGTACCGAAATTAGGAAATTCCATCCTTTTTTAGCGTCCTTTTTTTTTGCGGATGGAAAATCATCTAATGACGCCTTTCGCTCTGGGTGGAGCGTAAGGGAGTGTCAGACTTTTACTGACTAAAAACCATCCGTGTTCCTTCAGTGCCCTTACGTTCCGGAGCCGCGGTATCTCTTTCGAACAGCCCGCAGCCCCGGCAGGCTTCGGCCCTTGCGGACCCCTTCACGCTGCTGACAGCTCTTTGAGGCGAAAAAAACAAAATGCGCCGTCGACACGGCCTGTCGTCGTTAGACGGATGGACGGCGAGCTACGCATTGCTCGCCGTCCACAGGCCCGCGCCTACGGTGGCCGGGGGCCACGACGTAGCCCCCGAGTCCGGGGCGTCTCCCGCGTCGGCTGGGGAGGAAAGTTGCTGCTCTCTCCTTCTCCCGCTCCGCCACCTCCTTCGCTGTGATTTTTACACTTTTTAAACGAGCACTGAGGCATGTTTCGATTGATGGTTTTTACGATTAAAATTTATTTTAAGAAATAGATAATAAAGTTAACATTGCTCCAAGAACTATTCCGCCTATGAGTCATAAAAAATCAGCAGTGGTTATGAAAATACATCTATTGTTTTACAGTTGCACAGCGCCAGCTATCAATAATACCGGTTAACTATTGTGTTTTCCTAACTGAAATGGTATTACGTTGATATTTGTGATTATTTGTAATTCTTTTTTTGTATAATATGTTTAAAGTATAAGTTAAAGTTAAAGTTAAGGCAACATATAACGCACGCACCCTGAGGACTGACGAGAAGATACTGGAGTTGGAAGAAGAGGTAGACAAGTTGCGCTGGCATATTATTAGGTTATCCAAGGTCCGAAGAGAGGGGGAGGACACGGTAATCCTCAAGTCCGGCAACTTGTTCTATCACCGGGAGGGCGACCATCTGTCCCAAGGAGGTGTCGGATTTATCGTCCACAAGTCTCTCGTCAACAACGTTGTAAAGATTGGGAGTGTGTCGACGAGGATCGCGTACCTGATACTCAGAATCACCAAACGGTATTCGCTGAAGGTCATACAGGTTTACGCACCAACCTCGGTATATACAGATGAGGAGGTGGAGGAAATGTATGAGGATATTTCCAGAGCCATACATTCCTCCAAAACCCACTACACGGTGTTGATGGGAGACTTCAACGCAAAACTAGGCACAAGAGGAAGCGGTGAGCTGAAGGTAGGGAAATTTGGAGTAGGGCAACGGAACCGTAGGGGCCAGCAGCTGGCCGACTTTATGGAGAAAGAGGGACTCTTTATGATGAACTCTTTCTTCCAGAAGCGGCCCCATAGGAAATGGACCTGGTCGAGCCCCGACGGTTCGACAAAAAATGAGATTGACTTCATTATGACGACCAGACGCCAACCGTTCAGTGATGTCTCAGTGATCGCAAGGGTGAAAACTGGCAGCGATTACCGAATGGTTAGAGGCACACTGAACCTAAACGTTGGAGTTGGAGAGGCCTTGTCTTATGAAGTCAACGCTCCGTCCCCCTCGTGCTCTAATCCAGAATCCCGAAACCTTTCAGCTCGAGTTACGTAACCGCTTTCAGTGCCTAGAAGATTGCAATGCAGTGGACGATATGAATGACAAGCTCGTGGAAACTGTCCATGCGGTCGGAGCTAAGTTCTGCAAGACCGGCCGCAGAAGAACACAAAAGCTTTCCGATCACTCTCTTAATCTCATGGCTGTTAGACGGGAGATGAGGCTGCAATCGTCAACAGATTTGACAGCATACAGGCAACTGAACAGACAGATCTCCAAATGCATACGGCGAGACTTACGCAAATTTAATACTGCTCGTATTGAAGAAGCGATGGAGCGGAACCAGGGCTCCAAAGTCTTTGCCAGAGATCTGCTTGCCAGTAAGAGCCAACTGTCGAAGCTGAAGACTGAGTGTTGCAGCATCGTTTCCGGGACACCTGAGATTCTGAGTGAAATTGAGAGGTTCTATGGGCAGATCATCGCTGGAGCCACACGCAAGTGTGAGTAACGATCCAAGAGCGGGTCTTATCCGACACTATTCCGATGATGTTCCGGACGTCAGTCTGAACGAGATTAGAGTGGCTCTCCAGCACCTTAAAAACGGCAAGTCCCCGGGCGAGGAATGAAGTACAGCGGAGCTTCCGAAAGTGGGTGGAAAACCGGAACTTGAAGTCCTCAGAGGCTCTTTAAATCCGTCCTCCATGGTGGCACTACTCCGGAGGCGTGGAGCAGAAATGCAGTGGTCTTGTTCTTTAAGAAAGGCGACAACGCTCTCGAAGAACTACAGACCTGCGTTCTGACCCGCGTCTACGTGCTGTTTTCGAGAGTCATTATGAATCGTCTCACACGCAGACTCGACGACTTCCAGCCTCCCAAACAAGCTGGTTTCCGAAAAGGCTTTAGTACCACAGATCACATACATACCCTTCGGCAAATTGTACAGAAGTCCGAAGAGTACAATCTGCCACTTTGCCTGGCATATGTGGACTATGAGAAAGCCTTTGATTCCGTCGAAATTTGGGCGGTGCTACAGTCTCTTCAGCGGTGCCAAGTTGACTGTCGGTATATCGAGGTGCTGAAGTGTTTGTACAGTAGGGCTACGATGGCTATCCGAGTACAGAACCAGAGTACGAAACCTATCCAACTGCAGAAAGGTGTAAGACAGGGTGACGTTATTTCCCCAAAACTCTTCACCGCTGCATTGGAAGACGTTTTCAAGCTACTGAACTAGAAAGGATACGGTATTAACATCAATGGCGAGTACATCACTCACCTTCGATTTGCCGACGATATAGTCCTTATGGCAGAATCGCTGAAGGACCTAAGCACTATGCTCAATGACCTCAATGGTGTCTCCCAACGGATAGGTCTTAAGATGAACATGGACAAAACAAAGATCATGTCTAATGTCCATGTCACACCTATGCCGGTAGTTGTTGGGAGCAATAAGTTCGAAGTTGTTGACGAGTACGTTTACCTGGGACAAATAGTCCGGCTAGGTAAGTCCAACTTCGACCGAGAGGTCAATCGACGGATTCAACTCGCCTGGGCAGCGTTCGGGAAATTATAACGCATCTTCTCGTCAGGTATACCTCAAAACCTGAAAACTAAGTTGTACAACCAGTGCGTGTTGCCAGTGATGACATATGGAACTGAGACGTGGTCCTTCACTGCTGGCCGTATGAGGACGCTCAAAGTCGCTCAACGAGCTATGGAGAGGACTATGCTCGGAGTTTCTCTGCGTGATAAACTTAGAAATGAGGATATCCGCAGTAGAACCAGAGTGACCGACATAGCCCAACGGATTAATAAGCTGAAGTGGCAATGGGCCGGCCATATAGCTCGAAGAACCGACAGCCGTTGGGGAAAAAGGTTCTCGAGTGGCAGCCTCGTACCGGTAGACGAAGTGTAGGGCGACCCCCCACTAGATGGAGTGACGACCTGGTAAGACATGCAGAAAGTCGATGGATGCATGTGACTCAGGGCCATGCTTTGTGGCATTACTTGGGGGAGGCCTATGTTCAGCAGTGGATTTGTAAAGGGCTGTAATGATGATGATGATGAAAGTTACAGCCTATATAGACTTATATGCGTGGTAGAGCTACGCTGCAGCTATACTATGGTTGTAGCACGAATGGGCCAGCTTGTACGGGGAAGGACCACGCTCTCACAGAATAATGGCGTAAAATAGTAGCTTAATACTACTGTATTTCGTATGGTGAGTGTTGAGATCCGGAGACCCTTTTTTACCGGAAACGAGGCATTCTATCTTAGCCCTATAGGAGTGACAACACATCTGCGTTTTGATTCTTTATCGAGGATAAATGTAGATGTCTATGGGGCACAGCATCCACTTATCATCAGTTGGACTGTGTGCTCGTTTGTTACCCTTTTTCTATAAAAAAATATACATCTCACTACTGGGCACAGGCCACCGGTCACTTCTGAGAGGCTTCAAGGGCAAGAAAGTGTCCATCGCGCTGCCCAAATATCCACATGTCTCCGAAATATTTTTTTTATTTTTCGGACATACAGGTTTCCCACGATGTTTTCCTTTAGCACCAAGCGCGTGGTAAATCAGCACTTAAAATTGCGATTAACAATTTAAATTGGTGCCATCGGGGATCGAAACCGGGTTGCATGCGTACTGTGAAATTTACAGCGAGCGCTAACCATCTGAAGTACCACGGGTTTTAAGGTTTATCAATAAAAACATCATTTAACGTAATTTATTTACGATTTCTGAGATTAGATTAAAATGCACTAGACAACTCAATGCTACCATTGAACAAATACGTACGTGTACTTCGTGCCCATACTTAGAATATTATTATTAATCATAAATGTTGATGGAATTATCTGATTTTAATAAAACAATGGCGAAATATAGTTCTGAGGTAGGTGTAAACGTATCTTCGAGCTACTCATAATCATTAATGATTTTCTTAACGATACACTTGAGGTGAGAGAGACAGATAATTCAAAAAACGATATAAATATATTTCATTACTTAGTTTTAGTCTCTCTCAGTAATGTTTGTCAAAAAATATATAAAATATACAGACTTCTGCAATTTACAATTTTATTAAATGTATAGATTTCACGGCGCCATACCACCTGGGACTGCTTTTGAGCATCGGTGAGGTTGTGGCACCCAACGTGAAACTAAATCCCTCTCACGCGAATCTGTTTAAGATTTTAAAAGAATAAATAACACCTAAAATAATGATTGCTGAATTTCATACGTTTTCACTGCTACTTTGTTTCTTCCGTAACAGGAGTCAAAGCATAAATACTTATTTTTTTATCTCCCAAAGTTATTCGACCGTGCTGTAATTTTTATACGACCGGTACAAGGTTAACTTAAAAGAGCTTTTTTATGTAAATGCCATTTGAAGTTTATCAAACGATTCGTTCAGTTTTACGTGATATATGTTATCGGAAAAATCATCTCGTAAAAATATTTCCAGATCGCAGATCCTGTCTATAATGAAACATGATGTTTTAATATAGCTCCTAAAAATATGAAAAAATTTGAAATTGGAACAAACGTACTTTCATTTATAAATCATGATTTCAAAATAAATTATAACCAGTGATTGTTTCATAAAAAAAAATTAGCGAGCCTTAGAGTAGTCGCAACCGTTGTAGTGTAATCTGACATTTCATCAGCACAAGTAGTAGTAAATCGCTACTCGCGCGTTCTTAATGTCAACTTATCGAGTCAAAAAGATAATAGGTGCATGAAGTAAGTTACTTAATTGGTATAAATTATTAATTATGATGCAAAGAGGTTTGTTGAATATTACGCTTATTTTACTCTAATTGGACTATTTAACTTAAATTTGCTATTGGATTCCCTATTGTAATTTAATAAGATTGACTAAAGTAAGTTTGAGGAGAATTATGAATGTTGTTAGATTTTTTTGTATGATTACGTAATATTTAATAAAATAAATATAAAAATAAAACAAAATAAGATGAAAATAAAAAAATTTGTTTGTAGAGAGAGATATTTCAATAATTTTAGTCTTAAAAGATAGGTTTACGTCTCGAACTAATATTCCAAGTAGAATTATGAAAATCGGATAACCCGTTTAGAAGATATGAGTGAAATTGTATAAGAGAAAGGTGAAAACCTGTATTATTTAAAGTTTATTTTCTAGAAACTTTTTAGTTTTTGTAGTTATGTAAAATATTGTTTTTTGTATATGAGAAATGGATACGTAAAGGGAACACCAGTGATAACAATAATAAGGTTTAATTTTAATAAAAATTAAAATATCAATTGAGCAGCGACAGTAATTAACCTCAAAATTTAAAAAAAGTAAATACTGAAATATTTATTCGAATAATTGTTCAATATTACTCACTCGCATTTTTTATCAGTGATCTGCACTTTTTTCAGTCGCTTATTATCAACAGTGAAATACAATTATTAATACAATTTACCAATAAAATTAGTTTAAGTAATACTGTAAGTACAGCTGATGCATTCTCCTTCTCTATTTCCCTTACTCTTTCTCGTCACACCACGCACACACTGTTGGCTGACAGCACCAATCTCTCTAAAATTGGATTGATACCATCTGACGGCCAACTCTACCAACGCGAGCGCTTATTGATCAAATCAAATAGCGCTAGCTTCTGCAACTTCTTGTTACATAGGTACCTCCGTCCCTTTATAGGAAATCACTCCAGAACAGATTGCAGAAAATTTAGATGAAAGGTATTACATATCAAAAATTTCGCGTGGACACACAATATAAGACACAACCATAAAATATGTATAAATAACACTCGAATGAGAATCGCAAAATGTGCTCCAGACTGTACAAATATAAGAATTTTGCTATTAATTTAAATAAAATAAAAAATATTTTTGAATAAATATTAACATTTCATAGTAGCTTTTGGTAAAAATAATTAAGTTTAAAAGTATTTAAAGTGATTTCTTCTC
This sequence comes from Parnassius smintheus behrii, assembly GCA_036936625.1. NCBI lineage: Eukaryota > Metazoa > Arthropoda > Insecta > Lepidoptera > Papilionidae > Parnassius > Parnassius smintheus. The sequence goes on along the minus strand of JAUPFT010000015.1, from coordinate 16,229,790 downwards.
TTTGAATTCACTCTACAGCATCTTTAATGTGGCCGTATAATACTTAAAAAGATCAGAGTAGGGAAAAAATAATAGCTAAACTCATAAAAATACTTTATTTATGATAGGTTATGTATAAAAACAAGTATTCAAATAATGAATTAATACATCAAAATACACAAAAGGATAGGATTTTATTTATTTGTTTAATACAGCGACAGCTTAAACATGTAGCGTTACATTATAGGATAGCGTTGATTTACTTTAGTACTTGCAACACTGAATCCGTCCGTCAAGCATCAAAACAGTCAGTGTCAATGTCAGACTTGATCTGATTCACGTTTACCGACTTTCTCGGTATATGATATATGTACGTTTTTCCTTCGTATTTGTGTTTTATCGTATTTTACTTTTATTTAATAAGTGCCGTAGCCCCACGCGAGTGCTCCACTAATTATAAACAGTGTAATACATAAGTTTAATTATTTTCTGGCTAATATACTTCGATCAATAATAATAAAAATAAAATAGTTACAAATAATAATTTCAAAGACTAAAAAAAGACTGTATGTTTATTTAGCTAAACTGGTTAGGATACATCGTAATCATCATGCATATACAATAACCTACATAATGGTCATGAATTGGAACTTTGTTAATATCTACATTGTGTATTATGATAAAAACCGACTGCTAAAGTCCACTTTTTTAAATCTTCATAACTTATGTCCACTGCTGCGTAGAGCTACATGCACTTTTCTAATTCTTTATAAAGAAAATCTGTACTTTCAAATGACATAGATTTCGTTCTTGTACAGTCTGGGGCACAGGTTCACACAATTTTTGGCCATCTCCTTTGATATACAATTACAAACAAACGTAAATTTTAAGGTTACATACATAACAATGCAGTGCGACGACCCCTCGTAAAGCAAATTGAAAAATAATGAGTTATTGAATAATGACGCGTGTGGTTGGCGTGGCATATGCATGTATGCGCAAAGCATGGCAGTTTGCAAGTTTGCGGCAATCACTTACGTCGCTTTAACTGATTGCATGCGGCACGGCACACACTTCTAATGACCATTCATTTGTTGTTTTGAGCTTGTGGGAGGTAGCGTACATACTGTAGTTTGCACACAGGCTGTAGTTTCATTGTCATTTAGGTAGAAAATTACTCGTTAAGGCGGTGAATTTGTTTGCGTATCTCTCGCCGACGAAGTGCAAGCAAATCTCATTTGCAATTTAAACTGTGAAATTTTGTCGTTTAAATTTCTTCGTTTGACTTCTGCAAGGAAATTAACTAGGCTATATAAATAAAAGGAACTAGAGTCATAGAACTATAATTTTCTTAATACTCGTAATGACTTTCGAACTGCATAAATTCGATGTTAACTAGCTGTATCAAAGTTAAAAGAAGTATATAAAGATAGTATTTAAAATTTATAACAATAAACATTTATAATTATCATCATTATCATTGGTCTTAAAAAGTACCAGGCTGAGTGTGAAACTTTTAATGGAAGATTTGGCAAAATTCTCACGCATGACAGATCGGCATCACATTATTTTTATAGGCTAGGGTGATAAACGAGCCCACAGTACACCTGATGGTAATTGGTTACTGTGGCCCATAGACATCTATATCTATCCTCGATTACGAATCAAAATGCAGATGCGTTGTCACCCATGTGGACTAAGATGGAATGCGTTGTTGCCAGTAAAAAGGGTCTCCGGTTCTCTACACTCACCATACGAAACACAGCAGCATTAAGCTACTATTTTACGCTAGTATTCTGTGAGAGCGTGGTCCTTCCCCGGTCGAGCCTACCCATTCGTGCTACAACTATACTACTAATATAACTGTAGCATAGCTCTACCACGTCCAAACAACTTTTGTAACAGACTTTTGCAGAAACAGAACATTTTACACTTCTTTCCGTCACTACTCTGCGTATTTATCTGCTATTACGTCTGTCGTAAACGGGTTGGTCATACCGTGCAAAACTTACGTCGGCTATTAGATGTTATGGGATTATATATTATGTTGTGATAACACCACACAACAATACTGAAAATAATGTTAATTAAAATTTTTAATAACCTAACTATACTTCTAAGGTAAATTTATAAAGCTGTAATAAGAGAAGGTTCGTCATTTTAAGCGATTTCAAGCAGTAAAACGAGAAGGTTCTATATCCTATGTATAATAATGTCCTCCAGGCCGAATTTTGGTCACGGCAGCCTGCCTCAACGGAGACTAGCCATCAGTGCAGGACAGAATTTTAGTGCCCAAGTGTATGCGCAAGTCCAGGTGTACTCTCTGTTTCCTCACTTGCATAATCCAATGGCACCGTATATATAATATATAATGTAAACCGACACAAAGGGGGAGCATTGACTTATATATTACTAGCGTAGAGAGAGATCAGGCGTAAGACCAACGGCTTTCCGATGTACGGGGGTGAAACACAGCCAACTTTCTAACTCCGACTTCTTGACGGAAAAACTAAATATTTGGTTTTTGGCCCAGCACGGGATTCAAACCCAGTAGCTCAGCAGTCGCACTACTACAAGCACTAAACCAACGTGGCAGTAGACTGAAGTACTTTAAGGACCCTATATATATATATATATATATATATATATATATATATATATATATATATATATATATATATATATATATAAACATATTATATAATATGTAACAGTTTAATATAAATCCCTTTGGGAGAAGAGTGTTTATAATTCGCTTTCGAATTGTGAAGGACACGAGGTAATGGTGTGTTATGGATAGTTCCAGGTTATTAAGCTCCGTTAATGAGTCCTGTCAAAACTAATATATCAAAGATGATAGGCCCGAGCTTCTTAATGATATTGCTTTCCCTATGTAATAGTAGGTTACGTCTCGCTAATGGTTCGTTTGTTGCCGTATATATTATGTTATTACTTATATGATGTCTTTATATATAAATTCCCAGTGTGTTTTTTTATTATTATTATCATGACAGTACTTTTCAAGTCCACTGCTGAACGTGGGCCTCCCCCAAGAAATGCCACAAAGAAAAGAAAATTCCGGTCTGTTCGTAATTCTTCTCCTTCTAAACAGTTTAACCCTTTTTTAATAAACTTTTTATGGAGTATTTATGAGAACCTTCGGAAGGTCCTTAGCTTCTTAGTTGGAACAGAGAGATAACGCTATATTAGAGATCTATTTTAGATACCTATCGATCCCTAAAATTTTTGTAAATGATAAAACCCATTTATTTATTTATTTGGTTATTTTGCATAATGTGTGTGTTTTACAGTTGTTATAAAAAATATAATACAACAAGTTAAACATTTCAGGTGTACAAGATGATAGAAATTTAAAAACATCAAGTATTACTAAGTACATTATAGATTGATATTACAAAAACGCATAAAACGCAAAAAAACATAAAAATAAACTAGAAAATGACATAATAAAACAAAAGCATTTACTACAATTTGGACTATCACATCATTAATATTTATATTTTCATGTCACATTATAAATTAAGTATTAAAATATTATTACTAAAAATAATTATTATAAAAATCAACCATAAAAAATTAACATTGTGTATATTCATCGTATAACATATTCCGTGAAGAAATTGTGTAATAAAGTTACTGACCATTTTAATCTTGGAATCCTAGCGGAATCGTTATCATATCACAGTTATTGGATTACTTCAAATGTCTTCGAAAGATTGTATTTCTCAGATGAGCGGGTTTCCTTACGATGTTTGCTTCATCGATGAACACGTAGTTAATCAGCACTTAAGATGTGCCGGTGAATTGTTGTTTACGTAATGTGAAATTTACGGCCAACGCTAAAGCCCTGCATACCACACCATTCCGGGCGTACCACCTCGTAAAAGTTTACTGCTAGACTTGGGTTTCTCCTGTTGTAGCGAAGATTTGTCTTAGCTCTCAAGCTTGACGGACGGAATCGCATTGATCGCACTACCAGACTTGTCGTACCTCGTAGCCGTTTTGGGTATTTTACATCTATTCTAAATTTTGATTATTAATTCTTAATCGAGAAGGCCTGTCAACCACGCATCCATTTACCGTCAAATCCTTTGCCCCTATCCTAAGTTATTCGAAATGCAGATCACACCTTCCTCTTCCATTCTCCTCTAATAACCACGATTTTAAAAAAATGAAAAGAGAACTTAACAACATATGAACTTATTGGTGGTTATGGTGGTTGAAACATCTAAGTTTCGAACACAGCCACAGTTTAGTCAACCTTTTAGTGTTCTACATTTAGTAGAGTTTGTTTTTTTAAAGAAGAGGGGACTAACGAGCATACGGTTCACCTGATGTTAGGTGACTACCGCCGCCCATGAACATCCGCAACACCAAAAGAATTGCGGGTGCGTTGCCGGCCCTTTAGAAAGGTGTAAGCTCTTTTCTTGAAAGTCCCCAGGTCGTATTGGTCCGGAAAAATCGCCGGTGGTAAACACACACACAGAGAGGTCGTGCTCGGAAGAAAACTTCTAGTGCAACGTACAGTGGTGGACCGCCAAGCATCCAGATGGTGTGGATGGTATCGGGAGGGAATACGAGAGAGTGTACGCAGGAATTACATGATTTGATTATCCCATCCTTTTCCATCAATGGACAACTAAGCCGTCGGCGGTCTCCACTCCTTTGTTGTTGATGTTACACGCATTACAACCAAATAGTTTGCTTCGTATTTTATAATGAATATAGTAATGATTAAAATATTTGGTCTAGGAACTATTTGGTTTTTTTACCTATGAAATTGCCGTTTATTTGAAAAAAGTTACCGTAATTGTTTTTCTATATTTTAATTATCCATGCATTCGATGCATCTTTACCAACGTAGTGGCAGTTTATCGATGCCCTTCTTGAAGAAATTAGCTGGACGGAAGGCAACAAATTCTTCAAAGGCATTTTGTACTGCCTTTCGTGTATTGAATTTTTTCGCTGACAAAAATTTATCCAAATTCTAGAAAAAGTAGAAGTCTGTAGGAGCGTAGGAGGATGAAGGAAAGCTTCCAACCCCAGCTCTTGTAACTTGGAGACCGTCTGTTGTGTAGTATGAGGTCGCACGCTGACGTGCAAGAGCAGTGGAGATGAGCGATTGACCAAAGCTCGTTGGAGACCTGCATTCATCATTGTGTTCAGTTCTTCACGTTATACTTCGATGGTAATACTCATCCCCGTTGACAAGAAGCTGTAATGACTTTTACCGTCGCTAGACCACCAAACAGTGACCATCGATTTCCAAGGGTGAGTTTCTGTTTAAGGCATTGTTTAAGGCTGAACCAGGATCGAATCAAATTTCTGAGCACTTGCAATTGTCAAAGAGAATCCATTTTTCGTCGCAGGTAACAATGCAGTTCAATGCAGTAATTCCTTCGTTTGTTGTGTCTGCTGAGCAGTGCAAGGCACGTCTTGACGCGTACTTCGTGCTGGCGATCATTAACTTCGTGGGGCACACATTTGTCAAGCTTATTTATCTTCCCAGTTTGACGGAAATGGACCAATATTTTTTGATGCTAACCTCGAAAGTTGCTGCTCATCAGCCATAGATCAAGTATCATCAGCTTCCACAATGGCCTTTAAATCGTAATTGTCGAGCAAAGTTTTCGAACGACCACGGGGTTCATTTTTTAACTGAAACGGAACGGAAGCGGGGAAACCAATAATAGGTGGTGCGTTCGTTTGTAGCATTATAGCTCCGAAAACGTCGTTGATGTTTCGTAATGCCTGTGTCACGTTGCTGCTATGACGGTACTCATATTCCATAATTACTCGGATTTTTAACGTATCAATAAACTAATGACTTATTTTGGAAAAAGTGCATGTTCTCAAAATAAAATAATTTGAAATTAGAATTCTATGTCAAACAAAAATATTTTGATTTGAAATAGGCAGTAATGCAGTACGGAAATTTCAGACCTATTAATTTACGGGCGTCTGTCCCTCTTTTGATTACAATCTGATTGTTTTCAAATCAAGATTAAATAGGGTTTTGTTAGGCTAAAACAGTGCAATTTATCCTATTAGTGTAAATTGTATAAATTATAGAAGTAAAGTAGAATTAAAAGTAGTATTTTTGAAATAAATAAACTCCTCGCAAACTTTATATCGAATACAAGTTTTCCATATAAGATTTAAGTAATGGATGGATAACTATCCGATCGCTCAGTTACCTCATGCATTACCTTTAAATGACATTGCATTTCAGGCTACTTTTTCTGAATACAACTCAGTAGAAAATTTATATTTTATTTTGCTTAGGCCCAATATGTAAACTAGTTGTGCTTCGATTTTGTATGTACTATCTTCCCGGTGACTCATCACTCGCTCTAGCACGCGACCTGTCACTGCTTGCTTATCGCGATTCGCAAAGGCAATGAAATATTAAAGACGCCAGCAAGTGCTTTCGCCCAACTGTCACGCTATACTCGACGGTTTGGCAAAGGGAGGGGCACGAATTACCTCTATTTTAACGCTCCGGGATTTTATTTACAGCGTACATGTGCATTTTGTGTTAATATATAATGAAAACAGAGTAAATCTCCGTGACTATTTTCTTTTCTGATTTTAGTTAATAAAGAACCCAAAAATGTTGTAGTACCTTTGTAGTAACCTTATTTAAGTTATGTACACATATTTTAACAAAACACACTCACACACACGCGCGCGCACACACACACGCACGCACGCACGCACGCACACACACACACACACACACACACACACAAACACAAACACGCGCACGCACGCACGCACGCACGCGCGCTCGCACGCACGCACGCACGCACGCACGCACGCGCGCTCACACACACACACACACACACACACACACACACACACACACACACACACACACACGTACCCACTTTTTTGCACTGTGTTTACAGTCTGTATTGTACAAGGAAAATAAGACCTAATGGGAGGAAACTGCCTCCTAACATACAGAGTTAGTAACCAAGTTTAGGAGTCAGGGCATTTTGATTTTGAGATTTTGAATTTTGTATTAATTCTATGTTCAATAAGGAATTAAAGAACTTGGTCTGATATTCTATTGAGATTATAATACCTACTAGTGATTAAAATGATGTAAAAATATAATACATAATTTAAAGGAGATTTTAATAAAAGTAAAATAGAATTTAAACCAGAGAGGTATAAAAGTCTACAACAATTCGAATATCTATTTATACACGTATATATTATACATTTTTATTGATATTTTGTATAAACAAAGAAATTTAAAAAATACTTGAACCCTTTATCTATGAAACGGCAGTTATGTATTAATAAGCACTGTTAAGAAGGTATTTAAATAATGGATACACGAACTTATTTAAAACGTCGTTTAATCAGAATATTTTAATGCTTAAATGACATTTGTGAACTAATCTTGAAAAAATAATTCATGTTTAGTGAAATGAGAAGGACATATCGGTGTGAACATACTCGAAAGGTTTACAATTCGTCAATGTCACGCGTGACATCGGATGCCTGCGTGTAATGCGTGTTCTTCGTTTTTATATTAATTATATGCGTGCCTAAATATTGTAACTGATTTTTATTAATTATGGACCATAAAAAGGTAATCAATCATTAATAATCATCATTATCATCATTGCAGCCCTTCACAAGTTCACTGCTGAACATAGGCCTCCCCCAAGGAATGCCACAAAGCACGGTCCTGAGCCACGGCCGCATCCATCGACTTCCTGCATGTTTTACCAGGTTGTCATTTTATAGTAGGGTGCTGCCCTACTCCACATCTACAGGCACGAGGCTGCCACTCGAGGACATTTTTTCCCTTTTCGTTGTCGGTTCTCTGAGCTATATGGCCGGCCCATTGCCACTTCAGCTTACTAATCCTTTGCGGTATGTCAGTCACTCTGGTTCTACTGCGGATATCCTCATTTTTAAGTTTATCACGCAGAGAAACTCTGAGTATAGGCCTCTCCGTAGCAGGCTGAGCTACCTTGAGCGTCCTTATACGGCCGGCAATGATTAAGCGTAATTAATACATTAGCAATAATTAATACATTGTATCCTTCCTATTTGATATCCTTATATCAAAAAAACCGTGTAGCGGCGGGGTGTGAGAATATCCATTAGGTACCCCATTTCCTCTCATGGGTGTCGAAAGAGACGACAGAGGGGGGCAAAACATGATCTGTCTGCGATTGAAGAGCTTCATCATCTTAATATTAAGTAAAACAAAAACTGCGGTCGGCAACCCGCAGGCCAGGCGTGATAACGTTGGCAAATAATTCCACTATAAGGCAATCTAAGGGACCTATCTTTAACAGTGGGCTTTCATAGGCTTTAATGATGAAAGCAAAAGAAATTATTTATTACCGCAAATTATTAATTTGTTCGTTATATGCGTTATTTTTTCATTAACATTTCAAAAAAACCTTTGTTAGCATCGCAATTATTTACATAGCAAAAACACGTAAAAACTCAGTGCGTCTATCAAACTTTGTAAAAGAAAATATCCAATGGTTCCGTTCCGTTTACGCCTTGGAAACAAAGGCCAAAAAGCACCTATGTTTTTTTCATTACATTCTTATTTCATATTGCCTTAAGTATGAAGAAAGATGCGAATTTAGAGATAACTTTGACAAATTATTTAATATGATTAATATGACATTTGTTTTCAATAAGAATACAGGTAAATTTCAAGAATGGTGAAATATCACGCAATATCAATATAATATTTATAATCTGAATAAACACTGACAATACTACTAATAGAAGTAACATTTATAACCGTAATTACATCAAATATGACAATCGTGAACTTGTTTATTAATGCAATAGGATATTTTTACGTAAGTCATTGATATAATAAAAAACCCTGACTGCAGCACAAATATAACACCACGTCCATAGAAAACATTTCCATCTCGCTGAGTACCCGTGCGAAATAGCATTTCGTATGATGAGCGACGAGAACTGTGCAAGATGCTTTACTAGTAACGATTATTTCATCTTATCGTATTCCATTTTAGCCCTCAAGGGTAACAACACATCTGCATTTTAATTCTTAATCAATGGCAGACTCTATTATTGTTTGTGACCCTAATTAGTATGTAAAATTTAAATATAAATCAAACACCTGGCTGTTGTAGGCTATTGAAGGTTCTCCTTCTCTGTCCGTTGTAGAGTGGTTTTAGGCTTGATATGCTGATGGATGATCGCAGTAACAGGTATCTCGCACCTTTGACGCTGCTGACCGTCGCTTGTTTGGGTATTTTACGCCTGCTGTAAACAAGATGGCAGACCGCCATTTATTGGATGCCTAAAGATTTTTAAGGCAAGAAAAATCTGATGGGTATCATTATTCTCTAATGAAACATAATAAATGCCAGGAAATCCATGCCAGTAGGATATACTTCTATCTTAAATATGATGATTATGTTTTCATGCCTGACGTAGCTTCTATAAAAATAATACTATAGTAACTGTAAAACACACATAAAAATGTCACAAGTTTACGCACATAATAAACACATTTTGCAACAGTAGCAACACTGAGAATATCAGAGAAAGTTGAAAATTTCCTGTGTTGTAGAAAACGAAGGGTGGGATAAAAAACAAAAATTTTGTTTTTGCAGAAATAATAATTTCAACAGAATTCAAGTAGCATCCAGATCTTCCGTTAAGCCACACGATTTTCAATATTGTTCGGTCAATATATTCACCTATTTTGAAAAGTCGTATTGAAAGATACGTAGATTATTCCATGGTAGATTAAATACGATTCACAAAAGTAGTACTGAATGCAGTATTTTAGTTCTCCTTCTTCACTCTTGATGTTTAACCTCCAGTTTATTTGCCAAGCATGGTGACTAAATCAACAAATTTTAAAGGACTCCAACAAGAATAGACTACTTCAGATAAAAAGTTGACATAAAAATACATACCTGATACATCGTATTTTAAAATCGCTTGGTTCTCCTGACTTTTACCAACACATTCGAATACCCCTTGTTATGTTCGCTGTTTGCGGAATTACTTTTTTTTTAATTCCCCGACAGTACACGCTAGGTGTTGTATATTCATTAAGTTCGACATGGATGAGGGTTTTCGCTTTTGAACAATTGGTTTTACTGTGGACGAATTTGTTACTACCTTTTAATTTACCTACCTCTTTCACATCATTGTTTGAATTTCTTTTATGAAATAATGAAAAATAACAACTATGAAACAATGTAATGTATCAGAATAACACAGTCATTTCTGTGCGAACCATCCCACAGTTGGTAAGGAACATTTGTTGTAACAACGAGTTATGACTCAATCTAATAATAAAGGACTTAAAGCCCATGTAACCTATTATCAATTTCAAACAAAGAAGCCCCCATTTGTCACCTGCAAGTTTATTTATTTACTCACACCTCCCGCCATAGATTGCAATGGTTGGGAGATGTTTGCCACGTTTTGCCGTGTCGCGTTGTTACCACGTATAGAACCATAATACATCTTACATTTATCATTAGGTAAATATTTATTTTGTGAATACAAGTATAAGAGAAATCTGAACAGGCGAACACTTTTTTGTAATTCATCCCTTCATCGTGCCTGTTGTACAGAATAACTTGATTAGATCGGTAGTAGGCTGTAATCTACTCCGCAAGATGTTAAGACAATCACTAATGTTGCCTTACCAAAAACCATGAACTTGTATTACACGTAGTGCAATAAAAAATATGCTGCGGTTTGTATAGCTATAAATATACTGTATTATAGTAAAGTATAACTTTACGCTACGTCACGTTCTTAGATAAAAAAGAGCAAATGAATTATTCAAACTATAATTGTGCCCTCACGTGGGTAGCACTGAAATCGTAATTATCACGACGTAATAATATCACGAAGGGAAAATTATTTATTTGTCGGTCATTTGTTAAGTTAATTATAAATATCACGTATGTAAATGCACGCAGAGTTTATGCACTCTTTAATTATTGCATATTTTAATAAATTATACTTATACTTACAGTGTTATATTTTGCTAATGCAAAATTAACAAGCAGTTCCGAAGAAACCACTCATGAAACTGTGTTTTTTTTTTCAAATAATACCTAATTCCTGTATATATAAATAAGGTTTGGTGGTAAAACTAAAAACTAACCTGTTTTAATAAATAATAAACCCACAGAGTAAACACGTAAAAGTAATAAATTTTTAGTATAAATACATACATTAAGACTCACGTGTGTTACGCAGAGAGATTACAGACATCCATTTGGCACAAACCTGAAACATTCCTTTCGCCTTCTGTACATCTTTTTATTTATTTGTTTTGAAGAAATATTCAAGTTCCTCATCTCATCTTAAATATATCGCCTAATAGCTTCCGACTAGCGTGTCCCTTGCCAACCTTACCGTTTACTTCTGCATCATAAATTTGTTTAGTCACTCTTTTTCTATTCATTCTTTCCATATGACCAAGCGACAGAAGTATTCCTTTCTTAATTCTGGGCACAACATCTCCTGTAAACCACACTTTTCTCTTTTTACACAGTTTCTCACCCTGTAATTTCAATTCAACCCTATCATACTCGTTAAAGACCGCATTTCTACAACATTTATTCACATCTCGTGCTTCTCCTCCCACATCCTATTTTCTGGAATAGCACAGCATTGTGAATTGCCATGAGTGCCTTTTTGATACAGTCTGGGGCACAAGTCCCACCATACTGTATATTTTATTGTCTCCTTGTCACCATCTCCAGATAAACACATATCCTGTATCACAAACTCATTCTTTTACTCAACCAATTTCTCTTCTATTCTTATTTCACATATTGTTTTACTTTCTTCTCTTTCAAAAGCTATCACATTAGTCTTACTTCTGTTCACTTGTAGAATACCTATTAATTTTATTCATTTATTTATTTTCTTGGATCATTAACAAAACAAACGCTATATGTACTTTTAAAGTTCCGTTCAAGCGCCTTACTAATTATAGATATCCGCGACGTTGCAGTGTAGAGGTGGCAATTTCTAACCTAATCATTACTTCGCGTTTACTAAATTACGTGAACCTATGAGGATATCGTGATTCATATTCATTCTCTTTTCGACTAAGATTCAAAATGCAAATGCTTTGTTACTCCTGAGGACTAAAATAAAATAGTAAAAAGAGTATCCTGATCTTGTCAAACATTATACAAAACTAAAGAGCATAATGTTGCTATTTTAATCTGTTATAATGTTCACACCTCGTCGTTCCTCCGGTCGAGAAACACCTGCACCTGCAGTCACAACGCGCTACAGTGTAGCTCTACCACGTAAAATATGATTACCTAATCATAATATCCACATCGATCAAATCGCAAGCGTATTTCCGGCTTTTGAGAAAACATATAACTTTGCGTTTCCATTCGTTATTCTGTAATTAATCATTTTAAATTATTTTGATTTATGCTGCCTGGCAGAAAAAATCTATAAAAAATATTACATAATTTGATTTCGTAACAACGGTACAAAGCCCATTCAAGATTTTTGTGTGGTTTTCATGTGATTCATATGTGTATTATAATCTATCTTTAATTATAAATTAAATAAAATTAATATTTTAATTTATCTTTACTGCCTCGTTGGTCTAGTGGTTGTATTAGTGCGACTGCTGATCATGAGGTCCTGGGTTCGAATCCCGGGTTTTTCTGTCAAGAAATTCGCAGTAGCTGCCCGGAGTCAGGAATTTGACGGTGTCTCACCCCCGTACCTCAGAAAGCACGTAAAGCCGTTGGTCCTGCGCCTGATCTCTCTCCGGTCGTGTCGGTTTACCGTCCCATCGGATTATGAGAGTGAGGGAATAGAGAGTGCACCTGTGTTTGCGCGTACACTTGGGCACTATAACCCTGTCCTGCGACGATGGCTAATCTCCGTTGAGGCTGGCCGCCGTGACCTAAATTCGGTCTGGAGGACATTATTATCATTATTATTATTATCTGTCTTTGTATTGTACTATATAGTTTATGACCACAGAATACTATTAGTCCCTACCGAAAGAAGAATGTTGTCTCTAAATAAAAAATGAAATGAATGAGAGTTCGATTGCTTTCCCTAAAGTGAATATTCTTAAGCCACACGGCTACAGTTAATCCTCTATAACTTATAATCTTTTTATATTTACATTATATCTACTAAGAAAATAAAACTGTTTGACGACATAAACCCATTTCTTTTTAAACTTGCCCACAGAATTGCATGTCTTTAGAAAATCATCATCAATATTCAATATAATGAGGCATACAATATTTATTTGACACAACGTAAAAGAACTTCAGGCAAAAACTACGTTTACAATATTTATAACTACTGTCACTGAATTCAAATACGTTCTTAGTTCACAACTAGGTGCATGATTGTTTGTTTTAATTCAAAACATTTTTAATTCAATTCGTTTAAATCTTTTCAATTTGAATTTTTCTTTTGAATTTCTTTACTTTCTTTATGTTACTGAGTGAAAACATAGTATTATCTTATCTTGAACCGTGAAGTGACGGCGTAAGAATATCCATTATATATGTCCCGCGGGTGTGGTAAGAGACGACAGCGGAAAGCAAATTATAAGGTGGGCAACATTTCTAATGAAAACTTAAAAAATAAATAACTGTGGTCACCTACCCGCCCACCTACGTAGCACAACAATTGTCCGTAATCTATGTGAATTGTCTAGGTTCAGCAGTGAAGTCCTAATAGCGACGTCCTTGACGACTCCGTGGCGCAGTGGCTTAGCAATGAATGGCTACGTTGGTGGTCACGGGTTCGAATCCCGCACGGAACAAGTGTTTGTAAGGCCTACAAGTAGTTGCTCCGGGTCCGGATGTTTGTACTTGTGCAATTTATGTTTGTAAAGTTGATACAAGAGAAAATCTTAGTGTAGGGTAACGATTTTAAAAACTAAAGATAAAAATAAAAGATAAAAATAGACTGTAACGGTAACGGTAACTGGAAAGTATTATCGTTTTAAAAACCAATATTCTAGATTTGTAACAAATGAAGTGTTATGTTTTTATACGTGGCAGAACCACACTGCATCTATATTATGGTTGTATCACGATTAAGTTGGCTCCATCCGAGAAGGACCATGCTCTTACAGAATACCTAATGCGTAAAATAGCAGCTTAGTTCTGCTGTGTTGTAGTGAGTGTTTAGAACCAGTTTTTTTTATATAGGATAGCGTGACAAACGATCACACAGTCCACCTGATGGTAAGTGGTTGCTGTGGCTCATAGACATCTATATCTATCCTCGATTACGAATCCATATGCAGATGCGTTGTCATCCGTGACGACTAAGATGGAATGCCTCGTTTTTAGTAAAAAAGGTCTCCGGTTCTCTACACTATACGAAACACAGCAGCATTAAGCTAATATTTTTGCTTGTATTCCTTGAGAACGTAGTCATTCCAGTCGAGCCTGACCATTCGTGCTACAACTATACAACTAATATAACTGCAGCATGGCGCTACCACGTAAAAACGTGTTTTCTAATAACGAGGCACTCTATGTAAGTCCTTAGGGATGCCAACGTATGTTCATTTTATCCACTATTTCCTACCACACTGTGAATGTTGAGGCGAGGACAATAACTGAAATAGGAAATGGTCGGCAGCAGAAAACTCAACAATAATAAAAACTTTGGGTGTCAAAGCACCCGCCACGCGAGACGATTGTCGCGTATGTGCTTCGTGCAAATCTATGTGTCTGGCCCATGATCAGCAGTGAACTTTAGATGGGTTGTTATGGATAAATATTCTAATTAATAAAAAGTTTATGTAGGTAACAATTAAACAAATAAACACGTAATAAAATAGCTTGCCCCATGAGCATGTACGAGTATATCACTTGTAAGTACCTAGCACTGTCGTTTATACTCCCCAAAACCCCCTCAATGCAAACCGCAGCTCATTTGATACAATGCATAGAAGAAAACCCTACCAAACGTCACGCAAATGGTTAAGGCACGTGCCGATACCCTCCGTGTAGCTGCAAAACATTTGCTGTACAATTTACAAATATACCGGTTCAGTAAATGCTTGTGAGCTCTTAGGGTTCCTTTGCAATTTTATTATTTATTTTCAGAACACCATTTTAAAGATTACGTGAACTACTATGCGGATGACAGCACTGGTGATGCTCTATACACCGGCTGTGCTAATATTTCTCGGGATAATGTCGCCGAGTACCGGGACAAACTTGTGTCTAACGTCGAGTCCTTGCTGAACAAAGTCTTGCATTGGGGACAGTCCAGTTTAATCCTCAGACGACACAAGTTTGCGCGTTTACCGCTTAAAAGAAACCCTTTGTCGTATCTCCTCAGTTTCAAGGCACTCCCCTTGTTGCATCAACTAGTATCGGAATCCTCTGCGTTGACATATCGAGTTACGTGCAGATTCGTGGTCATTTGGAAGAGAAGGCTAAATTGGCCTCTGAAAAGCTTGGCGTGCTCAGCAGAGTGGAAAACAGTATTTCGTGCCGGTACACCGCCCGCAACTT
Organism: Parnassius smintheus behrii; assembly: GCA_036936625.1. Lineage (NCBI taxonomy): Eukaryota > Metazoa > Arthropoda > Insecta > Lepidoptera > Papilionidae > Parnassius > Parnassius smintheus. The sequence goes on along the minus strand of JAUPFT010000015.1, from coordinate 16,214,257 downwards.
TACAAGGCGCAGGTTCTTCCCCGTATGGAATGCTGTTCTCATCTCTTAGCGGCTCGATTCACTTGCGCTGCGAATAGATGTTGTATCCGTTTGCATTTTCTTTCGCATTACTATGGGGAGTGCTCTGAAGATTGTTTAGATTAATCCCAGCAGCCTAATTTTACGAACGCACATCACGGCAAATTTTCTGATACCTACCATCCACACCACTTGCTTGGCGGTCCACCACTGTATGTTTAACTAGGAGTTTTCTTCCTCGTGTGAACTCTCTTTGGTATAGTTTACCACCGGCGATTTTTGCGGATCGACCTTCCAGAAAAGAACCTACTCCTATCTAAAAGGCCGGCAACGCACATGCGATACCAGGGATGTTGCAGTCGTTCATGAGCGGCGGTCGTCACTTACCATCAGGTGAGCCGTATGCTGCTCATTTGCCCTCATGTCCCTCGTGTCCCCCAAAGAAAAACTATTTAAAGCATGCGTGTTCCATTATAATATATGTTCATTTATATAAAATATATTTATAATATATGTTCATTTATATAAAATATATTTATAATATATGTTTATTTATATAAAAAAAAATATTTAAGCCAACGATATTCTCCTACATTGCGGAGGCAGTTTACAAACATAAATTACACAAGGACAAATACCAAGCCCCGAAACAGTTATTTGTATGCCATACATACATTTGTTCCGTGCGAGATTCGAACCCGTGACTTTCAGCGCCGCAACACAATGTCATGCGCCAAATACCTATAACGATAAAACCATACAACAGTTATGACTTCAAAATTTAGAGATCCACGCATTGTTAGTATTTCCCCTCGTAATGATCATGGGAAGTGCTAACAAAACGTGGATATAACCTGTGTGCAGACGCACTCCTCTGCGCGTCGTTGTGATGCATAAGACTTATTATGGTAGTTCATGCCAACTGATACATTCTTCAAAAGTCCATTGTAGTAGTCGAGACTGTCGTTGTGACACAAGAAATAGAATAAATTATCGTAATATAATAATCAGAATTGATTTCAAGATGAGGCTAATCGGAGTACGTCATATTACGAGTATCTATTTCCGCTACCAAGCATTAGATCATTAACTGATGTGTTTCGGTTTTATAAAAGGGCAAGAGGCATAATTACAGACAGTCAAGCTTTTTACTTTAGCATCTAAAGGTGACAATGTATCGTAAGGCTTCTTTGTTTATATTTGGTTGCATGTAGAATATTTAAGCAATAAATGTCAAAACGTAGGTAGTTTATCCTGATTTAATAATTTCTATAAAATTTACTGATACATGGGGGATTAAATTAAAATAATAGAAAACATACACCTCAATAATTATTCTAGTTAACTAATAGTATTTCAATTAATCGGGAAAAACAATAATCAAATAATTTTTAATTACCTTTTATATTAGATTTATTAGCTACATTTTTCACTTGAAGCAGAATATAATGTGTTGTTTAATAAGTAATATTTTACTAAAATTTAGTCTACAACTGGTTTTATTTGTCTATTACTTAAGAAACACATACTACCTGAATGTACGGAACTCAATCGATAAAATAGTTTTCGAACATATCAGTCATTACATCGTTAGTATCGGCCCTGACAGATAAATTGTTTGGTTATTGATTGGCAGTTAGTAACGCCCCAAGTAATACTTCATCCTTTATAAATCCTGAGCTTCGTATGCTTGGGGTGAGTTTCTGTGATACGTTAATGTACGAGTATGTGTGATTTCCATCAATTACCACTATGTGCGAATATCCAATACAATTCAAGAAGCGGTTTTGAAATTGTATATCTCCTTACATTTACCTTTAAGTACTCCCGAATTTTTATTAACCACGTAACAGAATTAAGAAAGCAGAGTTAACTGCAAGGGAAATAATAATGTCCTCAGAGACTAGCCATCAGCGCAGAATAGGATTATAGTGCCCAAGTGTATGCGCAAGCACAGGTGCACTCTTTTTTCCCTCACTCTCATAGTCCGATGGGACGGTAAACCGACATGACCGGAGAGATATAAGGCGCAGGACTAACGGCTTTACGTGCTTTCCGAGGCACGTGGGTGAGACACCGCCAACTTCCTGACTTCGGGTGGCTACTGAGAATTTCTTGACGGAAAAACTCAATAATTGATTGTTTGGCCCGACTCGGGGTTCGAACCCAGGACTTCATGATCAGCAGTCGCTCTACTACAACCATTAGACCAACGAGTTAACAAGGGAACAAAAACAAGGGAAACGCAGTCAACTGGAGAAATAGCATACTAAATAGTGTTACTTATTGTTATCGTTTAAATCAAGACTGTTACCCCTGTCTTTGGAACTTAAGTATTGAAGGCTAATATATTTGGACAGATGGAAGCAATATTTTGAAAGCGTGTTATAATGAAAAAAAGGTATCTAAAATAAATAATCCAAAAACTGTGGAAGAAAAGGAAAGAGGTATAGGTTGTATGAGTTAATTATTGAAAAGCAGGTTAGGTAACTTGAAATGTAAAACTTCTTTAGAAATGCTCAGATATGTTAAACATAACACATATTGTAGTACCTGATATAAACAACTTTAAAAGTCTTTTGATATGCGTTTCTTTTATTACTGCAAATATACATTCGTCGTTATTGCGTATTTATTAGTATATGACTTGACGACCTTGTTTGCCTTGTGTGCCTATGGTGAGAAATTACAACTGGAGACGACGTTTATACCAAAACGCAAATTGTTGATTTTTGTGTTTGATTATCTGGTTACGATCCACATGGTCTCAGGTAATAAATATGCTCAGGAGTATTTCGTTAGTCCCGTGGGTGTTGTAAGACGAAAATCTTTTAAATGCCAGAAAACTCTTGTGCCTTTTTATAGGAAAAGGGGCAAATTAGCATACGGCTCATCTGATGGTAAATGACTATCGTCGTACAAGAACAACTGCAAAACCAGGGGAATTGCAAGTGAGTTGCCGAACTTTTAGAAAGGGGTTAGCTCTTTTCTTGTAGGTCTCTAAGTCGTATCGGTCCGGAAAATTCACCGCTAGTAAACTATTCCATAGAGAGGCATGAGCGGAAGAAAACTCCTAGTGAAATGTACAGTAGTGAACCGCCAAGCATCCAGATGGTGTGGATGGTATCGGAAGTATTGCCACAATGTGCATTCCGGTAGATGGAGGGTATACCCATCTCGTTTAAGCCAGACGTAAAATACGGAAACGTCTGTTGCTGCGATTGACATCCCCTAGAGTAAAAGTTAAGGAAAGTTCACCGTACAACCGGAGAAACCAAGTATTACGCACTGATGAAGGAAAAGGGAAGGAGATATATCATCGCTGTGGGAAATATCGCATGTTCGGTGAAGTCGTGATCGGACGGAAGACTTTACCGTTATTGATGTAAAGAACACATAAATATAGTTATAGTGTTTTTCCGAAATGTCTGCCTTATATAATTTTGTTTTTGTTTTTGTTTTTGATATCTGTCTGCCCGTCTGTGCGGGCTAATATTCGGAATAGCAGAATCGGTTGTAATGAAACTCCCGGAACAGATAGAGAGAAATGCCAAGAGTGATCTAGGATATATTTTATCCAAAAATGATAATTTTAAACTTTCCGCTAAGAAAATGAAGTAATCTTTCGTGCAATATTCAAAAATCGGGAAGTTATTATTTTTATTCCGTTTTCCGCAAAGTTGTTTTTTTTTTATGATTTCATCAAATCTTGACGTTTAGAGGTCACAGGAAACTAACCTGACAATTTTTCGATGACGTGTGTGTGTGTGTGTGTGTGCGAGCGCGCGCGTGTGCGAGCGTGTGTGGAATAACTTTTAAACCGCTTTACTGATCGATTCCAAAGACCAATCAGCTTTTAACTTGAAAAACCACGTCGATCGCCGCCAGAACGGTCAAAATCGGACGATTCGTTCGTGAGATATCGTTAACGAAATATTTTGAAAAAATTGATCTTTTTAAATTACTCCGATATTTTATATTCAACGTCATATTTTGGTGAAATTAGGAGCTCTTTACATTACAAATTAGTGGGAAGTTCTAAAAATGGCCTGTAGGTTCTACTAATTTTTTTGTGAATGAAAAATTGATAAAATAATAAATCTTTGACTGTATTAAATCTAAGTAACACCACATAATAGAAACCAGGCAAAGGCGGGGCGGGTCGTTAATTTATCATATATTACTTGAAACATAGGTAAGGTAGGTCGCGTGGAAACAGTTGTATTTTCATGAGTTTCTTGTTTGTTATTTGTAGCGATTAAAACTTAATTAACATTCAACACGATTGAAATTACAACAGTTATTCTTTAAAGGTAATGCAGGTTTTAATCTGCCCGATATAGGATTATTCCACTGTGATTACTCCATAATTTTAAATGTTAATCTACATTTTATTATAACTTCATGTATATTATCGAGTTTTAAATAGAATATAAAATTACACATATTATGTCACAACTACAACAAGAGTAGGTAATGTATTTCTATATAACAGAAGTTTTGTGGATCAAATATCTATTATAGCAAAAAAAACTTAAAATGCTATTTATATTATTTGTAATTCAATACGAATAACTAATGCAATAAAGTTATTAAGGGAAGACATAAATTTGAAAAAATATGACATTAGTTACCAGCATTAACATTTTTAGGGTTCCGTAGTCAACTAGGAACCCTTATAGTTTCGCCATGTCTGTCTGTCCGTCTGTCCGTCCTCGCTTAATCTCTGTGACCGTTAGTACTAGAAAGCTGAAATTTGGTACTAATATGTGTATCAATCACGCCGACAAAGTGGTAAAATAAAAATTGAAAAAAAAATGTTTTATAGGGTAGCCCCCCTATATGTCAAGTGGGAAGTGATTTTTTTTTTAATTTCAACCCTAACGTGTGATATATTGTTGGAAAGGTATTTAAAAATGAATAGGGGCTTACTAAAATCATTTTTTGATAATATCAATAATTTCGGAAATAATCGCTCCAAAAGTAAAAAACAATGTGTCACAAACAACAATGTGCCCCCCCCCTCTAACTTTTGAACCATACGTTTAGAAAATATGAAAAAATCTGAAAAGTAGAACTTTATAAGGACTTTCTGGGAAAATCATTTTGAACTTGGATGGAAACAACAGTACCCACTACCGGGAGCAGTTGCAAGAGCGCGGAGCGCTGCTGGAGCGCGAACATAATGGGTACCCACCTTTAAACTCATAAGTGGGAACACTTATTGTGACGGACGGGAAACTACGGAACCCTACAGTGAGCGTGGCCCGACGCGCTCTTGGCCGGTTTTTAAATCTGATATTTAAAACACGTCCTATAAATTGTTATCGCAACATCAAACTGTCATCAGAGCCTAAACACTTGGCGTTGGTATTATATTAAACCATAAAAGAACTATTATTTTGAATCGTCACACAGAGAGTTAAAGGAATAAAAACGTCAACACCGTCATGAATATTTGAAACACATGGTTGGCATAAACGTTTTCTACTCATCTAAAAACAACGAAAAGAATTAGAGCTCGTCTAATTTCAATAGCATAAATAATACAAAAAGTACCATTATATATATATATGTTTGGGTATGTATGTGCTGGCATTGACAGATATTATTTTTCCGCTAGTTCACGCAATTATATAGTTTGTGCAATGAGTTTTACTCCAAATTCGTTCCTAGTAATTTGTCTAGATAAAATGCAAAGAGAATAATTAGTTTAGCTTATTATTATTGTTATATATAGTATTCGTCATTCGCACCGTAAAAGGGACTTTAACACCGCCCAAATTTCGACAAAATCAAAAGCTTTCTCATAGTCCACATACGCAAAGCAAAGTGGCAAATTGTATTCTTCGGTCTTCTGTATAATTTGCTGAGGGGTATGTATGTGGTCTATGGTACAAAATCCTTTTTGGATCTGTTCGCAAGCCAGCTTGTTCGAGAAGCTAGAAATTGTCGAGTCTGCGTGCGAAACGATTCGTAATAACTCTCGAAAACAGCAAGTAGACGTGGCTTAGAAGAGAAATTGGTCTATATTTCTTTAAGAGAGCGTTGTAGCCTCAACATCATATATAATGTAAATATTAAAAAATAAATGAGGCCTATGTTCAGCAGTGGACTTGTGAAGGGCTGTAATGATGATGATGATGATGATTATGTATTCGTAATTACTTCTATAGGAAATATTTACTTTAACCTACTTTACGAACGGCAATAAAATAATACATTTGGTAGGCATCTTTGATCTGGTTACTTCGCAGGTTCACAGGCTTGGGTGATATTAGAGATGGGCCGAATATTTATTTTATATTCAGTATTCGGCATGTTTACCGGATATTCGTATTCAGCCGAATATTCGGCTAAATCACCGAACATTCGAACCGAACATTTTCATAGTGTCCAGTGTACTGAAATGTACGAATTAAGTAATGCGATGTACTTTACTGTAGAAAGTATATTTTATTTATGGGTTAAATCTACTTACTCTAAGAGTGCCTCAAATGTATAAATCTATACATTTATTTTTTTGAGGCACTGTGGATTTATTTCCGATTATGGAAAATAGAAACTTGATAAAATGTTTTTGGAATCATACAAAGAAACATTAAATTACATTAGTACATTTCACTTTACTTTGGTCGTCAGTATCTCTAAAATAAGTCCAAATAGTAAATCTCCTGCCGCTCATTTTTATCGTATAATTATCAATATTCACTAAGAATAAAATTCTTACGGCTCTTTACCTTATTCACTAAGAATAAAGAGCCGTGGTAGCTCAGATGGTTAGCGCTCGCTGTAAATTTCACAGTGCACGACCAAACCGAGTCGATCCCCGCTGGCACCAATGAAATTATTAATTGCAATTTTTAATGCTGATATACAAAAATTTTGAAAACATCGTGAGGAAACCTGCATGTATAAGAAATAAGAAAAAAATTATTTCGAAGACATGTAAACTTCGCCAACAAGCATATTGGAGCAGTGCGGTGGACAATTCCTTGCCCTATAACCCTCTCAGAAATGAGCGGAGGCATGTGACCAGGAGTGGGACGTATATAGGCTATAACTTTAACTTTAAATAAGAATAAAACAACGAAATACTTTTTTATCACAAGAATAGTCAAAACATAAGCATGTGCCGGCAATTTGCTCAGTACTAGATTGTTGGCGACGCGCCTATAAGAATGTTTCAGTTTATTAAGTCAACCGATGACGAATAACGTTTCAAAGACTTATTGTCCAATAGAAATGTTCTGATAAGAAAATGCTTAGTTAAATCTTAAAGAAATGTCGAATTAATGATATGAAGGTCTTGGGTTCGACTCCCAGGCCGGACTAGTTTACTGTTTTCTAAGTAATATCTTTCAATAAATTCATATAGGGAATTTTATGTTATAAATTATGTTACCGGGTTTGTTCCCCGGTTGAAATCGTCTTTCCAACGATGTAAATTCAAAGGAATATTAAAGTGAAGTTAGAGATCCGATTTGTTCCCCGGTCGAGATGATCACTCTGTGCATAAACAGAATTAACGGAAGTTAATTGCATAAGTATTGTCTTGTATAAGTATGATATGTTTGTACGAAAACAAATGCCTATTTGTTATGATTGATTAATGAAAACATTCACTTGTATTGTTATCTGATAAGAAACATGATAACTGATAAGAATCTTATCAGAGATAGTTTCCTACAGTTTGAAAATTATGTAGAAGCACTTGTTTATCTAATATTGTTAAAATTAAGTGCATTTCAGACTTTCATTTTTCTGATAGCCGAGAGCCGTGCAAAGTTAGTTGTTCAAATGGTGTGAGTTCACGGAAGCACGCTGGCCACGCCCTTAGGAGGCCGAATATGTAAAAATTTAAAATGTTTGTAATTTCAGCAATTTATGTAAAAATGACTTGTAAAACATTTCAGGTTGATTGTACGTGCTAAAAAGGTGAATTCTGTGTTATTTTTATGTGAGAATTCCTGTGTATAAGTGAAATGATGATAGTTTTGTATAAGAAATTTAAAAGTGTTTTAAATAGTGAAATAAATAAAGAAAATGTAAATTAAACTATTGTGTTAGTTAACATATGTATAAATTCAAGTGGGAAACATTGTTTTAACTTTCTGTGTTAAATATTTAAGAAGTTTGGATTTTGAATTTGTGATTAAAATAGGCATGTTTTGTTTTATAAATTAAAGGATTTTTGTGATACGAAAAAATAATATATATCATGGTGTAGATATTGTTTTGTGCTATCTAAATAGATAACTTGTATTTATGTATGATTTATGTGAATAAAGAAATTAAGTGAAACGTGAGAGAGTAATAGTACAAATTCATGTTGTTAAGTTGCGCAGGCACGCGAATGGCGCGGCTCACTTTCGCGTATAGCTCTGGGGGTAGCTTAGTGAACGGGTTTTATTGCAATTCGTTAAGGATCTCCTAGGTGTGTGTTACTTGCAGTATTACAGTGGCTGCAAATAACCGCCGGTACGACAAACTCCGCCCACGTTGAGTCCCGCGATTCCGTGAGGCGTCGAGGTCACCGGCCCCTAGGTGATTCTTGGCACTTTATGCGTTGCGTGCATCTAGTGCCTAGTCGCGTCATAAAGTGCCACCGTTGCACTTCCCCCAACCCTTTTGGTGTACAAAAGGGGTAGGCAGTGCCCAGAGTGTCGATAGCCACAAACTTTTTATCACCATATTATAGACAGGGCCTTTTAGAGTTCGACTGACGTTAGGGTTATTAACATGTCAGGTAGGGATAAGGGGGAGCCACCCCCTTCAATAAGAAAACCACCAGACAAAAGAACAGGTGTTCTTTTGTCTGGTGGTCGACCACTGGTTGTGAGGGATCTGTCGAACCCGGAACGCACGAGGGTCGTGTCCTCCTTCTCACAGATTCCCCAACGAAAACCCGTCTCGCCACGGAAGGAGCCCGCACCGGGTGCTGTGCTCACGCCGGCCGTATCTGAGCATACGGCCAGGCAAGAACCACCGCCCCAGCAGCAGCGAGCGGCGAAAACGGCTAGACGCCATACTCCACCGGAGACCGAAGCCTCTTTATATGAAAAGAGGCAAAGGATTGGCTCCCAACTGTCCTCCGACGAAGCACCGTCCACATCGGAGGAGGATGATGATTACCACCATCGGGTGACGCAGAAGAAGGTGTTGAGATCACCACCCAAATCACCATCTCCACCGCAACTCCCCCCCCCCCCCCGCTCCATATCGCCGGACCGACGAAGTCGAGATTCGGCCCAGTATGAGCAGGGGGGTGAAGAATCCTACAGTTGGGGGTCCACTACATATGCCACCCTCGCTGCATCCGCCGGTCGGTCCTCTCCGGCGGCAACGACCAATCCGTCCGGGCTTCCACAGGACGATGGCCAACGGCCATCTACCAGTTATGCCCATATGGTAGCTGCACCAGCAGTACCACGACCACCTTCGGCGGCAGTGCCAACAGAGAAGCCTGCCGACCAAGATAAGACCCGCTACCCGCCCATAGTGGCAGAATGCCTACCGGATTGGACGAGGCATTTTAAGGAGCTCAATAGAATGTTGGGCCACCCCTTAAATGCCCGTCCATTCGGGAAAGGCGTGAGATTCACCCCGCAAAGTGCAAAGGAATTCAGGACAGTCCAACGATATATGATCGAGTTGACTAAGGAAGTACCAACACTATCGTGGTATTGCTATACCCCGGAAGAGGACAAGCCCACTTAAGTGGGCATCCGGGGTCTACCAATGGGCACGGACACCAAGGACATAGAGGAAGCTATTAAGGCAAAAGGCTTCCCCGTCAAATATGTCAAAGCTATCCCACCGCGTAGAAGCAGACCTGGCTGCATATACTTTGCCCAATTTGACCACCTGAGCCTGGAGCAGCTCAAAGAACTTTACAAAATCGACGAACTCCTCTTTATGAGAGGAGTAGTCATCGAGGCCTGGCAAAGGAAAGTAGGACCGGCTCAATGCCACCGCTGCCAGGCCTTCGGCCATGCATCCGCAAACTGCTTCAGGCCAGTGAGATGCGTGCGCTGTGCCGGGGAGCACATTGCAAGCCTTTGCCCTCGGGGTAGAGAGGTACAACCTACATGTGCCAATTGTGGTAAAAACCACACGGCAAACGACCGCCGCTGTCCAGTCCTGAGGAGGACTGCAAGGAGGCAGGGGATAACCTTACCAGGGTTACTCCCGGAGGCCCCCAAAAAGACCTCCCAGAGTCGCCCGAAGGCTGTAACCATTCAGCAAGACGGGTGGGCTACCATTACTGGGAAGGGCAGGCAACCAGCCCCCCCCCCCACCCGTAACACCTAAAGAAACGGTGGAACCCGCGGAGATAAGGGCAACCACCGGGGCGACTCTACAGCCCCCCGCCAATCCTGCCACAGAACGGCAACCCTCCAAGAAGAGGAGGCGGGAGAGGAACAGGAAGAAGTCGCAGCCTCCTCAGGCGGTAACCTCTACCCCGACACCAACTGCACCAGTAGCCTCCCAGGCGCAGGTTACTAGGGAGAGAACTAGGAGCATGGGTGGAGTGCCAGAAAGGGCTGAACATAGAGCCCGCTCTGCTGGAAGAGCACGCCCCACCCAAAAGCACAGTGAGCAAATCCAGGACACCCAACACCCGAGACAATTGCCAACGCCTTCCCACAGGAGAACACCTACCACCGGCCTCGAAACAGCAGACGCAATCCAGCGTCTGGTTGGTATTGCCATCGAGGTCAGTACGCAGGTCCTGGCAGATATCAGGACCGGGACAGACCCAATCACAGCCATTATGAAGGCGCTGGCAAACCTCCTAGCCCGGCACTATGGAGGAGAGTAACCTGCGCCTCCTATACTGGAACCCGGACGGTATACAGCAGAAGCTGCATGAACTCCGCACTGTTGCCCAGCAACAGGATCTGCACGTCATCTTGCTGGGAGAAACGAAGCTCAACCCAAGAACGCACATAAAGCTGCCCAATTACCACCTGTACAGAAGGGACGAGGTCACTGCTCAAGGGGCTGCCTACAGAGGGACGACAGTTCTAGTGAGGAGGGACATCGTCCACCAGGAACTGGAATTACCACCATACCAGTCAATGCGTTCTATCGGCATAAAAATGGAGGCGGCGGGCGAGGAACTTAAGATCTATGCAGCATACCGCCCGCCAGGGACTCCATTTTGCCCCTCAGACATCCGGACAATAATGGAAGGCGACACGCCCACTATCGTCGCCGGGGACCTAAACGCCAAAACACCCGGCGTGGGGGTCCAGAGTGATCACCCCGCCGGGTCGTGAACTTTACAATGATGCAGAAGACAACAACTATGACGTTTTAGGTCCCGAGGAGCCAACGCACATCCCGTCCAACTCACGGCAGTATCCGGATGTATTGGACATCGTGCTCTCCAGGAACATCAACTACCCAGTAGTGGTAGAGGTGCTCTACGACCTGAGCTCACAGCACCTCCCGATTCTGATAACCCTTGGCACAAAGGCGGTGACTACGCCGCCCAGAGCAACCAAGACACGTGTCGACTGGAGGCGCTACGCACAACACCTGCAAGCGAGACCTCCAGCACACATGCCTATAAGCACAGCGGACGACGTAGAGGCCGCTGCTACTAGAATAACTAAAAACATCCAAGAGGCCCTCAACGCGGCCTCTACGATCGTCCCGATAACAGCAAGGCGTGACGATCTGCCGCGTGAGATAAGCGTGCAGATCAAGCGCAAAAGAGCGCTGAGAAAGCTCTGGGCGCGTACTCGCTGCCCCAGAATAAAAACGCAACTAAACACCGTATCGGAGGAGCTGTCGGTGGCAGTCCAGGCCTACAGAGGAGAGGCCTGGGAGCGGCGCATATGGAAAGCGGATGAGCTTGATGCGTCGCTCTATAAACTGAACCGACAGCTGACAAAAACTAGACTTCCCGTTTGCCCACTGACCAACAGTGTGGGCGAACATTGCTATGATGCCAAGGGCAGAGCGGATATCCTGGGAGAGCACTTCGAGGGGCAATTTATGCCGAACCCAGCGAGTGCGGAGTTCATGGAGCTTCATGCCCGGAAGGAAAGTCGCGTACAGGAATTCCTGTCGTCGCCCGCGCCACCTCTTGCAGGAGAGTGGTTCATCTCCCCCGCTGAACTGCGGAGGACAGTAACCCGCCTGCAACCGAGGAAGGCGCCTGGGAACGATAGGATTACCAACGCTGCACTCCGACAGCTGCCCAATAAAGTCCTAGTAGAGATTGGTCGACTCTACAATGGGATATTGCGGACATCCCACTTCCCGGAGGAATGGAAAAAAGGCAAAATTATCGTCTTGCCGAAACCCGGGAAGGACAGGCGTAAAGCTTCCAGCTACAGGCCGATTACGCTATTACCACACATAGCTAAACTGTTCGAAAGATTGCTGCTAAGACGTCTCCGTCCGTGCATCCAACTTCGGGCGGAGCAGCACGGATTCAGGAGGGGTCACTCTACAGTCACACAGCTGACTAGAGTGCTGCACCTGCTTGCGGCAGAGTACAATCGCGGCCGCATATCGTTGGGCGTCTTTCTCGACATCGAGAAGGCGTTCGACCGGGTGTGGCACTCCGGATTATTATACAAACTACACGAGCAAACCAGTGTCCCCCCTGCTATGTTGCGGTTAATGGCGTCTTTCCTGGAAGACAGGAAGTTATATGTCTGCATAGAGAACGCCGAGTCCGCAACAAAATCCATCAGAGCCGGCGCTCCACAGGGCAGCTGTTTGTCTCCAGTCCTGTACGCGGCTTATACTAACGATATACCCACATTGGCAGGCAGGCTGCAAGAATGGGAGGACGACGTTGAGCTGGCGCTATACGCGGACGATAGCGCCTATTTCACCTCGTCCAGAAGAGCCCATATAGCCACTGCCAAAATGCAGCGTCTGCTGGACCTGCTGCCACCATGGCTAAATGAGTGGAGGATGGTTGTCAACGTTGGTAAGACAACCGCTCTGCTCACTCGTCGCCTTAGGAACTTACCACCACCACTGACTCTCAACGGCCAGGAGATAGCGTATGAGAAGGCCGTGACTTACCTTGGGTGCCGGATCGACCGGGCGCTGCGCATGACTGCGCACGTCGACTTCGTCGTCCGCAAGGCCAGATGTGCGCGGGCGATGCTCCGTCCGGTCCTGGCATCCAATCTACCATTGAAGACTAAGATCCGGATATACAAGATGTATATCCGGACTATTACCACCTACGCTGCTCCGGCCTGGTACGCGCTCCTGAGCACAACCCAGAGGCGGCGACTGCAGGCCCAGCAGAATCTGAAATTAAGGACGATTGTCGGAGCAGGTCGTTACGTCCGGAACGACGTAATAGCAGCCGACTTAAAAGTCGAGAGCATCACCGACTTCGTGGCCCGGATGGCGCGCGGCTTGTTCGACCGTGCTGACAACGGGCCACACGAACACCTCAATGGCTTTGCGCCGTTGCACACTCGGCCACCGGACGGGCGACCTCTTCCAAGAGAACTCCTCTCTATATGTGATTAGAGAGTCGAGTAACAACCCACAATGCCGCTGAAAGGCCAACTTTGACTTTCAACCGGATAACCTCTCTTTTTTCCGTAGTAGGTTAACTACGGAAAAACTATCACTATACACATCGGATAGACAACCTCCTAATTTTCCATAGTCGGGTAAACGACTATGGAAAAATATTTACCACATACGGATATTCCGGATAGAAAGAAGCCACCTACAATAATAGGTGAAGAAAAGGACTGCCCCATAGTAATGGGGCATGAGGATCGTCCGGGCAATGGGGTTTACCCCGAGGCCCGATACCTGTATTGCACCTCGGTGCAATCAGACGACAAACTGGTTGCAATTCGTTCGGGGAAATAGTTCGGAAAAATAAGAAAATCCTTCGGGAAAAGTGAAGAACCAGCAGTCAATAAGAAGAAAAAGTGTAAGGAAGTGATAGGGAAAAGTGATTACTCTCTCACGGAACGGTTTGAAGATAATTGCTGTTTTATTCCCAAGTAATTCATCCCTAAAGTTATACAGTCCACATCGAAGAATTAAGGCGTCGGGACCGGGACGACTTCGGAAGACCCCTAATCCCCGTCTGAACCTACTTGCTGAAAAAGAAAGAGGTTATCGCCCTAGTGTGTTACTCCGTTGCGGAGATCACATACGTTGTTCTCGAACCCAACGTAGGCGTTATAGGAGGCCGGATCGAGAGAAGCCTCGATTCCTCCCTTCTGTTTCTTTATCGAACGTTCCAGCCCGTCTGGTTCGTTTTAAATTGGTCCTTCCAAACCTGTTTCCTTTTCAATTGGTCCTTCGCAGCCGGATCAGGAGGACCTTCCGAAGCTGTTTCATTTTCAATTGGACCTTCGGAGCCGGATTAAAAGGACCACCCGAACCCCGCCAGCTGGATCAAGGAACCAGCTGTGGACTGCTGGTTGTGGAAAAAGAAGACCTTCGGAGCCGAGTGAAGATCAGCAACCGAAGGAAGCCGGAGGTTTTAGCTGAAGCAATAGAACCAAAGGCCAGAAGACCAGGACGTCAGCGCTGAAGGACTGGACCTGGAACTACCGGAAGAAAGAAAACCGGGATTGCGGCCTGGGGCGTGTGCTCGCATGGGGCACGTATCGCAGCCGGGCGCAGGTGTCTTGTGAAGGCACTCATCGTGGCCAAGCAGGGCTTGGCATTTTTCCTGTCGGGCAAGCGTGCTCGGCATTTCCTGTCGGACGACCGTGTCCGGCATTTTCCTGTCGGGTCATCAGGGTGCAGGAAGAAGCATCCACCGCTGCTGCTGCCAGGCGAGGGTGCGTGTGGGCACCTGACTGCATCGCGGCCGGAGGAGGGCGCTCGGACGAGGCGTCACCGGCAACTGGGCGGCGAGCACAGCATACATCCCGACCACCTAACGGTGCCAAACGGTTGGGCTCTGGCACAACACCTTCGGGTGGAGCAGTTCTCTCGAGCGAGACTGCGCTTGCACTACCGCTCGACTGTTTCGTCATATTCCTTGGCGGGACAGTTCCTAAACCTTTCCTCCATTCCATTCCTGCACGACTCCATCCCTGGACGGCTCGCCTCGGTAGGCCCCGTCCAGGATTGATAGGGCTGATAGGGCTGTTAGGGTGGTAGTAGGGTTGTAGGGTTGGGAGATAAGGGGGGGGAGGGGTAGTGGTGTTAGGTTGGGGTGTAGAAGGGTTGTAGGTAAGGGGTTGTAGGGACCGTAGGGACAGTTAGGGACCGTAGGCCAACAATCACCTTCCTGCAAGATGAAGAAGGCACAAGACAAGACAGGGAGAAGCGAAGGGAGCAGGACAAGGACAGGGCTCTCAAGAAAAGCCAAAGAAGCGGAACCATCTGGAGCGACCACAGCTACTGCGTCAAATGGAGCAACTCCTTCAAGTGGAGCCACCACCGACACGTCCACATGCACGTGGGACTCAGGGACGTCCATGGCAACGACAAGCAACAGGACGGACACCAGTGGTACGCAGGCCAGCACCGCACAACAATCCGTTATATCCAGGAGTGAAACGGTGGTCGAAAAAGTAGGTCAAAGGACCGAAGAAGCGGCATCGTCAAGGACAGTAATCGGGCACACTAGTGACAAAGGGTCACAGAGAGGTAGTAGGTCATCGCGATCGGCGAGGCTGAAAGCCGAATTAGAGGCGCGGATTAAATTCGAACGCTCAGAGCTCGAACGAGCACAGGCAGCTGCTGCCTTGGCCAAGTCTCAATTGGAGTTGGCACGACTCAACCGAGAAGAGGAGATCGACTCGAGTGAGGATGATGAAGAGCGGAATACTCAGGTGGAACCTTTCGTAAGGAGTTGGGTTCAGCAGACCATAATGAGCGCGCCGGTTAGTGTAGCACAACCCGATATTGCTGATAAGGAAGCGTGTAAAGGATCACGCCGCAAAGGGGCGGAGATCGAGCGCAACCAAGGAAATGCACAGAAAACACACGCGAGTGAGGTGTCAGAATTGACCGAAGCGATTGTGAGTGCAATAAAAATAGCGGGTAAAGATAAGTCTTCCCAGCTTCATTTCCTCCAGGAATTACCGGTGTTCGATGGAGACCCGGGTGAATGGATAATTTTCAAAACGGTGTTTGAAGACACGAGAAGCCAATTTTCAGGGGTGCAGAATGTCGCACGCCTTAGGAGGGCATTAAAGGGCACCGCTAAGGAAGCGGTTAAGTCGTTGTTGTTTACTTTGTGTGAACCGGAAGAAATAATGAACGCTCTCGAAAGAAGATTCGGTAGGGTTGAGATGCTCATTCTAGCCGAAATCGAGAATGTAAAGCGTATGCCAAGATTGGCAGAAGATTGCCGGAATATAGGATCTTTTGCAAGTCGTATTACGAACGTGGTTGCCACGATACAAGCGTTGAATCAACCACAGTATTTGTACTCACCGGAGTTAGTGAGCCGCATAGTGGAGAAACTCGGAACTATGATTAAATTTAAATGGTTTGAATATCGAGCTCAGTATCCTTTGGAGCCAGAGTTACAGAAGATGGCCAAGTTTTTAAATTTATTGAGTGAACAATTTGGAGCGTCCTTAAACAATGAAAATGCGCCTGAAAAAAGGAAGCGTCCTGAATTCAGGAAGCAAACTGTACACACTTCAAAGGGAGGTGTACGCAGCTGTGCCGTGAGCGAGCGCTATATGCGCCGAAGTAATTCGAGCGAGCGTCTAGAACGCCGAAATAGTAAAGGGCACAACCGACAAGTGGTTATGACAACCCAGGATAAGCCTGTAAGTCGGGTAACACATAAGTGTGTTATATGCAACAAGGAGCACTCTATAGTGAGTTGTTACAAGTTTAAGGACATGAATATTCGCGAGAAATGGGAAGCAGTCAAAAAAGCGAAAGTATGTTTCCAATGTTTGTCACCTAACCATAGGAGGTTAGAGTGCAAAGCGAAAAAATGTGGTGTAGAGGGATGTAGAATGTCACATCATCGAATGCTACACCGATACCCCAATGAAAAAACCTCGCCACAAGGGGACGAGGGGGGTAAAGATGCTCAGATCACAACTGTTAGTACAGTGAATGCACTGGCATGTGCATACTTAAAGATTATACCGGTCGAGTTGTATGGACCTAGAGGAAAGGTCAAGACAACAGCTCTTCTGGATGAGGGATCGACCATGACACTCATAGAGGAGTGGATGGCTCAGAAATTAGCGCCTCGCGGACGTAAAGAGGGATTACGTATCGAAGCCGTGGGAGGTAAGCGAATTAACGACGACAGTTCGTATCGCTTAAACGTTAAGATAAAAGGCATTTACTCGAGCGACTTAGAAGAGATAAGTGTACAAACAATTAAGTCACTTAACCTTTCTCCTCAGTCGGTAAGCCGAGAATTATTGCAACGGTGTTCTCATTTGACACCGATTAAGGATGAGTTGATGTATGAGAGGTCCAAACCTACCATATCAATTGGTCAGGACAATTGGCATCTCATAGTTACTCGTGAATTAATTTCAGGAGGTAAGAACCTACCTGTAGCATCGCTCACCAAACTTGGATGGGTTTTACATGGTCACATATCGGGTGGTATTAAACCGATCAAGATCGTTAACCACATTTCCACCAAGAAGGAGGAAGATATGGATAAATTGATCAAGGATTATTTTAGTTTGGAATCTCTGGGAGTGTCGGCTAGAAAGCTCGCGAACGACCCAGAAGAACGAGCTTTAAGTATTTTGAACAAAACGGTACGTCGTATACCTAATAATAGGTACGAGACTGCTTTGTTATGGCGCACAGACAATGAGTGCATGCCGTCGAATAAAGCGCAGGTTGAAAGTCGCCTGTTGAATATTGAAAAAAAGCTCGACAAAAATAGCGAGTTGAAAAAGGAATATGAGAAGCAAATTGAAAATCTCATCGTTAATGGTTACGCAGAGAAAGCGAACCATATTCCCATTTCCCCACGTACGTGGTACCTTCCTCACTTCGCAGTGACTCACCCACAAAAAAGGAAAATAAGGATAGTTTTCGACGCCGCCGCAAAGACGGGCGGACGTTGTCTCAATGATGCATTGTTAACCGGACCGGACTTATTGAAGTCGTTGTTCGGAGTTCTGCTACGATTCAGAGAAGGAAGCGTGGCAGTAATGGCAGACATTAAAGAAATGTTCCTGCAAGTGAAAATCCGGGATGAAGACAGGGATAGCCTTCGATTCTTATGGCGGCACAATCGTGACGCGCCACCGGAAGAGTATAGAATGACGTCACTCATATTTGGAGCGGCATCATCACCATGCATCGCTATATATGTAAAGAATAGGAATGCGCAGGACAACGCACATATCTATCCAGAAGCAGCTTCCGCTACGGAAAGCAATTTTTATATGGATGACTATCTACAGGCATTTCCCGACGCGACGACGGCCGAAAGGATAGTAAACGATATGTATGAATTACATAAACATGCTTCTTTCCAACTGAGGGGATGGGCTAGCAACCGACCCGAAGTTTTAAGTAAAATGGAAAATAAATATAAGAGCGACAGTACTTCGCTGGGAGATAAAGAGCACACAGAGCGCACGTTAGGTTTGATTTGGAATATCAAACGGGATATAATAAGTTTCTCCACAAGTCTTCGTAACACACCGGAAGAGGTGATGGAAGGTTTACGACCGCCTACGAAGAGGGAGATAACTAGCGCTGTGATGTCAGTCTTCGATCCTTTGGGACTCGCATCACCCATAACGATTTAAGGGAAGTCGCTGATCCAGCAAGTATGGAGGACAGGCATCTCTTGGGATGAAGAAGTTTCACACGAATTGCACGTGTTATTTTGTAAATGGATATCGGAAGTGAAGAAATTAGGTCATTTAGAGGTACCTAGACCCGTTGCTGAAGGCGTCGGCAAGGGAGAGTTACACACTTTCACGGATGCTAGTGAAAAAGCATACGCTGCCGCGGTGTATTACGTCACCACGGACAAGCTAGGAATAAGGCGGATTACGCTGAACGCCGCAAAGGCAAGAGTAGCGCCATTGAAACCAATTTCGATTCCAAGGCTTGAATTGCAAGCAGCTCTTATGGGCAGCAGGCTGGCTGCCTCGGTTAGTGAAGAGAGCAAGTACGAGATGTCCGAGAGAGTATTTTGGACAGACTCACGTACAGTGTTAGCGTGGATTAAGTCAGATCCTCGCGCCTTTAAACCATTCGTTGCTCATCGATTGGCTGAGATCGAAGATCACAGTAAACCATGTGAATGGCGATGGGTTCCAACGTCACAAAATGTGGCAGACGACGCCACTAGAAATTTTCCTTCCACCTTCGATGTAAGTCATCGCTGGTTTCAAGGACCTGAATTCCTCAGGAAGATTCCTGATTTATGGCCCAAACAAGTGGACACCATAAAAAGCTTAGAAACAGGTGAAGAAAAATCGCCGAAGGGCGTAAATGCGTTAAGAAAGCAAGAACCGTTAAGTCTACCCGACTACGGACGATTTAGCAGCTTTAAGAAATTCCTTGGGGCAACTACACGCACCTTACAAGCGGTAGAAATATTCAAGAGTTTAAGAGAGTCGGTTAAAGGACCCGACGACGCAGCCGAAAAGTCGGTTATGTGTTCCAACAAAGTTTAGCAAAGTCGGTTAAAGGACCCGATGGCGCGTTGGACATAGCGCTCTTGAAAAAAGCGGAATTATTAATTTGGAAGTTCGTTCAAGACGAGTGTTTTTATTCGGAAATAAAATGCTTGAAAGCAGGCAAAAGTGTTGAAAGAAGTTCACGCTTAAGTAAATTATCTATGGAAATAGGAGAAGACAACTTACTCCGTTTAAATGGACGTTTACCTTTCAAGTCTAATTTGACCGAGGAAAGTAGAAAACCTGTCATATTGGACGGTAAACACGAAATCGTTAAAATGATGATTAGAGAAGTTCATCATCATTTTGGACATGCCAATCACCAGACGGTGATGAATGAGGTGAACCAGAAATTTTATGTCTTGAACTTACGTAAGGTAGTACGAAGTGTGTCACATCATTGTCAGTGGTGCAGGACATACAGATCCAAACCGCAGAACGTGCCACAAGGAAATATTCCTCTGGAGAGAATAGCTCATCATGAACCACCTTTTACATGCTCAGCTGTGGATTATTTCGGTACTATGAGTGTAACTATAGGAAGGCGACACGAAAAACGTTGGGGTGTTTTATTCACGTGTCTGACTACCAGAGCAGTACATCTGGAATTAGCTGCCTCGTTGACACCAGCGTCAATGATAATGGCGTTGAGACGATTTATCGCCAGAAGAGGAAAACCAGCCGTTATATACAGCGATAACGGGACAAATTTCAAAGCTGCGAATAAGGAATTATTGAAAGCATGCGAAGAATGCCATGAGAGCATGAAAATTGAGTCATTTAAGAAATACATTAAATGGAAATTTATACCTCCGTGAGCACCGCACATGGGTGGCGCCTGGGAGAGGTTAGTAAGATCGATTAAAATTGCGTTGACCGCTACGCTCAGAGAAAGGAGCCCACGAGAGGAAATTCTACATACGTTGCTTTTAGAAGCAGAGCACACAGTAAATTCCAGGCCTCTGGTAACATTCAGTATGGATAGTCCTGAAGAGGGTTTGACACCCAATCATTTTCTTCTGGGACGCTCATGTGGTGATCGACCACCTGGATTATTTCTAGAGCAGCATCTGACGGGTCAACTCAATTGGAAAGCTGCACAGAGGTTAGCCGACCATTTTTGGACAAGGTGGCTGAAGGAATACATGCCTACCTTAATACCGCGAACAGGTAATAACGGAAAGTTCATGGAACCTAAAGAAGGCGATATTGTTTTGATAATAGATCATTCGTTGCCACGAAATACGTGGCCGAAAGGCAAAATTAATAGAACGTTACCGGGACCAGACGGTCACACTAGAGTGGTTGACGTCATTACTAGCACAGGTATCTTGAGGAGACCTACATCCAGAATAATAGTCCTGGTGCCCGCGACGCCTCCCAAATGATGGTGCTAACGCACGGGGGGGGGTTTTGTTGGCGACGCGCCTATAAGAATGTTTCAGTTTATTAAGTCAACCGATGACGAATAACGTTTGAAAGACTTATTGTCCAATAGAAATGTTCTGATAAGAAAATGCTTAGTTAAATCTTAAAGAAATGTCGAATTAATGATATGAAGGTCTTGGGTTCGACTCCCAGGCCGGACTAGTTTACTGTTTTCTAAGTAATATCTTTCAATAAATTCATATAGGGAATTTTATGTTATAAATTATGTTACCGGGTTTGTTCCCCGGTTGAAATCGTCTTTCCAACGATGTAAATTCAAAGGAATATTAAAGTGAAGTTAGAGATCGGATTTGTTCCCCGGTCGAGATGATCACTCTGTGCATAAACAGAATTAACGGAAGTTAATTGCATAAGTATTGTCTTGTATAAGTATGATATGTTTTGTACGAAAACAAATGCCTATTTGTTATGATTGATTAATGAAAACATTCACTTGTATTGTTATCTGATAAGAAACATGATAACTGATAAGAATCTTATCAGAGATAGTTTCCTACAGTTTGAAAATTATGTAGAAGCACTTGTTTATCTAATATTGTTAAAATTAAGTGCATTTCAGACTTTCATTTTTTCTGATAGCCGAGGGCCGTGCAAAGTTAGTTGTTCAAATAGTGTGAGTTCACGGAAGCACGCTGGCTACGCCCTTAGGAGGCCGAATATGTAAAAATTTAAAATGTTTGTAATTTCAGCAATTTATGTAAAAATGACTTGTAAAACATTTCAGGTTGATTGTACGTGCTAAAAAGGTGAATTCTGTGTTATTTTTATGTGAGAATTCCTGTGTATAAGTGAAATGATGATAGTTTTGTATAAGAAATTTAAAAGTGTTTTAAATAGTGAAATAAATAAAGAAAATGTAAATTAAACTATTGTGTTAGTTAACATATGTATAAATTCAAGTGGGAAACATTGTTTTAACTTTCTGTGTTAAATATTTAAGAAGTTTGGATTTTGAATTTGTGATTAAAATAGGCATGTTTTGTTTTATAAATTAAAGGATTTTTGTGATACGAAAAAATAATATATATCATGGTGTAGATATTGTTTTGTGCTATCTAAATAGATAACTTGTATTTATGTATGATTTATGTGAATAAAGAAATTAAGTGAAACGTGAGAGAGTAATAGTACAAATTCATATTGTTAAGTTGCGCAGGCACGCGAATGGCGCGGCTCACTTTCGCGTATAGCTCTGGGGGTAGCTTAGTGAACAGGTTTTATTGCAATTCGTAAGGAACGTCAACTATCCGATAGTGGTAGAAGTGCTGTACGACCTTTCATCACAGCACCTCCCGTTACTGATAACCCTTGGCCTGAAGGCGGTGACTACGCCGCCCAGAGCGTTTAAGACACGTGTCGACTGGAGGCTCTACTGTCAACACCTGCAGCAGAGACCTCCAGCACACCAGCCGATAAGCACAGCGGACGACGTAGAGGCCGCTGCAACTAGAATTACCAAAAACGTCAAGGAGGCCCTCCACGCGGCCTCTACGATTGTCCCGATCACTGCCAGGCGAGACGATCTGCCGCTTAATATATGCGTGCAGATCAGGCGCAAGAGAGCGTTGTGAAAGCTCTGGGCGCGTACTCGCTGCCCCAGATTAAAGACCCAGCTCAATACCATCTCGGAGGAACTGTCGGTTGCAGTCCAGGCCTTCAGAGGCGACGCCTGGGATCGGCGCATCAGCAAGGCTGAAGAGCAAGATGCGTCGCTCTATAAACTGAACCGGCAGTTAACCAGAACCAAACCTCCCGTTTGCCCGTTGATAGACAACACAGGCAAACGTTGCTACGATGCCAAGGGCAGAGCGGATATCCTAGTCGAGCACTTCGAGGAGCAATTTATGCCGAACCCAGCAAGTGCGGAGTTCATGGAGCTTCATGCCAGGAAGGAAAGCCGCGTACAGGAGTTCCTGTCGTCGCCCGCGCCGCCTCTTGCAGGAGAGTGGTTCATCTCCCCCACTGAATTGCGGAGGACAGTAACCCGCCTGCAACCGAGGAAGGCGCCGGGGCACGACGGGATTACCAACGCTGCACTCCGACAGTTGCCCAATAGAGTCATAGTAGAGCTTGGTCGACTCTACAATGGGATATTGCGGACATCCCACTTCCCGGAGGACTGGAAAAAAGGCAGAATTATCGTATTGTCGAAACCCGGGAAGGACAGGCGTAGAGCTGCCAGCTACAGGCCGATCACGCTATTACCACACATAGCTAAACTGTTTGAAAGATTGCTGCTGAGACGTCTCCGTCCGTGCATCCAACTTCGGGCGGAGCAGCACGGATTCAGGAGGGGTCACTCTACAGTCACACAATTGACTAGAGTGCTGCACCTGCTTGCGGCAGAGTACAATCGCGGCCGCATATCGTTGGGCGTCTTTCTCGACATCGAGAAGGCGTTCGACCGGGTGTGGCACATAGGATTACTATATAAACTGAAAGAACAGACCAGTGTCCCTCTTGCTATGTTGCGGTTAATGGCGTCTTTCCTGGAAGACAGGAAGTTCTACGTCTGCGTAGAGGACGCCGAGTCCACAACTAGAACCATCAGAGCCGGCGTTCCACAGGGCAGCTGTTTGTCACCAGTCCTGTACGCGGCTTACACCAACGACATACCCACACTGGCAGGCAGGCTTCAAGAGTGGGAGGACGACGTCGAGCTGGCGCTATACGCGGACGATAGCGCCTATTTCACCTCGTCCAGAAGAGCCCACATAGCCACTGCCAAGATGCAGCGTCTGCTGGACCTGCTGCCACCATGGCTGGATGAGTGGAGGATGGTCGTCAACGTTGGTAAGACGACCGCTCTGCTCACTCGCCGTCTCAGAAATTTTCCACCTCCGCTGACCCTCAACGGCCAGGAGATTGCGTACCAGAAGGCTGTAACTTACCTTGGGTGCAGGATCGATAGGACGCTGCGCATGACCGCGCACGTCGACTTCGTCGTCCGCCGGGCCCGATGTGCGCGGGCGACGCTCTTACCGGTCCTGGCATCCAAGTTGCCAACTCGAATCAAGCTCCGGATATACAAGATGTATATCCGGACCATCATCACCTACGCTGCACCGGCCTGGTACGCACTTCTGAGCGACCCTCTGAGGCGGCGACTACAGGCCCAGCAGAATCTGACTCTAAGAACGATCGTCGGAGCAGGTCGCTACGTCCGGAATGACGTGATAGCGGCCGACTTGAAGGTCGAGAGTATCTACGACTTTGTGGCCCGGTTAGCGCGCGGCATGTTTGACCGTGCCGATAACGGGCCACACGAACACCTTAACGGCTTTGCGCCGTTACATACCCGGCCACCGGACGGGCGACCTCTTCCAAGAGAACTCCTCTCTATATGTGATTAGAGAGTCGAGTAACAATCCACAATGCCGCTGAAAGGCCAACTTCGACTATTACTGGACAACCTCTCCTTTTCCCGTAATTAACCAATTAC
Organism: Parnassius smintheus behrii; assembly: GCA_036936625.1. Taxonomy (NCBI): domain Eukaryota; kingdom Metazoa; phylum Arthropoda; class Insecta; order Lepidoptera; family Papilionidae; genus Parnassius; species Parnassius smintheus. Next base: position 16,189,738 of record JAUPFT010000015.1, on the reverse strand, counting down.
GGGAAAAATATTACTAAGTACGGATCAACCCGGAAATAACCATACAATGCCTAAAAAGGCTAGAAGGACTGGCCCATAGTGATGGGCCATGAGGATCACCCGGGCAATGGGGTATACCCCGAGGCCCGATACCTGCATCGTCCCTCGGGACATGTAGACGACATCGTATATTGCAATTCGTTGTATATCCGGACCATCATCACCTACGCTGCACCGGCCTGGTACGCACTCCTCAGTGACCCTCTGAGGCGGCGACTACAGGCCCAGCAGAATCTGACTCTAAGAACGATCGTCGGAGCAGGTCGCTACGTCCGGAATGACGTGATAGCGGCCGACTTGAAGGTCGAGAGTATCCACGACTTTGTGGCCCGATTAGCGCGCGGCATGTTTGACCGTGCCGATAACGGGCCACACGAACACCTCAACGGCTTTGCGCCGTTGCATACCCGGCCACCGGACGGGCGACCTCTTCCAAGAGAACTCCTCTCTATATGTGATTAGAGAGTTGAGTAACAACCCACAATGCCGCTGAAAGGCCAACTTTGACTCATTCAGATAACCTCTTTTTCCGTAGTTGGATAACTGCGGAAATCACAACCATTATACCACGGAAAAACCCGTGTATGCTATCAAGCCTAAAATAGGCCTAACGACTGTCCCATAGTAATGGGATATGAGGACACCCGGGCAATGGGGGACACCCCGAGGCCCGATACCTGCACGTACATTAGTGCGTGAAGACGACATCGTATTGCAATTCATTCGGGGAAATAGTTCGGAAAAATAAGAAAATCCTTCGGGAAAAGTGAAAAACCAGCAGTCAAGAATAAGTGTAGGGAAGTGATAGGGAAAAGTGATTACTCTCTCACGGAACGGTTTGAAGATAATTGCTGTTTTATTCCCAAGTAATTCATCCCTAAAGTTATACAGTCCACATCGAAGAATTAAGGCGTCGGGACCGGGACGACTTCGGAAGACCCGTAATCCCCGTCTGAACCTACTTGCTGAAAAAGAAAGAGGTTATCGCCCTAGTGTGTTACTCCGTTGCGGAGATCACATACGTTGTTCCCGAACCCAACGTAGGCGTTATAGGAGGCCGGATCGAGAGAAGCCTCGATTCCTCCCTTCTGTTTCTTAATCGAAAGTCGAGTTCCGCTTGGTTCTTTTTCGTAGATAATACAATAACATGTCAGGTGTGGCGGGAAAGGAGAGGCAGGGTCCGGCGCTAATCCCGTGTGCTTTACGGTAACAAGTTTCGACATAAATTGGTTAAGTCCCGAGGTTATCCTGCCGAATAATGTTCGGCCGAATATTCGGTTCAGTAAAAATTTAACCGAATATTCAGCCGAATATTCGTATTCGGTGAAATCCATATTCGGCCCATCCCTAATAGATATGATTTGAAATTCGATAGATTTTAATTAATTTGTTTATTGAATTAAAGAGTTTTGTTTTCATTTTTTTGTAAAATACCAGTGCCATAGGCTTCTACTCCGTTCACATGTTACATCCAATTTTTTTCCAGACGGTAAAATAGGTCATCCAGTATATATTCACCTATTGATTTCGTAAAATATTCACACAAAACATTCAACCACTAGTCCATTTTGCTCGGAAAGTCAAGTTTCATCTCGTTCTAAATTATTATTATACATGACTTGCTACTTCTAATTTAAGAGAAGGGTTTCCTTTCTTTATTGCAAAATATATATATTCAATCTTTCCTTCAACTTAATAAGGCATTTCGATCTACTCCGCGTAAATTTACAAACGCGTTAGGTTTATAAATTCAGTCCGGCAAAACAATCCGCTTATAATTTTTTCTATAAAATGAAAGTGACAAACGAAATTGGACAGTCCATTTGATTGTATCTACTGCGGTCTACGGATACCAGCAATCAACTTTAAATAAAGATGGCCTCAGGATCGTTATCATCTCTAAAGACCAAGATGAAAATGCCTCGCAGCCTGTAATCATACTGGGCACTCTGTACCCTTCAGATCAGATCACACCAATGCACCTACTAGTATTCGATGACAGATGTAGGTAAGAAGTTTATCCCAACCAGACGAACTCCTGGGCAGGAAGAAAGCTCTGAAACTTAGTATTCGTCGTGCCTGTTCGTTGACTATAAGATAAAACTAACATGTATAGCTCGTCAATCACTTTTTAAATGCCTCTATCTACCTGTAGTTAATAATAATATAGTAAGAAAAATGACGTTTTCAGTCACAATTTAAAATAGAAATAAGCAAAATAAAATAAAACATTGTAAATCCCCAAACAAGTAACTTTTATTTAAACGTACCTAAATTAAAAAAAATTAGTCTATGGATAGTTCTTCTGCAGGCACAGCGTGGAAGAAATTACTGATTGTTTTAACAACTTGGTCAATGACGGCTTTTATTACTGGAGGACCCACTTCATAAATTATATCGTTTCCACTTTGGGCTATCACCTCTTGAGCTGCGCCGGCTGCAAAAAAAATTAATAAGCAGATTAGATTAATTTTGAGCTTTAGTTAATTGAGGAAAAATACAAGGTGTGCTTGTTACTAAACTTGTTAGTAATTAAATTGGACCGTACTGAGAAAATTTTATGTTAGATCCTTTGAACTAAACTTATATGGTTATTTTACCCCCTATTCAAATCAAAAATAAATATAAAATATAAAGAGACCCATGTCCTTCAGAGAGTTGGTTGCGATCTTCCCAACTTGCGAAAAGAACTTGCATAGTTTACAATTAATTTGTTAATTAATTTTAAATTATTGCAAGTTCGAATTTTTTCACTTAAAATAAAACTACACAATATTGATTTTAATTGAAATTTGATCTGATGTTCATTATGCCATTAAGCATCATAGTTTATGTATATGTGACGAAAGAAGTTCGATAGAAGTCATCCTAGAGGGTAATTTTATATTTTTCATTGTTACATAAATATAAATATGCAAAAAATAAATGTTATTGTTGGTCAAACTTTTGGGCGTATTTTGCGGTTTTATCGTGGCAGAGTTACATTGTAGCATTAATATGCTGCAGTGTAGCGCTAGCTATAATTAAAAGGGCCCCGATCGCACAGAATACCAGCGTGAAGCAGCAGCATAACCCTAATGCGTTTCGTATGGTAAGTGTCAAAAACTGGAGGTATTTTAGTATATTCTATCTTACTCCTTAGGGGAAGCAATGTATATGCATTTTTATTTTTATTCAAGGTGAGTTGTTGTTGTTTAAGGTAAGGTAAGTTGTACGAGATTCACTTACTACTTTACAGTCCTACTGTGTGTGCATTTGTCACGCGTACTTCTATATTATTATCACTTATTAATAAAATAATAATCAAATATCATCAAGCAATATATAAAAAACTTTTAAATATCACAATAATAAATCTGATAAGACAAAAGCATATCACAATAATAAATCTAATAGAACACAAGCATTTTTAATTTTTTACATAAGAGCGATGAGCAAACGAAATCAACTGATAGTAAGTGACAACCGCTGCCCATGAAAAATGCAAACCGGAGGATTACATAACACTATAATTATGAAGTACGAACCCAAATCTTTGTTGCCACTAAACAGGTTTTCAAAAATTACTTCGGAGTTGCCTTTTAGAGTAAATGAATGCTGCCAGTGCTTGATATTCCACTTGTTGTCTTGTGCTTCTAAATCTACTTCTACGTCGAATTCAGCTTGTCCTGCAATATAATTTAAAAAATTTTGAGTCGTGAAAATTTCGTCAAATTGCAAAATATTGTTTTTAAACCGATCTATATAAATTTGAATTCAATTGATTAATTATTTTCAATATTTCATAAATTGAACAAAATGACGATAAAATCACGCAGGTATTTGTTTAATTAATACGAATATTTTTAATTCGATAGCTAGCACTTTACTAAAACTTATGGTTAGTTATTTCTATAAGACTGACTTTAACTTACGATAAATTAAAGGAAACCATGAAAAAGGGTGTTATGAAAAATGTAGTGCAATTGTCGACCTTGCCAAGTTATGTCAATTACGAGATAATAAAAATTAAGGCACTTGGGACTGAACAAAATGGATAATACTAATAATATACCACTACTTGAACTGAACTTTAAGTACTCATATATTTGAGAAAATGTGTGTATGTGTATTTATTTATTTATTTATTTATAAACTTACACGTAACACCTTAAGCTAAAGGGTACATAGGGCGGACTTAATGCCATGTGGCATTCTCTGCCAGTCAACCCTGGGTGGCAAGGATAATTGTTGGCAGGTGCGACCATTATACGTAAATAAGTGCTTATACACTAAAATATACATATATGCAAATTACATACATACACATTACATTTAAATATACACACATATAGTATCAATATATGTACAATAATACATACATACATATATATACATCTATATATATATATATATATATATATATATATATATATATATATATATATATATATATATATATATATATACATACATACATACACATATATACATATATATATAATATAATGTTTGAATAATATATATTGAGATAAATATTTGAAGTAAAAAAGAAGAAAGGAGACAAAATTAAGGAAAAATAATGTTAATTAGTAGTTTCCTTCAGGTAATGTTTTCGGAGAAGAACTTTGAAAGCTTTTTTATTTGTGGCATTCTTAATATCGTTGGGGAGGGTGTTCCAAAGTTGTATAGCTTGTATCGTAAAAGACGACCTGAAAAAATTTGACTTATGCTGTGGAAACCTTAACCTCAGACGGTTTGACTGTCGGGATGTTCGACCGTCGATCGGATGAAAAAAATGAAAATTATCCTTAAGATAAGAAGGTGACCTGGGATCGTTTAAAATTGAATATAGTACAAGTAAAATTCTAGAGCATCGCCTTTGACGTATAGGTAGCCATTTAAGCTTTGAACGATAGGATGATATGTGGTCATACTTACGTAAACCAAAAATAAACCTTATGGAATTATTAAGAAGGCGCTCCAACTTGTTTAGAAGATTTTCTGACAGATCTGGGTAACATACATCGGCATAGTCGATAATAGGTAGAATAAGGGAATGAACCAGCATTAGCTTGGTTTTGACGGGTAGGAAATTTTTAAGACGATAAAGGGAACGCAAGGTAGCAACAACTTTACGACTAACTTCAGAGATCTGCAATTTCCAGGTCATAGTTTTATCCATGTACAGGCCAAGATTTTTTATGGAATCACAATATGGAATCAAACTTCCATTATAAAATACAGGAGAGAGATATACATAATCAACCTTAGCCAATAATTGCGAACTTCCGAATATTACAACTTTGCATTTGGCAGGATTAACAGAAACGCCATATTTACATGACCATTCTCTTATGGCTTCCAGGTTATCATTTAATTTGTGTATTACAAAGTTAAGATTGTTTAAGCTTGATTGTACATAGAGCTGGAGATCATCCGCATACAGATGGTACGAACAATCTAAAACTGAGGAGATAGAATTTATAAATAAGGAAAACATAATAGGAGAAAGTATTCCGCCTTGCGGCACACCAGATTCAATTTCAGCCCATGCAGAAAACCGCTGACCTGAGCGAACCGATTGCTGGCAACCGCGAATATAAGAAGAAAACCATTCCAAGGCTGGGGATGAAAATTTAAGGTGTTTAAGGATGGATAGGAGGATACCATGATCCACTGTGTTGAAAGCGTTTGAAAAGTCAATAAGCACCACCACTGTTAATTTTTGCTCATCTAAGCCCTTTCTTATATCGTCTGTGACTTTGATAAGCGAAGTGGTAGTACTGTGACCAGAGCGAAACCCCGATTGAAATTCATTCAGCAGGTTATGTTTTGCAACGAATACAGATATTTGCTTAAAAACACAGGCTTCCAGAACCTTAGAGAGGTATGGGAGAATTGAAATAGGACGAAAATGGTTAGGGAAAACAGGATTAGGTATTTTAGGAAGAGGTCTTACAAAAGCTTTTTTCCATGCAGAAGGGTATTGACCTGAGTCCAGAGAATAATTTATAATGTGTGTTATAGCTGGAAGAAGGTACTCAAGAATCATAGACACCATTTGCTTACTAATTTCATCATAACCCACAGCCTTGGATTTAATGGCTAACAGAGCTTTTTTAATTTCATCCTGAGTAACAGGGGAGAAACAAAAGTCAGGGATCTGGAGACGCTGCATTGATTCTATAGAAGCAATTGTTTGAGAACGGACTTGAGGGTCCAATGAAGTAATAGAAACAAAGTGACGATTAATGTCATCCAAATTGAGAGAGGCGTCATATTCCGGAGAATTAGTTTTATTAATTCCGATAGACTTGAGGAATTTCCACACATCAGTGGGCGAAGAATTAGTTATTTTGTCATGAATGTAGCGGCGTTTAGCATTTCGTACCACCTGATTGCATCTGTTTCTTAACGTTTTAAAGTTAGACCAATTTTTTTCTGAGCGATTCTTTTTATACTTCTGGAAAGCCCGATCTCGCCGTGCCATTGCCACCTGTACCCCTTTAGTCATCCAGGGAGCAGGAGGACGCTTAACTTTTACATAATGTACCGGAGCATGAATATTATACAGATTCAGGATGCTATTATTTAGAAAGGATATTTTATCATCGACGTTAGAAGCTGCCACCAAAGGGCCAAAATCAATTGAAGATGCGTCTCTCCTGAGACTCTCAATATTTATTCTTGAAAAATTGCGTAACTGCAGAAAAATAGGTTTCTGTTTCGGAGGTTTAAGTTTATATGAAAAATAAATCAAGTCGTGACGTGAGAAACAAGGAGCAGAGAGCTGTCCAAACTGAATCACACGATCAGAAGAGGAAGTAATGATGAGGTCAATCAACGAATCATCAGTGCCAGTATTTCTATGAGTTGCCGCCAATGGGAGAATGCAGAGTTCGACTGATTCAATGATTGATCGAAGTTTTTGGGAGCGAGAAGTATTTTTTAACAAATCAGTGTTGAAATCACCCATTATCATGCAATGTATGTACTCAGATCCAATGGTGTCAAGAGCCGTCTCAAGTGAGGTAAAATAATCCACAGAAGGAGGACAATATACAACACCTAAAACTGCCCTAGCACCCATAATGTTTATTTCTAGAAATAAAAACTCAGCAGTGGCAGAAAATGGGGAGGGGGAAGATAGAACAACTTTATAAGGAATATTTTTCCGTAGATATATAGCGACACCACCTCCCCCCTTCTCAGTCCGATCATTGCGTATAAGAATGAAATTAGGTAGTGGGTACAAACTCGACATAATAGATGGTTTTAGCCAACTCTCAGATATTAAGATAGCATCGACACAGTCTAGTGAGAATGCTTCTTCTAAGTAGGAAAAATGACTTGGAATGCTCTGTGCATTAATATGACAAACATTAAAATATTTTTTATGAGGCAGAAAAATATTACTTAACTGATCGCGTAAGGGAAGTAAATTATCTGTAAGATCATTACCAGAGGCGTATGAGGAATCTGAACTATAAATGGAATAAAAAGATTCATCATCAGACATTATTAACTTCTAAATAGATTTATATATAATATGTATATTAGATAATAATAAATAATAAAATATTAAATATATTAAGAGACAAAACAAAGACTAAGTATAAAATATCTACAACGCTATACTTATAAACCAGAAAATCAACTACTCCACTATCACTGCTCTATCCCATCAGTTGACTGATAAAGATAACAATCATTGTTTTAAAACTAACCTTAAATTAATAGAACATTAAAATACACTATTATACAAGTAAATACAGAAACAGGATATAACAAAACATCAACATTAAACTAATAAGTCTACAATTAATCTTTCCCAACGGAAACAAAATCAAACTTTTCATTTGTTAGTGTCTGTGTATCCAAATCATTTCTTGAAATCAATGTTAACAGGGATATAGTAAAAATTGTAAAATTTAATCATGATATAAAATAACATCCGTTTGCTAACAGTATTTTAGAAACATTAAAACACACTAGGATGCAAGGTATAATACCTTTGCCTGTACTTGGCGTATAGTAATTACAACAATAATCTTTAGCTTTACAAAGTAACAAAATAACAGTTTGTGTATATTTTTCTACCCACTTATTATAAAAAAAAAATTCTTATTATAAAAAGTAAATAATAAACAATATTAACCCTTAGTAGTTTAGTTAAATCAATTAAACTAAGAAGCTAAATATAGTGCAACGATAATTACTAAGATATGATCATTAGGAATAATATAAGGCTTGAATGATACCAAGTAACATAGGACTGAATAAAGTAAACTTAATTATTTTAAAGAATCGTAACAACCTCGAGAAAGTGTGTGAAAATATCAACAACGTCATTATTTTTTGGTCACAACGCGGCGTATCCTTTTTTTTTTCGTTGCTTGGACCCGATTGTGCCCCTTGATAGCGTGAGACCACTTCTTGTTGGCGACTACATTTAGATGTACTTGGTTGTGATACACCAGAGAGATTGCCTGTGCTATCTTCGGTTTTGGGAGGTGATGTATTTGAAAGAGGAGAACACCCTGGCGAGTACTTGGTGACAAGATTATTGAAGTCTTCCTCTGAAGTTACTTTTGCCCGACTACTATCAGGCAGTTTAATATAGACTGTGCCATCAAGCGTCCACACATTCCTCATGCCAAAGTACTTCCTGGCCTGCTTGTGAATATTTTGACGAGTCTTTGTGAGGAACTCAAACAATGTGAAAGACGTACCTTTTAACTTAGCCTTAGACTTCCAAACTAATGATTTTGTATGGTGATCATGGAACTGGACGAGGACTACTCTAACTTGATCTTTACCTTGTGAGCCCAATCTGTGACACCGTTTGATCGAGGTTCTGCTCACATCAGAAAGGCCCATTTTGCCATGTATTAAGCTTAGAACCTTATCAATTAAGCTTACTTCAGAGTCCTCGGGGATGCCATTGAATAGCAATACATTTTGCCGTTGCCGCATGTCAAGTCCATCAATTGTGTTTATACAACTTCTAACTTGCAGTTGCAGTAGACTAAACATTTGTGTGACCATATCCTTGAATGCATAAAATTCCTGACTTAGCTGCACTAACGTTGGATTGGATGGGACCAGTGCAGCCTTCAAACGATCTTCGAATTCTGCCATCTTTTGCATCCAGCTGACTTCCAGTTCTTTCTGTATTTTGTCTACATTATTGATGCTTGCCATATTGTAATCGTAATGTAACAGTGCTTAATGGTGATAAATACTAGTGTTGCTGATGGGTGATGCAGTAAGTTATTAAAAGCTTGTTTACATAGATAAATTATTATTTGAGCACATTAAGATCTCTTTTCTCAATATAATTATCGTAAAATTTACACTTATCTATTGTGGAAATTAATAAAATATGAAATTATAAATAGGAGCACTTAAAAACAGCTGTTGACTTTATCACCTACCCGCAGAAAAAAAAAAAAATGTAAGTGTATGAAGTTCTTAAGATGAAATAACATACTACACGCTAATATTTTTATATATTTTTTTCGTATGTGGATTCTTATAAGAAATTTATGTAATATTATGCAAGCTGGTGAAAAATCTACGATTTTTGTAATTTCAAACTAAAAATTAAACATTTACGTACTTAGCTTTACGTGGATTGCATCATTGCCTTCAAGTGAAAGAAAAAGAAGATGTCCTTTCATCTTATATTGGCCATCCAAATCGGCTGAGCACAACAATTTGATGAAAAGTTTAGATTTGGTCTTATCACGTCTGCAAAAGTTTAAAAGGAAGACAACTATAACAAATTTATAATACATTATTAAAATATGAGAGTCCAACTATGAACATCAGAATTTAATATCTAGCGATGTACACGTAGCCTTAAGGCTTTTACGGAAAACATTGGGAGACAGTAATTTTTAGCGTAGTTTTACCTAATAACATTACCTTAGCAACATATATCTTACGGCAAATGTTAGTGTAATTCATGCGGTTCATTCATAAGAGTAACCGGCTAAATTTAGATTTAGTTTTGTGCGTAGTTTCATGTTACCTTTTTTTTTCAAGATAAGTCGTCTAATCTTAAGTTTAGGCGCAACATATCGGCGAAAGGTGTAAAAACAAATAAGCGAAAAAAGTTACTTGGTTTAAATTGTTTATTGTATGTAATAAACAATAATATAAACTACACACCACTTGGTCAAATTTAGTTGTATTCAATTTATTCGTAATATAGAGTCAAGTTGCGGTGGTTTAAAAGAATCCACTATGACATATATAGCGTAACTTCCTAACTTTCCTTCCCGTTAAGCTTGACAACCAAACCAAATTTCCCATTTCTATGACAATCTAAGGGAACTCTTTGTTCAGCAGTGGCCTTTTGCGTTTTAGTTAATCAAAAGCTATTTTCTAATATATAAAAGAAACTGTTTTATCACATCTCAATAAACAGTGACGGTTGAAAGGACGGGTGAAAGACTTTTATTATTAATTCAGGAATTTTGAAAATTTTTGTGAAATAGCAGAACTTACTTGACTTTCTTTGCTATACAGTTTTTAAGGCCTTTTATCGTGATATCGGTCAGTTTAAGCTCTAAGCTGCTTGTGCTGGCATCAATCTTCTCAAATGTAAAAGGATCCAACGATTTCACTCCATATTCAGGCAGACCAGTAGCAAAGGTCGGAATAGCTGCTTGCGCGGACTCTTTAATACATTTTGAATCATCAGACTTACACTTCTTGATGAACGACGCTGTAAAATGTATATTTAAGTTAAAAATCATTTCTCTCCATTTCGTTAGTGCGTAAATCTAAGTCACCTCTTTTCACTGAGTCACCTCTTATGGTACTTACTGAACGAGAGAGGGTGATGGATGTATCGTATACACCTCTACCACCACGTGGTAATTCAGCCCTTTAAGAATGATATACTAAAATGGGGGAAAAACATGAGAACATTGAAAAATACGTCAAGAAGTATTTCAATATTTGCTTTGTGACTGAAATCAAGACATAGTTATTTAGAGAAAAAAAGAACACTTTAAAATTGGGAAATTTGTGACAACCGTATCCAAATATATGGGTCAAAAATTTTCAATATTTACAAAAATATTCCAATTATCACTTAACCAAGTGAAATGGTGTAGTTTTCTTATTTTACCAGAACTGGTATAACCTAGCCTATCAAATTGTAACCACCCAACGTTGAATTTTAGGGCAACCTGTATATTTTCTTAAAAAAAAAACACTGCCTGAAAATAGGGCGGCCCTTAACTAGATGGATTGACGGCGTGATAAGACATGCAGGAAGTCAATGGATGCAGGTGGCTCAGGACCATTCCTCAAGCATTCCTTAAGGAGGCCTATGTTCAGAAGTGGACTTGTGAAGAGCTGTAATGATGATTATGATGATGAAAAAGAGTCTTTATTGGGAGGTAGAATAATTTTTTGTCTTGTGATCTGTCTGTCTGCTGTTTTGGTGTAGGTCCTGTAGTGACGGTAAAGAGAAATTAAAAGAGGGATAGACAATAATATCTTACTGATAACAATTCATTTATTAAAAATAAAATTGTAATTCTGGGTACGTAATCGTCTTCCTCATCGATCTCAGCGAAAACAAACATTTATTAGCTTTTTTTGAATTTTTTTTTCATATCTCATTCACAGTATTTGGATCAACTTAATAAATTAATTTTTTGTAGGTCATACAAATATTTGTTATGTGCGGAAATCGAACTCAGCGCTGTAACTCATTGACTTACTGGCTTGGACACTCCGTCACGAAGCTTCAACGGAGGTCAACTTTTAATCTATAAATAATCTGTGGTCGGTATCAAACAGGAAAATGTCACAACACAGCTCCGCTAAAGCATCATCTAAAGAGAGCCTGTATAATTGCATAATTACAGCTCCGAGGCGCAGTGGCTTAGCAATGAGTTACAGCGATAAGGGCCGCGTGTTCGAATCCTGCATGGAAAAAGTATTTTTATTAAATGTTCCGGGTCTGGATGTTTTTCCTTGTGACATTTATGTTTGTAAACTGCTCCCACGGTACACGAGAAAATTCTAGTGCGGAGGTAACGTTGTAAAACATTTTTAAATAACTTGCACTACTAACCGAAATCCGTTTGAAGAAAAGTAAAAATATAGGTATCCCGCGTAGTAATAGAAAAGGAGCCCTGACCCGAATATCTTAACTTCTTAAAACTTCGTAAATTATAACAATAAACAGGTACTAAATAAACGTAAAAAATAAAGGAATTTGATAATATTTACTGTGAGTTAAAATAAAAATAAAATATATTACAATAAACCTAAATCTTTGTATATTCTCTTACAAATAACAAAAAACTGTTTTATATGTTAGCTTATTAATGCTTTATATATAATAGCTATATATATATATATATATATATATATATATATATATATATATATATATATATATATATATATATATAAAACACTAATATTTATTGTTTACAGGTTAATGAGGTCAGGAGACGTATTTTTGGAACTATGCATTCATTAAAGCTCTGGCAAAAATTTATTCCTCAGACGGCCAAGGTTACGCTAGTCTGTTGCTTCCTATCTTTGATTATGCCGATATTGCCTATCCAGATATAACTGAGGAGCTGCTTAGCAAACTCGACCGTCTGCTCAATCTGTGCATACGCTATATTTTTGGCCTGCGCAAGTTTGATCATATATCACAATTTCGCTCAAGACTTAAGTGGCTCGACATCCGTTTTCGCCGGAACACACACCTTCTAACCACTTTGTATGGTATTCTTCACAATCCTTGTTCCCCAGTTTATCTAAAAGAGCGTTTTTCATATTTAAGCTTATCCCGTTCGATGACCAACAAAACTATCTAACTATCCCTATGCATAAATCTGCATACTACTCGGATTCCTTCACGGTATATTCAATTACCCTTTGGAATAACCTTCCACGAGATTTAAAAGATGCTCCTTCAATAAATACATTTAAACGTCAGCTTGAGGCATATTATTTAAAACCACTTGATTAATTTTATTGATTATGTTTATTATAATTTCGTATACTATATTGTATGCTTTATTGGTTTAGTATATATTTTATTTAAATATATATGTATGCATGTATATATACATATATATATATATATATATATATATATATATATATATATATATATATATATAATGTGAATGAGTGTATATATGTATACATAATATTATATAATGCGTTTTGAATAGTATGAATAAATAAGTTAGTTTTTCTTTCTCTCGCGGCTCTACCTATAGCTCTCACCACACTACAAAAGGTTAGCTGGCAGAGAATGCCTTTTCGGCATTAAGTTCGCCTTTGTACCAAATTGTTTTGTTTGAGTGCAATAAAGAATTTTCTATCTATCTATCTATTTATAATAATTAATTATTATATAATTTATCTCATTCCAACATTCATGTATAAAAACATTTGAACTAAAATAAATAAATTAAATTACACAAAATCGATGATTTACTCGGGAAATGTATTAAGGAGAAAAATTGTTTTGTTTCAAAAATATTTTTGTTACCTGATTCTATAACCGATGTGCAGAAAACTACTAACAATGTAGTCACAATAATACTTTTATCACACATTGCTTTAATCGATAAGCCACAATAAATATAAAACGACTACCTACTTCGGACCGCGACTTCTGTGCTGTGTACGCTGTCCTAAAAGCCATCGTATTTATAAGTTCGTTAAGGTTTTACCATCGCATAACCTGCATGACAACTCTTTTATGATTTTTTTTCCTTGTAAGAAACAAACACTCATAGATCTACCTTGTTTTTTCTTTCCTATGATGATTTCTTGATCTTTTCTATGATGATTGAATAAATTTTATTTTTGTTTTATATCCGGTGTTTCAAATAATTTGCAGCATGCCTGGTCATGAGGGACTGAAATAATCGAGTAATCGACGTCCAAATTTTATCCCTAGCTACTTTCAGCTTAGCACTGCTATAGCTTTAATTTTTTTTATTTTACTTGTCTATTTCTCAGCACAGGTGTCACAAATACATGGATAATGTTATATTTTAACAGTAAAATCAAGGTATAAATATTGAAATAAATAATTAAACTTTTAATAAATCGTTAAGCCCACTTCAAAAACTAAAAATAATCAAATGGTAGTTTCTGAAAATCTAAGAATTACGTGTAAAGTAAAATAATACTAATAAAGGCTACAGAACCTATTATGTAGATTTTCTTATTAACTATAATTAACAGTTTAATTATTTTAGCTTTTAAACGATCGGATAAATATGATAATTTCAAGTTAATGACTAGACTTTCGCATAAATAGGTATCCACATTAAAATCTTTATCCTTTTTTTCCCCACCCCTAGGGATAGAAATTTTTCTTTAAATTTATATGGTACGGCTGGTATACCTCTAAAGTATAACCTTCTAGTTTTTTCAACTGGGTCAAACATTTATAAAACAATGGTAATGTTCTTCTTTGTCATTTATAAACATGCAAGGATAATGTGTTTAATAAAACGAACGTTTAGATTGTATTACAAATTTTCGTTTCTTTTGCATCCACAATATTTATAGAAAATGGAATTATTCGATTGTAGAAAAGATTTTTAAATATTAATCACATTCTATACAAGCAAGGGCCAATTAAAAACGAATTTTCCGTATTAATTGGGATTGCGAATTGATGATCGCCGTATTAATTTTTTTTTAAATCGTGTGACAGACAGCGGTGAAGCAGTAGCAGCTTAGGGAAACATAGGCCGTCGCAAGTATTTCTATTACAGATATTAATATACATAGCGAATGAAAATATCCATCAAAAAAATGCATCCCCAGTTTTGTGGCGTCTTGTTGTCGGCATTATCAAAGGTCGGATACTGACCTGTCAAAGTAATTTTGCGGCTATTCGTACGTATTCCTAAGTATAAGGTACAAAATACACGCGCCAACGGCTTTTATTGATATCGCATCAAAGATGTTTTACAATGGTCGCGTCGCCGCCCCGCCGCACTCACAACATTCGACACTGTTTGATTATGCCTATATAATATATTAATATTGAATAGCCTATAAAATTCCACTGTTGAACATGAACCTCCCCCATAGATTACCTCATAGGTAGGATTTTGCCAAAGCAGTCACGCTTAGCAGGCGAGTTTGCAAGCGCAGTTTTTTAATAGTTTATGTTATCAGGAAAACGCAGCTGCAAGTGCGTATGTACTGAATCAAATAGTGGACTGTTTTTCCGGTTGAGTTTTGTAATCGATTTCTCGCGCATATTCATGACAGTCATGGATTATGCTTCATGACTTCCGTGTAGTGGCGATGTAAGGAAATCGTCTACTCGTGATAACAGTTCAATTAAAACTGCAGTGGCCGACCTACCTGCCAAGCGTGGCAAATATGGCAAATATCTCGCCTCATTCATTTTAATTTTTCATTACAGCCCTGACAAGTCCACTGCTGAACATAGGCCTCCCACAAGATATATGCCACAAGCACGGTCCTAAGCCACCTGCATCCATTGACTTCTTGCATGACCATGTCTTACCAGGTCGTCACTCCATCTAGTGGGGGTTCACCCTACACTTCGCCTACCAATACGAGGCTACCACTCGATAACATTTTTCCTCAACGGTTGTCGGTTCTTCGTGCTATATGCCCATTGCCACTTCAGCTTACTAATCCGTTGGGCTATGCCAGTCACTCCAGTTATACTGCGGATATCCTCATTTCTGAGTTTATCACGCAGAGATATATAGCCCCGAGCATAGCCCTCTCCATAGCTCGCTGAGCAACTTTGAGCTTCCTCATACAGCCAGCAGTGAAACACCACGTCTCAGTTTCATAGGTCATCACTAGCAACATGCACTGGTTGTATAGTTTCGTTTTAAGGTTTTGAGGTACACCTGACGAGAAGATGTGTCGTAATTTTTCGTACGCTGTCCAGCCTAGGTGAATCCGTCGATTGACCTCTCGGTTGAGTTGGACTTATCTAGTCGGACTTTTTGTCCCAGGTAAACGTACTCGTCAACAACTTCGAGCTTAGCACTCCCAACAACTTGGGGCATAGGTGTGACATGGACATTAAACATGATCATTGTTTTGTCCATGTTCATCTTAAAACCTATCCGTTGGAAGACAATATTGAGGTCATTGAGCATAGTGCTTAAGTCCTGCAGCGATTGTGCTATAAAGACTATACCGTCGGCAAATCGAATGTGAGTGATGTACTCGCCATTGATGTTAATACCGTATCCTTTACAGTCCAGTAGCTTGAAAACGTCTTCCAATGAAGCGGTAAAGAGTTTCTGGTATATAACATCACTCTGTCTTACACCTCTCTGCAGGTGGATAGGTTTCGTACTCTGGTTATGTACTCGGATAGCCATCGTAGCCTTCCTGTGCAAACACTTCAGCACTTTGATATACCGACAGTCTACTTGACACCGCTGAAGGGACTGTAGAACCGTTCAAATTTCGACGGAATCATAGGCTTCTTCATAGTCCACGTACGCTAGGCAAAGTGGTAGATTTTACTCTTCAGACTTCTGTACAATTTTCCAAAGGGTATGTATGTGGTGGAAACTGGCTTGTTCGGGAGGCTGGAAGTCGTCGATTCTGTGTGGGAGACGATTCGTTATGACTCTCGTGAACAGAATGTAGACGTAGCTTAGAAGGATAATCGGCCTGTAGTTCATCAAATGAGCGTTGTCGCCTTTCTTGAAGAACAAGACCACCACACTTCCGCTCCACGCCTATGAGGCAATTAATGCGGAAGGGTTCTTGAACTGTAGTTAACTGTTGAAAACATGTTATGAATGATTTAATTAATTACACAACAGTTAAAAGGACAATTAATGAATGACCCATTGATGAATGGTAACGATGAACTAACATCATCATCAATGGGTTGTATGGAATAATACTTATTTTACAGATTTTATTGAGTTCAATTCAAATTCAGTTTAAAATTAATAGTTCCACTTATCATTAATTCATTTAATAAAGTTTAATGATCATGTAAAGATGTCTCCTTCGGTTTATGCAGGTTATATTTTATTGATCATAAATATGTTATGTTTAATAACATCTCTGCGAAGTGTGATTTTATTTTACATTTTATAATAATTGCAGCAATTATTAATTGCAATTATTATAAAGGTACTACTATAACTACACTTATAATTCTAACAGCTTTAATAAAGCTATTATATATTATTAGTCAAGTATGCGAAAACTATGTACATGTTTTGAGCACATGAACACCTGATGAATAGAATAGAATAATTTTTGATCAAAATGGATTACATATAATTCTTATTGAAAGTCATTCTTTTTTACTTATATTTAACTCTGACCTGGGAAGAACCAGCAAAAAACCCAGCGTAACTTTTTTTAAATAAATTTTACTATATGTTTTGAAGTCTTGCAGTGGTATGCTTGCGTTTAGTTTTAATTTTAATAATTATAGGATCCTAAGCAGGTGGTAGTACCCAGCCTCCTTCTCTATTGAATTAGGATGTTTTTTAATTTCAATAGCCTCACGTATCATCCTTGGTAGGAATCGACATTCTTTCGCGAGTATTTGTGGTCTATCAAATCTGATGTAATGGTTGGGACCATCTAGGATATGATCGCAAACTGCAGACCTCCCGGAACGTTGATGCTTCACGTCAGCTATGTGTTCTTTTATGCGGGTTCTAATTGATCTCTTTGTTTGCCCTATATATGAGAGACCACAATCACAATCAAGCTTGTACACTCCTGCATCTTGTAGAGGAATATGACACTTGACGGATGGTGAGAACTGACTAATCTTTTTCGGCGGCTTGTAGAATGTTCTAATAGAAGCTCGCTTCAAGATGTAGCCAATCTTGTCTGTGACACCTCTGACATATGGTAGTACAGTAGGCACATGCTCGACTGTGGCCGGCTTCACTCGGTCACTGTGACGGAGGCGCGGTACCCGAAGCTTGTTGTCGTGCAGAACCTGCTTGATATGCTGAAGCTCGGCGGCCAGATGTTTGCTGTCACAGATCCCTCGTGCTCTCTGTAACAAAAATTTGCCCATGGTAGCTAACTGTGAACTCACCATCATCCTTAATTTTTTCGGGTTAACTTTCATATCGGGACGTCAGTCATCTCAGTCTCCGTGACCATGAGTGCTGGAAAGCACCCGAAACGTCGGGTATTAAAAATAAAATAAATAAAACGCGATAAAAGCCGTAAAAGTAATTTTAATCAGTGTATAAAATCTTTATAACCCTCTTAATTTCAGCTGTGTAGCTTATAAGAGAGGCAAGTCAATACGCATGGAACAGTTACCTTTTACGCCATAGAAGAATATAAAAATGAAAACGAACAATATAATGTCCTCCAGACCGGATTTTGATGATGACGTTCAGTTCTAGCCATCTGCGCAGGAGAACATTGTAGTACCCAAGTGTACGCAAGCACAGGTGCTCTCTATCCCTTCACTCCCATGGTCTAATGAAACGGTAATCCTACACGACTGGAGGAGATACAAAGCGCAAGACCTACGGCTTTACGTGCCCAGGAAAACATTGTCACCTACCTGACTCCTGGCTTCTGGTGAGAATTTCTTGACAGAAAATCCCTGTAACAAATTTTATCGTGATAGTTACGTAACTTAGAGTTAATTTGATTATATCTCGACTGACACCGTAGATCAGCTTCAGAAATCTGTCGCATGTTTTTTTTAATATTAGTAATCCTATTAATTAACATTACTAATATTCCCTTTAATCAATCCTGGTAAGCTGAAAATGCTTGTGTTAGGAGTGGTTCACGAAAGCAGTCGAATGGTGGATTCGAACCCGCGACCTTTTAAGTTCGCGGTCCGCGCCATGCCACTAGGCTACTGTCGCTTCAAAAGTTTAGTTTCAAAGTCCCCTCAGGGTACGATTTTGAAGTTTTTATACTCCGAGACTAGAATCTTGACTGATTTTAATAAGTTACAGATTCAAATAGCTTTACAGTGGGAAAGGAAAAGCATTTATGGCGCACGCTTCTGAAAATAATGCGTAGCACATGTGATTGGTATAATAAGCATTATTATGATAAAAATAAATGGAAACCACTACTTATATTTTTTTTTCGAAAGTAACTTATCACGAAAGATGACAATATTGTGTTTAACGAAGCTACAGGTTACATATTCAACATGTCTCTGTTGAATGTTAAACAGACATATGTTAGGTTATTGACTTCGACGTTTTTAAAATATTTATGACATTGATAATTCCGGTGTTTCCAATGATCATTGTTTGTATTTAAGTCCATAACAATCAACTAAAGACAAAAACTTGTCTTTCCTATAAGTCACTATGTAAGAATGATATTTATAAATCTATTTCGTTAGTAAATGTTATTGTAGAACTCCATCATCATCATCACACTGTTTAACATAGGCCTTCCCATAGATTATCTCATGGAAAGGATTTAGCCGTAGTTCTCACGCCAGCCATGCGGCTTATAATCAACTATTTATTTATTATTAGAAAGATATCATAATTATAACGTCGTGGGTGTCGTAAGAGGCTACGGAGGGAAACAAATCAGGAGTTCGGCAGGAGCATCCACCTAACAACGACTAAAAATAAAAAAACTGCGGTTTCTAACTCGCATGCCTAGCATGGCAACTTTGCAAAATATTCTTCCCATGAGGAAATACATGACGGACGGATTTCCTAAATTTACGCGAATACGACATCTCTACACATAGTCCACCTGATGGTAAGTGGATGATGTGGCCCATAGATATCTACATTTTACCTCGATTAAAGACCAAAATACAGATGCGTTGTCACCCCTGATGACTAAGATGGAATGCCTCAATTCCAGCGAAACGGGTCCCCGGTTCTCTAAACTCACCATACGAAACGCAGCAGTATCAAGCTGCTATTTCACGCTGGTAATCTATGAGAGCCTGGTCCTTCCCCGGTCGAGCCGACCCTTTCGTCACCTATCTCCTGTTTCAGTTTCCCTTTATCACCTCTTTCAACACCCACGAGATAATAAGGCGTAGCGGATATCTTCGGATCGGAGAATTAATTGAACATTGATTGGTGTAAAAAAATCTTTCTCTAAACTTGAGTTTTCCTTTGTATGATGGGGATGTTTTACATTGAAATAATACTAGTTTTTACGGAATTTATCGCGTATATTTAACTGTTTAAATACCCGACGTTTCGAACGCTTTACAGCACTCATAGTCACGGGCGGGACTGAGATGTTCAACGTCCATATGTCATAGTTAACCGCGGTTGCCATAGATTAAAATTTAACTTTTGTTCTTATCTATGCCGTATGAACTTATAGTATCTTGAAGTCTTGCAGTTGTATGCTTGGGTTGGGATTTAATTTTATTTATTATAGGATCCCAAGCAGATGGTAGCACCCAGCCATTTTCTCTATTGAAATAAGAATGTTTTTTTGATTTCAATAGCCTCGCGAGTCATCCGTGGAAGGAATCGGTGTTCTTTAGCGAGTATTTGCGGTCTATCAAATCTGATGTAGTGACGGGGGCAATCCTGTACGTGTTCACAGACTGCAGACTTCCCGGAGCTATGTGTTATGTGTGTTGTATCAGCTATATGTTCTTTAACGCGGGTTTTATTGATCTTTTAGTTTGTCCTATGTAGGAGAGACCACATTCACAATCAAGCTTGTACACTCCTGCATATTGCAGAGGGACATTACACTTGACTGATGGTAAAAACTGACCATCTTCTTCAGCGGCTTCAAGTATGTTTTGATGGAAGCGCGCTTCAAGATGTAGCCAATCTTGTCAGTGACTCCTCTAACATATGGCAGTACAGCAGGTACACGCTCGACTGTGGCCGGCTTCACTCGTTCACTGTGACGTAGGCGCGGGACTCGAAGCTTGTTGTCATGCAAAACTTGCTTGACATGGTGGAGCTCGGCAGCCAGGTGTTTACTGTCCCAGATCCCTCGTGCTCTCTGAAACAAAGATTTACCCACGGTAGCTAACTGTGAAGGATGGTGGTGAGAATCACCGTTTAAATATCTATCTGTATGGGTCTTTTTTCTATACACATTATGGCTCAAGGTGTTATCAGGATTCCAAATTACTAACACATCTAGAAAAGCTAAGGAATTGTTTGCCTCTAACTCCATTGTGAACTGAATTTTAGAATTTATAGAGTTAAGATGGTATAAAAATGCAGTTATTTTATCTAAAGGTAGAATTGTGAAAGTGTCGTCTACGTACCGCTTGTAGAATTTTGGACTTATGGGAGAACTAAGCAGGGCTTTCTCCTCAAAGTCTTCCATGAATATGTCGGCGACAATGAGAGATACAGGTGAGCCCATCGCCACACCATCTACTTGCTTGTAGAACTCCTCCTTCCACAATAGGTAGCCAGATGTAAGGCAGTGTCTGAGTAATAATGCATATTCTACGGGCATGTTGTTTTCTTCCAGCCTTCTAGTTACAATTGAGATGCCGTCTTCAACAGGTAAGCATGTAAACAATGACTGCACATCAAAACTTACCATAGTTTCATTGTCTGCCAGATGTAGGTCTTTAATCTCGCTGACAAAATGGTAGGAATCCTTTATGTGTGCTCTTATATGTCCCCTGAGCGGTGAGAGTGTTTTCGCTAAGTGTTGAGCTAATCTGTAAGTTGGTGAATCGATTTGGCTCACTATGGGACGTAATTTACATTTATAAGTTGTACAAAGATAAACATGCAATTATTTGTAGTCCATACAGCAAATGACTGTGGGAGTTGTGGCAGATCAGATCTTGCATTTTAAAATTAGACCTTCATCGGGGTAAGACGTTTCATAAATATTTAGCTGTAACAAATATTTTTTAAAGGATTCATGTACCGAAGTGTGGAAGGACAGTTTTTAGTAGAATTAAAATTTTTTTGTAGGATAAGGTGACAAATGAGCACACATTCCCCCTGTGGGTAAATGGTTGCTGTGGCCCATAGACGTCTACATCTATCCTCGATTACGAATCAAAATACAGATGCGATGTCACCCGTGAGGACTAAGATGGAATGCCTCGTTTCCAGTAAAAAGGTTATCCGGTTCTCTTCACCCACCATACGAAACGCAGCAGCATTAAGCCACTATTTTACGCTGGTATCTGTGAGAGCGTGGTCCTTCCCCGATCGAGCCTACCCATTCATGCTACAACTATACTACTAATATAACCGCAGCATGGCTCTACGCCACGTTAACGATAACCCTCATTAGGGATTTGATGGTATTGCCAAGATGTGATAATATTCACGCTGACGAAGCTGACTTAGACGCTGATTTTTGTCGCCAAATTCTACACAGAGGTCACAACGGAACAGATTAAACATACATACCAACCTACATAGCCCAAACGTACAGGAGTTGAACGTGAACTGGCCTTGTGTTACTTAATTATATTCTAGTACTCTATTGACTGCCTAAAACTGATTTAAGAATAAAAATACGAGATTAGCTTATAATAAAAGATTAAGGTCATAACGAAAAAAATGCTTCGGATAACGAAGCAAAAAATATATTTGCGTTTGAACCTCGGTAAATTTCCGTTGTATAAAACCAATATGTTTTTCACACAGTGAATGGAATTTTAATAATTAAGCAATTAATGTTAGTCGCTGTTGCCGGTATGATCAGTTTATATAGTCGTATGTATACACGAGATGGTTTTTTGCTTACTGTTAAAAGCCCATGGCATAAATTTTTTGCAATACATTATATTATGAACCCACGAGTTAAATGCTGTGGTACACGACTAACACTTGGCAAACGTTAATTTGAATATTTAGTAAATTTGTATACATAAATTTGAATAAGACTTTGTCACTCGAGAAATTTTCGTGTTCCTCAAAAATAATATAGCTGAAAACCTATGGCATCATTTCATAAAATCCAGTTATGTTGATAATAAATATATCAAGAAAGTTCCTCCGTATGTTACAGAAAATTTTTCTAAAACTATCGAACGTAACTATTTTAAAGAATATGAATAACCATTACACATATAACAGAATAAACTGTATTTTATGGGTTAAATTAAATTCTAAATCTATTGTCAATTTACTTTATAAACTAAAAAGTGTGTAGAGTTATTTTTAAGTTTAAATTTATTGTTAATAAATGGGAATTAAAATAATGGTTTCGTGATTATAATAAAACGTAATTTTGGTTCCAAATAGCCCATTTTATGTGATGTTAGTGCTGTTAGCCGTTTGCCTTTTACAGTTTTATTGGGCTCTCAAATAGGTTTACAACAATATATGTATTAATAAAAATATTGCATTCTATTGCAATTAAAAATGCAATTGAATCCTTGCAACTAAATATTCTTAAAAATAATACTTAGTTTAGCTGTCTTTGGAATTGAAATTTATCTGAGTACATTGATCTTTAAACTTAGGCGATTGATGTTTGTATAGTACAAACAAAAATTGTTCAAGGTTTAAGCATAGAATAAATCAGCGCCTTTTCTCAAATACTCGTGAACTACCACGTAACCAGTGTTTTCACTTATGATTTTCGTTTTATCCTAGAAGCTGTAGAAAAACTCCTTAAATTACGGTAAAAACAATCAAAATAGTCCTATTTATTACACCTAATTTTCAATATTTTAAAGAACAACATCCTTGCAAGATTTGAATATCATTATTTCACGATTAAAAATCTTGAGTTATGTGATGAAGAAGACGTTATCATTTTCAAATTATAATAGCACTTGTATATGAATAACGAATATGTAACTCAGTAAAAATATACCATTATTCTACTGCACTTATTCTAAATTTTATATTATTTATAATATAAAAGTTAGAAAAACTTTTTCATTTTAAAGAAAAACTTTAAAGATTAAAGAAAAACTTTTTTCATTCTACACTTTTCTAGCTCTTTTGACCCTATCCCCTTCGATAAACCCTTAAAAAAACATTGGGTGGGAATAAAAATCAAGGTTACATGAAGTTCGGTTTTACCCTAAATTATCCAAAACCCTGTCAACTTGAAGAAACGCTTAAAGCCCTACCTATATTAGTAGATTTACCCTAAAATAGTGCAAAATATCTAAGACTGGAAACACTACACGAACGCATGGTATGCATTGGTGGGCGTGTTGGAGCTCCAGAAAAAATTTAGCACCACTCACTCTGTGCCATTTTGTTTGTTCAAAGACCCTGTCCAGACGCAGTAGTGTAATAAGTCTATGACAAAAAATCATTAAGTAAAATGTATAAGCTGTAAGTTAGCTGTATTTTAAATATAATTTAGTTATTCACAGCTAGGCCCGAAATCAGTACCTACGGAAGATGAAGGTCAGGAAATAATTAAATAAGTTATATAATCTTAAGATTGATGTGAATTAAAAACAAGTTTTATAATAACTGGGAAATGTTATTGGGTAACTACTACATCCGCTACTAACACTGGGCACTGTGTCATGGTTGCAGTGCCATACAGATATACATACGTACAGTGCGTGTTGCCAGTGATGATTTACGGATCAGAGACGTGGTCCTTCACTGCTGGCCGTATGAGGACGCTCAAGGTTGCTCAGCGAGCTATGGAGAGGGCTATGCTCGGAGTTTCTCTGCGTGATAGACTCAGAAATGAGGGTATCCGCAGTAAAACCAGAGTGACCGACATAGCCCAACGGTTTAGTAAGCTGAAGTGGCAATGGGCCGGCCATATAACTCGAAGAACCGATAACCGATGGGGAAGAAAGGTTCTCGAGTGGCAGCTTCGTACCGGTAGGCGTAGTGTAGGGCGACCCCCACTAGATGGAGCGACGACCTGGTAAGACATGCAGGAGGTCGATGGATGCGGGTGGCTCAGGACCGTGCTTTGTGGCGTTGCTTGGCTTGGCTTGCTTGGAAAAACGGCCTACGTTCAGCAGTGGACTTGTGAAGGGCTGTAATGATGATGATGATGATGATGATGTTGAAAACTTTATTATTACTGGCAACACCGTCCGCTCCTCTTTGTGCGCAACTGAAAAGTGGTGGGAAGGGAAATGTTATAAAAGATGCACCTCATCATGATTTTTGGTCATCCTCCCCACATTGCGATAGTGGTTCAAGACGGAGTTCGCAACTCCTTCTGAGGATCACATTTTCCCCTTGAAATTTTTAGGTTTTCCTTTTAGGTGGGGGAGGGTTTATTGTGAATCCTCCCCACCCCCACACCTACTTGAATCTCGGCAGAACCGTTATACTCAGTAGCTTGTGAGTCCTCGCTCGTGAGTCTTTTTCGATGAAGCTGTAAAAGCCACTGGGCCAACAGCTGACACTTTCAGAAAAAAAAACATTTTTTTTGGTCAATCTGTCTTCAGCGCACACGTCGTATAATTGTAAAAGTGAATTCGAGTGTCGTGATTGTAAAAACATATTTTAAATGTATTGTATAAATCTTGATTGAATATATAGGTTGTGTTTTGATTGCATCTTTATTTTCAATAAACTGTTCCCTTCCGCTAACAATACATATAATAAATTTATAACACATAGAACAGTATTAAGCAATCACTATTAGTATAGGGAAAACAATGTTAATACGTGGTAGAGCCATACGGCAATTATATTAGTAGTATAGTTGTAGCACGAATGGGTCGGCTCGACCGGGGAAGGACCACGCTCTCACAGAATACCAACGTGAAATAGTAGCTTAACGCTGCTGTGTTTCGTATGGTGAGTGTAGAGACCGGAGACCCTTTTTACTGGAAACGAAGCATTCCATCTTAGTCCTCACGGGTGACAACGCATCTGTATTTTGATTCGTAATCGAGGATAGATGTAGTAGTCTATGGACCACAGCAACCACTTACCACCAGGTGGATTGTGTGCTCGTTTGTCACCCTATCCTATAAAAAAATGTAGTGGAGATGATTTTAGGCAGCAATCTCAAGTTTCCTATAACCACCGCTTGGCATTTGTTGGGATTGACAGTGACACCAAACCTCAATAACCCATCATACACATTCTTAAGGTTAGTATTTACTATTCCAATTGCATTATGGAAATTTCCAACATCAAATTGCTCATAAAATTGCAAGTCATATAAATGGTATGAAAAATTAGTATTGAAGATGACAAAATTAATAGAAATCGAGAAAATCAAAGGACCGCTTTGCGGCACGCTACAATATAGGTCAGTCCCCTAAGAGGATTTTGCAAAGACTGCTGACGACCACGAAGATAGAAATAAAACCAATTCAAGGCTGAGAGAGCAAATCTAATACGAAAAAGAATAGCAAGAAGGATGTCGTGGTCCACTGTGTTAAAGGCTTTAGAAAAATCAACAGGCACCGTCACTGTTACTTTCCTGTTTTCCGAACCATCTCCGATGTCATAGCTGGTTTTAAGTAAAATAATTGTAATCCTGTGACCTGGACGAAACCCGGACTGGTAAGGTCTAAGTGGGTTATATTTGTACGTTTGTTGAAGGTTTGCTTAAGTACACAGGCTTCCAGAAATTTTGTCAGAAGAGGCAATACGTGGAGTTGAATACTTTAGGAAGGAGTCTAGTGTAATCTGTCTTTGTAACAAATCATCATATCATCATCATTACAGTCCTTCACAATTCCACTGCTGAACATAGGCCTCCCCCAAGGAATGCCACTAAGCACGGTCCTGAATCACTGACTTTCTGCATGTATTACCAGGTCGTCACTAGTTGTACAATCTAGTTTACAGATTTTGAGGTACACCTGACGAGAAGCAGTGTCGTAATTTCCCGAACGCTGCCGAACCGAGTTGAATTGACCTTTCGGTCGAAGCTGGATTTACCTAGTCGGATTATTTGTTCCAGGTAAACGTACTCGTCAACTACTTCGAGCATAGTACTCCCAACAACTACCGCCATTGGTGTGACATGGATATTAAACATGATCTTCGTCCGTGTTCACCTTCAGTTCAGTTCACCTATCCGTTAGAAGACACCATTAAGGTCATTAGCATTGTGCTTCGGTCTTCCAGCGATTCTGCCATAAGGGCTATATCGGTGGTAAATTGAAGGTGAGTGATGTACTCGCCATTGATGTTAATACGGTATCCTTTCCAGTCCAGTAGCATGAAAACGTCTTTCAATGCAGCGGTAAAGAGTTTCGGGGATTTAACATCACTCTGTCTTACACCTCTCTGCAGTTAGATAGGTTTCGTACACTGGTTCTGTACTCGGATAGCCATCGTAGCCAGAGTAGGGATACGATGGCTACTGAAGCCTTTTCGGAAACCGGCTTCTTTGGGAGGCTGGAAATCGTCGAGTCTGCGTGCGATACGATTCGTAATGACTCTCAAAAACTGCACGTATACACGGCTTGTGACAAATGTACTCTTTTTTGTCTGTAAAAATGTCGACCTATGTTTTAAATTGAAACTACATCCACCACCTTATTGGTATCGCTTCTATGGTTCTTTAATGATAACAAGCCTGAATTTTTAATTATTTTTAATAACTTTATATTAAATGTATGTTTTTGTGATATATATGTCAAAAAAAATTACAGATTAATTTGGTGCAGTTTTGCTACCGCGCTGCACCAGTAGGTATTATGTGTGCTATACACAACGAAGTTTTACACGCTAGGAATTTTATTATTATACATAACATGTTTGCGCATATTAAAACACAAGCATTGCTTATTCAATAATAAAGGTTTAATTAATTGTCTTGTAAAAAAAGTTATTGCGTGTTTGATGTTCCAAGTTTTTGTATGAGTTCATCTAATGTTTTTTTGAACCACGAATTTATGGTCAATTATATTAGTGTAGAACACAATCATTATATAGATTAAAGATTAAGTAATATAATACAAAAAACTCTCTAGATTACTTGAGTGCCTGTGTGTGAAACAAGATTATTAGTGTCAATGTAAGTGTTTTCCTATGTTTCAGAGTTAAAAAACGAGATCAATATACGACGTGTATGTTTTTAAATGTATGTTCACCAATTTCTAGGAAACCACTGAACTGATTTTAGTGATACTTCGTTTATTAAATAATAATTTGTTATTCAGGCGTGTTACGGGACTAAAAACTATGTAAAAATGACCAATTTGTAAAAATTTGGCATACGAGTGTAAATTCAATGACATTGCAGTGATATGTATCTGACGATAGAACAGGATGTTGGCCCTACATAGAGCCTATACATAGGCCCTTTTTTATAGTGGGATAATCCTCATGGATACTTTCTGCTGCGGGGGCAACAGAAAGGTTATGCCAGACTCTTAACGGCCAATACCCTACGGTGATCACCATCAGCGTATATATGAGGGGTCCCGGGATCTCTGTTCGGAATGCAACCGGGGCCCCTCTCTCGCTTTGCTATATTGAAAGCACATCCCGAGATCGGTTCTTTCTGCCCCAGCACCCTCGCAATGTTATCAAGATGTCTCGGGACCACTTCCTTGACATCGTCCTCCTCGGAAGTTACATCTCTCGGCATTCGGGGCCCTCGCCCGGAACGTCGGCAACCACATTACCTGGCCCCGTTTCTGGTAGGGTAACACCGTTTATAAGAGAAGGAGGGCCGTAACGAACGCCTTGGCGACGTCTCCAAGCAGGAACCATAACGGATTCATAGAAAGTGGCTACGGCCCTCCATGCCGAGTCCGATCTGACCGATCCGGCTTATTAGGACTGTTCGCTCCCGCTCCCACCCGGGACATGTTACCAGCGTATGGGATGCGGAGTCCTGGTCCTGCCCACCGCAGTGCAAACAGTTCGCCGCTCTTGTTGCATTAAGAGACGGCAAGGTATAATAAAAAGTTTTAAATATATCTTTAGTTATGTGAAACATATCAATATGAGAATTAGCCTTCTACGTTTTTCCAAGTCTTGTCTATAAGAAAATTACAGGCATAGTATGTACTAAACTGAGTGCATATTGTGGTAAGTACTGTTATAACAAAAATCATAACTTAGTCTTAGATTTTATTATAGTATTATGTGACAAACAAGCGGACTGCGTCCGCCTGATGGTAAGTGGAAGCTGTGGCCCGTAGACATCCGTACTTATCTTCAACTAAGGATCAAAATGTAAATACGTTGTTTTATTTCAAGTTCGCGCTGTAGTGCTTCGAAAATCTTCGCGGTGCTAAAATGTCAAGCTGTTATCCATTTTTTTTTCAAGTTTTGCAAAAGAAATCAGCATCATCAATGTTACAGCGTCCGCGAAACAGTAAAAACAGCCTTCTGAAAATGATTGCGGCGAGGCCAGATTGCCACTTTCAACGACATAGTTATTAAGTAAAAATTGTTACTTATATATAGATATTAGATACTTACAATTAATATGAACTATTTAATGTCTGAAATAAAGTGATTGGGATATATATCTATATATGTGGGATTTTGGAAGACCTCTTAATAACAATCGAGAATAATGGATAGTTCGTTTTAATTTCACTTTTTAATTAATTAATACACTTAAGCCACGCACGCTTCCGTTCCTCGTTCCAAAAAGAAAGAGAGCCTTCTCCCCTCTCCCTCTCACACTTCACGTCCTCCTTCTCACACACTTACGTTCCGTTTCACTCCATTAACTTACGTTCGATTCCTACATTTCGGTCATCCTGGATCTCATATCTGTCCCAGATATGCTCTTCTCCCTCTTTCATCATTCATTCATCTTACATTAACTCGTGCATCTCTTTTGCGTTAAGTGAGTCAGGGAATTCTTTCTGCAGTGCTGTTTTAAGCTCTTCGAACGTCTTAAAAACTTTTCTGATCGTAGCCACAGTTCAGCCGTGCCTGTCAAGGATCTTCTCGCTACTACTATTGTTTGCTGATTTGTCCAGCTAAAAACCTCCTTATTGTCTTCGATGTCCTGAGCCCACTTTGTTGACGAATAAGTCTTGTCATCACCGCTAAACTTCGCGATGCTATCCACCATGCTTAAAAAGCCTTCCTCCGCCATTTTTACGTCTTGTGAATCTTTTACAACCTTTTTTTGCAGCGCGTCTTGAGCTGTAGTCTTCTTAACTTCGTTAACGTCGTTATTTTTTCCCATCGGAGAACCACCTTCTTATATTAATGTGCTGCACCGTCGCCGCCTTGCGCCGGTACCGCTGCGCGCCCTGACCACGTGCCGTCGTAACTTGAAACTCGATTATTTTGAGGCTATCTCACTTCTGACACCAAAATTCTGTGGGATTTTGGAAGACCTCTTAATAAAAATCGAGAATAATGAATAGTTGTTTGTTGTTTTAATTTCACTTTTTAACACCTTTTTAATTAATTAATGCACATATGCCACGCACGCTTCCGTTCCTCGTTCCAAAAACAAAGAGAGCCTTCTCCCCTCTCCCTCACGCACCTCACGTACTCCTTCTCACACACTTACGTTCCGTTTCACTCCATTAACTTACGTTCCATTCCTACATATGTGTGTGTGTGTGTGTGTGTGTGTGTGTGTGTGTGTGTGTGTGTGTGTGTGTGTTTGTATACATAAATATATATTATTTTACACTAACATAGTTAAATAAATAAAGGTCCAATCAGATGGACATCTTCGGCAGCAGAGACCGAACGGCCGAGGGTTAGGAGGAAGGGAAAAGGAACCGGTTGACGATGTAGGTGATCTGTAGGTCACTATCGAGAAGCACCACCTTCTGCATTTAAGCCCAAGGCGGTCCATTACGGAGTGCCAGTCGCCTCAGATGACCAGAGCGGCTGACCTGGATAAGCCCGTTCGCAGAGACGGCTACAGGAATAATTTCAGTCGGCAGACCACCCCACATGTCGGTCACCTCGTGAGCTAGAATCAGATATATATTTTATTTTTACTTATCGGTTTCTGCTTTTACAAAGCTCTCGTCATACGGAATCGTAATGTCGACCAAAAATATCCTTGACTGTACCCGATCCATCAGCACAATATCACGCTTATTCGCATGAATATTCTTGTCTCTGATGATGGCCCAGGCCCTACATTTTCGAGCACGGCTTCCGGCAAGTACTTGTAATAAGGCAATTTCCGATTCACGAGACCGTATTTCAAAGCAAGCTCCTGGTGTAGAATCCTAGCTACTAGGTTGTGTCTGTGCAAAAACTTTAAGTTAGAAAGCGAGGAGGGAGCCAACTTTATCCACAAAATACTCGTGTAGAGCCTTGTAGAACCTCCCGTGGAGCTCTTCCTCTTTTCATACGGGTTTCCGACCGGAAATGCTCTGTTCTGTCGGGTCTTGCCACAGTTTGTTGGCAAAGGATAGAGGGGCCCATAAGCCCTTTATACAAGAAATGACGTCCTCATAGAATGAATCATCCGATCTCGTCAGAAAGTAATTACGGACGCTGCACACTTCACGATTATGCAAGGTGAGCACGCTTAAAAAGCCACGCCCACGATACTTCCGGGGCAAGTACAGCCTTATTACCGAATATTATGGATGGCGCATCCTATGGCCACGTTTACACGGCCATACTTTTCCAGTATACCGTACACTAGATTTTATTGAATATAGTAGTGGCAGTAGACAATATGACAAACTGTTCACATGGACTCCAAATGGGAAAACGTTGTGTTCGAGATACATTTTTACCGTACACCATACGAAGTTGCCGCAGAGAATGCCGTGCCTCGAAACGAATTTATCGAATACGATACGCAGTGGCACTTATGTTCATGTTGTCTCGTTTACACGACTCGCCCATTCAAGAATCGTATCGTACGCACTCGCACGCATGCCCGCAATTGTTGTGCAATGCATGAGTCGGTTGTCAATATGGAGGTCAGCATTTCAATATAGATCGAAGATTTTATTTCCTTGATTGAAGGTCGACCGATGTTATGGTACAAATCATTGGACCATTATAAAAATAAAATTTCCATCTAAATTTTTAGAAAGAAATTTTATTAATTATACAATATGCAACAAAAACCCTGTGGTTCCCGTTAAGTGCATTATCAGAATTAGTACTCACACGTACAGAAATAACTATTGTTAGAAACTTTACTCTTTACTGTACACCAAAATACAAAACATCAAGTACAGTTAAATCACTCTGAAAGTGATTTCTTTCAGACAACCTTTGCGTAGAGAACTGATGCAAACAAAAGATAAAATACAGGGGGGCGTACAAAATAATAATAAAAAATATATAAAAATACATACAGACACAAATACGCTGCGTTGGAAGACGTTTTCAAGCTACTGGACTGGAAAGGATACGGTATTAACATCAATGGCGAGTACATCACTCACCTTCGATTTGCCGACGATATAGTCCTTATGGCAGAATCGCTGGAGGACTTAAGCATTATGCTCAATGGCCTCAATAGTGCCTCACAACGGATAGGTCTTAAGATGAACATGGACAAAACAAAGATCATGTTTAATGTCCATGTCACACCTGTGCCGGTAGTTGTTGGGAGCACTATGCTCGAAGTTGTTGACGAGTACGTTTACCTGGGACAAATAGTCCGACTAGGTAAGTCCAACTTCGACCGAGAGGTCAATCGACGGATTCAACTCGGCTGGGCAGCGTTCGGGAAATTACGACATATCTTTTCGTCAGGTATACCTCAATCTCTAAAAACTAGATTGTACAACCAGTGCGTGTTGCCAGTGATGACTTACGGATCTGAGACGTGGTCCTTCACTGCTGGCCGTATGAGGACGCTTAAGGTCGCTCAGCGAGCTATGGAGAGGGCTATGCTCGGAGTTTCTCTGCGTGATAGACTCAGAAATGAGGATATCCGCAGTAAAACCAGAGTGACCGACATAGCCCAACGGATTAGTAAGCTGAAGTGGCAATGGGCCGGCCATATAGCTCGAAGAACCGATAACCGATGGGGAAGAAAGGTTCTCGAGTGGCAGCCTCGTACCGGTAGGCGTAGTGTAGGGCGACCCCCCACTAGATGGAGTGACGACCTGGTAAGACATGCAGGAAGTCGATGGATGCAGGTGGCTCAGGACCGTGCTTTGTGGCATTACTTGGGGGAGGCCTATGTTCAGCAGTGGACTTGTGATGGGCTGTAATGATGAATGATGATGATGACGGACACAAATAAAGATAAGTGAAAATTATATAAAATATCAAATAATAGATTAAATGAAAAGAGTACGAGAAAGGAAAAGTAATTTATCTAATAGCGTTCTAAGTAATACGATTTAATAAGACTTTTGAAAGAGTGAAGAGATTTAGCACGACGAATATGGAGAGGTAAAGAGTTCCACAATTGCACAGCGGTTACGGTAAAGGATTTCTTAAAAAAGTAAGAAAAGTGTAGAAAGAGAAAGATTGACGGAGGATCGAAGGAACCGATTATGGGTAAGGGAAAGATAATGGAAACGTTTTTTTTAAATAATGAGAGTGAGAGGATTAAACAGCACACTATACAACGTGGAGAGAATGTGAGTATTCCTACGAAGGCGAATCGTGAGCCATTTGAGCTGTTTGCAAAATTCGGGGATGTGATCATATTTGAATTTAATTAAAATAAATTTTAATTTGCAGATTGTATGTGATTTTATTACTCTTCACTGTCCGGGGAATAAAATTATTTCCCTATATCTCGCTCTACTGATGCGCATGTCAGTAAGAGATAATAAAACAACATAAAATCTGCAAATAAAATTTTATTTTAATTAAATAATTGAAAAAAATTGTGGTCGAGTTTTCTCAAAAAAAGTTATTTCTATATATTAGAATACTGATTCTGATAACGCACTTAACGGGAAACACAGGGTTTTTGTTACATGTAGTATATTCGTATTTCGAGACTTGGGACGAAAAGAAAAGACAAGAAAGTGGTGAGTACGCAATATTTATTGTTAAAAATTAAATGTTTTGATTTTACCACTAAACATACCCCTCAGGAAATACAAAGTAATCAGCAAATTTAGAGCGAATAATATTATTAGCTTCAATTCCTCCGCTTGGGTTTCGTTCTCTTCGCAAACTGTTCATTGTTGATAGCTCCAATTCGTCAAAATTAATACCATCATGTATGCGGACTAAGTTATGCAATATTGTAGAAGCTTTTACAATATCAATGGTTAAAGAAGTTGAAGTATCAATGGCCCTTTGTAGAATTTTCCATTTTGTTGCCATGATTTCAAACGCGCATTCAACATATCCTCTAGCATGGATCAAGGAATATTTGATTTTTTTTTGCGTTCATCTAAATGGGTTCCTCTGAAGGAACGTAACAAGTTATTGTATAAAGCAAAAATGGTTCATCTCCTACTAATATAAAGGAAACAAAATAACCAAACTCTAACAATGGTTTGGGTTATGGTATTGACAAAGAACCATTTAGTTTCTTCCAAAATGAGAATTTTTCAAAATAAAGGAATCGCAATTTTTTCCGTATGAACTTATGTTACTACGTATACAAATCTATAATTCGAATTCGTATAATTACAATACAGAGTATCCACTACATTTTGGTTTCTTAGTTCATATATGTTTTCGGCCAATAGCTCCTACTAGGCAATAAGGAAAATTTGTCTTTTGTTGAAAACATAATAATAATATAACATAGCGATTTCTTTTCATTGAGTTGTAGTTGATATTATAGAAGTTCGTCTGTTAAAATATTCCATAGCGTCGGGCAAACATAATTTATAATTCGACTTATTTTTGAAGTGCCCACTAATTAATAATTAATTATAATGAAGTTCTTTCATCGCACAATTGCCAAGTACCTGAAAGAAGAAAACATTATCAAAAACATTAATAAATTATTTATTCAGATTTTACTGTTTTAGTAAAAAAAGTGTTAAAAAATGGACGCATGTCATGGATTATTTTATGAAATTAGGAAAAAATAAAAGGTCAAAAAATGTTTGAAATTGGTGCATAAACAGCCAACCATTATGTGTACCATAAATAAATGTTAATTCTTTAAAAAAAAGCATACAGCCTAATATATCAGCATCTAGTATTCAACTCTTGGAAGCTACGAATAAAGGCAATACTGCTGATGCTAATAGTGCTGATGTTAAAGCAATTTCCGATATAAAATAAGAGGATACTGCTGATGCTGGCACTAGTTCTAAATCTGATGACACATGTACAAACAAACACAAGTAAAGCAAGTCTTTGAGAAATGACTACATAATTGTGCCATTTGCTTTAGAGACCATCAGTCCGTGGGTTCCACGTGCAGTGAAGTTCTTAAAGGAACTGTGTCCGCGACTGGTCGTCGCTTCTAGCTATTCATCGAGGAAACGCAGCCAGCGTTCTTGGCACTATAACACGGGGAGCAGGACTTTTTGACAGTTTGAAGTTTTAATTTTGGTTTTCCTATATTGGTTTATTTTTTATTTTTATTGTGTGTTAAGAAAATTTATTGTAAATATTTTAATTCAATAAATAAAACAGATGTAAAACAAAAGGCACCTGTGCGAAAAAGATTGAGATCAAATTTATCTCCTATGGACCCTAAAATGATTAAATTTATCGATTCATCTCGAATTGAACCAATCAACAGACATTTCTCATTTTTTAACTTCATTTTTAATTCCAATACTAGATAAGTTCAACGATGATCAAATAGTATAATTTCAACTTGGAGTTATTAATGTGATGAAAAACATAATAACGGCAGAAATATAAAAGAATCCCAAAATTCATCACTACATACTAGGGGATATTTTACTTCGAGCTACGTAGATAATGGAAATACATCATCACCTACAAGATACACGTATCCTGCAGACTGCAGATTCAATTCCAGTCTTCCAAGATTCAACGTTACCTAAATATTCCGATGACTGCACTTTGGATTACACTACATTTTAATTTGTCTATTGTAACATTAAAATTAATACTATATTCTAATTAAAAAATTCAACTAGTTGCTTATTCGGATGATTGCAGTGTTATTAATTTTGTTTTGATTTTAATAATATTGTGTAAGAATATATTT
The DNA here is from genome assembly GCA_036936625.1 of Parnassius smintheus behrii. NCBI lineage: Eukaryota > Metazoa > Arthropoda > Insecta > Lepidoptera > Papilionidae > Parnassius > Parnassius smintheus. The sequence continues at coordinate 16,153,810 of JAUPFT010000015.1, read as the reverse complement.
TTCTTAACAATTAAAAAATATGTACCTTAAACAAATGGCGAGTTTCATTTTAGTGCTTATGCAGAGTCTCATATTTGTATCTGTACACGGTATGGTGGAATTCTCTAGCCGTGATAGTAAATCATCAAAGGTAGTTATTGACATGCAGAAATAATTAAAAAAACAAACGTTCATCATTTCTGAGGTTTAGTATAAATTTTGCGTATTTGTTTTCTTGATGAGGATCAGTCTTTAAAAAAGGATGAACCCAATACCTCCTAGGAAGCTGCTTGCATCTCCGTCTATAATTCAATGTTGACGACCCGCTTGCCAAGCGTACAAATATAGCGACTATGAAGTAATCTATGGGGAAGGCCAATGTTGCCAAAGCTGCGGATTTTTGTAGGCTCTAATGAATGGATGCATGGATGATAAACCACTTCTGTCGAAGGTGGTGTAACCTTTGGCGGATAATAAGAGCAGTTTTCCACTTTTGTCGCTACTTCGCGTCGCTAGTCTCACAATCTTTCTGGGTCATTCTATAGCCATCTTTCATCTATCATCCATGAGACTAAATAGGGTGATGAATTCTCTTGCGCCACCACCACACGTAATTTCATATAATTTCGTCATATTACCTAAAAATCCGTTTTCGAAGCCATCACAGTGAAGGACGGAGGAATTTTTCACTTTTTGTAATAAAGTGTCAAGCCAGTTAACATCCCACCCACTTAATGGAAATTTATGCGTACAGTATACTAGAGAAACCTATTATTAACATGCTCGTTTATTATCAATCCTCTAGAACTAACTGCAGTAACTCATAGCTTCTAATTATACATAGAATTCTTCGTACATCTCGTAGTCATAAACGGTGTTGCTGGTTATCAGCTCCCGGATTCGAATCCCAGTTCAAATTACATCTTAGGTGCTTCTGTCAAGAAATTTATGTGTTGGATCCACGCTGCAGCTATATTCGTTGTAGCACGAATAGTTCCGCTCTACCGGGGTAAGAGGCTCTCACGGAATACCAGCTAGAAAGGGCAGTTTACAGCTGCTGTGTTTCGTTTGGTGAGTATAGAGTGCCGGAGGCTCTTTTTACTTGGAATGAGGCAATCTATCTTAGTCCACAGGGGTGATAATTCACCTGCATTTTGATTCCTAATCGAGGATAGATGTAGGTGTGTATGGGTCACAGAATCCACTTACAATAAGGTGGACTATGTACTGGTTTGTCACCCTTATTCTGTAAAAAAAGATTCGAAGTCCGAAGTCGGAATGTTGGCATTGTCTACTCCCGTCCCTTGGAAAGAACGTGGAGCCGTTGATCCTGCTCTTAATTGCTCTAAGATCTTGTCGGATAAACTTTTTATGGACTACAGAAGTGAGTGAATGAGGGGCGCTTGCGCTTGTTCTGTTCTTCACAGGTGGCTATTCTCCGTTTAACTTGGCCGACTTGACTGAAACCGTCTTCTTTATTTTACATTGGGAAATGCCTGTACCTATCCGTCTTGCAGGGAGGATAGGTACAGGCATTTGTTTGGCACTTGGCACAACAGGCACTTGCTTGATATACGGGTTATGTCAGACTCGCACCGATTAAAACTCCGTGGTGTACCATCATTGCCGCATATTGGCAGGACATCAACACCGGCTGCCCCATGGTGGCCCTTCCTCGGGGGAGGACTACTCCTCCCAATTTCCTACTTAGACTTAGTCTTCTGGTGTCTCCTACTTCGCTTGCGCAACGGACGCCACCATGTGCGATGCACAAATGCCAGGAAAAACAAGCACTTTGAAGCACTAGCCTTTCTGAACCCAGCGGCGGATCTGGTCTGTAGCTCCACCGCAAACTAAGATTCGGCTGCTGTAGGGAGAGTGGTGTCTGGCAATGGCGACACTCTTCTCCCACTCAGCCCCACCACCACTGCATTAACGATGTGACCTCGTCGGAGTCGCGGAGGATAGAGCATTATTCTCGCCTATACTCCTCTTTCTCTACGACTCCACCTCGGCAGCAGAAATAGCAGAAAGCAGAAAATGACACCCCTCTCGACGCAGCCCACCAACACACGTCCGAAATAGACTCGCCAAGCCCATTCGGAGTGGCCACCTCTGGCCGGCCCTTCACGTTGGGCCAGCCATGTGGGTTCTTTTAATACACCGCAGGTGATCAAACCGAGGCTACTACACCCCGCCACGACAAGGCGGGAACTCGTTCGGGTGGTATCGGGGATCGTCCTACACTTCGCTTACCAATGCATCTCTACCTCTCGAGAACATTTCTTACCCTATCGATTATCAGTTCTTGAAGCTACATAGCCGATCCATTGCTACTTTAGCTTACTTATCTGTAAGGCTATCTCGGTTACTCTGTTTATACTGCAGATATCCTAGTGTCGAAATTTTACTAACATAATAATATGTTCTACACTCAAATTTAAAACTATGAGGTTCGTATTTGCCTCTGATTACTTACTTGCCTAGGATTATATTCTTCAAACCAAAAGAAAAGCGTGGGTGGCGTTCTGTTTGCGGCAAAAATGGTACGAGGATTAATACCAATCTTGACAGACTTATACGCTGGAAATGAGTCCCATTAACTAAGAAAGATGGTACAGATGCAGCAGATCCAACTTCTGTCTTTATTAATTTAACATTTAAGTTCAAGTTAATGTGAATCCTGTGAATAATTTTTTAACATACTTAGCACTGACATTAGTTGGTAGTGTTAGTATATGAGTATATAAAAAATATATTGGAAATACTTTACTCGAACTTCCTGTTGATTTACTTAAGTATAATAATATAGTATGCGAGTATCACTTCAACATTCAGTACAGAGTATTTGAAGTATTTAATAAACACCCACGTACGGGCTCGTCAAACTTAAGTATTGTATTTGAACAAATGCTATTTAAAACGTTTATCGAAAATCAATTCTTGTATTAAAGATATTACATCATACATTTTGATTTTTTTTTATTTACGCACATAGTTATTTATTTAGATGGGATACGTTTATAAAAACATCTTGCGATGTTCCGCTTCTTTGTCTCTGAGTGCCATATAATACATGAAAAAAATGCTTACCATACAATTACAGCCAAAATTACATCAAAAGTTTACTGCTGAACATAGGCCTCGCCCACAGATTGCCTCACAGGAGGATATTTGCCAAAGTTGCCTCGCTTGGAGTGCCGGTTGGCAACCGCAGTTTTCTTATTTTTATTCAGCTAACAAAAGATACTGCTGCCCGTTCATTTCCTGGGCCAGTTTCCATTTGTCGTCTCTTACGACACCAATGGAATGATATTGGGTAGTGAATATTTTTACACCGCCACCCACACACGGTTCACACTGCTACTATACGGGTTAAAATGGTAAATATTAATATAATTTTTATGAATATTAATATTTCTAAAGGTAAATTAAATAATAGGTCCTTTGCTATAATCTTTTTAATGGCGTGATCATCTTAGAGGACCTTTACTACTTTGTGTTTATTAGTTAAATGAACGGAATATTAAATATTGTTTATAGGTGTGAGTTTATCACACAATAAATTTTATTGTGTGATAAACTCACACTTAAAAACATTAAATATGCTGACACCTTTATATGATCTTTATGTTATTGAAGCATTTCTTAAAATGACGCTTTATGAGTAATATCAATAAATATTATCTACTCTACGTATTTATCTGATAATAAATGTAAAATTATCCTGTATTCTTCGTATTATTCTAACAAGGATGTATCATCTTACAAGCACATTTTTATTTACCAATAATACCTTACTTTTAAATTATTTAACCTAAAACGTTATTCGAATTAATCGAATAAGTGCCTCGTCCATTCCAAATCCGTTCAGTCCATCTCGTAGTCGAAATAAGATTGCCATTGAGCTAATATTTTCACACATCATGACATGTTTAGAGGTGGATATTCTAATTCCATGTGTAACGTAGATACAGTGTTCGTTATAAATTGAATAACAGAAAATTAAATACACTTTCACCGACAAAAATAAGTTACAATTGAGCCGAGAAACGTGATTTCTTTGAATTTACCCGCTCCCTGTGTAATGTAGTAGGATCACAGATGCAACATTTTTTTTTATTAAACTGAAGTGACATTCGAAATTAAACATACAAAAACAATTCAGGGTCAAAAGGTGGACTTAACGCTAAAAGCATTATATCAGTCTACATATAAGAGGCTGCTAGATTCCATGGACGCCTGTGGCCATCTTCTAACAGAAGACTAGAGATGCGTTGTCAACTCCGTGGACTCAAAACCTGAAATTATACTGACCCTCTATAACCTTCAGACCAATGCAAGCCCTGCTATTTGGCGGAAAAAACAAGTAAGAGACACTAATAGTACTAATATAAGACACTAACCCGGGCAGACTCTAGGCAGAAAACAGACTTTACACCTAATAAACTTAGAGTTAAAAACACTTACACATTAAGAACACCACCATTTTTAACGCACAAATGTTAAATCGATCTTGGAACAAGGACCCAGGGCTAACAGTAGCCGGTTAATGTGACCACTTGGGTACACGATCACTAATATACGCATTCCCAGCTTAAACATCCAATTTAGTCCTAAGAAGCGTCTATTTCTAGTTAAAAACCCCATGGTCCCCGCAGGTAAGATGGCTGTTACAAAGTACAGTCTACATAGCGAATTCGCTGCGCAGCCCCGATACATGTTGACATACTATTCTTCGTTTATTAGTAGCTTAAACAACCGGCAACCGATGGGGAAGAAAAATTCTCGTATGACAGCCTTTCATTTGCAAGCACAGTGTAAAGTGACCGCCCATATGGAGTGACGACCTGATGAAACATGCAGGTAGGTGATGATACAGGTAGTACAATAGGAAGGCCTATTTTTATTAGAGAACTTGTTACGTACTGTAATGACGATATTGCTGATTAAGTGGTAGAACCACAACCATAACGCTACGATCGGACCAAGGATTAAGATTTATAGAATACAAGCGTAAACAATATAATTATGCTGTGTTTCGTACGGTGAGTAATGAGAACAGTAGATATTTTAGATCGAGGATAGAAACAGAAATCTAAGAGGCATCACAACCACATGTGGCCTGTTCTTTTGGAACCCTTACCTGTATTGAAAATAACAACAATTTCTATATTTTAATTAATTTCATATTAAAATTCTCGCCAGGTTTTGGGCGCTCCCTGACATCGGTTTATGTATTTTACTTATGATGTAGATATGCAATATGTTTATACGTTCATCTATAGGAAGCCATGATATCATCGTGTTTTACTTGTTGATATTTCATTTCTTGAATGGAACATAAAAAAACTAATTAACACTTTACTTGATAATTAATGTTTATTTAGTGCTATTCTTAGCTCTTTATTAGCTTTTAATAGCGGATTAATTCTAAACCGGTTTCATATTATTTCTAATACATTACAATGAGAATAATTTGGCACAATAATAATGAGTTTATCCTTGAATTTTTTGATGAATTTATAATTTAGATTTTTATTTTTTTTTAGTTCTACTTATATTCATCATCATCATCATCATCATTACAGCCCTTCACAAGTCCACTGCTGAACATAGGCCTCCCCCAAGTAATACCACAAAGCACGGTCCTGAGCCACCTGCATCCATCGACTTCCTGCATATCTTACCAGGTCGTCACTCCATCTAGTGGGGGGTCGCCCTACACTACGCCTACCGGTACGAGGCTGCCACTCGAGAACCTTTCTTCCCCATCGGTTATCGGTTCTTCGAGCTATATGGCCGGCCCATTGCCACTTCAGCTTGCTAATCCGTTGGGCTATGTCGGTCACTCTGATTTTACTGCGGATATCCTCATTTCTGAGTCTATCACGCAGAGAAACTCCGAGCATAGCCCTCGTCATAGCTCGCTGAGCGACCTTGAGCGTCCTCATACGGCCAGCAGTAAAGGACCACGTCTCAGATCCGTAAGTCATCACTGGCAACACGCACTGGTTGTACAATCTAGTTTTTAGAGATTGAGGTATACCTGACGAGAAGATATGTCGTAATTTCCCGAACGCTTCCCAGCCGAGTTGAATCCGTCGATTGACCTCTCGGTCGAAGTTGGACTTACCTAGTCGGACTATTTGTCCCAGGTAAACGTACTCGTCAACAACTTCGAGCATAGTGCTCCCAACAACTACCAGCATAGGTGTGACATGGACATTAAACATGATCTTTGTTTTGTCCATGTTCATCTTAAGACCTATCCGTTGGGAGGCACTATTGAGGTCATTGAGCATAGTGTTTAAGTCCTCCAGCGATTCTGCCATAAGGACTATATCGTCGGCAAATCGAAGGTGAGTGATGTACTCGCCATTCATGTTAATACCGTATCCTTTCCAGTCCAGTAGCTTGAAAACGTCTTCCAATGCAGTGGTGAAGAGTTTCGGGGATATAACGTCACCCTGTCTTACACCTCTCTGTTGTTGGATAGGTTTTGACCTCTGGTTTTGTACTCGGATAGCCATCGTAGCCCTACTGTACAAACACTTCAGCACTTCGATATACCGACAGTCAACTAGGCACCGCTGAAGGGACTGCAGCACCGCCCAAATTTCGACGGAATCAAAGGCTTTCTCATAGTCCACATACGCCAGGAAAAGTGGCAAATTGTACTCTTCAGTCTTCTGTACAATCTGCCGCAGGGTATGTATGTGGTGTATGGTACTGAAGCCTTTTCGGAAACCGGCTTGTTCTGGAGGCTCGAAGTCGTCGAGTCTGCGTGCGAGACGATTCGTAATGACTCTCGAAAACAGCACGTAGACGCGGCTCAGAAGGGAAATCGGTCTGAAGTTCTTCAAGAGAGCGTTGTCGCCTTTCTTAAAGAACAAGACCACCGCACTTCTGCTCCACGCCTCTGGAGTAGTGCCACCATGGAGGACGGAATTGAAGAGCTTCTGAAGGACTTCAAGTTCAGGTGTTCCACCCGCTTTCAAAAGCTCCGCTGTGATTCCATCCTCGCCTGGGGCCCTGCCGTTTTTAAGGTGCTGGAGAGCCATTCTAATCTCGCTTAGACTAACGTCCGGGATATCATCGGAATAGTGTCGGATAAGACTTGCTCTTGGATCGTTACTCACACTTGCGTGTGGCTCCAACGATGATGTGTACAGCTGCCCATGGAACCTCTCAATCTCACTCAAAATCTCAGTTGTCCCGGAAACGATGCTGCCACACTCAGTCTTCAGCTTTGACAGTTGGCTCTTACGGGCAGACAGTTCTATCACCAGACCATCTGTCCCAAGGAGGTGTCGGATTTATCGTCCACAAGTCTCTCGTCAACAACGTTGTAAAGATTGGGAGTGTGTTGACGAGGGTCGCGTACCTAATACTCAGAATTACCAAACGGTATTCGCTGAAGGTCATACAGGTTTACGCACCAACCTCGGCATATCCCGATGAGGAGGTGGAGGAAATGTATGAGGATATTTCCAAAGCCATGCATTCCTCCAAAACCCACTACACGGTGTTGATGGGAGACTTCAACGCAAAACTAGGCACAAGAGAAAACGGTGAGCTGAAGTTAGGGAAATTTGGAGTAGGGCAACGAAACCGAAGGGCCAGCAGCTGGCCGACTTTATGGAGAAAGAGGGACTCTTTATGATGAACTCTTTCTTCCAGAAGCGGCCCCACAGGAAGTGGACCTGGTCGAGCCCCGACGGTTCGACAAAAAATGAGATTGACTTCATTATGACGACCAGATGCCAACTTTTCAGTGATGGCTCAGTGATCGCAAGGGTGAAAACTGGCAGCGATTAGATATATATAGATTAGATAGTTAGAGGCACACTGAACCTAAACGTTAAGTTGGAGAGGTCTCGTCTAATGAAGTCAACGCTCCGTCCCCCTCGTGCTCTAATCCAGAATCCCGAAAACTTTCAGCTCGAGTTACACAACCGCTTTCAGTGCCTACAAGATTGCAATGCAGTGGACGATATGAATGACAAGCTCGTGGAAACTGTCCATGCGGTCGGAGCTAAGTTCTGCAAGACCGGCCGCAGAAGAACACAAAAACTCTCCGATCACACTCTTAATCTCATGGCTGTCAGACGAGAGATGAGGCTGCAATCGTCAACAGATTTGACAGCATACAGGCAACTGAACAGACAGATCTCCAAATGCATGCGGCGAGACTTACGCAACTTTAATACTGCTCGTATTAAAGAAGCGATCGAGCGGAACCAGGGCTCCAAAGTCTTTGCCAGAGATCTGTCTGCCCGTAAGAGTCTACTTATATTAATGCAAAATTATTTGGTATTAATTGGTAAAAAACTATAGTAAATGTTGTCTTTTAAACTAATGCTGAGCTAGTTTTTTTTAAACAAAATTCACGTTACGCATTTAAGTATTAGCCTAGTTTTAGCCTTCTGCGATTGTGTAATTGGCAGATATGCAGGAAGTCGATGGATGCAGGTGGCTCAGGACCGTGCTTTGGAGCATTACTTGAGGGAGGCCTTGTGAAGGGCCGTAATGATGATGATTATACGTACAGATTTACCCGACAGATCTAATTGCCAGACGTGTCTGGCGGGCAGATCTATTTATATATAGCGAGGTTCAGGCGCAGATTTTTCTACTTAATGCTTGCCCGCTGTCCGCGCTCAAAACTTACAAATCGACCACAGATCAGACAAATCTTCGGGCCAAATTTCTGTGAGTGCGCCGACACAGATGTCAACGGCAGATCGCGCCTAAGTAACCATAGAATGCGCTATTTATTCTTAAATAAAAATACCAATTTTCGGATCGCCAAATCCTTTACTTATTAATTATTTATATTTTGATCATTTGGAAATCCGTAAGAGTATTTTCTAGCCATTTCTTAACCTAAATTTTCAATATATTCTTTCTTCAATACTAAACTATTACCTATTATAGATTAGATTAGATTTTTTATGTTATAAACTAGATTTTGCTCAGAAAGAGACATTGTAATCTACAGGGGATGTATATAGAGACTTTATTGATATAATTCTCCTTGAAGATTTCATTAAAAATACGTCCGTTCTTATTGTCATCTGTGATGTGCAACAGTGGGATGTATGTAGAGACTTTATTGATACAACTCTCCTTGGAAATTTCATTAAAAATACGTACGTTCTTATTGTCATCTGTGATGTGCAACAGTGGAATGTATGTATGTAGAGGCTTTATCGATACAACTCTCCTTGAAGATTTCATTAAAAATACGTCCGTTCTTATTGTCATCTGTGATGTGCAACAGTGGGATATATGTAGAGACTTTATTGATACAACTCTCCTTGAAGATTTCATTAAAAATACGTCCTTTCTTATCATCCACCAACGGTGATTGTTGAAAGATTGAATATAAATGGAATTTGGCGAAGTTTTCAGTCGACGATAAACGTATACAAATTAAGGTTTTACGTCCGATCTCCGCACAGTGGCGAGATAAAAGGAAAGTTTTAACAAAACGGATCGGGCCTGAGTTTTACTTTTATCAGATTTTGGCTGAATTTGTTCGCGGGAATACAAGTTTAGGAGTGTTATCTACAAAAGTTTTAACGTGCTATTTTTAATTAGGTAATTTTTTATACATATTATTTTAATAATTATTGGTATAATTTGAATCTCAAAATTAAGTTGTATGAGACTTATATGAACAAAACTTCTAAAACTTCGGCCTTAGTAACCTACATACCTATTACTACAATAGAGGGGAAGGAGCGTATGGAATTGTAACCTTAACATAACATAAACACTCACGCCTGTCACCCCGAGGGGTAGGCAGAAGCTACAGACTTCCATTTAGCACGATCCTGACACACGTCTCCCTCCTCCTCCACATCCATATACATACGCATATATGCTCGTCGATTAAGGGTACACCTAATTTGGCCCGTTTTCAATATATCGCCAATTTGCTCGATAAACTTTCATCTAAGGCGTCCCTTTCCGACTGTCATTCACTTCTGCAATATAAATTTGCTTTGTCACTTTCATACTTTCCATATGGCCAAACCACCGAAGCATTTCTTTCTTATTCGTGGTAACAACATCATCTTGCAAACACACAAGTTTTCACCCTGTCATACAGATTCAGCCCTAACATACTCCATAACGACCGCATTTCTACTGCGTTTATTATAATGTTATGATTCTTCTGCCACACCCGACTTTTACTACCATACGTTAAAGTGACACATTCTGACTTTTCGCCATAGAGTGTAGGGCCCTATTTACTCTATTTCCTGCGTTCACTCGTCATTCTACATTCTTATTATATCTGCCATCCTTGCTAAGTACGCATCCCAAATATACAAACTCATCTACTTCCTCGATCAACTCCCCTTTTATTCTTATTTCACATATCGTTTTACTTTATTCTCTTTCAAAAACCATAACCTTCGTCATACTTGCGTTCACTTTCATATCTTCTCCTATCCTATCATATCATCATTTGCAACTCGGTCGCTGATGGCGCAAAATAACTTGATCATCGGCGTATAAAAGGCATTCGACGGTTTACTCATACATTCTTAATCCGTATTCTTCAACTTTTAAATTTTCCAAACAACTGTCCAGAAATCGGTAGAACAGCCACAGGGAAGCCACACAGCCCTGTCTGACACCTTTATGGATGCCAAACCAGTCCGAGTTGACCCCGTTGATCCTAACACAAGCACTAGTCCCTATAAACAGACTTTAATGCCTATATCAACCCAGCGCTTAATTCAAATGAATTCAGCGTTTGTCATAATACATCCCTGTCCACTTTGTCACAAATCTTTTCCAAGTCCATGAACGCACAAAAAGCTTTTTGGTTTTTGGCCCAAAACTTTTCCGTCATGCGCATGGAAAAGACTTGATCTGTACACCCCATTCCCTTTCTAAATCCCGCGCTTTGCAGAATTCAGTGTAACAATACCAAGGTTTAAAACGTAAATTATCATGATGAGGCTTATTAATAAAATTGAACATAATTTAAAAATGCTTTCTGTTTTCACTAAATACTTAATAACAGAAAGGAAGAGATAATTAATATTTAGTTTAAGTAAATAGATATCAACGATTGTGTAACCGTATAGCAACAATATACGTAAATACATAATGACAAAATTTAAAAGTTAGCTAGTTTGTGAATCGTACTAATATTAAGTTCCGTGGTTCGCGTCCCGTCTTGGGTACAACTTTTTTTGTTTTTTTTTTCAAGTTCCCTTCTTTTGTGAGAAAATCTATTATTTCGAGCCCTTTTTTAGTATTTTTTTAAAATACGAAAAATTTTAATTAAACTAATTGCACTCATGATTTTTTTATTTAAATAACCAGTTCAGTTTTTTCTATTATGTCAATAAGATCAAAAAATATTATTCATGAAATTTGTATCTAAATGTAACTTTAAAAAAACCGAGCAAAGCTCGGTCATCCGGGTACTACTAATAGCACGTCACTTAATTTACGTAGACCTAGTTGAGAATCAACGATTTGAGTTTAGAATGTTGACTAAAATTAAATTAATACATTTAGTTCTATGAAGTTTTATATAAACGATTCGTAATTATATTCTTAATATGAAAATCTCGCCACGAGGGGATATAGCTCAGTGGTAGAGCATTCGACTGCAGATCGAGAGGTCCCCGGTTCAAACCCGGGTGTCCCCTTGTTTATTTTGATCTGCTTGTGAACATCATTTTATTTATTTCTTTTTAATTTTTGTTGTATTTAAGGAAATATATTAAAAAGCTCGTATAATTACATAAAATTCTTCATGTTTAATTACATTTCTTATTCTTCCTTCATTGTAGGCATGGTTTAACTATTGAGGATAAAACTTAAACATAAAAATTAAAAGTGGTTTAAGTCGCTAAAATTATGTAATGCTTTGTAGAATTTAATACCTAGAGAAATAAATGACGATTTATTTGTTCTTATAATAGATTTAACAGGTACACATTCAATAATAATGGAAATTCAACGTATACACGCCACATTGTTATACTAAAAAGAATAATTCAGGCAAATTGTATTTTGTTACATAAATCTTAAAATCTGTTAGCATTTTTGTCCATATTATTAATATTATATTTACACACCATTACGAATTCTACAATATTAGCGCCATCTAGTTTAAACACGTGGTACTAGCTAGCGATGAAGCCTGCTTGTTTCCAACCAAAATAGTACTGAAGAAACCTCCGTATTTTTTATCCTACTTTACTAACTAACTAACTACTAACTAACGTTGTAACAGGCTTTTACAACTAACAATATTCTTAAAATGTTGATTCGGTAACGAATAAAAAGCTACAATTTTCCAGTAATAAAATAAATAATTTATTTTACTCTTCAGACATGCAGGTTTCCTCACGATATTTTCCCTCACCGCCGAGCACGTGATAGATCAGCACTTAAAATTGTAATTAACAATTTCATCGGTGCCGGCGGGGATCGAAGCGGGGTTGTCCGCGTACTGTGAAACTTACAGCGATCTGAGCTATAAAATATATTTTAGTCAACACTTTTTAAATATATCTATCAGTTTTTTTTTGTATATGATGTAACTGTTGTTGTAATAAATAAATAAATAAATTACTCCCCAATTTTACGAGCAAATCTATGATAATAACTTAATGTGTATTTTTCGCTCCTGCTGCTTCTTGATATGCAAATATTTAAATAAACATATTTAATTTAAACGTCTTATACTTGCTGTTTTTACTTTTATAGTTCCTTTCACTGTAAAAAACTCAGATTTTCGGGAGTATCAGGTACAAACTATCGTTAGAAAGTAGTATGTTTTTAGTTTCTAATGCCTTGAATACTTGCTAAAGGAATCCTTACTCTAATGAAGTAATAATATTATTGAAAAGATTCGGTTTAAAACCTTTAAAAATTCTTGATGATGATGGTTATAATCCTCTTAGCTATTTTTTCTCCAACTAATCTGAACACCTCAACTGCTTCTAGAAAATATAATAGTATATGTGTACAAACACGGAGTTACTGATTCGTCTAAATCCATCCTTGGCGTAACACTTTTGCGAAAACATAGATATATTTATATATCAAGCTCAAAATATTTCATTGAAAGAGTGATGACAAACTTATAACGCTGTTTACGCACTAATATTGGCACTGGATTGAATTTAAACGCGAGACTCGCGGCGTTTAATTTCTATTAACTCTAATCATGATGTTTTTTACGAAACTAAAGTATATATGTTTGAGCCATGCGACAGCTATGATTATGACTGGGGGCACGAATGGGTCAGCTCGAGCGGAGAAGGACCACGCTCTCGCGGAATATCGGCGTAAAATAGTAACTTAATGCTTGTGTGTTCCATTTTTAGTCTTTGTGGGTGACAACGCAACTGCATTTTGATTCTAATTTGAGGATAGATGTAGATGCCCATGGATTTCAGCGTCCACTTAACATCAGGTTAACTATTTGTTAGTTTGTAACTCCTATTCAGCAAAAACAAAACAAACAAACTGAAATTCCACTTTATGATATGTATAGCTGCTGCGGCCCATGATTAAATGCAACCGAGCAACCGTCTTCAAACAAGGACAGCTGCTACAGATCCATTGTGACCTCTGAGGACTAAGATTCGATGCCCCCCAGCCTGTTATTATACTGACTCTCTTTACTATAAATACGTAAGAAGTACTTTCTCAGACAGCCTCCGTAGCATGAAAGAAGTCCTATCACCTACTAGTGTTTGATGTTTTGTTTGTCATCACTCGACGTTTTATCATATTTATTCTTATGACTTACGCTTTTACATTCCCCTATCGGAATAAGAAGACAAATAAAAGGCTTAAAATACGAATCTAAGAATTTTTTTTCAATGGCCACTTTCAATCGTTCACTGTTGATATATAAAATTGGAATCGTTTTATTTCTGAAAGCATCCTTCAATAAATTGCGGAATCCCATTAAATGTCTCGGCAAAAAAAATTGGTTTTTGCTCTTTGCGAGATGATGTGTGGCCTGCGTCTACGCACGTCATTGTTTGGTAATCCCTGTTGGTTGTGTCTGAGCAAAAAATGTGGGAACATATTACTGCTGTTGCATAGTGATGTGCAGGGAAAATGTTAAAAGCTAATACTATATATTATTTCTTCTGAACTGATGACTTCAAAAATAATTCTGATAATATCGACTAACTTAGCGCAAAGGTAGGTGTAGAAACTTTTATAACATATGATCATAATACGGCTAATGAGTGAGTAAAGTAACCCGTGAATACGGTTAACCAAATTAAAAAAAGGAAAGTAAAAGGAAGGTTTCGATGAGTCATAACCCATAATCAGTAGTACTATATATTATTATTTAGTGCTTCTGTCTGATGGCAAAGTTAAGTAAGAAGATATTAATAAAAACTAATTCTGGCGTGGTAGAGCCACGTTGCAGTTATAATAATTTTATGGTTGTAGCATGAATGAGTCGGCTCAACTTGGGTAAAATAGCAGCTTAATGTTGCTGTTTATCGTATGGTGAGTGTAGAGAACCGGTGACCCTGTTTTACTAGAAACGATCTTAGTCCTCAGGGGTGACAGCTCATCTGCATTTTGACTCTTAATCGAGGATAAATCTAGATGTCTATGGGTCACAGCATCCACTTACCATCAGATGGACTGTGTGCTATTACTATTATTCTATTACAAAGAAAAAACGTGGCAGAGTCTCGCTGTAGCTATATTACGTCTGGATACCGAGATCCGATACCCAAACGCAAGTATTATTTGTAGGGTTTAGTTATACTTGTGGAAAATCTGACTTTTTTGTTCAGGTGCAACGTTAATGTGTTTCCAGGAAAGCTTTGTGGAGAGATAACGTTCACTTTAAATAAAATAGAAAAAATATTTCTTCGAAATTGTTTTTGTTAAGGACGTTAGTAGTAATTTATTTTAAATAATTAAAAAATGTTGTTTTAAAGGGTGATAATCTTTATTTATTTTATTGGCTAATATAAACTTAATAATACATCAAATATTCGCAGCACTATGGAACCTATCAATAAGTATATTACATACTGATAATTTACGTATATCGATATGTTCGTACATCACTATTGTTATCCCTAGGCGCAAGCATCGTTACAACCGACAGAATAATGACGTGCCCACCTCCGCCTGCTATTCAGGGACCACAATGACAAAAGCATGGCAAATATTATTACAATTGCTACGAACTCTGCCTGTTATTACGATAGGCCAGAAGGAGGCGTTTATTGGTGTAAAGCTTTGCATCGTGAACTTGCTACTGTTGGTGGTATGAAACAGTAATTGGATTTTAAAATTTTCAACATTTTTAAGACATTAAGACTTATGGTAAATCAGTAGCTAAGTACTCTCCTAGTATTTCACTGAAAACGAACTAGGATTAGTTTGATCCATGCCGGCATCATTAAAAGTGTAAAGGAGAAATAGGTCTTTACTCTTTTATACATCTTCTTTTAAATACATTTTCCAACAAAAAAACAACAAGCTGCTTGCTTCAAGGGTCCATAGTTTCATTTAAGTGAAAATAAATAAAATTGAAGTGTCTGCATATTAATGTTTTAATAACTGCTTTATATCGAGCTGAGGGTTTATTTCCATGCCATTAACACATTAATTACCCTTGTTAAAATAATGTCTGGGATAAAAAGGATTACTAGGTAATCTAGGCTATATTTTTTTTTTAAAACTTATAAAAATTTTGTTGAGGAATAGTAAAATAGATATAAATGTATATAATAAATGGTAAGTGATGATTACTTTAAATCGAAATAACTCCACATTAATAGACCTTACCCAGGCAAAGTCGAGGCTTATTCTTTAAATAAAACAAAAGAAAGTACACATTGATTGAAATTTAAAACTACTTTTACGGATTTTATCGCGTTTAATTTGTTTTGTTTTTAATACCCGACGTTTCGGGTGCTGTCCACCCATGGTCACGGGGGACTGAGGTGATTGACATCCCGATGTCAGTTAACCCGGCGTACCTTCAGCTTTTTAATTATTATTTATGGTCTGATCTACGCAGAATGAACTTACTGTCTTTTGAAGTCTTGCAGTGGTATGCTTGGGTTTAGTTTTAATTTTATTGATTATAGGGTCCCAAGCAAGTACCCAACCTCCTTGTCTATTAAAATTAGGATGTTTTTTTTTCAATTTCAATAGCCTCCGTATATCATCCTTGGTCCTCTACCTAGGAAATGATGCTCTTTCGCGAGGATTTGTGGTCTATCAAATCTGATAAAATCGCTGGGGCTGTCTTGGATATGATCAGGGAGGTCAGCAGTTTGCAATTATTAAACAGGTGAAGGTACTCCGAGTTAACACTGACATGGGACTTCAGTCACCTCAGTCCCCAGTGACCATAGGTGAAATCCGTAAAGGTAGTTTTAATCAAATGAAAGTAGGTAATGTTCTTTTATTTTTTTATATTAATTCACGTTTACTAAGTATAAAAGTTAAGCTATAGCTTTAAAAATTAAAAGAAATATATTTACATCTCTTAGCCTATGCAAAGTTTTTCGTTGAATTGTGCAATGATCACAACAGGCAATAAATTAAATACGCCTACTTTAGAAAACCATTGTCGTTTTCTTTTGCAGCTTACTTTCATTCTAGTGAATTAGTAGTTTTGATCTTGGCCACAAAAAAGCTTTCTGCCCTTAGAGTAAGTCGAATATTTTGAGATTAATGACAATGACGTTTCACACAGTTTTCGTGAACTATTGGAGTTATTAAATGAACATAATATTACACTATACCATAAAAGTTACTTCCCGTATTCCATCATTTTAATGCAGAGTACCTACTTTGAATAATCCGAAAAACTTGACGTTAAAAGTGTACTTTACACTACGCAGATTTTAATCCCATCAAAAACATAAATAGGGGCCAAGTTTGGTATAAACCATGATAAATGTAAAATAGGGGCCAAGTTTGGTATAAGCCATGATAAAGGTTGTCGGCTTCGCCGATAAAAGAGATGTCTAGTTTATCTGCGGATGAGCTCTGAACGGATGCCATGTACCTTAATGTATGTAATGCAACGTTCTTCAATCGATTAAAAAAAAATCGATCGTTTATAATGAATTTGTAACTTGGCAAGTTTTGTATCCAAATAAATTGCAATACAAAATAACGAAACAACTAAATAGAAATAATTTTGAACTTGTATTAAATATCATTACGTTGTGATTAATTCATTAGAAAACGTAATTGATCACGAGGCGGCACTCACCACGTGCTACCTACCTACGTCTACTGAGGTCCTGATAAAATATGCAGAAATTTGATGAATGCAGGTGTGAGGGGCTGTAGTGATGACAATTATGAAACGTAATTTGTTTACCATTGAAACTTGCCAAGTTATAAATTAGGCATCGTAGAACTTTACAAATTATATAATAACTTAATTGAAGAATATTGTATATTCAAGAGAACTGCCATGGAATTTGGCACCCGTTTAGATCCCAAGTCTTTTATCAGCGAAGTCGATCAACCATTTTTTATAGCATTGTGTGACAAACTAGTATATCGTCCAACTGATGGTAAGTGGATGCTGTGGTCCATAGACATCCATATTTATCCTTAACTAAGAATCAAAATGCAAATGCATTTTTGGATTAAGAATTATAAAATTTATGTTTCTGGTAGGATTAAATTTAGCTTTCACTATTAATGTCAAGACGTTTATCACTTATTTCCCAAAATAGTTGCATTAAGTTCATGTTTACTAGTGCAGTGGAAGCTCTGGACCATAGATAACTAAACTTATAAGATATGATAAGGCATCAGATGCGTTGTTATCCCTGACCCTGAGGTCTGATGTCGTCGTCGTTAACAGAAATAAGGTTTTTAGGCTCTTTTCACTCACTATATGATACTAAACTACATTGTGCTATTATTTCACGTCGTCGGTATTTTATGCTCATGTGTTCCTTCTTTAGCTGAATCAAGCCAAGCCGTTCGTTTTACAGCCGACACATAAATGTGGTACATATATGAGTTCTTAACTTTATTTATTTTTGTACCTTTTTTGACTACATGCGACAAACTAAGGGGAGTCGTGAGTAGTAAAACGTACAGAAATATTAAGCGCCCATAGACTGTACTCTTGGATGGATTGTCTTTTTTTTAAAGTAGTTGTCTATAAAACTGGCATAACCGTGTAGTGTCTGTGTAAGAATATCCACAATCCCATATATGTTGGTGTCGTAAGAGTTGACAGAGGTAAATGAAACAGATGGACAGTGCAACATCTTCCTGATAATAACTAAAACTTATAAAATCTGCGTTTTCCAACCCACGTGCAAAGTGTGTCAACTATGGCAAATTATGTTCAGCAGTGTACTTTTATAGCCAAAATTCATGAATAACTAGATATATATAATATTTAATATTAAAAACATATCTGTGACTGTTTATACAAGAAGGGTGATAAACGAGCATACAGTCCAGCTGATGGTAAACGGATGCTGTGGCCCATGGACATATACATTTATCCTCGATTAAGAATCAAAACGCAGATGCGTTGTCATCTATGAGGACTAAGATGGAATGCCTCGTTTTCAGTAAAAAAAGGGTTTCCAGATCTCTACACTCACCATACGAAGCACTGCAGTGTTAAGCTGCTATTTTACGCTGGTATTCTGTGAGAGCGTGGTTCTTCCCCGGTCGAGCCGACTCATTCTTGCTACAACTAAAAAATTGCTGCAGCGTGGCTCTAACACTCACATCACTACATACTTTAAGATCATATTATGAGTATTTTCATAAGTTTGTATTATTTTACCTCATATTTCTTTGGGTAGTTTATTTAAGGGCCTTAGTGAAAAAAGTCGCGGTCGAGTCCCAAATCTTTCCCTACAGTGATTAATCCTTACGATAAGAGCCACAAAGACATACAAATGTGTGCCGAACAGATTCCAGATCAAAAGCCGATAAACTTACGTTTAAGTTAGAAAATGTTTTTTTGTCGACTTACCTATCGGGAATCTTTGGACAATTGTTTGTTGTAGCACGTGTTTTGACTAGAGATTATATTTTGCAGGCGTATTGCGGTGATATTCAATAGGCAGCAATATATTTCGTTGTCTGTGATAAGATTCAGAAGGGATTATAATAGATATAGTTAAATCAAAAGATATATAATTTAGAGAAAGAGAATAGAAATAATATTTAAAGAGATTATTTATTAAATAACACTCAATATTAACAATTTTGGTTTAACCATTTTTTTTCATATCTCAAAAACCGAAAAGAGTTTTTAATGTATTACATGTGGCTTGGTAGCAATCTTTTTATTTCAGGGTTATCCTTTTATTCTCTAATATTAAAAAAATTGTATCAGAAATTTAGAGTCTGCCACCAAGCGCAATGACTTAAAAACATATACTCATATATATGTTTGTCATTGCGTCAAGCAGGTCAGGTTCCTTATTCAGGTTTCTTATTAAGGATTTTGATATGTGGAGCGCAACGCAGATTTTTGCCGACAGTGATCCCTAAGTATTTCACAGTTTTGAACCTGTTGAGGCAAGGGGATATCTTAGGATCGGGAACTAAAGAAAAGAGGTAAAACTTTTATTTTCAACTTTATTAGTTGGATCGTATGGATTTAGTACAGATATCAATATGAAAGATTCTACTAATTGATAAAACATTTAACAAGGCGTGAGATTGAACGAGAGTAAAAATTCCCTATTAAAAAAAACAGACAGTGTGTTTTGTAAGACTTATTTTTGTCGATTAATAGAAAAATAAAAGAGTGCAATGTATTTTGGTTTACCAGTATTAATGACCACCAATTATGTATTGAATATTTACTTCAAGCTAATTTAAATATTTTATAAAAAATTCAAGTGACAAACTGACTTGCAATTAACCTGGAAGATATGTGACTGTTGCAGTCCAAAACACTTGCATCTAACTAGAAAATAGGAAAACCACCAAAGCGTTGCCACCTATGAGAATAAATATAGAATGCTACACAGACGGTAATTACTAATATACTACGTTTTAGACCGAAACACAGCGCATCGCAATCAGTATTTGGCAGCAAAAATAGGTAATTAAGACGTACTTAGTGGACCTCCTAAGTAGAAAAGAAGACCTACAACATATGATGCCTACACTTACGTGACGTGATGAACTACGACGCTACGTAATACGTAAAGTCAATAAAAAAAATAAAAAGAATTGATTATCGGCTACGAGTTCATGCTGCATAATATGACGATCGAATATGAACGGTGAAACCGGGAAACCACAATATTTATTAGTTTGCAACATGTAACTTCACTATTGAATAGTGTCTGCGACAGTTTGCGAGCGGATTCCCGCAGCGTGTACACGAATCTGATAAGAAATATAGATGAATCCAAATCTCTAATAAGCGATTCATTATTTTAAGAAGAGAACAGTTGTCTTTACAACATGAGATAAGCAATAGCACCTTTTCTTGCTAATCTGAAGAAGAATTTTTATGATTAAAACTACTTTTACGGATTTTATCGCGTTTATTTTTACTTCTTATTTTTAATTCCCGACGTTTCGGGCGCTTTTCAGCACCCATGGTCACGGGGACTGAGATGACTGACGTCCCGATGTCATTGTTAAACCCAGAGTACTTTCAGCTTTTTTAATTATTGTTTATGGTCCGATCTATGCAAAATGAACTGACTATGTCCTGAGGTCTTGCAGTGGTATGCTTGGGTTTAGTTTTAATTTTATTGATTATAGGATCCCAAGCAGGTGGTAGTACCCAGCCTCTTTCTCTATTGAAATTAGGATGTTTTTTAATTTCAATAGCCTCACGTATCATCCTTGGTAGGAATCGGTGTTCTTTCGCGAGGATTTGTGGTCTATCAAATCTGATGTAATGGTTTGGGCCGTCTAGGATATGATCACAAACTGCAGACTTCCCGGAACGTTGATGCTTCACATCAGCTATATGTTCTTTTACGCGGGTCCTAATTGATCTTTTGGTTTGTCCTATATAAGAGAGACCACATTCACAATCAAGCTTGTACACTCCTGCATCTTGTAGAGGAATATGACATTTGACGGATGGTAGGAACCGACTGATTTTCTTCGGCGGCTTGTAGAATGTTCTAATAGAAGCTCGCTTCAAGATATAGCCAATCTTGTTTGAGACACCTCTGACATATGGTAATACAGCAGGCACACGCTCGACTGTGGCCGGCTTCACTCGGTCACTGTGACGTAGGCGCAGGACCCGAAGCTTGTTGTCGTGCAGAACTTGCTTGACATGCTGAAGCTCGGCGGCCAGGTGTTTGCTGTCACAGATCCCTCGTGCTCTCTGTAACAAAGATTTGCCCACGGTAGCTAACTGTGAAGGATGGTGGTGAGATTCACCGTTCAAATATCGGTTTGTATGTAAACGGTGTAGTGTTCGCGTAAATATAAGAAATCATTATGAAAGATTTTTATTTATTTTTTATACGTGGTATTTTTTATACGTGGTAGAGCCATGCTACAGTTATATTAGTAGTATAATTGTAGCACGAATGGGTCGACTCGACCGGGGAAGGACCACGCTCTCACAGAATACCAGCGTAAAATAGTAGCTTAATGCTGCTGTGTTTCGTATGGTGAGTGTAGAGAACCGGAGACCCTTTTTACTGGAATTAAGGCATTCCATCTTAGTCCTCACGGTTGACATGCACCGCAGCAACCACTTATCATCAGGTGGACTGTGTGATCGTTTATCACCCTATCCTATAAGAAAAGTTTATTTACCTATGCTTTATTGTTATACAATAAAAGAGTTGCAAAGAAGAACTAATGCCTTTTGGTATTTTCTTCCAGGGTTGAATGAAATTTAAAAAGAATGTTTGTTTGATATTTGTTTCTCAATCTCGCTTGAAAAGCTGGATGGATTTTAATTCAGTTTGACATACAAGTCGAATATATTGTGAAATGGGGCATACGTGAGGAGTCCAGTACCAATCGCTAAAGCGGTAATGCGTAGTCGATTTACCACGAATATGCGCTGCACAATTAAAATAGATCATATCAACCGTTGTATGAGATCCTAACCCCAACATTATTTGCTAATCTGTCGACTAGAAGAAAAAAAAACTTTCATAAACAATTATTACTAAAGTTTTATATACGCCCAATGAAATAGAAACTAGCGCTTGACGTAACTGTATCCTATACCTACTATAATTCCCATTGCTTCTACTGATACTGATAGTTATTTCCACAACTACTGCACAATAACATAAAATTTAAAAACCTTGTTGCTTTTTATTTTCTAATAACCAGTGAGGAGAGGTTTGTCATTCCTACATTAATTACTTGTAAGGACGCGACGTCGTGTGTGGCTATATTTGACGCATCACTGATCAGACTCACGATAATGGCTCAAAAACTTAGTGAGTGTGCGTTATAAAATTCTTAAAAGCTTACGTCACGATGTCATTAAATGCCAACATTGCTCTGCTGTCCTACGTTAACGGTACTTGATTATCTAAATGCCTTTGATACAGTTCAGGATTAGAGCCGAGTTCACCATAGCTTTAATTGTTTATAATGACCGCTTTAAGATTAGAGGGTACAACATACTCCCTCGAGCTTAAGACGCAAACTTGTATTTAATTACGCTGACTTTAGGCTTTAAGAAACTAAGCTAGATATATAAAGCAAAATAATACAATATAAATATATGGATCTATAAGCTAAAAATAAAATACCCGATCCCGAGCATCAAAATACATAAATAATAAACACACAATCTGACATTTCCTAAAAGAATAGTACGCATCTGCTTGCTATTCATCGCTGCTGATAACAAGGGTAAGGTTGTTTTTTCACTTAAAGGCTAATTATGTCCCGAGACGTAGTTTGGTCACCACTAACTATTACGGCAGCTATTTCATTTGTGGTTGGAGCATTGAACCGTCTCTCATGTTGACGAGGAAATTCAACAAGAATTTTTGGCATTAGTCGCAGGAAGTAGGACTATATCAAGTATAGATTTTGTATATTTACGCGAACACTATATTATAATAAAACTAGTTTTTACGGATTTTATCGTGTATATTAACCTTTTTTTCCCCACGTTTCGAGCACCCATAGGGGACTGAGATGTTCAACGTCGTATTTGTTAGATGAAATAAAGTTATATATATATATATATATATATATATATATATATATATATATATATATATATATATATATATATATATATATATATATATATATATATATATATATATAAAGATATTTATAAAGTGAAATAAGAAGAAATATTATAATTATTGTTAAGTGCCCGAAACGTCGGGTATATAAAAAGTTAATATAGGAGATAAAATCCGTAAAAACTAGTATTATTTAAATACTTATTTTTTAAAGAATAAAAGTGACTAGCAATCACACTGTCCTGATAGTAATTGGATATTGTGGCCTATAGTCATTTACATCTTTTTTCGATAAAGAATCAAAATGATGACGCGTTGTCACCCCTGAGGACTAGATGGATTGCCTTGTTGCCAGTTAAAAGGGTATCCGGTTCTCTACGCTCGCCGTACGAAACTAAGCATTATTTTGCCATTTCACGCTGGTATTCTGTTACAGTGTAGTCATACTTCGGTCAAGCCGACCCATTCGCGCTGCAGCCACCATACTGCTGCAGCATGTCTCTAGCACGTTGCAAAATATTATGTTTTTTTTTTTCATTAATATAATAAGAATTGCATACTAAAATTGTTAAAAATATTTGAAATTAATTTTTAAACGTTACCCCCACCCTACAGTTTTGCCCTGCATCGTGGAGGCAGTTTACAAACATAAATGGCACAATGGCAAACATTCAGACTCGGAACAATTATTTGTAGGCGTTACAAATTCCGTGCGGGATTCGAACCCGCGGCCCCCAGCGCAGCAACTTATTGCTAAGTCACTACGCCAGGAAGCCGTCAAATTGTTTGTCATAAACGAATATGTCAGATGTCTACTCTCTTAACTCTACTTGCCTCATCCTCGATAACCTTTCTTACACGATGCGTTTGATGCGTTAGGGTAGGGATCAAAAAAATAGTAATAATAAGACAATTACGATTTCTATGGTAGGGATCATTATGGTTCCCGTTCTCGTTTACAGGGAAGAAACACGTACCTCCATGGGCCAGCAGAATTTCTTGCAGTTTTCCCATTTCTTAGTGCAGGTGGGTTTTCTTATTTTATTACACAATGAGACGACAGTGCACTAAGAACTTAGCGTATTATCTTTGAGTTTAAAACGAGATTATTATTTTAAATTATTTATTTTGCGAGAGCGACAAGTCATGCGCGTAGAGGGAGTTTACTCGTTCTTATGTTATTTCTTACGCATAGGCTATGCTATCTTCGTAAGATGGCGTTGCGTTCCGTTCTTCTTGAGGTGAAGATGGATATTAGAAGGATATATAGAAATACACATTAAGGACATTGAAAGTAAGTAGGTATGAATCATTTGAATATAAAGGTATATATCGTAGCATTTTCACGTCAAAAACAATAGAACAACAGATTTGTCAACAAATACTAAAGCATTTCGTTGTTGTTTATTTCGTTTAGTGTTCTTTTTTTTTAACATAAAATACTAACCTTTCACTAGGAATTACTGATGTACCGTTGAGGCCTATTACAAACAAAAATTGCACATGTATAAAAATATTTAGACCCGAAAAATTTATTGGTAGACTGTAGGTAGAAGTACGTGTATTCCAACTCGCGGCCGCCCGTAGCAACACAACCAAACTTTGCTACAGAGCTATATTACTAAAAAACACCTCCTTACGGTTTGATGTCGTTAAAACAAATAACTAAAACCTATCTACTGTGTTTGAAAAAACCACAGCTATATTGATCTGGGAAGACATACGATAAGAAGCTCCAATGCTTTGTTGCACGTATCAAAACCACGTTTCTAATGTAGCCAAAAATACAGTACGTATTCGCGAAATGTGACAATATGGGTATGAAAACCCTCTTTGCGTCAACCGATGATGGATAATGAAATCAAAAAGTTCTATTGTAGCGCACTCTTCAAAACAAAAATAGTTGAAGTTCTGAGCCTCAAAATAACTCTTAAGGATATCAATAGTTGAGTGATGTACTCCAGAAGCTACACTAGAATTTATATAATATGTTGAGATAGGTTCCTTTAAATAAAAGTAACATATTAAATAATACAGAAAACTATTCGTACTAAAGGAAGGGAAGTTTCTCTATGCTGCTCAATTTATTTTCCGCCTAAGATGTTATTGTCATTCGGCAAATAACGTTTATGGTTAAAAAGAGACAAAGGATATTCATTGTGCGAATATTCTTGCGACTGACAGAGTGTATAAACACTGTCATGGGACCTATTGTGGTGAGCATTAGAGGAAAGGTCCCTTAATCTGCTGAAAATAATTTCGCACGAATTGTTATATTACGTTATTGTAAACATTGTTTGTACTTCACTAAATAGGTCGTTCATTGTGAAGATAACGATTTGTTTAGGTACCTAAAGATTACTTCAACGTGACATTCAAAACGAACCTTCCAATTTCCAGCTTAGAAATACTAGTATATTACGCAATATTTTCTATAAAATCGATTCTACTTCTTCACAGTAAGAAGGATTACGATAAAATGGACTTATTCGACCTCTGAGGTCTGGGTTGGGATTGCGTAAGCGAATTATTCCTTAAGCCAGGCTCAGAGTATTCAGGATATAAAGGATAGCTGTTTGACAATAGTTTTTTAAATTAAATAAAAGGAAGATATTTTCTTCTTTTATTTGAATTATATTATTTATTAAAATATTTAATAAATTTAATTATCTAGACGCAAGGGGTTTTTTATAATAATTAATAAAATTACAAAATTATCTATATTTCACTCTTTATTTTGGGTGTTGCCGGTTGTAAATATAGAATCTATGTTAGATTGTATTTATTTGCATTTCCATGTATACCAATAGCCAAATTTATTAATCTACCATATGATGTACAGATTAAGATTGTATAAATAGGAATTATTACATACCATCTTTACATCTCGAGACATGTTGCTACATGCTAATATTAATAATTACCAATGTATGTCTATAATTTTAGACATACAAATTATAATGACATAATCTCTTCCATCTTATCAAATAACTATAACAAATTCCTGACTGCCTCGTTGGTTTAGTGGTCGTAAACGTGACTGCCAATCATGAGGTCCTGGGTTCGAATCCCGGGCCGAGCCAAAATCAGTTATTGGGTTTTCCTGTCAAGAAATCCTCAGGAGCAGTCTGGAGTCAGGAAGTTGGTGGTGTTTCACCCCGTGCCTCGGAAAGCACGTGAAGCTCTTGATCCTGTGCCTGATCTCTATTCGGTCATATCGGACTATGAGAGTGAAGAAATAGAAAGTTCACCTGTGCTTGGGCATATACTCGGGCACTATAATCCCATGCAGATGGCTAGTCTCGTTTAAGACTTGCCGCCAAGATCTAAATTCGGTGTGGAAGATATTACAAGCATAACAAATTGCTAAATTGCTAGATACGTAAGTAAATATATCAACGAAGGAAGAACAAGAATTAGGGAGAGGTAAAGAGAGGTCAATCGACGAATCCAAATCGGCTGGGCAGCGTACGGGAGATTTCGATATAATTTCACAAAAGTTAAAACTTGAAACCAAAGGTGTATAACCAGTGTCTATCAATTCTAAGATGATTACCTATATGAGGATTATTCCGTCATGCTGCCCTACGATTACTTAACCTAATTCTAATGTCATTATAATATATCTATAACTTTTATAACAAGTAAGTTT
The DNA here is from genome assembly GCA_036936625.1 of Parnassius smintheus behrii. NCBI lineage: Eukaryota > Metazoa > Arthropoda > Insecta > Lepidoptera > Papilionidae > Parnassius > Parnassius smintheus. Next base: position 16,126,978 of record JAUPFT010000015.1, on the reverse strand, counting down.
TCTAGCGATTTATTCTTATACCGCTGGTCACGTGGTAAATCAATATTTAAAAATGCAAAGAACAATTTCATTCGTGCTGGACCGTTTATTTAACTTTGTAGAGCCACGCCGCCGCTGTACTTTGGTTGCAGCACGCATATTATGTCGTCTTGGCCGAGAAAGAGTCACGCTCTCACAGAATACAAGCGTAACACCTAGTGCTAGTTGTTTCATATTATGGTGACTGTAGAGAACCGGACACATTTAGTACCTATTTTACCAACTTTTGTTTATGCAAAAACACAATACCAGGTCAGAGTGTATATTGATAATACATCGTTAGTTTATCTATAATTACAATCATTAGCAATCATTACTTACAATAATATCTAAGTTAAAGTAATCTGTTACAAAATTTGACTTGCGATACCCTTTACCCCATGATGTTTTGTATAAACGATAGTTAAATATAAGTCATACATCAAAATAATCTTCACAGAAGTACTATACTACTAGTCTAGTTTTTGCGGACAATGTCTTCGGGTATCTTCTTGGCAGTTTTAACCAAGTATTTCTTATATCTAAATCAGTTGGCACTTGAATCCATAACTTCACTGGCGTTCTTATACTCATATTTTTGCACTCAGCAACAACACAACAATGATATAAATGATAATACATTATTGAACATTAAAAAGTATCTTATTTCGTTGCAAAATCGGCATAATTGTAGGGCATGACGTCACTAGTTGTGAACAGGCATTGTTGTGATATGACATTATTCGGTTTAAAAAATATATATAAATTTTTTTGTGATTCATTATCATTATAATATTAATTTAAAACACTTTTTGAAAATTAGTGTAATAATTGGGTACCTATCATAATTGTGCCACTTGGTAGGTGGATGACATCGGCAGCCTAAAATTTTCCAATTGTTACATAAAAGGTCATGATGCTGTGCCCAACTCGTGATTTGCTTTTTATTTTATTTTATAGGAGATGAGGCAAATAAGCACACGGTTAACCTGATGTTTAGTAACTACCGCTGCCAATGAACAACAGTAACACCAGGGGAATTGCAGGTGCGTTGCTGGCTTTTTAGAAAGAAGTAGGCTCTTTTCTTGAAGGTCCCTAGGTCTTATCGGTCCAGAAAAATCGCCGGTGGTACACTATTCCACAAAGAGGTCATACGCGAAAAAACTCCTAGTGAAACATATAGTGGTGGACCGCCAAGCATCCAGAAGTTGTGGATGGTATCGAGAGGTTTGCCGCGTAAAGCGTTTATGAAATTTGGCGGCTGGGGTTAATCCGAACAATTCCTCAGGGTACTCCCCGTGGTACATGCGAAAGAAAATGCAAAGAGATGCAACATCTCTTCGCAGCGTCAGTGAATCGAGCCGATCGGAAAACACTAGGTCGTCGATGATTCGAGCCGCTCTGCGCTGGATGCGGTCGAGTGGAAGGAGCTGGCACCGGGTAGAGCCCCATTCTAAAGATGGGAACAGTATTCCATGTGAGAAGGTTCGGCTTTCGGCGCCTTGTTAAGTTGCAGGTGGTGTGCCGGCATGAAATACTATCCCGCGCTGCTGAGCACGCCGAGCTTTTTAGAGGCCAAATTGGCCTTCTCTTCCAAGTGACCACGAAACTGCACGTCACTCGATATATCAACGCCGAGGATTCCGATACTAGCTGAGGAAACAAGGGGAGTGCCTTCAATTTCTGGTGATACGACAAAGGATTTCTTTTTAGCGGTTAACGCGCAAACTTGTGTCTTTTGAGGGTTTCCCTATGTTGCCTCTTAAGATTCTCACGGAATGATATTATGTGGTAATGGATTCTCCTACACCGCCACAAACGTTAATTTTGGATTTAAGAATAATCAATCGAAGATCGATGTAGATGTTTTTGGACCACCGTCTTATATAATGAAATTACAAACAAGCGCCTTTTTAGAAAATAACATTCGTGATTGAATAGTATCATCTACCAAGGTTTGTAAGTGGAACTCCTCACACAGAAAACAATCCTAATAGTACACGAAACTGATTATATGAATAGCAGTGTAAGTCCACTGCTTTTGTTATGTAAAATAAGTAAAATGTTGTAACGGCAATGGTTTGTTTGGATGTTTGCGCTAGCTGACATGTATAATAAATATTGCTTGTTTGCGAGTTGGCAACCGCATTTTTTATAGGATAGGGTGACAAAGGAGCACACAGTCCACCTGATGGTAAGTGGTTGCTGCGGCCCATAGACATCTACATCTATCCCCGATTACGAATCAAAATGCAGATGCGTTGTCACCCGTGAGGACTGAGTTGGAATCCCTCGTTTCCAGTAAAAAGGGTCTCCGGTTCTCTATACTCACCATAAGAAACACAGCAGCATTAAGCTACTATTTGACGATGGTATTCTGTGAGAGCGTGGCCCCTCCCCGGTCGAGCCGACCCATTCGTGCTACAAGTATACTACTAATTTAATTGCAGCATGACTCGTAAAAAATTTTTCTAATGTTGACCGTTTATCAGGAAGATTCTGCTCCCTCCCGTTCCAGATTTTCTCTGTCGCCACATACGAAACTCACGGGATGATAAGAGGTTGTGGGTTCCCCTACGCCGTTACTACATATGCTAACCTATAGGGAAGACCTAAGTTCAGCAGTTGAGTTTTGATAGGACCTTATAAATTAATTGCGAAGGCCTTCGATCGGGTTTGGCACAAAGCGCTTCTTTCGAAGCTCCCTTCCTATGGGCTTCCCGAGAAACTGTGCGATTGGATCACCAGCTTTCTTGCAGATCGGAGCATCAAGGTCGTTGTAGACGGTGCAAACTCCGATTGCAAGCCTATTAATGCTGGTGTTCCACAGGGCTGCGTGCTATCGCCAACGCTGTTTCTTCTGCATATCAATGATATGTTGCATACCCGTAACATTCATTGCTATGCAGATGACAGCACTGGTGATGCTCTTTACACCGGCCGAGCCAATATTTCTCGGGAAAACGTCTCCGAGTGCCGGGACAAACTTGTGTCTGAAGTCGAGTCTTTGCTGAACAGAGTCTCAGATTGGGGACGACTAAATCTAGTCCAGTTTAACCCCTAGAAGACACAAGTTTGCGCGTTAACCGCTAAAAAGAACCCCTTAGTCGTATCCCCTCAGTTTCAAGGCACTCCCCTTGTTGCCTCAGCTAGTATCGGAATCCTCGGCGTCGACATATCGAGTGACGTGCAGTTTCGTTGTCACTTGGAAGGGAAGGACAAATTGGCCTCTAAAAAGCTTGGCGTGCTCAGCAGAGCGGGACAGTATTTCATGCCGGCACATCGCCCGCAACTTTACAAGGCGCAGGTTCGGCCGCACATGGAATACTGTTCCCATCTCTGGGCTGGGGATCCCTAGTACCAGCTCCTTCCACTTGACCGCATCCAGCGCAGAGCGGCTCGAATCGTCGACGACCGAGTGCTTTCCGATCGGCTCGATTCACTGGCGCTGCGAAGAGATGTTGCATCTCTTTGCGTATTTTATCGCATCTATCACGGGGAGTGCTCTGAGGAATTATTCGGATTAATCCCAGCCGCCAAATTTCGTGAACGGACTACACGGCAAACGTCCCGATACCATCCACACCATCTGGATGCTTGGCGGTCCACCACTGTACGTTTCACAAGAAGTTTTCTTCCACGTACAACCTGTCTGTGGAATAGTTTGCCACCGGCGATTTTTCCGGACCGATACGACCTCGGGACCTTCAAGAAAAGAGCTTACTCCTTTCTAAAGGGCCGGCAACGCACCCGCAATTTTCCTGGTGTTGCGGTTGATCATGGGCGGCGGTAGTCACTTAACATCAGGTGAGCCGCATGCTCGTTTGCCCCCTCTTCTATAAAAAAAAAATAAACAAATGAGAAATTTAAAAATAAGATCGTAATAAATGCTTGATATTCTACACATCGTAGTAGTTTAAACGATTGTGCGAAAAATTCATACGAAACAGTACGATTCACTACACTGATAATAACAATAATTTAGCTCGACTGATCTCTGTGCAAACGCTACCACTCCATGCTCAGCTCTTAAATTGAAACGGAACCGCCATAAAAATATTTGTTTACGTTCATTGCTACGCCCAATGAATATTTTTAATAGGAACATAATAAAAACTTAGTTTTATGACGTTTTATGCTCTGGAACACAATCTGACCTAGTTTTTAACGACGCTAAAGGTTTGCTTCTTGTCGTAAGTCGCTACGTGACGGTGAAATGGTTACGAGGGATTTAATAAGAACACTAACAAAGAAGTGATCTTTTACTTTACTTGAATGTCCATTCGCAGTTAAAATATAGGTGTGCATTTTTATCTTGCACTTAGAAAAATTAATTTGTTTTTGGTAAAAGGTCGAATAGAAAAAGCATTTATTCTGAGATAGTTAACTTAATATACTTAAATAGCTACTATATTATCTAAGCCAGTCGGTTGTGATATAAATATGAGATTTTTTTTTAAAATAATATCAGAGCTCAGCAAAATGATGGAATAATATTACATGTGAATACCTATGTCCGAAATAATTTACTAGTTCTGTTTAAATCTGCAATCGTCAACCAATGCTATGAATTTCACAAGAATGTATTTTGTTCTTCTGCTTCACTAGACACGGTATGTTTTTCAACCGACTTTTTAAAAAATGAGAAGGTTCTTAATTTGACTGAATTTTTATGTATGTGTTTTATGTGTTACCTCAGAACGTTTTTCTGGGTAAACCAATTTTGATGATTCTTTTTTATTTGAAAACTGGTGGCTTCTCACGTGGTCTCGAATAAATTTGATCGATATCTGATCAGTAGTTTTTGAGTTATCCTTAATAATGCGTATTTAATTGACTTCGACTACATTAATGATATTCCCTTTTTATTTATATTGAAGTTGGTTGTACAAAATTTTTTTAATTTTACCACTTGTTAAACTACTACCGTCATACTCCCTAATAATTTTATTCTGTTGTCCAGATATGTTAGTATAGGTACTATCATGATTCCTGGGGCAATTGACCGCTTTTGATATGATTTAAGCAATATATTCTTTAAAAAAAGTAGTATTTAATTTTTGAATGAAAAATATATTCCTACTGAATGAAAAAAAATATCCATTATGTAGATTTTTTTAAATTGAAGCTCCTAAGTAGCTTGATTTTGCTAAAATTCAACTAAAGGTCAAAAAATTAAATAAAAACAGATCTTTTACTTTAATAATACTTTAAAACAAAATTACGGATAATGCTGCAGAAATAGAATTTTTGAAAAAATTGAGATAATTTGCGCATCGAACCTTACACATAACAATACTTACGTAATAATAAGTCGGGGATAAAGTTTCTTCGTATTTTGTCCGTATGCAATTCAAACAAAATACGAAGAAGCAGGGGCAAGATCAGCATATCAGTAGTTATGACATAGCAGAAGCATTGAGGATTGACCACAAAACAGTTTTGACCCATTTGAAAAAGTCAGGGTTCTACTGTGGATATCCTCATTCCTATGTTTATTTCGCAGAGAACCCCTGAAAATATAGCCCTCTCCATAGCTCGCTGAGCGACTTTGAGCTCCTTCATACGGCCAGCAGTGGTCCTTACATTTCAGATCCATAGGTCATCATTGGCAAAGCGCACTGTTTGTACAATATAGTTTTGAGATTTTCAGGTATGCCCGTTGAGAAGATGTGTCGTAATCTCCCGAACGCTGCCCAGCCGAGTTGAATCCGTCGATTGACCTCTTGGTCGAAGTTAGAGACTTACCTTGTCGGACTATTTGTCCAATGTAAACATACTCGTCAACAACTTCGAGTATAGGGCTTCCAACAACTACCGGCATAGGTGTGATATTGACATTACACATTACCTTTGTTTCATCCATGTTCATCTTAAGACCTATCCGGTGGGAGACATTATTGACTTCAATGAGCATAGTGTTTAGATCCTCCAGCGATTAAACCATAAGTCGTCGGAAAATCGAAGGTAAGTGATGTACTCGCCATTGACGTTAATGCTTTATCCTTTCCAGTCCAGAAGCTTGTGGTCCATAGACGTCTATATCCCTCCTTCATTAAGAATCAGATGAGCTGTCACCATTAAAGGCTAAGATGGAGTGCCTCGTATCCAATAAAGAGGGTCTCCAGTTCTCTATACTTGCGATAGATAACAAATCAGCATTTACCTGCTATTTTACGCTTAGTGATAGAGATGGAGTATAAATATTACAGCAAGACCCTTCTGCCGGTCGAGCTGATCCATTTGTGCTACAACTCTGATATAGCTGCAGTATGATTCTACCACGTTGGAAGTAGAACAAAATATGTAACCTAGTAGGAAAAGTAACTTTTACAATTTTTTTATTTACAATTTTGAATTCGACATATAAATTTATTTGCAAAAACTGAAGTATGTGTTACTTCAATGTTTGCAAAACTTGTCATTCACCTGAACTGTGACCTTACCTAGTGATGATAATGAAATGATGCGGTTCGTTTTTAAGTACACATGCCAAATGAGGTGTGTCGAGTTGCTGTTGAGGGTGTCTTATTAAAGTGGCCACTCTGGTACCCAGGGCACGTATGACAATTAATTCGAGTTGCGACTGGTCGGTTCATTAGAGAGCAAAATTGTTGTGGACCGCCATTCAGTAAGTTAATTAATTGTTCATGCATATTTTGTATCGTATACAACATATTTTGCGTAAACACGTATTGTTGTTGCTTGTACAGAAACAAACTTGGTTTAACAACATAACTTTCTTACGCCTTTAGCAGTATTGGATCAGAAATACATATAAATTTGTTGTTGTTTATTACTTCAGGTCATGAAATTTAGGTCATCTAACTGTAAAATCTGTGTAAGAATATAAATAAATTTACAGTATTACTCAAAAAATTCGCCTTCAATTTACTATCTATCTTCAGTACCTATGTAATAATAGAAAAAGATGGAGGTAATTAATGTTTAATTAAGTAAAGTAAGTTTCTATGAAATAGTTTCTTTACCATGTTTTCTTCAACTCGCTCTCTTCATGTTTTGTCTGTTCGGTACATAGAAATCTAACGTGCCTTTTATTTAGATTTCTGTGGTTCGGTACTTAAGAATCTTGTAATCACTCATATACTAACTTATTTTATTTCTTTATTTATTCTTTATTGCATTCCTCAATATAAAATAATACAAAGGGCGGATGGGTGACTGGTAGATAAAGCCTTGAGGCATTCTTTACCAGTCAACTAACTTCCCGTCGATTTAGGGACTTGGCTGTAAGTGCAGCTCAGAACTATTTACCACGTGTTTTGCGGTGAAGCTAAACATCGTAAGTAAACCTGCATGTCCGAGAATAAAATATTCCAAAGACATGTTAGGTCCGCCAACACGCATTGGGGCAGCGCGGTGGACTCTTCCTTGCCCCTTAAAACCCTCAGAAGTGAGAGGAGGCCTGTGCCTAAGCTAACCTAGAGCTCAGAACTAGAAACATGGTAAATAACTATTAAAATTATCATCATTACATCCCATTATAAGGCCACTGCTGAACAAATGCCTCTCTAAGGGAATGGTCACATACATCTATCGACTTTCTGCGTCTCTTAACACTACAGGACAAATTATATTTTTTCTACGTTATATTTTATGCTACGTTTTAAACAGGCTCAATTATATAAAATACTTTCAACTAGAATCATACAAAGGAGACGGGGATTTCTGGGTCCAATTTGTAATAAGTTGAAATATGGTTTAAAAAACGTTATATTTTTTATTTTAAAATAATAAAAAATTGGCCAAATTTACAATCTGGAAGAGGAGAAATCTTAAAAGTAAATTTATGTCACGAATAAAATAAGAAATTTATAACTTTAATCGATTAGTGTGAATACGTTTTAAAAATTAAACATTAAAAAACTTATAGCAGATATTTGATTCAATAATAGTCGTTATATGAATTACAATTAACACCGTGTAAACAGTTTAAAAAATAAAATATCTACATAATGAAAATAAATCTTAAAATCGATTCTCGTTTACACTTTGATTTATTACTTATGTTTGCCAGCTTCATTTTTAATCTGTGCTGATAGTGACAGCTCCTGCCTGACTCAATCTATGATCACTTGTTTCGTATAGGAGTGTAGAAGTAAGGAGTACAGACTGTATTAAAGTGTCCACAGAAAACGGTTAAATAAGGGTGGCGCCACTATATATACTACTTAAATTTTAAAGAACTTGCCGAAAAATATTAGTGGGATAGACGACTTTTTCGAGGTTATATTTACTAAATAAAATTATTTCAGATTTTAGAGCTACTGAGCAGTTTATCACCACACTTTAAACCGTTGACAACTGCTAAGTTCATTTCATCCCAGTAGCTACTCCAGCGCTGTTGTAGAGAGTTTTTGAACTGTTATTTACTGCTTACAGATGGACACTTTTTAAACTATTCTACTATGGAAGTTGGTACTCCTTACTTCCACACTCCATACTCGTAATGTTTTAGTACGTGTGCCTTTTGAATATGTTTCTATGTTTGTATTATTAATTTATATTTCTCGACCACTGCTTTCTTTCTACGGACTTCTGATCTTACTTGACTTGTGCGACCCTTGCTATCATACCCGACACCGATAATCTCGTTTGCCCGTTTGACTTTGGCTTGGTATTGTCGATTTTACGGCCTGGATTTTATTGATTGGATATATACACAATGAATTGCCGTGTGAATTGTAATTGTAATTGAAGACTAATAAAAGATAAATAAAATTGTGCTTTTTTTAAACATTCGCTATCTTTCAATTTATTTGTGAGTTTTCTATTATCCTTCCACCCCATACAGGACAATAAATACTGCAAATAATATAGTAAACAACTGTCTAAAAAAAATTGCAGTCGCACTTCAAAAATCAGCTGTTTCGTTCAGGTTGTTGCTTTACCTCACTTTTACTAAATCTCATATAACTTTGGTTTCAGATTGACAAAATCCGCCGAATTTTCGGTGCAGTTTTGATAAAATATAACCTATTGATTGACATCACTTTCATTTTTTTGTAATCTGGGCCCAAGAATGTACGAAAGCGTATCAGTCTCATTTATAGGCCCAAACATAGATAAAACGTAAAACGTGAAGGGCATGCAATAGATAATTCATGCATGATTATTTTACCTCACTTCATCATCATCGTCATCATCATTACAGCCGTTCACAAGTCCACTGCTGAACAAAAGCCTCCCCCAAGGTATGCCACAAAGCACGGTCCTGAGCCACATGCATCCATCGATGTGCGATAGTGGGGGGTCGCCCTACACTTCGTCTACCGGTACGAGGCTGCCACTCGAGAATCTTTTTTCCCCAACGGTTGTTGATTCTTCAAGCTATATGGCCGGCCCATTCCCACTTCAGCTTACTAATCCGTTGGGCTATGTCGGTCACCCTGGTTCTACTGCGGATATCCTCATTTTTAAGTTTATCACGCAGAGAAACCCCGAGCATAGCCCTTTCCACAGCTCGTTGAGCGACTTTGAGCGTCCTCATACGGCCAGCAGTGAAGGACCACGTCTAAGTTCCATATGTCATCACTGGCAACACGCACTGGTTGTACAATTTCGTTTTGAGGTTTTGAGGTGTAACTGACGAGAAGATGAAACGTAATTTTCCGAACGCTGTCCAGCCGAGTTGAATCCGCCGATTGAACCTCTCGGTCTAAGTTGGACCTACCTAGTCGGACTAATTGTCCCAGGTAAACGTACTCGTCCACAACTTCACTTCAATTACTAAACTCAGTAAATAATCATTTGTTTGCTCTGAAATTAATATTTGTTGTCAATTTAAATTCTGAGGAATAAGTGGGAATGCTTTACAGCCTGTAATTAAAAATAAATTACTTTATACTTTTAAGCCGTTTTGAAAACGTTGTGCACAAGAACAATATATAAATAATTATTTTCTTTTACTCATTAAATCTGTAATTTTTTGAGGTTAGTCGTAAAATATTGTATGTTAGGAAACCGCCTTTATTATTAATATAATAAAAGTTGTCATCTGAACTCCGTTGTTTCATTGTCACCACATGGTGGCAGCGGTGGGATAAGTCAAAAGTTAGTACCGAATAGACAGATAAACAAATAGATGGGCAAGAAAGAGATCATAATATATAACAAATCAAGACATTATCATAATGTATAACATGTAGTTCGGAGCTACATTGAAAGTTTGTAGTTTCTAATTAATTGGGAAGTTAGTTTAATGCGATTGCTTCACTTGTCCCGAACAAACGAACAAGAATGTAAGGTTATGTAAGATTTTTAAATAAAAAATGGCGGCAATTTTAAATTACGTTAATTAGTCAATGAAAAGAATAAAAAGTGTTCCTTTTGGATTTTCATATTATTTCATTTGTCTATTGAATTGTTTTTTTTTAATTGAAGTGACCTATGAATTTAGTGATGGCACATAGCTACTGAAGCCCATGGACATCTGCAAACAACTTGAAATAAAGAAATCCACGGAGGCTTTGCTACCTCTAGAACCAAGAACATCACACATACTATATTTATACTTGTTCTCTCTACCTCAGACCCGAAAACAGCAGTGCACATACTCCTATTTGGTGATAGAAATGGATAAGAGAGTGGTTTCCTGCCCAGATGGACTCCCATATGGAGGCAGAAATGGAGCCTTCAACTAGTAAAGCTATGCTCGCACTACATTAGCCACTTTATTACTGCGTGCGAACATTTGTATATTAACATATTTTTATAAAGGTAAGAAAGTTATTACTTTTATTTATATAAATACTCGTAGGGGTTGGATTAATTTTAGAACATTGAGAACAAAAATAACACTTAATATTTTGTCATATTACTAAAACTAAAACATTAGTTAGTTTTCAATGTTCTGAATTAATGAATAGGTTCATTGTTATCATCGGTTAGCGGCAGTCCACTGCTGCACATAGACTTCTTCCAAGACGTGCTACTTAGCCCAAACTTGGGCTACCTATCCAGTTGCTGCCCGTTGCCTTGCGCAGATTGTCGCTCCAGCTTGCCAGGGCGTACTCCTACACTGCGTTTATCAAATTGCGGTCTCTACTCTATGACTCGTCTACTCCAATGGTTATCGCTTTTGCGACAGATTTGATCAGCCAATTACCACAACAGCTTGAAAATACGGAAAGCTGTGGCGGTAACCTTGGTTCTCCAATGGATTCTATGCACCAGAGAAAGCTAAGGAATTTGTTATCATTTCATAATTTACAAATCGTCTTTTAAGTCCGTATTTTTCTTTGTCTAATTATATCTTCCGAAGCTATTAAGTACGCGGGAAAAATAATCAAAATGTTATGAAGAGTGGTTACAGTGTTTAATTTTATGTATACGAAAAACGAGCGGGTTTTAGAAAGGGTGCACAGATCAAGTCTTTTCCATGCGCATGATTGCGGAGAAATTTTTGGCCAAAAACTAGAAAGTTTTTTGTGCGTTCATGGACTTGGAAAGGGCTTATGACAAAGTGGACAGGAATGTGTTATGGCAAACACTGAACTCATTTGGGTTGAGCACTGGTTTGATACGGGCATTAAGGTCTCTTTATAGGGACACTAGTGCTTGTGTCAGGATCAATGGGGTCTACTCGGACTGGTTTGGCATCCAAAAAGGTGTCAGACAGGGCTGTGTAGCTTCCCCTTGGCTGTTCAACCTATTTATGGACCGGTGTTTGCAACCTTTGAAAGATGAAGAATGTGGGTTAAGAATGGGCGAGTTAACCGTCAAATGCCTTTTGTATGCCGATGATCAAGTCATATTTGCGTCATCGTCGGCTGAGTTGCAAATGATGGTTACATTAATGAACTGGGAATTAAAAGAAAGGGGAATGAAAGTGAACATAAGTAAGACGATAGTGATGGTTTTTGAAAGAGAAGAAAGCAAAACGGTATGTGAAATAAGAATAGAAGGAGAGTTAATTGAGCAAGTGGATGAGTTTGTGTATTTGGGATGTGTATTTAGCAGGGATGATAGATATGATAGGGATATAGAACGACGAGTAAACGCAGGGAATAGAGTGAATGGGGCACTATCGCTCTATTATGAAGAACCAGAATGTGTCAAAACAGGCACGTATGGTAATTCATAATGCTGTGTTAGTACCTACTTTAATGTATGGTAGTAAAAGCTGGGTGTACCAGAAGAAGCACGAAAGTAGAATAAATGCTGTAGAAATGCGGTCTTTAAGGAATATGATAGGGTTTAATCTGAATGACAGGGTGAGAAATTGCGTGATAAGAGATAAATGTGGTATGCAAGATGATGTTGTGACCAGGATTAAGAAAGGAATGCTTCGGTGGTTTGGTCACGTAGAAAAAATGAATGAGGAAAGAGTGACAAAGCAAATTTATATGGCAGATGTGAATGGCCGAAAAAAGTTTATCGACCAAATTGGCGATATTTTGAAAATGGGCCACGTTAGAAGTACCCTTAACCGACGAGCATGTATGCGTAGATATATGGATGTAAAGGAGGCGAAAGAGGTATGTCAGGATCGTGCCAAATGGAAGTCCGTAGTCTCTGCCTACCCCTCCGGGTGACAGGCGTGAGTGTTTATAACATAATATAATATATAATAATAATACATACATATATAATTTTTTGTAATATATAAAAAGACCGCTTTAAGGAATATGCTAGGGTTGAATCTGAATGACAGGGTGAGAAATTGCGTGATAAGAGATAAATGTGGTATGCAAGATGATATTGTGACCAGGATTAAGAAAGGAATGCTTCGGTGGTTTGGTCACGTAGAAAGAATGAATGAGGAAAGAGTGACAAAGCAAATTTATATGGCAGATGTGAACGGCCGAGTCGGGAAGGGACGCCCTAAAAAAAAGTTTATCGACCAAATTGGCGATATTTTGAAAATGGGCCACGTTAGAAGTACCCTTAACCGACGAGCATGTATGCGTAGATATATGGATGTAAAGGAGGCGAAAGAGGTATGTCAGGATCGTGACAAATGGAAGTCCGTAGTCTCTGCCTACCCCTCTGGGTGACAGGCGTGAGTGTTTATGTATGTACGAAAAACGAAAAATATGTGTTACTTTCAAAGTTCTGCAGCGAACTGTACCAAATAATACGTGTATGTCGTCACACATTAATAATAATAGGCTGCGCCAATGTGATTATTGAGTATGTTCCAATATTCAGTAGTTAATTGACCAGTTCGGATGTTTGTTAAACAAAGCCCAGGGCGTAAATTATTCTAGCACTAACGTTTGGTACTTGGAAGTATTAATTTTGTTTCAACATATAATGTGCTTTGCATATTGCAATAGAAAATAGTTCGTGTTTTAATAGAAGTATATAGATGTGAGTGCAAATATTACTTTGGATCAAACTATGACAAAGAGACACGTTGATTTTTTGCATTTTTCGTTTTAGCAAATAATTGCAACAACTCTTCAGTAACGGGAAGCTGTACCTCTGAATTTAAAAATCACATTGTAAAAGTGCTAACTATATGTAGAAGCTTCTCTCCATTCGTCCATAAACTGCTGGTGAAGGGCATTACATATGCCCTTGGTAATCACCAGCTAGGTAGGTTGTTTAGCTGTTACTATCTTACTAGCTTTTTTTTTATAGGATAGAGTGACAAACGAGCATACAGTCCACCTGATGGTAAGTGCTTGCTGCGGCCCATAGACATCTACATATATCCTCAGTTACAAAACAAAATGCAGATGCGTTGTCTCCGGTTCCTACACCACCTGAGTCTCACCACACGAAATACAGCAGCATTAAGCTACTATTTCACGCTTGTAACGATTTTTTCCGTAAGTCTTTACATGTCCCACTGATATACACAGGCCTACTCTCATTTCTTAGTAGGTTTTCAGGCAAGGAAATGTCTGCTGCCTGTACTGTATGTGTTGGCGAACTGCACTTGTCTTTGAAATATTTTTTTTCACATTTCCTTCACCACCGAGGTTGTGGTAAATCAGCACTTAAATTGCAATATTTTTCATTGGTGCCGGTGGGATCGAACCCGGGTCGCTCGCGAACTGTAAAATTTACAGCGAGCGTATAGACCCTGAGCTATCACGGCTCTAATCCATAATCATCACAAAAGTAAGGATTTATGCCTATCAGCGCAATGCTTACAGTCTCTTCCTTCCACTATAAAAACATAAAAAGAAAGCTACACATAAATCTGACGGCAATATCATTCAGTCATTAGGTGGTAGGGCTTGAGTAGTGTAGTCCCAGTCTAGCTTCATTTGGTGATGGCTTAATAGAACCCATCACAGCGTGTTGTTCCGTAAGGTGTCATAAGAAGCTACCAAGAATTATTACTGAAACATCGAGTGATTTCTTATAGATGACGATGTCATCATCTTGTTTCACCGAATTGCGACGGGGCGCAGCGTTAAAGGTAGGAGACGTCTGTACTGCGAACTTCAATCCGTCTGCTAATGATTAAGGCAGGTCATCCCAACAACTCGAGAAGCCCATTTTTAGAACTGAACTTGTAAGGGCTGATGAAGAAGACAAAAGGCTCCTAGAGGACCGTAAAGTTGATACCATCAAATTTCTACCACGCAGCAGTGTACGCCTCATCATTTTCAATATGAAAGGTAAGGGGGAGCCAGAACAATTAATGGAATTTCTCAGTTCTTAAACGAACTAACAGTCCACCGAGGAGTAAGTGACTACAGCAGCTCATGAACACATGGTATTTAGTATCTGTGGTCTTAGCCATTTACAGTCGGGACTGAGGATCGATATTCCTATATAACAAAAAAAGCAAACCATTAATATTCCCATGTGATCGTCGACATTCCTATGAATTACAATATTTAAACTCTCCCTTTCGCCATCGAACAAACAGGCGCTTAGTCTTCGATGTTGACATACGACAAATTACTTAAGGATTATTAAGCAAAGTTTAAGACTTTAGGACTTTCGGTTTTAAGACTTATTAAGCAAATTTAGTGCACATCTTCACTTACCATCACATTGGATTGAAGCACTGAATAAAAAAATCAGATGGACTGTGTGCTCGTTTGTCACCCATAATCTATAAAATAAAGCGTATATTCAAGAAGCGTTTAGCGTGAGACAGATTATAACTATGTAATATCTTTAGTGTATAATCAAAAAATAATAAAATATGTGTAATATCCAAACTGTCAGATATTTTTCAAGCATGCCTGCAACATTTTCCCATCGTCTAAATGATATGTCTATGTTGAAGCTTATTGTTCCGGCGAGCGAGTTTGAGAGGTTGTCCCGAATATTGTCACAATGGGCCCCACTGCCTCGGGACAATGAGTTTCGTTTAATTAATGGCTGAGACCACGAAATGTCTGTGTTGCGGCAACGTGACAGATGCATAGATGCGGTGATAGAGAGGCGATGATTATTTTTAAATTAATATTATTGACTAGTTATTTAATTTATATTTTTGGCAGTTAATTATAAGTTTTTGTAAATTATTTGCGGATTAAATTTCTAACATATTCATCACGAGGCATAAGTGATAGTGATCTTAGCGGTCAGCCGCAGTAGAGTCTATATTACCTGAGGATGCCTCGTGTAGAGGCGAAACACGTGTCGTATTATCGTCGATGATGTGTCTTGCCTGGAATAGTGGTGTTGAGAGTAGTGGTGCTTGGTCTAGTGGTGACGGAGTTAGTGTATGCAATTGAGGGAGGGCGGGAGGTGCGCTTCAATCCAGGTAAGACACATCATTTTATATGTTTAGCGGAAAGTTGCAAAGAAATTGATATTTTTATCATCAAGTTTTATTTAAAACAGGCATAATTAGAAATATTAATATTTTATGAAGATAAGATTATAAACATTATTTTATTTAAATTGTTATGTCGCAGTAGTGTATTCTCTTGGGTCGTAGAGGCATTTTACATAATTAAATTGTATATTGCAGAGCAGTAGAGTGTAGAGCTTAATCAGTGTGAGATTCGAACCCACGTCCCCACAGTGCCACAATCACACTTATCTTTATCACAACTTATGAATTATGTCCAGAAGTATTATTGTACTGTTGTTTCGTTTTATGTGATTGTTATTTATTACATCACCGTTTTATTATACATTCCGTAATAATTGCACGCTAAAAATAACGAACAGATTACTTGTTTCAAATGATAAAAAATATAATAATAAGAAGACGTCTCTATAGATTCTCTGTTAAGCATTAACCAGCACAATACTTACAATGAGATTGAGATAAAACTAAAACAATAATCCTTTTCATTTTGTCTACGGTCCTTTATTTTAAACCATTATGAATGAAATAGGCAATGTCTCCATATCAGTGAATGACGAAAAAACTCTATTCAAGACTGACTTCACTGGCATCTCCATGTCTTTTGTTATTGAATATTCTACTATAAAACGTGCACAGTTTTCAAAGTAAATTTAATTGTTTTTAATGAAGTCTTTTAAACGTTGTTAGACCGGTATTGTTTAAACTATCTCAACTTAAGCCCCAATCTTAAAGCGAATTAATCGATTGCTAACGAAAGATTAGAAGTAATATAATACACCCCTTATCTTCGATAATATATTGTTGTGTTAAAAACGCTTATAATCGGATGTATTAGCTACTACAGAAAAAGAATTTATGTTAATGGGTACCTGTCCAAAAATTTCAAATTTCAAACTTAAATACAAATAAATATTATACAAATAATGGTATATCGATCGAGTCTTACGAATGTATGCGTGCTCAGTAAAATCAGTTAAAATAATGCATTACTACTCATTTTTAATCAGAAAGATAAAAAGGACATAATGTTTGAGATTTTTTGAATTAATTTTTCCTCCTTATACCGCTTGACAAATTTGCTATAATTACAAAACTTGGCAAGACACTACTTAACTTTTGATAATGCTCTGGGTGTTTTACATCTACTATAAGCATGATGGTTATGCTGCTATCTATCTAAAGCCGTAAATAATTCTAAAATTTCCCATAACCTCTTGTTTTGTTGGGTGTTGCAAGCACCCACGGGACTGAAAGGGTTGATGGAATACTTTTTGGTTTTATTTACTTAGTACCATGTTTAAGCCGTAAAACTTTGACGGTTTGTTTTTGACCAGAGAACAATATGAGTCACCGGCGGGCTGGAGAGAAATAACCATACGCAAGTGTTCCCTCTATCAAACGTATTAGTCCACGCGGTGCCGACGGCTCTATTGCCTTCAAGGACAAAGAAAAGGCTGAGTGCTTCGCCGACAGCATCGCCGCTCAATGCTCTCCCAGCTCACAACCCACTAACCCCCTACATATCCAACTAGTGGAGGACGAGGTCCGTCGCCGGAACTCGCCCTCCACCGCCTCTGACCCTATCACTGTGTTCAAAGATGAGATTTCATCTACCATCAAAGGACTTAAGCCCAAAAAAGCACCGGGTGCGGATGGCATCTCCAACTAAGCCCTCAAACGCTTTCCGGAGCAGGTGATCGCCTTATTGGCCATAATCTTCAACGCCTGCTTCGAATTCAGATACCTTCCCACCTCTTGGAAAGAGGCAACTGTCATTGGCATTCCCAAGCCGGGCAAACCTCACCACCTCCCCTCCAATCACCGTCCCATCAGCCTCCTCAAGGCCACGGGCAAACTTTTCGAACGAGTTATTCTCGTTCGCATGAGGCGCAATTTGTTTCCCACAGACGGTGACCCTCTTGTCATCCCTCAACAATTCGGGTTTCGTGCCAAACACTCGTGCCCCCAGCAAGTTCACCGCATAGTGGAATATATCCTCAGCAGTTTTTATCCTCGTCGTCAAAAGACTATCGCGGTCTTTTTCGACATTGCCAAGGCATTCGACAGAGTGGCATGAGGGCCTTATCTACAAATTGTACGACTTAGGCCTCCCTGACCTCCTCGTCCGCCTTGTAGCCTCCTATTTGAAGGATCGTACTTTTCATTTTAGACACGAAGGCACGCTATCCTCTACTCGTCAAATCAAAGCCGGTGTCCCTCAAGGCTCTGTGCTTGCCCCACTCCTATATATACTATACACCAACGACATCCCTATCCCGTCGAATTGTGTTAAACTAACCCTTTTCGCAGATGACACAGCCCTTTACTCTAAAAGCAACTCACTGCCACAGATTCGGAACAAGATCCAAAAGTCAGTTAACGACTTAGGAGCTTGGTTCCAAAAATGGCGTATTGACGTAAACTCGCAGAAGAGCTCCGCCGTTTGCTTCGAATATAAACGACGCCGTCTCACCGCCACTCCGCCAATCAGGATGTTAGGAACCCCTGTCCCATGACCAACAAAAGCCAAATACTTAGGCGTCACCCTTGATGCAAGGCTCAATTTCGAGCCTCATATCAAGAAGGTAACTCGCACCGCGCGATTTTACAATGGTAGGCTCAACAGCATGTTGGGCAGACACAGTAAAATGTCTTTCCGCAACAAGCGAACCCTATACAAGGTCTGCATACGACCTGTCATGACCTACGCGGCCCCCATTTTCGCACATGCTAAACCCAAATTTATAAATGAACTTCAAATGGTTCAAAAACTATTCTGTCGTAGGGCCACAACTCGCCCTATTATGTCCGTAATGCCGACCTACACCGAGACTTGGAGCTCCCAACAATCCAGCAGTTCCTTAAATCACTCTCTGAGAGATTTTTCAAAGCCTCAGAGTCCCACCTAAATCATCTCATTCGTGAGACAGCCGCCTACGTAGCCCCTATCCGCACTCGCTATAGTGTGTGCAGACCGAGAAACTCTCTCTCGGACCCCCCCACCAGCATGCTTTCAGCTGACCTGAACTGCCTCCTGGCGGCTCAGGCCGAGCCTACATAACACATCTCTTAATCTGCCTTAGTTAGGCACACTTCTAAGCGGCTTTTCGCCGCTTGCGCCCTCCTTTCTGCCAAGGAGGGTCGCGTCCGTATACGGCTTAAAGATCTCTAGTTAGACCGTTAAGCGAGTCCCTAAAAGGGGACTGGCTTAACGGTGGGTTTTAGTGGGTAAAAGTCTCCACATAACCACGCAGCCGGCTGCGTGGTATGCTTTGAGCATTCCCCACCTCCCTCCCCCGCTTTCCGGAGGGTTGCCCATATTTGCTTCGGGTGCAAAAAAAATCCACGCGGTCCTATTCGTAAAGTAAACCTAGTTACAGCTGCACTGCTTACTACACTAAACCTAGTTGCACGGCTGAATCAACGTCATAAAAATCCTAAACTTATCATAATTTCCTTAATAATTATTCTCGACATTAAGTTAAAAAAAGCTAGTTACCGAACCACCGTAACCGCAATAAGCTTCGATCAACAATACCAACTAGGTAACGGGTCACGTTCAAAATTATAGCTAAATTCTGTCCGCGTGAATATATACTTAAATAGCTACATTTTTTTATTAGAGATTATCCACGAACGCAAAAACTTTAACGAACTTGAAACATAGTTCATTTTTATTTATTTATATTGAATGACAGAATTAGTAATAATACAAATAAAACTGCACTCTTAAAAGTCTTATTGCCTTAAGTTACGGTCCATTTCAGTTTCTTTTGACTGTACAGATTTAGTGTGACTGTAATTTACGTAGTTTTAATTATTTTTTGGGAAAAAAATACCTATATTAAAAATGATGTGAATCGATTATATATATATATATATATATATATATATATATATATATATATATATATATTAAGTTTTTCTATTGTATATGCGTCTGTAGTATATGTATGTATATTATATTATATATAAATATTTGTATTATGTTTTATCACACCAATTTGCCCTACCCCTGTCATCTTAGTGTAATCCTGTCCATTCATTGGTTGTCTGGAAGAAACTACTGTTAGCAATAAGACCGCTCTTTGCATATTTCTTTGTGTTGGTGTGCAATAAAGAAAAATAAATAAATATAATACTTATTATTTTATGTTTTTGTGTTTAATATGAATATTAAATTTATCATTTTTTTATGTGTTATACACAAAAAGTAATAATTTGTAAGTAACCTCTTTGTGTTTCAAATGTATGTAATGTCGGGGGCTGGCAAAGGCTCTATAACAGGATCTCACAATTAAAAATATCACTAAACTCCACATCTTTATGCTATATTTATCTTTACAATATTTATAATATAAGTACGTTTCTCAAAGTGATCCAAACATATAACCGAGTTCTTAGCTGGTTTATAAAAGTCATCTCTTCTTTCTCTGGTGGCAATCGAGATCCATTCTGCACACTGAAACAGATTGCTAGGAAAGCTAAAATAAAAAAAGCTAAGTATTTAACTAAATTACGCAAACAGAGGCAAAAGTAGCAATTACAATTATTTAAAGTTTTGGTAAAAAAAAATTATTAAAAATTATTACGATGCAAATCTACCCCTAAATCTACTGTACTGTTTCGCAAATGTATACGCGAGTATTGGCCAACCTTGGCAAAACATTTGTAGGGGTGGTTTAAAATCGGTATTTTGTTTCAAATATGATATTATTTATTAGTTTAGAGCTACAAATATAACATATTATAATTGTAGCTACTTAACGAAAGTAATATACAGTCCGACCGTTAAATTGCTTTTTCGGGCATTATTCATGCAACTTTTAAATATACATTGCGGCATTCTGAAACGTCTTTACATTGGCTGTGTTTCGAATTTACTAAACGAAATAAGAGCTCACGTCTCAAGTGCGCTGTTATTTACTCAGACGTATTTTTTGCGCTGACCCGACATCTTTAGTTGGTATTGTTATAGTTGGTATTGTTGATCGAAGGCAATAAGGAAACAAAAGAAAGATAAGCTAAATACTTTTCATTTCTTTATAAATAATATCATAATCATAATATAATTGTTATATCTATATGTGTATATATGTATATATGTTGTGTCGATTTATCTGAAAACAACTTATTCATAGTATAGTAAAATATATAGTAATTACAATTCTAAAACACAATTTACTGCACATATTGCAGTAAAAAAGTAAAAGCCAATCTGATAATGCTAGAAATTGCAATGAAACCTTTTGATTCGGTATTTATGGGCTCTGGCTGCGGCTTCTTAATAAAGCAAAGGTGTTTAATTGGCTGACAAACTGCTCGCGAAGTAATTACTTCTGTGCTGGCAACGGCTCAAACAACGCGTCAATCTACTTGGTAATAGGGTTGGGGCATTATGAAATTAATTTTTATTTAATTTTTGTTTGTAATATACATTATATTCTCACTGTTACAAATACTGTTGTACATTAAAAATAATTTATTAAATAATTAGTGGATTATATCCGAAACATTAAAAATTATACGTGTGAAAGAAGAAAGGTGGGACAAGCGAGAATGAAGTTTCTAATGTAACTTTTAAGATGACTTTGTAATTGTGCTTATGATGACCTTGAGCTTGTTTGATTGCTTGCCTTTATTCCATAGTCCACAAAAAAGGTTCGAATTCATAGAAACCTCTCTATACAAAACTCGTAGCTCTTTTTAATTCTAGGCGCAAAAAAATGAGACGTGGTCCTTCATTGCTGGCCGTATGAGAAAGCTCAAGGTCGCTCAGTGAGCTATGGAGAGGGCTATGCACGGGGTTTCCTTGCGTGATAAATTTAGAAATGAGGAAATCCATCGTAGAACCATAGTGAATGACAACCGGTTAGTAAGCTGAAGTGGAAGTGGAAATGGTTCGCTCGAACCGACTGAATCGACAACCGATGTGGCAGAAAGTTTCTCGAGTAGTGCCTCGTATTGGTAGACGAAGTGTAGTGCGAAGCCCGCTAGATGGAGTGACTGCCTGGTAAGACATGCAGGAAGTCAATGCATACAGGTGGCTCAGGGCCGAACTTTGTGGCATTTTTTGGGGGAGGCCAACGTCAAGCAGTGGACTTGTGAAGGGCTGTAATGAAGATGATAATAATGGCTTCTGAAGTAGGGGTATTTTTTCTTCTTTAACATATAGGGTTCTAATATTGGTGCTTAGCACCGATTTCGCAAGCTTTTAATTTTTATTGTTAGTTAATTTTTGTAAAGCATTTTCTTTATTCACTTAACTTCTAATGATTTATTTTTAATATCTAACATATAATTTTCTTTCTCCTAGGCGAAAATTTATCGACCAAATTGGCGATTTATTGGAAACGGGCCAAATTAGGAGTACCCTTGACCGACGAGCATGTATGCGTAGGTGTATGGATGTGAAGGAGGCGAGAGAGGTGTGTCAGGATCGTGCCAAATGGAAGTCTGTAGTCTCTGCCTACCCCTCTGGGTGACAGGCGTGAGTGTTTATGTATGTTATGTTATACTAACATATAATTTTCTTTCTTTTTTAATTTAAAAAAATATGTTAATTTATTAATTCATTAATTTTCTTTCTTTTTTAATTTGAAAAATATGTTAATTTATTAATTCTCTCAAAATTGAACAACGTTACAGCACTGATCCGATGGTATTCGCGTACCATCAAGTGTCAAAGAACAGCTTTATATAGTGGCTGTCGCGTGCGGTTAGCTATCGCACGGTTTTGTAAGCAATTGCTTTCATTGTTCATGCTACGATGCCGTGTGATGAGCTCGCCGTCTGCCTCGATTACTTCTACACCAAAGCGGAATCTTTAGTTGATTGCACTTTTGTATTGCAACTTAATTATCCAAAGTTGTTTTACAGTCTTTTCCAAACTTATTTTATGGCTTTTCTTAACTATGTACATAAAAGTAAGTACAAATGGAAGTGACAAAGAGATAATAATATGAGTAAAAGTTAAAAGATTTAGAAAATTGCTGTGATTTTCCTTAGACATAATAACGATGAGATTGTGAGCTAAGGTAAAAAACCGTCTTTTCCGGTACTCCTACTCCTTAGACGTAGTCCTGAAATTATGGAAGACAGCTTTCGTGCACCCGATTCTGAAAAAAATTAACCGTTTTGATCTGTCTAACTATAGGCCTCTCGCCATCACCTCCTTGTTCTCTAAAATAATGGAGTCTGTTATTAACAGCCAGCTCATGCGGTACCTTGAGGATCACCAGCTGATGAGTAACCGCCAGTTCGGTTGCCGTCGCGGTCGCTTGGCTGGTTTACCCAACTCATAATTGGGCGAAGGCAGTGGAGCCCAAGGGCTTCCCCTTTGGCTGTTAGTTTGGACATATCGGAAGTCTTCGATCGGGTTGGGCACAAAGCACTTTTTACGAGCTTCCTTCTTATGGGCTTCCCTAGAAATTGTGCGATTGGATCACCAGTTTTCTTGCATTATGGAGCACCAAGGCCGTTGTATATTTTATAAATGAGTCGTATATGGTTCCATAGGGCTGCGTGCTATCACCAACGCTGTTTTTTCTGCATGTCATTGCTATACGGACGTCAGCACTGGTGATGCATTGCAAACCGGCCGTGTCAATATTTTTCGGGAAAACGTCGTTGAGTACCGGGACAAAATTGTGTCTGAAGTCGAGACTTTGTTGAACAAAGTAGTAGAAGTAAAGTAGGCGCGACTATATCTAGTCTAGTTCAATCCCCAGAAGACACAAGTTTGCACATTTACTGCTAAAAAGATTCTCTTTTCACTCCCCTTGTTGTCTCAGCCAGTATCGGAATCCTCGGCGTTGACGTATCGAGTGACGTACAGTTTCGTGGTTACTTGGAAGAGAAGGCTAAATTGATCTCTAAAAAGCTTGACGTGCTCAGCAGAACGCGACAGTATTTCATGCCGGCACACTGCCTGCAACTACAAAGGCGTAGGTTCAGCTACGCATGGAATACTGTTCCCATTTATGGGTTGGGGCTACCCAGTGCCAGCTTCTTCCATTTGATTGCATCAAGCGCAGAGCTGTTCGAATCGTCAGCGACCGAGCTCTCTCTGATCAGCTTGACTCACTGGCAATTGGAAGAGATGTTGTATCTCTTTGCGTGTTTTATCGCATCTACCACGAGAAGTGCTCTGAGGAATTGTTTGAACTAATTCCAGCCGCACGAATTCACCATCGCACATCAAGACAAAACTCGCAATATCGTTCATACCATCTAGATGACTGGCGGTCCACCACTGTGCGATTTAAAAGAAGTTTTCTTCCTTGCACAACTTCCTTGTGGAATCGACGACCACCAGAGATTTTTCCGGACCGATACAACTTGGGGGCCTTCAAGAAAAGAGCCTAGTCCTTTTTAAAAGGCCGGCAACGCATCTGCAATTCCCTTAGTGTTTCAGTTGCTCACGGGCGGGGTTAATCACTTACCATCAGTTGAGCCGTATGCTCGTTTGCCCTCTCTCCTATAAAAAGCATAGCAAGCACTTGTGCTGTTTCTGTTGGTTAAAGCAAACTTTATAGGTTATTCAGGAGGGGGGATTATATGTCAAATAGGTAGTACCGCATTAAGCTTTTCAAGATGAAGAAGAACGCACGCAAGAAGCTGCAGTCAGTAGTATAGTTGCAGCACGAATGGGTCGGCTCAACCGGGGAAGGACGCTCTCACAGAATACTGGAGTCAAATAGTAGCTAAATGCTGCTGTGTTTCGTATGGTGAGTGTAGAAAATCTTTTTTACTGGAAATGAGGCATTCCATCTTAGTCCTCACAGGTGACAACGCATCTGCATTTTGATTCGTAATCGAAGATAGATGTAGATGTCTATGGGCCGCAGAAACTTCTTACAATCAGGTGTACTGTGTGCTCGTTTAACCATCCTATCCTATAAAAAAATCAGACCTTTGAGGTTTTCCCGATTATTCTATAATAGTATTAAAAATACATTCGTAACATATGTTATATTTATCATATACATTTCTTTTTATTTTCTTTCACAGAGTCTAGTCTGTGTTAGATAACATTGCTAGCTTTAATAAAGTACAGGATTAATTACTGTATACGCAGACATTATCGGGTCAAATTAACACTTCAATTAAACTTTCAAGTTTCACGAGCCTTGGTATGAGGCGAGCGTCTTGAGAGTAATTAGAATTGTTGAATATTGATCGTAAACTAAATATTTGAAGTACAGTTGGATAATGCCAGAGATATGCCTTTATACAAATGATTGTTTAATGTTCTTACATAATTAGAGTTTTAGAGCAATAAGAATCCTAATCGAGGAGTTATACTATAGGACTTAGATCTTAACGTGATATAAACACGATGCAGATTTATTATGTTTTCATCACTAAAAGGTCGTTTGATGGGGGAAGGATCATGCTCTAAAAGAATACCAGTGTAAAATTACTATATAATCTTAGCTTGCTGTGTATCGTATGGTAAGTGTAGAAACCGAATCACTTTTTATCGGTAACGAGGCATTGTATCTTAGTCCTCAGGGAGACATTACATCTACTTTGACTTTCAATCTAGGATATATGAGTCAAAGCATCCGCTTTTTAAGAGGTGGAGTGTGTGCTCGTTTGTTAATCTTATGCTGTAAAAAGAAAGGAAAAGAAAATCTCCCGTTCTCATTCCATCACCATGGTAATAGAAGTGGTACTATGGCAATGCTGTATAACGAGATAACAATCTAGCATGTTTGTAAAAGAAGAGGCAAAGAGAATGCGGTATAAAGCTATGCTTAAGTCAATTCACCCATGATGGTAAACAGAGTTTAAGGCGAAACACTATTACAAGCGGGATGATTAGCGATAGTTCTAGGCGATCGAGCCATGCTGCGGCTATGTTAGATGTATAGTTGTGGCAAGAATGGGTCGGCTCGACCGGGGATGGACCACGCTCTCACAGAATACCAGCGTAAAATAGCAGTCAAACGCTGCTGTGTTTCGTATAGTGTAGAGAAGCGAAACGAGGCATTCCATCTTAGTCCTCACTAGTAACAACGCGCCTGCAATTTGATTCGTATTTAAGGATAGATGTAGATGCTTATGGGCCACAGCAACCACTTACCATCCGGTGGACTGTGCGCTCGTTTGTCACCCTATTCTATAAAAAAAGATAACTACAATAGATTTCCATTGTATATTTCTATCTATGATTGAGGACGGATTTTTTTTTATAAAATTGAAGAAAAAAAAACAAACTTACAATACACCTGGAGATAAGTGGCTTTTGCAGTGCATCGATACCGCTGCTAACTTCAAACAAAGAAGGCCATACGTTGTCACTGTAATTGCAATTATAACCACACTGGCTCTCTTAAACCCTAGACCGGAACACAGCTGTGCAGGTTGGTGTTATTTGGCGGCTCAAGTAGGTGAGGGTGTGCTTCCTAGCGGGAAGTTCACCTGGGCTGAATGGTTCTATCATCTAGAACAAAAAATAGAAATAGAGAAAAAAATTCATTCATTCATACATACATGCATTACAGTCTATCCAGAGGAACGCAGGCCTCTTCATAAATTACCTAATACGTATTATTTGTGTAGATTATATTTTATAATGTTAATACAGTCCCTTTGTAATATAAGTATAAAAATAATTTTTACATTTTCATTAATCTACCTATTCGTTCATTAGATCCCATCAAAAGTTTACTTGGGTCAACAAACAGTTTCACGATAAGAATTTTATAAATAATATACATACACATCACAATGAAATAATTGTGAAACCAACACCATTAACCCCAAATTATTACATCAAAAATTTACGTGTTTTTGCTAAAAGTTAGTATTTCTTTTAAGCAATTTGGATATGGGTTTAGTTCAATCAAGTGTGAATTATTGGTTAGTGTTGACTTCACGCAACAAATTAAAAACTGTTTTTTTTTATTAAATAAAATCGTTGCAAAAATATCTAGGGTGGTGAAGTAGCTGTTTGAACTTCAATCATTCAAGTCAATCGTCCACGTTTTCCGGCATTCGTTCGAGACTTAGGTGTAGTTAATAGTTTATTTGTAGTTACGGCAAGATCGATTGCGTGATCTGACTGGTACTTTATAACATAACTTATCTACTTTATCAATACAATAGTACTTATTATTGCAAAAATCGTGCAATAGCTTAACTTGTAATTGTAATCTTCTAGTTTTTAAATTAAATAATTTATATTGTTAAAACAATTTTGAATAAGACAATTTTCTATGAGAACATTTAAAATTCATGCATCGTAGAAAGTTTTTTTTACACTCTTTCAAAGAATTCTGAGTATTTTTGTAAAAGGGATCCCTGGGGATATATGAATTTTGCCGTTTAAATCGTTGCCAGAGCGGGTAACAAACCCATATATACATCTTATATTCTCAATATGAGTATCTAGTGTTAGTTTAGTATTATAGTATAGTATTATATTATATTATTATATTATAGTTTAGTATAAACATATATTGCTTAATAGTGTTTTTAATTGTACTAATTTTCATCATTTACTCTCCTATTTTACGATGTAGTGGCGGTGTAAGAACATTCACTAACGCGTATCATCCCGTTTGTGTCGTAAGAGGGCGACACAGGGCAAAATCAGGAGATGGACAGCAGTCATCCTAATAACGACTAAACATAAAAACTGTGGTTGTCAACCCGCTTGCCAAGCGTGGCAACCGTGGCATTTATCTTTCTATAAGGCAATCTATGAGGGAGGCCTATGTTCAGAAGTGGGATTTGTAAATATAAGGGTAACTCTCCCATTTCAGTTTCAGGACTAAGTGTAAAGATAACGGTAACTCTCCCACTTCAGTTTCCTTCTGTAGCTTCGTACGACACATAGGTTGATATGCGGTATTAAATTATTTTTAATTTTATCACCCTACTGTTGCCATTCAGTTGTAAATATTATGATATGTCGAAGAAGATCTTGATATAGCAGTCGTCCCGTGCCATGACTATGTATAGTTCTTACATATACATATTATAAGATACGTTCAAATTGTTTGTTCTCTATCGTATAGGGCAGTTATAAAGGCAAGACGGGAAACGTTGACTTCCTCAGACTAGTACAATTGAAATTACTTATTCTTGTACGTATACCTAAACAAAAATGCTGCAAACATCTTATATTTACCATCTCAATATAATTTCACATTAAAGAGATTTCTGATTTCTAGTTGTTGATCTTAAAATTATAATGATTTCTTATATTTACGCGAACACTATACATTGATTAAAACTACTTTTACGGATTATATATAAATATATAAAAATCCGTAAAAAGTAGTTTTGGTCTTAAAATTATTTCTGGTAGAATTTCAGTCAGCGGTCGTTTTTATTTCACCATAATTTCTTAGTTTATTTTTTAATCTGTAAAAGTGCACACAGTCCAACTGATTGCAGGTGATTAGTGATGCCCTTCAACATGTATCTTCAATTAAAAATCAAAGTACAGATGCGTTGTCAACCCTGGGGACTAAATGAAGAATAATGCTGTAGTATGGCTCTACTAGGTTGAGCACGAAAATTACTATTAAAAACTTTCTTATGGTTTGATAACACGGTACGCTGAAACCCTAACAGACTGTGCATAGGAGTATATGTTTCACTGCTGAAAACAGAACTTCTCTCTTTTCTGAGAGGGTTTATTTCAGTTATTTGGCACTAGATTTAATGTCCTAATCCTGTATGAAACAATCATTTAGTCATAAATAAATCGCTTTTAATCTTGAGATATATACCTGCATTTCCTCATCAACTCAGTGAAAAATTGAAAAACAACCGTAACAAACTCAAATATAATTTTTTTTTTATTTACGCATTACGCAGTTTGATATAAACTGTTGTTAAGATGAAAAACATCATGTATTGTGCTAACAAGCCAATACGGCTTAGATTAGTGGCCAGGCGTGGTCGTAAAGGCGAGGGATGGCGTCGGCGAGCGTCCTCTAATGTCGTTAATCATGAAATGTGAAATACTGTTATGATCCCTTGCGTGCTATAAACGTTTGTTTGTTTTTTTTACGTAGTAGCAAATGTTATTGAAGGTCGAATACACGTTTGATAGCATTTGTGTACAAAAATTACCAAAACTATCTTTGATTCTCTTAAATACGGTTTTACTTGAAAGAGCAAATTACGTAAACGTTAAGTTTTCATTAACTTTAAGTTTTTTAATACTCGTATATGTGTGAGACTGTATCTTCAGACATATGTAAGTTATATTTTTATTCGATAATTTGAATGCTTCGTATGTCTTTAATAGTGTCTAGTGGCGAATAAGTACATCCACTACTCCATATGTTCCCGTGGGACAGATGACATAGAGGGAAACCGATGTAGAATATGGGCAGTAGCATCTTTCTGATAACAGCAAACATCAATTAAAATCAGCGGTTGCCAACCCGTTCGCCAAGTGTGACAACTATAGCAATATACCCCCCAAAAGCAACGACACAAGTAAACGGCCTCCGGTCCTCGGCGGCCTCGCTATTCCTGGCTACGGTGGCGACCATGGTAACGGTGGGGCAGGAGGTGCTAAGAATCTCCGGTGGAGGTTCGGCTGCCACCTTAGACGACTCGATCTGCCAACATATAACACACGCACACTGAGGACTGACGAGTAGACCCTTGGGCTTGAAGAAGAGATATAAAAGTTGCGCTGGGATATTATAGGATTATCTGAGGTCCGAAGGCAGGTAGAGGATACGGTGTTCCTAGAATCCAGCAACTATTTCTATTACCGTGAGGGCTAACATCTGTCCTAAGAAGGAGTCGGGTTTATTGTCTACCATTCCGTGGACAATAACACGTTATAAACTCTCGTTAACAACACGTTATAAAGATTGGGAGCCACGAAGAAAAAATTGTCGTCTGTTCAGACTGTAACTCTTTTGAAAGTAAATCCTACAGAAATGTAAGGAGATTCTCAATTCGACTCCATGTTCTTTTTGTATGTGTGTCACGCGATTTGTTTTCAATCATGAAACGATCTTACGAATTTTTCTGTTAAATAGAATACTTCAAAAGAGATTTTAAACAATGGAATAAGAAATAATGCTACCAAGTGGGATAATAGACGACAAAGTTTTTGATGTAACTATTAAGACAAGACTGTAGTTATGTTATCATAGACCTTGTAATTTTCCTAAGCCCACTCAAAAGGGTTCAAATTAAACTTTTAACAAGAAGTAAAAGCTAACTACAAAGTAATTTTATTAAAAGTTAAATTTCAGCGCCACTGTTATGTTTATAGAACCTTGAATGAATAGTTAAGTATTGCCAAAGTTTTTTTTAAATAAATTGCAACGGCAGCTTTTTTATAGATCAAAAAGCGAAGGGTAACAAACGAGCACACAACCCACCTAATGGTAAATATATGCTGTGGTCTATAGACATCTTCATCTTTTCATCATAAAGAATCTAAATACAGACGCTATTTCACCCCTGAGAACCATGATGGAATGCCTTGATTTCAGTAAAAAAAGTCACCGGTTCTCTATACTCACCATAAGAAACAGAGCTCTTATTTTACGCCGGTATTCTGAACGTTTTTGTGCTTTGATTGTGATGCAACAACTATATAGCTGGAGCAGAACTCCACCACGGGTTATTCTAAAATAAAGAAACATTTAGGGATATAACGGAACAAGGCCAAATTAATATTGTTACAGAAGTTTATGAAACGCCATCATTCCAGAATTTCCAATAATCGAACGGCAGATGTCAACAAAGAGGGCAAACTTCCGAAAGAGTTGGAAAGTAATATCGTACTCCCGCTGGTATCGAGTCAATAATAAACAATGGGGGCGTTTGATACACTTGTAAACTAATAACCCCGCCCCTTCAGATGTTTGTAACTTAGTAATAAACAATGGAGTCGAGGGAAACAATCCAATAATGTATTATATATTCAGACACGTTGTTTCTTGATGGTTTTAATTTTGATCAGTTAATTGTTATTTTTATTCATAAATAAGTTTGTGAACTCCAAAATTCTTGATAAAATAATAATGAAAAAATTTCGTCGACTTTCGTTTAAATTTCGAATATTGAATTCAATGGGATCATCCAAAGCATGAGACAAAACTTTTGGAATGATAGCTTAGTTGATTAATTTCTGCAGGCATTATTCGTTATGCGAACAGAAAAGTTATCATCGTATATTATTTACACTTTATTTTTTACGTATATTATTTCCATTTTTATCTTTTTCTCATAAGACGTAAACAAACAGTTAACTATCTCGCCATTAGGAGAATAGATTTGTCGTGAATGCTATGCTTGGTAGACAAATTTCGTATCATAGTATAGCTGTTTTATACAACTCATATATGAGATCATCATACTTTCATCTTATGAATGTAATACGTAATAAATTTATGTATGTATCCGCTAGTTGATTTAACTACACCGATAGTATTTATTTGAGTGATGGATTATCTTAACACACTAAAGCCACTGATGGTAAGCTATGATAAGCCATACGTTTAAAATATACGTACTTTAAAATACAAAAATAACCCCATCATAACTGTTTAACCAGAGCTATTCGTCTTCTTAATTTTTTTACGTGCACAGAAAACAGACAGATGATGAAGCTAGAGCGTGAAGAATTGGTAGAGCCACGTTGCAGCTATAATTGTATAGCACGAATGGGTCGGCTCTAATGGGGAAGGACAACGCTCTGACCAGCGTAAAATAGCAGCTTAACATTGCTGTGTTTCGTATGGTGAGTGTAGAGATTCAGAGACCCTATTTTACTGGTAAAGAGGCATTCCATATAAGTCCTAAGGAATGACAACACATCTGCGTTTTGATTCTTAATCGTGGATAAATAAATATATCTATGGGCCACAGCATCCACTTACCATCAGGTGGACTGTGGGCTCGTTTATCACCCTTATTCTATAAAAGAAAACAAACTCTTAGTTTCCCTCGCAGTGTAGTTGGTTTGGTGTTTAATCACTTGCAGAAGATAGGAGAGATTAAGATTATCCTCTATACAGAAGATAATCCTAAGGGGAAAACATTTATTTTTTGTTCAAAGGATCAGTATAACAACGTAGAAAATTTTTGGGATCGTCAATTGTTGAGTTATTTTGAGCAAGTTACAAGCTATTTGGAAATCATCATCATCATTACAGCCTATCGAGGTTTACAGCAGAACATAGACTTGCCTATCGATTGTTTCACGAGGGCGTTACTTGCAATAGTTGCAAGCAGTTTTTTATTCTTTAGCGTCAAGAAGTTATCAAGAAGATGCTGCTGCCCATCTCCTGGGTTGTTTCACTTCTGTTGCCTCATACGTCACCTTCGGGACGACAGTAGTGTAGTCGGCGTAGTGTATACTTTACAATATTAAAATATATAAGTCATAATTATGAATAAAGACGTTACAATGTTCTTGTTTTTTATTATTTAATTTAAATTACCATCCAATTGAAACGTTTTTTTAAATAAAATTGAGCCATATAATATATATCATACACAAGTATTCCACCGAACCCGTCGTCGTAGTGCAGGTTTTTATTAAGTAAAATATAATATTTCAGACTCTATATATTTAAAACATAGCGAGCTTAGTTATTTAAATAAAGGGGCAGATATATACGAATACACGGTGTATAATGCGTAATTAAAAAGAAACGTAGGCGACAGTCGTGAGGTGCATGGTGTCTTATCGGTTTAGTTTTAATTTGAGGCTGGCACGAGACACGCAAGGCGATCACGCAAACAAACGCATCGGTCTATGTTGAAAAGCGGAATACGTTTATTTTTAAATATATTTCCTTTTGTTTAATATAACATTCGAGACCTTTCTACGCCAGCCGGTAATGTTTTCAGCGATAAAATCATACTTAAATATTATCTTGGAATTTACTTTTTATGTTTTTAAAATAAATACTTACATAGGAAGGTAAACAAGGTAAAGTTAAGAGTTTAGCTACGAATCACAGGGGGCCGTTTGTACTTTTAAAATTGTGGGGACAAAGGCAAAGATAGGAAATGAGATTTCACGTCACAGTTTTTTCGAAACGAGCGGTTGCGTGACGGATTGTAAATAATTAGCTCGTTCAGCCGTACCTCCAGGGACGCCATCACGGCATTGTTTGTTCAGACGTAAGTAGTTAAAATGTCTTCCTTTATCGTGCCTTATTTTAAT
Organism: Parnassius smintheus behrii; assembly: GCA_036936625.1. NCBI lineage: Eukaryota > Metazoa > Arthropoda > Insecta > Lepidoptera > Papilionidae > Parnassius > Parnassius smintheus. The sequence continues at coordinate 16,094,030 of JAUPFT010000015.1, read as the reverse complement.
AATCGCTTGATAGATACATAGTAGCTATGCGTTTATACCGCAACGCTGCTTGTTGCAGCTTTGATTCCCATGCCGGTCAGATATTTCTTTCAAAAATTCATTATGTGTGTGCAATTTTTGCTTTAGATGAATACAACTCTTTACTAAAGTTTCTTTCGAAAAAAGGCGTTTTAATACATAAACTGCACATAGACATAAATCCAGAACAATATGTAATCGTAACAGTTATGAAAAACGAGCCGTGCGGGATTTGGAATTGTAACCCCAGCAACTTCGCAAACGATTCGCCATTTGTGAAAGGCTAACACATTGAAAAATACAGTGTTTATTATAGAAGTGGAGGCAAACGAGAATAAGGCACATCTGATGGGAAGTGACTACCGTCATCTATGAGCAAAACCCATTGAAAATCGGGGTGCATTAACTAATAGAAAGTAGCAGGCTTTTTGTTGAAGGTAATTCCCATAAATCCGAAATCCTTGGTATTATACGTGGTAGAGCCGTGCCGTAGCTTTACTTGTATGGTTGTAGCACGAATGGGTCGGGGAAGGACCATGCTCTCACAAAACACCAGCGTAAGATAGCGGTCAAATGCTGCTGTCTTTTGTATGGTGAATGTAGTGAACTGGAGACCCCTTTTACTGAAAACGAGGCATATCATCTTAGTCCTCAAGAGTGGTAACGCATCTGCATTTTGATCTGTAATCAAGGATAAATATAGACTTTTTGGGCCACAGCATCCACTTACCATCAAGTAGACTGTGTGCTCGTTTGTCACTCGTATTCTATTAAAAAAAAATCTTGTAAAATGCACAGAAGAGGACTGCCAACCATAGAAATAAAATGGATGAAATTTTATTTTGTCGATCGTGAGTTTGTGTGTGAAGTTCAACAGCTCAAATTAATTCGAACAATTCCTCCGAGTTACACTATGGTACCTACTAACGAAAGAAGGTGCAGTAACGTCGAATAAAACTAATTCTTCGGATTTTATCGCGTTTAATTTTAACTTTTTAAATTCCCGACGCTCTGGGCAGCGACCTTTTGCAGCAACCATGGTCACGGGGTGACAGAGGTATTTGACGTGTTGATATTATAGTTAACGAAGAATACCTTTAAGTTTTAATTATTAATATTTGGTTCGTTCCACGCAGGACGCGTTTACAGTATTTTGAAGTCTTACAATAGTATACTTGGGTTTGGATTTAACTTTATTAATTATGGGATCCCGATGGTTGTACCCAGCTACCGTTTAAATAAATGTTTTAAAATGATTTTGATAAGTAAAAGTGGTGCGATTTTGTGTATTAAATGTTTGCACAACCGTGGTAGCTCAGACGGTTAACGCTCGCTGTAAATATCACGGTACACGGATAACCCGGATTCGATCCCCGCCGGCACCAACGAAATTATTAATTAAAATTTTAAGTGCTGATTTACCACATGCTTGGAAGGAAATAAGGAAAACTAAATCAAGGAAAACTGCATTTCTGAGGAATAAGAAAAAATATTTTGTAGACATGTGAGGTTCGCTAACACGCATTTGGGTAGCGCGGCGGACACTTCCTTGCCCTAAAACCTTGTCGGAAATGAGGAGAGGTCTGTGCCCAGCAGTGGGACGTTTATAGGCTGCAATTTTTTTTACATGTTAACTATTAGTAGAAATTACGAAAAAAGTGGTTCGACGGTAATATAGAGGAAACTACAAGTTATGTTGTTTGCGTAGGCGCCGTAAGATACTATTACCACAGGTAAGTAGTTACGCTGCGCCTGCATTGTAGCTACATCAGGAATCATCATCGTGATAGAGCCCGCTGCAGCTATATTATGATTGTAGTGCGAATGGGTTGGCTCGACCGGGGAAGGACCACGTTTTCACAGAATACCAGCGTAAAATAGCAGCTTATTACTGTTGTGTTTCGTATGGTGAGCATAAAGAATCGGAGACCTTTTTTACTGGAAATGAGGAATTCCATCTTAGTCCTCAGAGGTGACAATGCATATGCCTTTTTATTTCTTAAGCTGGGGCAAATGTAGATCTCTATGGGCCACATCATCCACTTACCATCAGGCGGACTATGTGCTCGTTCGTCACGCTTATTCTATAAAAAAATCAGTTCACTAGGTGGTACAACTCCTTTTCTTTGAACTTCCAGACGGTCTCTTAAGAGGAAACTAAGAGCTAGCTAACCTAAGCCTAACCCTTCTGGGTAAATACCAACCCCTTACATTTTTCTGTCGCCAAATTGCAAAGTCTGAACTATCGTTCCCCGGTTTGAAGGGTAAAGAAAGCCAGTATAATTATTAGCTCTGAGGCGTTCCATCTTGGTCCTCAGAGCTGAGAGCGCATCCGTATCTGGTGAATTGTAAGTTCGTTTGTCACGTCAGTTTTTGACAAAGGGTGCACTTGACCGGGGACGGTCCCCGCTCGTACATAACTCTAGTATTAATAAATAATGCTGTTGTGTTTCGTATCGTGAATGTGAGGAACTGGAGACCATTTTTATTGCTAACGAACCATTCTTTCTTAGTCCTCGGGGATGACATCGCATTTGCATTTTTATTCTTTATTCTTGACAGATGTATGAGTCTGTGAACTGCGTTATCCACTTACCGTATAATTCTTTGGTCTTTGTGTTCGCTTGCTAACCCTACTTCTTTAAAATAGCCCCTTTAACAAGACCAAAAAATAATTAAATATCCATATTTCCCATAAAATATTTAAATGGTGGTGAAAACTGTAAAATCAATTTTTGAAAGTTGTAAAATTTCAGGTGTTAGATACATAGCTAGAAGCGAAGAACTTTTAAAATAGACACTTCACATTATCGAAATAGCTTTATGTGTTCGCTTTGTATCATTTTGTTGATCTAAGTGACTTCAAAGCTAATCTAAGCCCTAAGAAGGAGTAACTGAAGGACAATTTATTGGTTCATTGGAACTTGGCAATTTCTAAGTCCGTCATTAATTTGAGATTCGCCACAAGCGCTTCTGATACCCACGCCAAGTTTCGCAATATTTGAGCCCCTTATTTGTCGCTCCATTGATTTACAATAACTTAATAACGGCGACTTTGCTAAGTGCTATTAAGGATTTTCAATGGCTATTAATTTTTAAGATAAGAACGTTTTGACTCATATATCTTAAACGAGCAAAAACTAAAGAAATTGAAAGATATAAATATCATAATCTATATTAAATTGATAAATTTTAAACTACGGATAAACTGTGAAGTGGCGGTGTAAGAATATTCACTGCCTCATTACGTCTCGTGGGTGTCGTAAGCGGCAGAGAAAAGTTAAAATAAACGATAGGCTCTACAATTGAAAAAAATTGAAAACAACTCAAAATTATAAAAAAACTGCGGTCGCCAACCCTCCTGCCAAGCTTGGCAACTAAGGAAAATCCTCTCTATGCAGCAATATATGGCAGAGGCCTATGTTCAGCAGTGGACATCTACAGTATGTAATGAATGAATGGCAACTATGTTTTTACCATAAGTCGAAGGTATAAGTATCTCGTAAAAGACAGTTGCCTTATACGGGAATATTTTTGTATAGGATGAGGTTGACAAACGAGCACACAGTCCACCTAATGGTAAGTTGATGCTATGGCCCACAGACATCTAGATGATGATGAAGAATGAAAATGCAGATGCGTTGTCACCCCTGAGGACTAAGATAGAACGCTTTGATTACAGTAAAACGGATCTCCGGTTCTCTACACTCACCGTACGAAGCACAGCAGCATTAAGGTGCTATTTTGCGCTGGTATTCTGTGAGATTGTGGTCCTTCCCGGTCGAGCCGACCCATTCGTACTACTACCATAATATAGCTGCCGCTTGGCTCTACCACGTATGTTCGTCATAAAGGCGCGTTGTCTACCACAGTTTCATTTTAATTTAAAGTTGTTGTCAGTAAGATGCTACTGACCATCCTCTGTTTCATTTCCCTCCATCGTCTCTTATGAAACCTGCGAGATGATATGAGAACGCGAATTTCCATATGCCGCCACTACACGACACTTTTTTCCTTTCATTTTTTGTATCTTTTTGGGTAAAGATGCAAGAAATTTTATGACATCGCGATGGTGTATAGTCTCTATTTTCTAAGTAGCAGCGATAACCCAGATATGATGAGTTTCACGATTCAATTAATCGGGATGATGCTAATGACTCCAAATTTTTCTCATATTTTACTAATTATATGTCAATCAACTTGTAATCTATCTGAGAACAATTTAATATAATTGGAAGTACCCTACACCACGCTTAGAAATTTTCAGTACACACAATTACAGTACACGCATCTCGAAATTGAAGACCAAATTACATTACAGCTAATTACACTGTAGTTTAATATAACAACGTCTGCCACGTAGTGTTGTAAACGATCTATCGATTGTCGTCGAGTGATTTTATCGTCTGATCTTTGTTTATAATTAACCACGTAGACAATTTGCATCTGGTGCCGTTATGTATTACTTTAAGTGTATTCGAAAAATACTTATAATCATTAAAGCTAAGTCCAAATTTTTACCAGTGCCGATAAATTCATAGCACGATTGTGTCGGCTTGACAAGGAAAGAACCACGCTCTCATAAAATAGAAACATATGTATTTCTTTTCTTTATGGAGGATAGATATAATATATGTAGATGTCTATGGGCTACGATATCCATTTACCATTAGGTGGCCTGTGTACTTCTTTGTCACTTTTTTTTAACTTTAGGTTACCGTCACTTATATCGTTTGTCAACCTTATTCTATAAAAAGTGTTTTAAAATATGTCAAAATTTAATTTAATTTAAGCTATACAATGCACTGTCATACAAATTCAATTATTTATGTATCATATATGCCAGCCGTAATAATAACGGTTTGTTTGGTTGACAGTATTGTACAAGCGGATGCGACAGAATAAAATTAATGCTTTCGATTAAACAGGCTTCGTCGGAGAGCAGATCGCGTGCGAGTGATGCCAGCACCGACACCTTCTGGGAGCCGTCTGTGTCAAGTTTAATTGGACCAGCGCTCTTGCTCTTGTTCCGATGTGGAGCATGATTACCCCACCTTATTTATGTGGGGTCACGAAATTTAATAATGTTGCCTCTTGCCTTTAGGGCTTTGGTTTTCGGTCTATTTTCGACAACTCAGTTTCCATCGAGTTTGTCATTAAATGGTGAAGTTATCATCCTACTGATCTAAGTTATCCCACCAAAACCTTATAAAATAAATGCAGTCAAATTGACGTTAGATTAATATTATTATTTTAAATTTTAAAAGCTAACTTTGCACACGCTACAATATGAAGGAAAACATTGTGAATAAATTTGCATCACCAACAAATTGGAAGTATTTCGAGGGCATGTACAACGTAACCTCTGCGCAAAACCTTTTCATAAAGGAAGAGGTCTGTGTCCATCAATTACACGATACATTCGTGATACTTTCTTACGATATTAGTTTGATCTGTGTGTATTTGTGTATACATAAAAATAGTAAGCCCATTTACACACGTCTCATTAATCTGAAATTTTCCAGATGTATAACGAACTAATAGCAATGCAATAATTTCATGAGTATAACCTAGTATTCTAACTAGGTCTATTTTACTAGATCATCACAGCTCATGCTCATTGGAAGTTGTTTAAGTTGTTTTAAACTCTAATTTTATATAATAAATATTTATTTAAGCACAATTTTGAGTTTTATTTACCGTATGTAATCTTATATAGACAATTATTGATTAAAACTACTTTTACGGATTTTATCGCGTTTAATTTACTTTTAATTATTTTTATTTTTTATTCCCGACGTTTCGGTTGCTTTCCAGTACCCATGGTCACGGGGTACTGAGGTGACTGACGTCCCGATGTCATTGTTAAACTCGGAGTATCTTCAGCTTTTTTGTTTATTGTTTATGGTCCGATCTATGCAAAATCAACTATGTCTTGAGGTCTTGCAGTGGTATGCTTGGGTTTAGTTTTAATTTTATTGATTATAGGGTCCCAAGCAGGTGGTAGTACCCAGCCTCCTTCTCAATTGAAATTAGGATGTTTTTTAATTTCAATAGCCTCACCTATCATCCTTGGTAGGAATCGGTGTTCTTTCGCGAGGATTTGTGGTGTATCAAATCTGATGTAATGGTTGAGGTCGTCTAAGATATGATCACAAACTGCATACTTCCCGGAACTTTGATGCTTCACATCAGCTATTTGTTATGTATTGTATATGTATATGTTATGTATTATATAGACCATTATACTAACTTTGGTTTTTATTTGGAAACATGGTATATATGATTAAGATGCAGCAGGATAATGGAATTTAAACAACTGCATAGAACGTTTCAATAACGATCTCAACTTCGTTACGTATTGTACTCGTATTGTTAGTATTTATTCAATTTTATCCGTTTTTTATTTTATCGTAATTTATTGTAAATTACCTTTATTAAATCTATGCAAGATCGGAAGTCAAAGCAAATTTATATGGCAGATGTGAACGGCAAAGTTGGAAAGGGACGTCCTAGAAGACATTTTATCGATAAAATTGACGACATTTTGAAAATGGGCCACATTAGAAGTACCCTTGACCGACGAGCATGTATGCGTAGATATATGAATGTAAAGCAGGCGAAAGAGGTATGTCAGGATCGTGCCAAATGGAAGTCCGTAGTCTCTGCCTAACCCTTCGTGGTGACAGGCGTGAGTTTTTATGGTTTTTTTTAATGTAAATCTGAAGTCAAAGTTTATGTATGACATATGTAGAGTAATTTGTGCTTGTGATACTAGTCTTTTGATAAATCGGCTTGACTTTAAGGGTTAGATTCTAAACTGATAAGAGAATCCGTTCCCTAGTGATTAGGGTTTGGGTCCCGGGACGTCTCGTGTCTCGAAGTCCCGGAAATTTTCGTAATTTTAGTTGTCTCGAGTCCCGGGACTTTCGGGTCGAGACTGATATGAGTCGAAAATGATATGTTATCATTTTTATTTTTAAACAATTGAAGGAGCCTAGCGCCATCTTTCAGTTAAATTACAACAGGAGTTTCAGTTGTTTGAAGCAACCGGAAAACGGACAGAAAGTTTGGAACTACTGTATAAAGCCCTAAACACAATTAAACCGACATCTGTCGAAAACAAGTGTGAGTGTTCTCCTTGTCTGGTGGTATTATTACAAAAATCAGAAACAAATTGTCGAACAAAGCTGTTAACGCATTGATTTTTTTAAAAGCCTATTTAGTTTTTAACTAGCAAACAAGTCTAATTAATGTGTTAGTTGATTATTTGAAAGTCTGATTTATAAGTCTGTTTTATTATTTTTATTTCGATTATTTAATAATGAAACAAATCTGAATTGACAATGTTGTTATTATGACCAATGATTAGATTCTAGAATTACTAGATAATATTTAAGTTATCAAGAATTAGTATGATTTTTAACAAGGTTCGTTTTATAACTATAAGATTTAACTGCTTAAAAGTGTATTTGTGTCTGATTAAAAGAAATGAACAAAGCAATTATTACTGAATATATTACTGAATATTAAGGCTGAAATAACTAAAGTTAAAATTAAGATAAATTATATTTCTCTTAGTAACATTATTAATTCATTCACATCGTCATTCACCAGAAATTTACTAAATTAAAATTCATCAAAAAATGCTTACTTATCTTAAAAAAATTTTTCTTAAAAGTCGAAGTCCCGAGTATTCCCGAAACTTAGATAGTAGACTGTCTCGTGTCCCGGGGCTTAAAAATTGACGGGAATTCACAAACCCTACTAGTGATTCAACAGGGCATTTTTATCTTTCTTCCATTAACCACTACCATATATCTATTTGATAATTATTTTTGTAAAATTTAATGTTACAATCCGATAGCTACTACGTTATTTCTATTTATTCAACTTAATAGAAATGTGTGTTTTTTAATTCATACTTTGTTACAGCCGACAAAATAATTTAGATTCAAAAAAAGCAAGATATGACTTACCTATTGCCACCATAATTCTTACTTATTACCATTTACATCCAATATGGCGCTGTAACGATCTAATTTCATGGCGCCTGGTCCATTCTACGCTCGATTAAGGAAGAGCAAATTGCGCCATCAATTTCTGGATCAAAAGTCTTTAGCATTTGTAAAGAATCTTAAGTCTCTCGGGTGTTTTATCTTAGTTTGTTGTGCACAAACTATGATGGAGAATGAATGAATGAACAATTCTTATTCTAATTCCTTACGGGGGGATGGACTGAGTATATAGCGCAATAATGAGTTTGTCAATGAAATCTTTATATTTTTTACAGTTAGCTAGTTTGTTACACAGTTGGTACGTGGGGTTCACGTGTTTTGCAGTTCCTAAATGAACTAAATCTGCAGTTTCTAAATGAACTAAATCCGAGACTTATCATCGCCACTGTTGATAAGACGTCTAGTTCTTTTCTCGCTCAGACTAAATATATAAATATACTATACTTATATTTTTTTATGATTCTAAATATTTGATTAAAACTACTTCTACGGATTTTATCGCGTTTATTTTTACTTTTAATTACTTTTATTTTTAATTCCCAACGTTTCGGGCGCTTTCCAGCACCCATGGTCGGAATTAAAAAAAAAGTAATTAAAAGTAAAAATAAACGCGATAAAATCCGTAAAAGTAGTTTTAATCATGTGTAGTGTTCGCGTAAATATAAGAAATCATTATATTCTAAATATTCTTTATAATAAATAACTTAATTTGAAAAAGTATAAGGAATAGAAAGACCTTTACATAGTAAACATATTTAGGTGACGGCTAGTCTAACGTAGCCATACGTTAGACTAGCCGTCACCTGACGACGAGTGGCCACCATGTGACGGCTAGTCCAACGATACCAACCCACAAAAGAAGCCTCACTTATGCGCGAACGTGTTTTTGCATCAGAAAGCAGTACCCTCAGTTAACTGAAGAACTTCTTTTAAAAACCCAATACTAGCAGTATCACAAAAATTTACTAAACTTTGGGGTGAGTAATGCCTTTAAAGTACGATATAAATTATTTATGTTAAGGTTTCATAATATTATCATTACAAGGTTTCATGATGTCAATATAAGGTGTCATCATCATAATTACAGCCAACTGAGCAAAGCACGATCCTGCGCCACCACCTTCAACTTTAGGCTAATGGACTGGAAAGGATACACTAATCCGATAACATTTTAAAAATTTAACTTAGGTAAAACCCTTTTTGGCTTACATATTCCATAAATTTCCCTTAAACAGCTTTTAAAATTGCAACATTTTGTTTTAATTATTGTTATAACCTGGCTTTGTGCTCTTAACCGCTTTTGAGTGCTTACATTCATACAATTATCGCCACTTGGCACGTGGTAATGTGATGTTCAGTGTTATTATTATTGAAAATTGATACAACGAGTATTCCACTAAATAGCGGGTGAACTCGTCTGACCTCAATTATATTGTTTGTGAAATACATGATATTTCGGGTTGAAAATATTTATCATTTTATTTAAAATAATTTTACAATAGATAATAAAATTTCAAATTTTATACAATTTATATTAGATAATCAAATTTCACTTTTTATACAAATTGAGAAATATCGAATGTATTGATTCTATTACATAATGAATAAAATAATCGAAATATCTTATTATAATATCTTATTTAATGTTCCCATAACAAAACCTATTTAACGTGGCGATAATTAAAAAAAGTTTCAATTTCAATGTTTGATACACATTTCATTTAATTATTAGAATAAAATAATTAAAAATTCTCACACGATCAGAAAAATATGAAGAAGACCTTTTTTATGTTGCACACGAGGCGTTCCATTTTAGTGCTCAAGGGTGATAACGCATTCTGGTTTTGATCCTTAATCGAGGATAGATGTAGATGTCTATGGAATCCATTCACAGCATCCACTTCCCAGCAAGATGGACTGTGTGCACATTTGTCACCCGTGTTCAAAAAAAATATTTTTATCGTGTAAAACAAAATAAAAGTCTTAATTTAAAAGTTACAAAACCATAATATTATGCACACCGTACAGGTCCCGTATTTAGAATGAAACAATTTATCAGTGATTTGCGAGTTTTTATTTCAATTATAAAAGAAATGTAAACGAATAATACAGTAGGTAATTTATTTATTATTTGTTATATAGAATATGAAACAACGCTAATAGAAGAAGAATATTATATGAAAAATAGTTCTTCTAAATAAGAAAAGAAGTCCTAATAACTTCGTTAGAGTCTACACCTGAACGTGAGCCTCATCGTAACATAAAAAATATTTTCGTTTAAGTGCTTAGATAATACTTAGACTTATTGAAATATTTCTGGAATTTTTTTAATCATGATGACCCAAAATTTTCAGCAGTTTATTGTTAAAATGCGGTTTATTTTCTTAAGAAAATTGTAATAATGTAAAATAAGTGTAATAAATGTAAACCAACCCTTAAAATAGAAAAAGAAGAAATGTTACAAAATTAGTTAACAAGAACGAGTAAAATCGTCAATGAGTATGTACTTAGCCGTAAAAAAGAGCCTTTTGTTTTTTTATTCATACATACTGAGGACTAAAATGGGTTTTTTAATGTCTTGTTTCCAGTAAAAGAGTCTCCTCTTCCTAAAAGAACAGCAGCATCCTGAAAGCGGTGGTGAAGGGATCCTTTCCTAATATGAGACATTTTGTGTGGAGAACGATCTAAGGCTTCTTATTTGATCAGCCTTAACATAAATAATTTAATAATAGAATAGCTGACTAACACTTGATATTAGTTTTTTTCGTGTTTTCACACAATGTATTTTTAATTTTCCGAAATAAAGAACTTTATTATAATCATAAAAAATAAGTAAAATTAAGAAATACTTTTTTATATCAACTCATACAAAAGTTTTGTAGAAATGAAGCTCAAAATCTACAACAGTATAATAAACTAAATTTCTAAAATCAAGAATTGAAAAGAAACAGGTATTTTAACCATCTTAAAAAGGAGAAAATTACAAATTTGAATATATTTTTTAATTTCGGATGACGGCTCAGTGGCGCAGTGGCTTAGCAATGAGTTACAGCGCTAAGGGCCGCCGGTTCGAATCTCGCACTGAACAAGTATTTCTATGGCCTACAAGTAATTGTTCTGGGTCTGGATGTTTGTCCTTGTGCAATTTATGTATGTAAACAGCCTCTACGATACAGGAGAAAATCCCAGTGTGAGTAACGCTTTAAAAAAAGTGGAGATTGATATATCTAATCCTCAGGCATGATAACGCATAGCTGTAATTTGATTGTTAATAGAGGATATACGTAGGTATCTGGCCACGAATGGAAATTTAATAAAAAAGATAAGGATTAAAATACATTGGATATAGGGAAATTTAAATTTATTTGACAATGAAACGATGCAAAGCAAAACTGCGAGTTTGGTCCGTAGAGGTACAAATGGACAAATTTTCAAGTATATTTTCAATTTTAAGTGTCCCTAATTGTATTTCTGAAATTGCATCTAGCAGTAGACTAACATAGGCTGTGAAAAAAGTATGTAGTGCAAAAGTTAGGCAACGTACCTGCAATTTCCATGGTGGGGTTGTTCATGAGCTGCAGTCGACACTTACTATCAAGAAGAGTTGTCCGTCTTCTCAAAAAATATGTAAATACAACGATATAAAATAACACATTCTGCACATTAAACATAAATACGAAAATAATCCCGACGAATCTATTAATATTTTATATAATAATATCTATGCTATTATTATCGTATTGTCATTTAATTTAGGAATATGATATTGAAATAAATTAAAGAATTATGTAAATTCAGTCAAAAAAGTATCGGGATTTGTTTACGGTTCCTAATTCAATTTTATTTTGTTATTAGATTGGCACAACCGTTTTCCATTTTGGCGCGGAGTTTGAGTTATGTACATCTGTTATTTAGATTAAATACAGTGAAGTTTTTTGTTATATCATATCTAGTGTGTATTGCGAATTTCACAATGGACAAAAACATCGAACAAAGAGTTTTATGTACGATGTATTTGACGTGTTTGTTGGTTATATCAGTCATAATGCTCATAAATCCTCTTTCAAAGAAAATGTTAAAAAGGCGTTAGTTCACAAAACATAGATTACATTTAGATTGCATACTCAGTTGCGGAAACTGGGGAACAATGCGGTCGTGAACACATTCCAGCGTTGTTGCATGCATACAATGAATATTTCTAGAATTAGGTTGTATTTTACCTAGCACGATGGTAACCAAGTAATATTCTATGAACATTACGGCAGTAATACCGGGTAGTAGCGGTGTATAAATATCTACTATCCCATATCATCCCGTGGGAGTCGTAAGAGGCGACAGAGCGAAACAAATCAGGAGTTGGTCAGCAGCGTCTTCCTAATAACGACTAAATTAAACTGCAGTTGCCAAGCCACTTACCAAGTGTGACAACTATGGTAAATATCCCCCCTTATTAGGCAATCTATGAAGGAGGCCCATGTTCAAAAGTGGACTTTAATAGGCTGTAAAGGTAGCTACGGCAATAATTATGCTAAGTTGACCTGACAATGTTGCTTTTTGTGGCTATAAATCTCAGCCAGAGTCAGTATTTGTGCGTAAACAAAAATAGTTGGTGGTTAGGACTGAATTTGTATAATTTACATCCATTACTACGCTACTACTTACTTACTTACTTACTTATCTTCACGCACAATCCCTAACGGGGTAGCCAGACAGAACAGATCGCCAAGTGTCAGGATCCTTACATACCTCTTTCGCTTCTTTCAGGTTCATTAACCGGATATGGTGCGGATGGTCGATTGTTAAGGGCTGTGCAGTCACTTTACTATGACTGTAAAGCCTGTGTGCGGGTAGGGCATGACCTGTCACCCATGTTTAGCGTCCGAGCGGGCGTAAAACAGGGTTGTGTCATGTCTTCCTGGCTGTTCATACTATATCTCGACAGCTGTTTACAGAAGCTGAAAAATAGCTGTTTGGGTGTGAAATTGGGTGATATTAAAGTTAATTGTCTGCTGTATGCTGATGATGCAGTGCTTATTGCACCATCAGAAGCAGAACTGCAGGCATTAGTCACGTGTATGAAAGAGGAATGTGAAATTAAAGGTCTCCGTTTGAATGCTAATAAAACTAAGGTTCTGGTATTTGAAAAGGACGAAAAGAGAACGAAATGTGAAATATGGGTAAATCAGGAATGTCTAGAACAGGTAAATGAAATTGTATACTTGGGGAGTGCTTTCAGCCGGGATGGAAGATGTGATTTAGATGTGGATAGGCGTGCCGCTGCCGGAAACAAAGTCAATGGTGCCCTGAATGCATTAGTCAAAAGGCAAGGCGTGGTGAAGAGCGCACGCCTTGCAATACATAACGCAGTGTTGGTACCGACTTTGTTATATGGCAGCGAAACCCTGGTATGCCAGAAGAAGCACAAAAGCAAGTTGAATGCAGTGGAGATGCGATCTCTTCGTAAAATGTGTGGCGTTACCCGACCGAAAGCGAAACGAAGAGATTCGCAATATGGCAGGATTGAAAGATGACCTTATCACAAAAATTGATAGGGGCGTACTCCAATGGTTTGGGCACGTCGAACGAATGAGTGAAGACCGAATCGTGAAGAAAATATATAGAGCGAAAGTAAATATTAAAAGGTGTCGAGGTAGACCGAGACTAACTTTCGAAAACCATGTGAGCAAATTGCTCGAAGAGGGGAGGGTCAAGAGTACTCGGATACCTAGACGTGCATGTATGAAGAAGTTAATGAACCTGAAAGAAAAAAAAAACTACGCTACGGTTACGGAATTATCGGGAGTCATGATGATCATTTAAGATACCTATCTTAAATATATTTTCCTCTGTAGCTAACTTTTAATTATGTTGGATATATGAATGTGGTGTTATTAAGACTTAAGATAATCATCAAAGGCCATTTATTTTATCAATTTTTAGGGTTCCGTAGTCAACTAGGAACCTTATAGTTTCGCCATGTCTGTCTGTCCGTCTGTCTGTCCTCGCTTAATCTCTGTGACCGTTAGCACTAGAAAGCTGAAATTTGGTACCGATATGTGTATCAATCACGCCGACAAAGTGGTAAAATAAAAATTGGAAAAAAATGTTTTATTAGGGTAGCCCCCCTATATGTAAAGTGGGAAGTGATTTTTTTTAATTTCAACCCTAACGTGTGATATATTGTTGGAAAGGTATTTAAAAATAAATAGGGGTTTACTAAGAAAAATTTTTGACAATGTCAATAATTTCGGAAATAATCGCTCCAAAAGTAAAAAAACAATGTGTCCCCCCCCCCTCTAACTTTTGAACCATAAGTTTAGAAAATATGAAAAAAATCTGAAAAGTAGAACTTTATAAGGACTTTCTAGGAAAGTCATTTTGAACTTAGATGGAAAGTCGGAGCGCTTGCCGCGGAGCGTGCAATGTTGCACGCTCCATGTTCGCGCACGTACCCACTACCGGGAGCAGTTGCAGGAACGCGAAGCGCTGCTGGAGCGCGAACATAATGGATACCCACCTTTAAACTCATAAGTGAGAACACTTTTTGTGATGGACGGGAAACTACGGAACCCTACACTGAGCGTGGCCCGACACGCTCTTGGTCGCTTTTTTATTCGTTTTTTAAAAACATTCTTCAAGTTTTTCGGATAAAATATAGCCTAAACAACTCATGGTACGTTCGTGAAGTTTCATTACAATCAGACAAACTTCTTTTCATAAAAGTTTTTTCATGTATATAAACCCCCCTCCCCCTCCACCCCCGAACAGATGAACAGACAGTTATTTCGGTACGACAGACATATATTTTCAAATTTATTACTATGAAATGTGATCACAGAAATATATAAGGCACTATTATTTAGATTTCTGTGAGTGTGAATTAGCTCACTAGGTGACAGGCGTGAGTTTATGTACGTACATATATGTATGAAGATGCTGCTAGAATTTTTCATAAATTCTGCTATATTCACAAACAGAGATTTACAATATTTTATGAAATTTGAATATAAAGGCATATCCCTCTGTAAACTTTGGGCATATTCGTGATTTAACTATAATAATTTAAAAAAAAGAGGGTTCGTCGCCGATTCCAATGTGAATTACTTGTTGTCACTTAAAATATTTTAAGAAATCCGTAACGACTTATATCGATTTTTGACTTGAAATATTGCAAACCATGTTTTATCATTACAGCCCTTCACAAGTCCACTGCTGAAAATAGGCCTCCCCCAAGTAATTCCACAAAGCATGGTTCTGAGCCACCTGCATCCATCGATTTCCTGCACGTCTTACCAGGTCGTCACTCCATCTAGTGGGGGGGTCACCCTATACTACGCCTACCGGTACGAGGCTGCCACTCGAGAACCACAAGTGACACATAAGTGTTGATATTTTTGCCGCATACTACCACTAGCGCACATACTACAACTACCATTAGCAAGGAACGACAGTGCTCATAATACCTGAAAATATACCAATAATTACATGAAACATCTGAGTTTTTTGTAAGCTAATATTATAGGGGTTCTTATTTAGATTGGTATGGTGGAGACCACTTGACTTCAGTGACGTCATAACTGCAGCCGCTTATCTAAGTTATGCCATGTACCTTTTAGCTTCATGGCAGCCACTCATACACAGTTATGCTTAAAGAAGTTGGATATTTCTATAAAGTCTGTGTTTATTAAATACCCCAAATTCACGAAAGTTGCTAGCATGACGACTACTCATATAAATCCAAAGAATTTGCTTCTTGTAATAAACTATATTATTGTTTAAAATATTTTTATTATCATACAATACATGCAACTATTATAGTCTACACGCATACGTCTAGTCGCACGCACACAAACACCGTGCCGAAGTCTGCCGAACTGAAACGACGTTAGACGATGTTAGGTTTTGGGGTCTTAGGCTCTTAGGTTAATTTCGTTACGGAATTTCTTGATTCGGTCGCCGCGCTCAAGCCCGCAATAAAAGCTGCAATAGCTTAAAATTTATAAACAAACATTTTTTAATTTTTATGAGTCGGGATGCTAAGTCCCGAGCTTTTAGGATTGAAACCAATGTGTTTTTTATTCTTGTATTTTTTTTCGTAAATCCGTCGTAATAATAAAGATTTAAAAAAATCATTGAAATTGGAATAGTTTTCGATTTTCTACAGCCAAAAACAAGGTGACCGCGATAGTATAAAATTACCGAAGGAATAAATATTCGTACACACTTAAAGTTGAAGGAGTATGATATAGTATGTCGGTAATTAAAAATTTACAGTGAGTGCAGTCTATATACACCCCACTGCTGGGCGCAGGCCTGCCTTAATTTCTGAGAGCCCGATCGAGCCGACCCAATCATGCTCCAACCGATTATAGCAGCTTCGTGGCTCTTCCACGTAAATAAAATGAAAAGGAAGAAGAATAAGTCTCATCTTTTACTTATTTACTCATTATTTATTTACTTAATTACCATTGTACGTAAATACAAAGTTGAGTTTACTGTAGCACGCGGTGAAACGAAAACGGAAAGCATTAATTATATAAGAGGAAACCTGGGGTGGTATATCAACTTGCGGCACTCGTCATCCCGTAAGGAATTATGCCGGGAACGAGCCATTAGCTCACTCCCTCCACTTTACCTACCGCGGTGACTGTCACTCAAAGCGGTCTTTCAACGCCGTTTGTGAAAGATAAAAATAATATTAAAGATCATTAGCGTTACATCAACGCTTTAGGCGAGGGAGTATTATGAGTATTTTGGTTGAAACGTCTTTTTTATTTCTCATAAAACAAGACACGAATTAGAATAAGGTATGTTGCTTATGTACGGGAAATATCTGCCTTGAGAATAGTTTCATCTTTGTCTATCTATTTTTATACGGCATTTATTGTATGCTAAAGATTTTCCTAAAATATTATGATTTATGACTTACTCAGAATATAGTGTTTGGTGTTTGCCATATTCATTTTTATTTTCATTCTTTTACCGACTTACCGCGGTAGTCGTCGTTGTAGCTCAGAGGGTTAGCGCTCGCTGTAAATTTCACAGTACGCGAGCAACCCGGGTTCGAACCCGGCCGGCATCAATGAAATTGTTAATTGCTATTTTAAGTGCTGACTTACCACGTGCTTAGCGATTTATGACTTACTTAGAATATATTATTAGAATATTGTGTTTGGTGTCTGCCATATTCATTTTTATTTTCATTTTTTTACCGACTTACCACGGTTGTCGCCGTGGTAGCACAGAGGGTTAGCTTTCGCTGTATATTTCACATAATATTTTATAGTATTATATTTACTCATTATTTTTTTTGTTTTTGTGAGTGTTACTTATATTAAAAGAATATATACATATTTGTATTGATTTTCGATTATATAATTTGGTGTACATTATACACTTATATATTTCGTATTTTAAAAGACTTTGAAGCGTGACAATTTTTGTAAATTTTAAAACGTTGTCGACAAATTAAGCTGGTTCCAAACTTGCGTGACAAAAAAGACGTGATTATGTCACGTGCCGCGAACGTGCTTCCGATATCCGTGACATGCGTACCCCACCCTAATACAACTTAACATCAGATAGGCGTAAATACAGACAATTATAGTTCTAGCTGATATCTGCGATGCATCTTTAGAAATATATAAATCATTTATAAACTGAATTCCGGTTTTGCGTCATAAATTAGAAAAAAAATATATCGTGTTTAATACGTATCTTTTTTTCACGTGGCAGAGCCATTCTGCAGTTATATTTGTGGTATAGTTGTAGCACGAATGGGTCGGCTCGGCCGGGGAGGGACCACGCTCTCACAGAATACCAGCGTCAAACAGTAGCTTAATGCTGCTGTGTTTCATATGGTGAGTGTAGAGAACCGGAGGCCCTTTTTACTGGAAACGAGGCATTCCACCTAAGTCCTCACAGATGACAACGCATCTGCATTTTGATTCGTAATCGAGGATAGATGTAGATGTCTATGGGCCACAGCAACTACTCACCATCAGGTAGACTGTGTGCTCGTTTGTCATCCTATCCTATAAAAAATATCTTATTGTCGTATATGAAACCTATCAGTCGCTTTAAATCAATCCAATTCGCACTCTGCTGAAGGAAGTTGTTTTATAGCATCTTCTGCTCAGATGTTGTAGTGGCTTTCTTTCATTTTAATAAATTTTCGTAATTGTTTGGTATTTATGCACTAAATATTTAGACCGCAAAAGATGAAGTATTGCCAGAGTAAAATCTCTATTAACTAAAATCGCTAGGGTGAAATGATGGTGAGATGATTTAACATTCACTACTACCAGGCTTAATTTTAATTATAAGACTTTTAGTAGTTAAAATAATTTTCATTACTAATAAGTCAAATACAATTTTTTTGCAATGTATAACTTCCCTTATTCATTTTGCACTTTCACTTAGTATAAGATAAGATGCTTTGAGTATTAATAATATAAAACCAATCCAGTTGGTTAAATACTCAAAGCATCTTACAGATAAATAATCAAAATAATAAAAGACGCGGTTACCAACTTTGGCAATCTGGCAAACATTCTCCATCATCATCATCATGATATTTATGTTCTGCTCCGTACAAAGTGTAAGATAAGTGTTGTAATAAAGAATTTAATGATATCTTCTATACACCCTGCATTAATTTATTATATATAATATTAAATTATTATCAATTTTTATCGATATTTAATCAAACGATTTGCTTCAGATTTTGAAATTCGTATAGAAATGGATTGGAATAAAATTTTAACACGTGGTAGAGCCATGCTACAGCTATATTGTAGTTGCAGCACGAATGGGTTGGCTCGACCGGGGACGCTCTCACAGAATAACAGCGTAAAATAGCTGCTTAATTCTGCTGTGTTTCGTATGGTGAGTGTATAGAAGCGGAGACCCTTTGTACTGGAAACGAGGCATTCCATCTCAGTCCTCAAGGCTGGCAACGCATCTGCATTTTAATTCTTAACTGAAGATAAATGTAGATGTGTATGGACCACAACACCCACTTACCATCAGGTGAACTGTGTGTTCGTTAGTTACCCTTAATCCATAAAAGAAAAAAAATTGTCAGCGTCTATCTTTCCGTCCGAATACAATGTGGGCGCATTCATGGCAAGAAAGTGCGATTACCAACTTGGGCATCATCACCACTTACCATCAGGATGGATTGGATTGTGGTTCACCACCGGCTTATAATAAATAAATAAAAAATATTTAAGTATACAGTGTAGTAACATAATAAATAACAAAAACATAATTCAATTTGGAAGCAAATGCCGTTATAAGTTATTTTTTGTTTTATTATTGACGAATAACATTTAGGTACTGTTAGCTTTGAACCACGTACTTAGATTATGATAAATTACACAACAAAAAGAAACAAGTGACTTTGTTAAGTTGGTGTTTTGCAAAACAGATTGTTCAGACACTCAGACCATTTCGGACATCACCACGTACATTCATTTGATATAAAAAGTAAGAACGCGATATACATCCAATTTGGAGTCGTGATACAACGATACAGTACAATACGCGTGCTCTGAACGTGACTGCGGTCATGTCACGAGTCATGTCTCACACAAATTGCTTACTGGGTCTAAGACCACCTTAAACTCATTGTTGTAAAAGAAATCTTTACGTTTATTACTGTATTTATAATAAGTTTGGGGGTTTTTGTTAGGATTACCACTATGAGTTTCTTTTCTATCAACCACTCTGTCAACCACTTATAACTTTCTTATTATTGTCAAAAATCTTTATAATTAAGAGGATTTGCCACAAGCGCTACGTTTAACTATCGCATTACCAGACAGCTTGCACCTCAATGGCCTCGTCATTGGTTCAGGAATTTTACATCTGGCGTTTTAAGCGTAATGATTATACTATCAGAGATCGGAAACATATTATTTATTTATTTATTTATTTATTTACACTTTATTGCACCTTAATAAAAGGATTACAAAGGTCGGACTTAATGCCATAAGGCATTCTCTCCCGGTCAACCCGGGACGTTTGGAAATTATGTGATAGGTGACAAAATAAAATGTACAATAGAGTATTTCAAGGAAAAAAACTACTAATAAATTTAGGAATAAACTAGTATTATATATATATATATATATATATATATATATATATATATATATATATATATATATATATATATATATATATATATGTGTGTGTGTGTGTATAAACACAATAAATTTATATACTTAAAAATATAATACAGATAATATATTATATTTACATACAAATATATTATAATATATTATATTTATATATAAACATATACATATTTTAAATACAAATAGATATGTAACATAAACCTATAAATAAAATGACAACAAAGGTAACCAAATTGACAATATTAACTGTCATCTAATATCTTCATAAACTGCTTATGTATAGTGCCACCAACTTATCTGTTCAGTTTACAGAGTCGCTAGTGGAGTGCTTACTATTGCCATTTAAGAAATTCGCCGAGTAAATAGGTGACTACATATTCATTAGGTACACATAATATAAAATAAAACAAATTTCGTGTTAATATATTAAAATTAGTGAGAATTAGTGTTATTATATATATTATTTATATTTTATAAAAATGTCATTTACAAAATGGCGGCCTTAGTTCCAATTTTGTCCACCTGAACAGATAAGTTCAAAAGAAGCAGTATAAGGAAAGGGGGATGCTAATATGATTTTGTAAGAATTTGAAGCGTAGAGGTATATTGCAACTCCACCTCCTCCTTTATCTATACGATCATTCCTAATCAGCACAAACCCAGGAAGAGGATACAACGCCGAATGTAAAGCCGGTTTCAACCAAGTTTCTGAAACTAAGACAGCATGTATGTTGTTGTTAGAGAATGATGCTTCTAGCTTAGAAAAGTGGCTAGGAATGCTTTTTGCGTCAATATGGCAAACATTTAACGTTTTATCAAAAAAGTGAAAAATGTTCAATTGGCTACTTAAAGAGGGCACACTATATAATGATTTCTTATATTTACGCGAACACTACATATTGATTAAAACTACTTTTACGGATTTTATCGCGTTTATTAACGTTATTTTAATACTGTTAATTTATTGTAGATCGGACCAAAGACATTAATTAAAAAGCGAAAGGTACTCCGGGTTAACTTTGACATCGAGACGTCAGTCGCCTCTTTCCCCCGTGACCATGGGTGCTGGAAAGCACCCAAAACGTTGGGTATTGAAAATAACATAAGTAAACGCGATAAAATCCATTAAAGTAGTATAATCAGGGCACACTATAATTTATATGATCATCAAAAGATACAAAAGAACTCTCTGACTCAATAGAATAAAAAGAGTCAGAGTCAGACACGATTACGAGTCAGATAAGTTAATAGCATAATATACCCAATATAAAAATAAATAAAATAAAAATATATAAAAATACGATTTAAATAAAAATATTTATCGATATTATAAAAATATTTAACCAAGATATAGATAACAATGACTTAAATATTAATAAATCATGAAACCCAACAGTTAACTGTTTATATACTATAATCAGTACTAAATAACAAAAAAAGCAATTCTACTGAACTATCAATTAAAGCAGGAAAGAAATAAAAAAGAAACATAAGCTAAGTAATTAAGTAGCAAGCCAACACAGTGATTCCAATTATAAACAAAAATTATATAAATATTAAAATAAAAAGAAAACTAAATATTTTAGATATTTAGTTTAGCAGGGCACTACGGTATTATTATAATCGAAAAAATTAGCAATAAAAATCGGTTTAAAATAACTCAAGATTTTGAAAACAAATAACGTAAAAACATTAAGACAATTTAAATCTACAAAAGTACAAAATTTGGCTGTATGACAAAAGGATCTTGGCCCATGTTACGACTACTGTGTTGACCACCAAGTCAAAGAAATACATTTTGACAGCTGTCAGACTTATCGCACCAGGTTGGCATACCAAAAAAATGGAAATATTCGATTCTTAAAAAATCTATATCGATATTTAGAATTGGTAATCATTTACAGTGATTTGAATAATACCATAATAAATTAAAAACGGATCATTAAAAACACAAGATGTATCAGTTTCTTCGTATTTGTTGTTACTGCTTATTTCTAGAGGCACATTTATAAGAATTTAAGATTAAAACTATTTTAAAAATAAATTAACTAAATACAAACAAGTTGAGCTGTCGTTGTTTAGATTGTTATTTGATTTTCACTAATGCAGTCAAAATTAATGTCTCTTTCAAAGTCATCCATAATATTTTTTTTATTTTTCTACCTCTTTTGCCCAATGATCCTTTGTGTCATAGGCACATGCTTCAACGAATATAGAAGAAACAGTCTAAAAATTTAAAGCCGAGTCACAAAATAAGAAGACAAATACAAAATCACAAAATTACGCATAGTATAAGCTCCCGAAATGGCGGGATATTGAAATTACGTAGTGGTTTTTTCAGCGCGGCCTTGTATATGAGTTTTTTTGCCTACACAAATTTACATTAACAAATTAAAAAACTAAGATTGTTTTATTCATGATTTATGTAATTTAAGGAATTTTAAAAATAAAAACTAAATGAAACAAATAATACATTAAAAAAATTAATGACTCGATTATTTGAATATTTTTACCGATTATTTGAATATTTATGCCGATTATTCGCATGACTATTAATTTTAATCACCCAAACACTAAGGTAATGTACATAGCGACATATCATTGAAACGACGTCAAGTAAAAAAAGAGATACTAGTTATTTTTTAATATTTTACTTTGTTTGAAAGATTCAAATTAAAATTAGTGACAAAAAACTAAACACGTTGTAAATAAATATAGATCGAACTTTATAATCCGTCGGATTTACTTAAAAGGTTATTTTAAATCGTGTGAGTACGCTTTGCAAAGTTATTGCTGAATGGTTAACGTCAAAAGGTATTTCTTAGATTTGGTTGACTATATCTATGATCATTAGTCTTTGCCTTGTCTTTGCCAATATCTATGTCTAGCTCTAGCAACTACGGACTACAATAACATTTATCTATGGTAACATTTTAACACCTTTACGTACTAACAAACCGGCCAAGAGCGTGTCGGGCCACGCTCAGTGTAGGGTTCCGTAGTTTCCCGTCCGTCACAATAAGTGTTCCCACTTATGAGTTTAAAAGTGGGTATCCATTATGTTCGCGCTTCAGTAGCGCTTCACGCTCCTGCAACTGCTCCCGGTAGTGGGTACTGTTGTTTCCATCCAAGTTCAAAATGATTTTCCTAGAAAGTCCTTATAAAGTTCTACTTTTCAGATTTTTTCATATTTTTTTAACCTATGGTTCAAAAGTTAGAGAGGGGGGACACATTGTTTTTTACTTTTGGAGCGATTATTTCCGAAATTATTGACATTATCAAAAATGATTTTAGTAGACCCCTATTCATTTTTAAATACCTTTCCAACAATATATCACACGTTAGGGTTGAAATTAAAAAAAAATCACTTCCCACTTTACATATAGGGGGGCTACCCTAATAAAACGTTTTTTCCAATTTTTATTTTACCACTTTGTCGGCGTAATTAATACACATATTGGTACCAAATTTCAGCTTTCTAGTGCTAACGGTCACTGAGATAAAGCGAGGACGGACAGACGGACAGACAGACATGGCGAAACTATAAGGGTTCCTAGTTGACTACGGAACCCTAAAAATCACCAACACAAACTAATTTACTAAAGATTACAAATACAATTTTAGTTTACTACAGTATAAAAATCAAATAATAAAATAAGTTAATAATCAACATAAAACTATTGGAATATGAATAAGGGAATACTTAAGATACGTTATAGCAAATTATTTACATAAAATTGGAATACGATTGATTCTGGTCTAATTCTGACAGTTTATAAAACTAAAAATAGCTATTATTAGTTTTAGTGTTACCAGACAAAGTTAACCGTAATAGAAGGAAAAAAATACGAAAGGAAATGCACATAACCAAAATATAATAATAAGAATATTCACAACTTCAGAGACATTCCCCATTGTAGTAAAGTGAATTAACCGAAGAGAGATAGAAAAATAGTTATTTTTATTTAGTGTGACAGATGTTATGGAGGGAAGATGAATATAAGTTTTTTTATTTAATTTAAATGCACATTCCTGTAAGTGATAATAATGCTAAAACTTATTTTTACAAACTGAAGTTAAAAATTAAAAATTTAAGTTAATTATACTTATTTTTAAATGTAAATAAAATACGAGAGATAATTTCAGATGTTATCTGTTTTGCACCTACCCTCGAAAAAAAATTCTTCTGACTTCTGAACGATTGGTTCTTTAACGTTTACTTCGCACGACCAGGTCCAAATTAATAAAACTGTAAAACTGCAGTTTTCAATTACAATTTACCACGTCTTAATAGGCGGTGAAATAATTTGTATTTTTATTTCTCATTTAGTTTAAAAATAACCCGTAGACATGTGAAATACGCCATACGTAAGTTCTGGTGCAGCGTAAAACCTTCTTAGAATTTAGAGAAGACTTGTACCCAGTAGTGGGACGAATTTAAGCTGTAATTTTTTTATTGTAGGTAAGCATAAAAAATAATTCTTATCGGTAAGATTTTACTTATAGTTAATTACTAATTAATGACTTGGTCGTTTGGGCTTTTAAATAAATTTCTTTACATTTTTTTTACCTATTAAAATTATTTTAAAATGAATTAAAAATATTTTATGATTCAGGTAGACTATTAGAAGATCATTTCAAATAATCTCATTTTCCTAATCTTTAGGCCCCTACCTCTTCACACTTGCGTAACATCGGCGTGGCGGAAACTTTCCACTACGTTACACTTTTCTGAATTAAAAAAAGCCTGTTTCATGAACATTTTATACAGAGAAAGGTATCGTAAGCGTTGCAGCCGCAGAATAAATAATTGTAGGAATATCGTTTTAAATTTGGAAGAGTTATTATGTTTAATTAGGAATGATAATACTTTCATTGAAGTTGAATAATATATAACTTTAAAAAAAATTGTCGGTACGATAGGTGCGCCACCTACTAGAAGTTAATTGTACTATGTCTATAACCTTCGCGCAGGTGCAAGCAATAAGTTGACAAAGTTTTACCGCAATCTGATAAACGGTATGGCAGCACATAAAATACGAACAAACAAAAATACATTCTATATATTAAATGAATTGATTACATTAATTTTGGTGTTCTATATGTTCATCGTCATAGGTCCTAAAAGAGACGAAATTTTTTTTGGTATAAAAAAGTGACAAAAGCTCTAATGACTACATAATCTTTTTTTTTTTGCATTTTAAAAAACGTTATCCCCACACTAACATTTTCTCTAGTATCGTGGGGGCAGTTTACAAACATAAATTGCACAAGGACAAACATCCAGACCCGAAACAACTATTTGTAGGCCATATAAATACGTGTTCCGTGCGGGATTCGAACCCGCGACCCCCAGCGCAGCCACTTAGCGCAGACGCTTAAGCCACTGCGCCACGGAGTCGTCGGAGTTTTAAGTGGTAATTGTTGACTATCGACATTTGCAAGTATTTTCGAACAAGGAAAGCTCTAGATGTGTTGTCATGGTTAAGACGAGAAAGCCCACAGCAAATTATTTTACTGTCGTAGTAGTGGTGGTGTAAGATAATCCACTACACACGGAAACTGGGGATGGGCAGCAGCATCTTCATCCCTCATACCAAACGTGGCTACTATGGCAAATTTATCCTCAATGAGGCAATCTACGGGAGAGGTATATATCCAACAGTAGAATTTTACTGTTGTAGTAGTGGTGGTGTAAGATAATCCACTACACACGGAAACTGGGGATGGGCAGCAGCATCTTCATCCCTCATACCAAACGTGGCTACTATGGCAAATTTATCCTCAATGAGGCAATCTACGGGAGAGGTATATATCCAACAGTAGAATTTTACTGTCGTAGTAGTGGTGGTGTAAGATAATCCACTACACATGGAAACTGGGGATGGGCAGCAGCATCTTCATCCCTCATACCAAACGTGGCTACTATGGCAAATTTATCCTCAATGAGGCAATCTACGGGAGAGGTATATATCCAACAGTAGAATTTTACTGTCGTAGTAGTGGTGGTGTTAGATATTCCACTACACATGGAAACTGGGGATGGGCGGCAGCATCTTCATCCCTCATACCAAACGTGGCTACTATGGCAAATTTATCCTCAATGAGGCAATCTACGGGAGAGGTATATATCCAACAGTAGAATTTTACTGTCGTAGTAGTGGTGGTGTAAGATAATCCACTACACATGGAAACTGGGGATGGGCAGCAGCATCTTCATCCCGCATACCAAACGTGGCTACTATGGCAAATTTATCCTCAATGAGGCAATCTACGGGAGAGGTATATATCCAACAGTAGAATTTTACTGTCGTAGTAGTGGTGGTGTAAGATAATCCACTAAACATGGAAACTGGGGATGGGCAGCAGCATCTTCATCCCTCATACCAAACGTGGCTACTATGGCAAATTTATCCTCAATGAGGCAATCTACGGGAGAGGTATATATCCAACAGTAGAATTTTACTGTTGTAGTAGTGGTGGTGTAAGATAATCCACTACACACGGAAACTGGGGATGGGCAGCAGCATCTTCATCCCTCATACCAAACGTGGCTACTATGGCAAATTTATCCTCAATGAGGCAATCTACGGGAGAGGTATATATCCAACAGTAGAATTTTACTGTCGTAGTAGTGGTGGTGTAAGATAATCCACTACACATGGAAACTGGGGATGGGCAGCAGCATCTTCATCCTGCATACCAAACGTGGCTACTATGGCAAATTTATCCTCAATGAGGCAATCTACGTGAGAGGTATATATCCAACAGTAGACTTTTAATAAGCTGCTATGAATGAGCGTAGTTTATTTTAGTGGATTTCTCCTTACCCTTTAAGAGGACTGTGAAGTTCCGATACGCGAGTAGGTATTCAAAAATGCTGTGTGGAGCATCGCTCCCTCCGTATCGCCGTCATGCGATAGAGAGAGTTGCAAATGTTGGAAGTAATTGCCTACATTTCCTTTTTAAAACATTGTTTCGAGCGATAACGTTAACCCTAAACCTTTTCGAAATATGACAATTTTCTTCTAGTCTCATTAGACTCAGTATATCTTAATGTAGATCTGTACGTTTTTCTTTTTAAGTCATTCAGTTTATTTTAATTCAAAAAGTTAAAAATGCACTAGGAGGTTTTTAAGTCAAAAATATGGATATATAGATGCTAATAACTTATATCGTAAGCAATATTTTCTTAAAATAAAAACGTAACTGCCAGTTTTTCACTATATCTACAACATTTCCAAAAATTATGAAAATTAGACTATGTATATATGGAGGGAAAATGTTATCGCTTTTTGTATGAAAATTTACAGCTTCACAATCCTCTTAAGCCGCATCATAGAAGTGAGCGCATTTTCGATAGGCGACAGAATAGATAGAAGGGTATTTCCAACCAGACGGACTTCTAAACAGAAAATAAAATCTACCACCGAGTAATCTTTACACAGGGTTATTTTTCAGAGTACCCAAATTTTAAACGTCAGTTCAAATATATAAATAATGATGAACCATTATCGGTGTTTTTGAAAATACGAGAAAAAGTACAAGTAAAAGTAAAGTAGAAGTCTTACTACTTTTATTTGAAATTATCCCAAATTGAATGATACCGATCGACCCTTACGAATGTGTGCGTGCGTTGTAAAATCATTTAAAATAATGAATTACCACGCGTTTTGAATTTAAAAGATATTACAGGACTTGTTTGAGATTTTTTAATTAGTTTTTCTTCACAATAACCCTACATATATAATTCTTCTGTCCCTGTGTATGTGACTGAACTCCCTAGATGGCTGGGTCAATTTTGATGAAATTTTCCATAGCATATTTCGGAGCAGAAATCCCGTAGCAAATTTGGGTATAAAAAACACACGGAGTAAGTAATTTTATCACAAATACCCATACTATTTAAATTAACAACAAAACAATAAACAATTACATTAAAACTAGTACGACCACTAAAGCACCATTATTGTTAAAAACAAGACGCGGCCCGATAACATCGTAGTGGGGAGATTGATATCGAGACTCACATAAACAACCTCTTTTCACTTTAATGACGTCAGCTGTAACAAAATATCGACAAAATACGTCGACTCTACCGCATAAAAACGGGATGTAAAAATGATTAAATTAATCAAATAGTCTCGGCGTGACTTTGAGGATCTACCCGATGCGAATTGACGGCATTATTAGTCTTCCACCGTAACAGCTCATCATAGGGCGTATTTCAATTTGGTCTAATGCAAATTTAATACGCTCCCTGCGGCCCGAGAAGGGTTCCAAATCGAGTTTCTTTGTTTTCCTCTTCGTACATTGGCCTTCCTTAGGACTGTTCGGGGTAAAAAATACACGTACATAGTGATTGTACAATTGTTAGGCTAATTATTCACTGGGGTGACAGTGCTAAACTGTGACACATTAATCTTGATTAATTAAGGTTTGTCTTACCTTCGCCCTTTGAAGAATAAAACGAAGGGTGTATAAGTCACGTAAAGTAAACAATATATTTAACTAGGTTTTACGAGCATACTAAGTGAATGGATCTCTCTAAGAAAGTAAATTAAACCCTAATTATTTAAAAAAAAAACTGTCATGAATTTGCGTTACGCTTTTGGCTGTAGCGGTTTTATTCATAAATTTTTCAATCAAGCTAGCAGAAACCTGATGGTAAACGGATACTGTAAATCATTTGCGGTGTCATGTAAGAGTGACAAACGAGCACACAGTCCACCTGATGGTAAGTGGATGCTGGGGCCCAAAGACATCTATATTTATCCTCGATTAAGAATCAAAACTCAGAGGCGTTGTCACCCCTGAGGACTAAGATAGGATGCCTTGTTTCCAGGAAAAAAAGGGTCTCAGGATCTCTACAGTCACCATACGAAATAGCAGTATTGAGCTGATATTTTACGGTGGTATTCTGTGCGAGCGTGGTCCTTCCCCGGTCGAACCGACCCATTCGTGCTACAACCATAATATGTGGCTTTACCACGTATAATAAAATAAAACATTATTAAAGTTACAGGAGCGTTATCACTTCTGTAGGACTAAATCTCTAAGGCTGTCATAAAGAAGCCGCAAATCTGCTGGCGTTACAGTTGCTCAGGGATGGGGATAATAACTAACCAAGATGATAAGATGAGCTGCATGTTGGTTGCCCCCTCTTCTTTAAAAAAACCTCAAACCAGAATACAACAGTGAATTACATAAGGTAAGACGTGGTACGTTACCAGACGGACTTTTAGGCAAAACGAAAACCTTACTGCCTAACTTAACTAACTACTAACTTACTGTAAACACTACCGCCAGCTTGTTAATAATATACTATGATAATAATACGTGTGTTAAATGTACTTAAATATTATTTTATATTTTTGTAACATTTTATTTTTCAATTATTATTATTTGTTGTTATATATGTATTTTCATAGTTGTATGTATGGATGTATCTATATGTTTTAATTATTTTTATTTTATTTTGGGTATGTTAATATTATAAAATTTATTATGAGAGTGCACACAAAAACCGATCCTCTTTGAATCTGTCCAGTACAGTATCAGACCTGCTAGAAGAAATTTCAAAATGAAATAAGTAGTTTCTTTGGACAAAATATCTTTTTTATGTTTCATTGTAACAATACTTTGATTGTTCATAAATTGAAATAATACTAGTTTTAACGGAATTTATCGCGTATATTTAACTTTTTTACCCGACGTTTCGAGAGCTTTACAGCACCCATGGTCACGGGAAGGACTGAGATGTTCAACGTCCAGCTGTCATAGTTAACCGCGGTTACCATAAATTAAAATTTTAACTTTTGTTCCGATCTACACAGTATGAGCTTATGGTATCATGGAGTCTTGCAGTTGTATGCTTGGGTTGGGATTTAATTTTATTTATTATAGGATCCCAAGCAGATGGTAGCACCCAGCCATCTTCTCTATTGAAATTAGGATGTTTTTTGATTTCAATAGCCTCGCGAATCATCCTTGGAAGGAATCGGTGTTCTTTAGCGAGGATTTGTGGTCTATCAAATCTGATGTAGTGACGGGGGCGATCTTGTACATGTTCACAGACTGCAGACTTCCCGGAGCGTCGATTCTTCACATCAGCTATATGTTCTTTGACGCGGGTTTTAATTGATCTTATAGTTTGTCCTATGTAGGAGAGACCACATTCACAATCAAGCTTGTACACTCCTGCATCTTGCAGAGGGACGTTACACTTGACTGATGGCAAAAACTGACCAATCTTCTTCGGCGGCTTGAAGTATGTTTTGATGGAAGCGCGCTTCAAGATGTAGCCAATCTTGTAGGCGTGGGACCCGAAGCTTGTTGTCATTGCAAAACTTGCTTGACATGTTGGAACTCGGCAGCCAGGTGTTTACTGTCACAGATCCCTCGTGCTCTCTGAAACAAAGATTTACCCACGGTAGCTAACTGTGAAGGATGGTTTTTACCATCAGTCAAGTGTAACGTCCCTCTGCAAGATGCAGGAGTGTACAAGCTTGATTGTGAATGTGGTCTCTCCTACATAGGACAAACTAAAAGATCAATTAAAACCCGCGTC
The DNA here is from genome assembly GCA_036936625.1 of Parnassius smintheus behrii. Taxonomy (NCBI): domain Eukaryota; kingdom Metazoa; phylum Arthropoda; class Insecta; order Lepidoptera; family Papilionidae; genus Parnassius; species Parnassius smintheus. The sequence goes on along the minus strand of JAUPFT010000015.1, from coordinate 16,063,281 downwards.
AAAGAACATATAGCTAATGTGAAGAATCGACGCTCCGGGAAGTCTGCAGTCTGTGAACATGTACAAGATCGCCCCCGTCACTACATCAGATTTGATAGACCACAAATCCTCGCTAAAGAACACCGATTCCTTCCAAGGATGATTCGCGAGGCTATTGAAATCAAAAAACATCCTAATTTCAATAGAGAAGATGGCTGGGTGCTACCATCTGCTTGGGATCCTATAATAAATAAAATTAAATCCCAACCCAAGCATACAACTGCAAGACTCCATGATACCATAAGCTCATACTGTGTAGATCGGAACAAAAGTTAAAATTTTAATCTATGGTAACCGCGGTTAACTATGACAGCTGGACGTTGAACATCTCAGTCCTTCCCGTGACCATGGGTGCTGTAAAGCTCTCGAAACGTCGGGTAAAAAAGTTAAATATACGAGATAAATTCCGTTAAAACTAGTATTATTTCAATGTGTAGTGTTCGCGTAAATATAAGAAATCATTATGTTCATAAATTGTGAAATAAATAAAATAAAAAATGTTTTATCCAGTTTCGAATTAAATGAAAACATTTAAAAAAATTAAACGATTGCTATTTCCATTCAATTAAAAGTAAGAGTGACAATGTAGCATTTAGTTCGCCCGATGGTAAGTGAATATGGTGGAACTAAAACCTATTATCGATATGTGTATTTAGATATGTGTATTTTTTATATCCCTGAAGGACTCGTTACTAGTAAAAAGGGTCTCCAATTCTTGTCACTCAACATACGAAATAGCACAGCGTTACGCTACTAATTTAAGCTTGTATTACGTGCGGGTGTGACGCCTCCCAGTGGAGCTAACCCATTCGTAAAACAGCCATATTGAGCCTTATTTTAAGGCTATAGAAGTAACTTCTTTTTATTTTAATAAGCTACTTAATGAAATCAGTCAAAACCAGCTATGTTCTAGGATAATATTCGATTGTAAGCCTTAACAAAAGGCTTATTAAAAAAACATATTACGTAACCAATAAAATTCTAATACCTCAACATGGTTATCAACCTTTCTGTATTCTGCAGGACATTTCCACAATAGCAGTTGCACTGAAAACTAAAATAATCCTGTAAAAAGGATAATACATATTACCCTATATCTCGCATGCAAGCTGCTCAATGCCATGCCATGTGGGCACCGAGAAAAATATGCGAACAGCTATCTAAAAAATAAACTTTAGAAATTCTGAATTAAAAATCGGGATTTATATAAAATATTACTCATGTGAAGTTTTTCTTAAATTGGCCCTCTTGCTAATAAGCGAAATAATCAACCCACTCTAAAAACGGTCATTTTACGAATAGTAGATATAGTAAAGTGCTCCTCATCTGCCTTACGGAAAAATGAGGCTTTTTTGAACGTGTAAATAATGATAATTATCTCAATAAAAATATAAAAATTGGCACAAAATCGCTATTTAAACGTATATCTCGCAAAAATTCAATAATGGAACCGTGTAAAAATTTAATCATATAAAAAGTATTATTATTTTTGGTCGCGTTGAAAACCATTAACATTAGCAATCAAAGCATGTCAAAAGTATTCTGCTGAACATAGGCCTCCTTCATCGATTGCCTTACACTTACTTTTTTAGTTTTTTTATTCAGCTATTGTCAGAAACATACTGCTGCCCATCTCCTGATTCAGCTTCCCTTTATGGCGTCTAACGATACCCGCGGGATGATATGGGGTAGTGGTATTCTTACACTGCAACTACAAGCTTAAAACACATTTTTTAAACTATTTTAATTTTATAACAAAAAAATTAAAACAGTTCAAGCGCTCGCGCGAGTATTGTTTGAGGTTTAACGTACGTTATTTATTCTAAAATTTTATTTAGAAAGCTTAAGTTTTAGCTTTTAAGTGCCCAAATTGCGTGGAGTGGGGTAATGTTTTCATATCACCCTACAAGACTGGCATAATCCTCACGTTTGCAAGCGGATGGGCGGTCGTAGTACGAGTAACAAACGTTTCACACCTTTGACGCTTTTTTCCATATTCAGTCTGATATTTTACGCTCTTCGTAAGCAAGATAGTTATTTTTATCCCGCCGTTTATCGGAATACATTAGATTGTTTTAGCATATCACGTATTCGCTTCTCACGCAGTGGCGTAGCAAGATGATCCAGGGAGCCATTGCCCCGGGCGGCTGATTTTAGAAAAGAGCATTTCGAAAGAGAAAAGTCCTCTACTTGCCTTTGTTTTATAATGAGAGCAGTAAAACAAAAATATAGTTTGAAACAGATAAAATTTTGTAAAAAAATAGTCGTATTTAAAACTTAACGTACGTTAACGTACGCTATATCATTAATAATTATGAAATCAGAGATAGTCATCTCCTCACACGCACTAGGTAAAGGTAGAGATAATTAAAATATACCTACATTATATTACTTTTTCATTCTATCATTCAATCCAGCCTATGAGAAGTACACTTTTTCGAACATAGTGATGCAAATATATTGCCTGAGAGATCTATATTTGCCTATGTTGACACGCTTGGTTGGCATCCGCAGTTTTTATTACTGTAAGTCGTTGTCAGTAAGATGCTGTTGCCCTTCTCCTGTTTTCCCCCTTGTTTCGCTTCCAGAGATACCAGTTCCTCCTTTCTTTATTTATTTTTAAATACCGTGTTGTGGCGGTGTAAGAAAAACCACTATCACATAAAGTCTCGTCGATATTGTAAGAGAGATAACTCAAAATAATAAAAGAAGTAAGGTTGAAAACCCGCAACGTCTCGTTATTTGATCAAGTAGATTATTAAAATAGAAAGCAGTGACTACGACAGCCTTAAAATAAAGCTCAATGTGGCTGCTCTACGAATCATACCTCGCACATAATAAAGGTATAAATTAGTAGCATAATGCTATTCTTTTTCGTATCTTGACTGACAAGAACTGGAGACCCTTTTGTTACTGTTACTAAGACAAAATACCCCAGTGAGGCAATCAATGGGGGAGGCCTATGTACAGCAGTCGATTTTTATAGGCTGTAATGGATGGATGGATTTTTATGTTATATAGTTGTATACTAAGATTTTACTTTACCTTTGCTATACAAATATAAAAGAAGATTTACTGATTTTGTAATTTTTAGATACTTGCAAAGTAGCTTGGCTTAACTTTAGTCTAACCATTACGATTCACACAATTTATTTCATATTACAACAGAATGGGGTCACGGATTTTCTCTTACGCAGCCGTCACATGGCAAATGGGAGTACTAGACATTGTTATTATAATTTTTAACAACATTAATATCAGTTTGGCTTATTTATTTTTCTATAAGTTGTCAATTGCAAGCGAATCTTGTTACAAGAAAATAGGAAAGTATAAAAAGTTATATTGAAGTTAACTGCAATACATTTATACGTGGTAGAGCCACGTTGCAGCTATATCATGGTTGTAACGTGAATGGGTTGGCTCCACCGGAGAAGGCTCACAGAATACCAGCGTAAAATAGCACCTTAATGCTGTTGTGTTTCGTGTGGTTAGTGTAGACAATTGGAGACGCGACTGGAATGAAAGCATTTCATCTCAGTCCTCAGGATTGACAATATCTGCATTTTCATTCTTAATCCAGGTTAAATGTAGATGTCTATGGGCCACAGTATCCACTTAGCATCAGGTAGACTTTGTGCTCGTTTGTCATTCCTATTATATAAAAAAACATATGAAGACAAATGAATCAAACGATATGTATAAGCGTTTTTTATATGACAATGGAACCCTGCAAAAGTACAAAATTTTATCACGCTGCCTAAGTGTAACTTGGTAGAACTAACTGTCCTATTAAAATATATATTCTCTCTCTCTCTCTCTCTCTCTCTCTAACAGTCACAGAGTCATAAAATAGTAAAATAAATAAATATATATATCCCAATTTTGAAAGTTTGTTACAAAAAATTTTACTTTAAAAATTTTCATGTTGTAAATGACAATAAACTTAAATTATTATCATTCCACTTCTTTATAAGTTCACTGCTTAATAATAATAATAATAATAATATTCCACAACTATCACACAACGCCATCTAGTCCCAATTTAAGCAGAGCTTGTGTTATGGGTACTAGACAACTGATAAACATACTTATATATTTCTAAATACATAAATATTATAGATAAATTACACCCAGACACAGAACAAATGATCGTGCTCATCACACAAACATTTGCCTGGGTGGGAATCGAACCCACGACCTCCGGCATAGCAGTCAGGGTCACTAACCACTAGACCAACAGGCCAGTCAAAATAATATTAAATAAATAATAGTCAAATTAATAAAAGGAACCAATGCCGAAATACGGTCCTGCTAGAGAAGTTTGAACGTGCGGTTCGAAGTTTGAAATGTGGTAAGGCTGCGGGACTAGACAGAGTTACTGCTGAAATTGTCAAGTACGGTGGGCCTCGCGTCTGGGACAGCTTTCGTCGGCTGTGCAATTTGTGCTGGCGGACGGGAGATGTCCCAGATGATTGGCGATCCGCGGTCATTGTGCCTTTATATAAAGGTAAAGGTTCGCATTTTGACTGCGGGTGCTATCGGGCGATCAGCTTGACCAGTTTAGCAAGTAAAGTTTACTCGAAGGTTTTGACACGCAGGATGCAAGAGAAATCGGAAAGATTCTTATGGGACGCACAATGCGGATTTAGACCTGGAAGAGGATGCACGGATCAAATGTTTTCTCTCCGCATGATCACGGAGAAGCTTCTGAGTGTTAACCAGAGGATTTTCTGTGCTTTTGTGGATCTGGAGAAAGCATTTGATAAGGTTATAAGGAAGAAAATGTGGGAACTGTTGCCGGGATATGGTGTCGATGGTCGATTGTTAAGAGCTGTGCAGTCACTTTACTATGATTGTAAAGCCTGTGTGCGGGTAGGGCATGACCTGTCACCCATGTTTAGCGTCCAAGCGGGCGTAAAACAGGGTTGTGTCATGTCTTCCTGGCTGTTCATACTGTATCTCGACAGCTGTTTACAGAAGCTGAAAGATAGCTGTTTGGGTGTGAAATTGGGTGACATAAAAGTTAATTGTCTGCTGTATGCTGATGATGCAGTGCTTATTGCACCATCAGAAGCAGAACTGCAGGCATTAGTCACGTGTATGAAAGAGGAATGTGAAATTAAAGGTCTCCGTTTGAATGCTAATAAAACTAAGGTTCTGGTATTTGAAAAGGACGAAGAGAGAACGAAATGTGAAATATGGGTAAATCAGGAATGTCTAGAACAGGTAAATGAAATTGTATACTTGGGGAGTGCTTTTAGCCGGGATGGAAGATGTGATTTAGATGTGGATAGGCGTGTCGCTGCCGGAAACAAAGTCAATGGTGCCCTGAATGCATTAGTAAAAAGGCAAGGCGTAGTGAAGAGTGCACGCCTTGCAATACATAACGCAGCGTTGGTACCGACTTTATTATATGGCAGCGAAACCTGGGTATGCCAGAAGAAGCATAAAAGCAAGTTGAATGCAGTGGAGATGCGATCTCTTCGTAAAATGTGTGGTGTTACCATAGCCGACCGAAAGCGAAACGAAGAGATTCGCAATATGGCAGGATTGAAAGATGACCTTATCACAAAAATTGATAGGGGCGTACTCCAATGGTTTGGGCACGTTGAACGAATGAGTGAAGACCGAATGGTGAAGAAAATATATAGAGCGAAAGTAAATATTAAAAGGTGTCGAGGTAGACCGAGACTAACTTTCGAAGACCATGTGAGCAAATTGCTCGAAGAGGGGAGGGTCAAGAGTACTCGGATACCTAGACGTGCATGTATGAAGAAGTTAATGAACCTGAAAGAAGCGAAAGAGGTATGTAAGGATCGTGACACTTGGCGATCTGTTCTCTCTGGCTACCCCGTTAGGGATTGTGTGTGACGATAAGTAAGTAAGTAAGTAAGTAAGTAAGCTAGAGAAGAGCATTATATAATTAATTTATTTATTTGTTATAATCTAGCTACGGCGTATTTATTTCTTGTTTAAGGGAATATTCCCTTTTGTAGTATGCAAGTTATGTGTTATTAAGGAACGACGGGAAGCGAAACAGGAAACACTCTGCCTAAAGATACGGATGGCGATTCCTTCAAGGATAACAAAATATTGAAATGGCTTCTCGTTTAATGCTTGTATGACACAATTAAACATAATTGATTAAAAAATCACATACACATTACCTTACACTGCCAGTCTTTTTTTCCAGTCCACTACTGTATATAGGTTTGCAGTACGATCGTGTGACCAAAGTGAACGAGAGAGAGAGAACTCGCTCTATCAATAATCTAAGGCAGGAGCTTTATACAAGCGTTTTGCGACGCACAGAGAAAATAACGCGTCATTTGGTACTATTGACGCATAGACAGCGTCATTTCCTCTGTCCGCTATTGTAAGCACAACTCATACATACATTCCACCACAGTAGCTATCCATGGACATCTGCAACCGACTTCAAAAAAGTAAGTCTATAGACGCGTTGTCACCTTTAAGGTGATACCCCGACCAAAACTTTGCGTTAGTGAGTTTATTATCTCATTAGTTATGAGAAATGAACTACATCTAAAAGCACATTATTAATGTTCGATATCCTATCATCACATTTCACGTTCTAATTTGTTTTTATGTATTATAAATACATATAAAATCAACTTTAAAAAAATTACTAAAATTATTTATTACAGGCATCTGCCGATAAAGGCAACGATAATCATTTGAGGATAGCGCGATTGTATAGATAATTTAAAAATCTATATTATTCACGTTATACTTAGTTTTTTTTAAGTTCGCTTTTCTTTTTTAATTGAAATAATTCCAAAATTTGCGCGTATTTCTTACGCGATATATTGTAGCGAGAGCATGTGGATTGATAGGACCGAAGGTTCGAGGTCATTCGCTAGGGGTAACGCCTTAAGAAGATGGAACGCCGTACAGCTTGTAAATTATTTAGCTCTGTACGCACTTTTGATTAGAACACTGCAGTCCAGGTAGGTTTGCCAAATCGGTAGACCATAATATCTGGACAAACTTTGCAAAAGTCGGGATTTCAGGGTTGTAGTCGGTAAAATAAATTTTAAAAATAAAAAGTTTATTTTCTCAATTAAAAGGCTACAAAAAGTACATTGTATTTGGCTTTTAATAGTATTCGGAAAATATTGAAAATTCAAACAATTTACTTCAAAGTTCAGTCTAATTACTAACTCAGCTTTTATTAAATCAAAGGCCACATTTTAACTTTCAGAGGTTACGTGCTGGTGCTGCTGTTTATCGGATGAAATGAGTAAAAGTGTGGTGCTTACCCAGAGGTACTCGTAGGCAGAAAAGGTGTCTTAGCATTTAATAACTTGTGCTTTTCTCCTTTACATCAATTATTATGATATCCTGTAAACTATACGTCGCAATCACTGCGTTATGTAGATAAAATAAAATCCTGTATTAAATTTTATAAAACAATTTTAAAATATTATTGAAAATTTAGTAAAATATCAAGCGCCTATAAAGTTACATTTAATTAAAGTATTTACAAAAGCAGTTTCAAAAGATTCCATGTTATACAAACCCACGTAAGTTAACCCCCTAACGTATCCAAACAGGGATCTTATCTGCATTGTCAAGCTCTTATTGCGGGTATATAATGATGTCAACACATTACGGGCGTGCCCGAGAGGAGTGTAGTCCTCCAAAGAACCTCGAGTACAAAATTTGTTTATTCGATACCCTATTCACCTTTTGTTGATCGAACACATCTGGATTTCTATTAAATTACAATATATTTAAAGAGAAAAATCTCTGTTATACATGTACCTATATAAAAGTATAAATAATGTATGTTTTATTTCCTTTTTACTTTCGTTAAATATTATTTATAATAAGCATAACTGCCAATGTTCGGAAATCTATGGTTTTTAATTTAAATTTTTTAAAACGTGGGTCTATATAACTCGAATAATAAATGTAGGCTTCCTTAGTAAGAAGTAGGAAGTATTTGATTTACAATCTTTTCATTGGCTTCAATTACATTTTTGTGCGAATTCTTCCTGGGCCGGCGAGGAGTTTACTAAACGAAAATTGCATATAAACACACACGTACACAGATACGTAAAAATAATTTGTAAGCCAGCCTACAACAGTTTTCGCCTGACGTAATCAAACCTACGAACCGCGCATAGCGTTGAAGCCAAAGGCTTTTTCCTGCAAAACCGAGTCGTCATTTAAACATCAAAATATTATAAAGTTAATATACCTTACATTTCGAGTATTAGCAATATATTTTACCTAACTTATAATATAAATTATTGAGACTAATGACAACTGTATACTTATACTACAATGGGTTATAAATGGTCGATTTGCGTTTAAACTATTATCCCAATTACAGCCGAGACTTCGTAACAAGTGATAAACGGCAGGCAACTGGAGCGTAGCTGTGTTTCTTGTAAGGAATAACTTAGTTTACGTTAGTTAACATACTTTGTATTATTATCTCCCATCGAGCAGTACGTTTAGAATTATTGTTTATATAACCTTTATTTATTTCTAATTATTATCTAAGCAGTCGCAAAATTTTTAAACCTAATGAAATAAGATGAGTTTTTGTGTTACGCGAACTTGAGTAAATTTTAAGAGACTTTAAAAATCATGGAGGTTCATTTAGGCTGTATGATCTTGCCTTTTTATGAAAGGTTTTTCACACGCTTTAATTGGCTTCGCGTGTACATATTTATCTATGTAACGGAATCTTTTAACGTAATTTTCACCAAGTTGTAAAAAGCCTATTGACTTGAAAATTTGCACTCGTATCAAGGACCGACGGCAATACAATAATTTAATAATTTTATCCTAGTATCCCAGGATATTCTATATGTCCCAGGATAAAATAAAATAATTAACTTGGAATCGATGCGTGTTGTTTAGGATTTTTCTAAAGTATAATATAAATAATATATGGAATAATATAAACTAATTTTAATGATTCTTTATTTTATTTAACACTTTAATTTATTTAGCTACAATTTATGTAGCTTTGAGAAAATTCTGGTTATATATTACTTTGAGATTTTGTATTACTTAGAACAGTACTCAAAAAGTAAAAAGGGTCAAAGTTTCAAAGTTATAATAAGAAGTAAAAAATGACTTCAATTCATCATCATCATTATCATTACAGCCATTCACAAGTCCACTGCTGAACATAGGCCTACCCCAAGTAACGCCACAAAGCACGGTTCTGAGCCACCTGCATCCATCGACTTCCTGCATGTCTTAACAGATCGTCACTCCATCTAGTGGGGGGTCGCCCTACACTACGCCTACCGGTACGAGGCTGCCACTCGATAACCTTTCTTCCCCATCGGTTATCGGTTCTTCGAGCTATATGGCCGGCCCATTGCCACTTCAGCTTACTAATCCGTTGGGCTATGTCGGTCACTCTGGTTTTACTGCGGATATCCTCATTTCTGAGCCTATCACGCAGAGAAACTCCGAGCATAGCCCTCTCCATAGCTAGCTGGGCGACCTTGAGCGTCCTCATACAGCCAGCAGTGAAGGCCCACGTCTCAGATCCGTAAGTCATCACTGGCAACACGCACTGGTTATACACTTTAGTTTTCAGAGATTGAGGTATACCTGACGAGAAGATGTGTCGTAATTTTCCGAACGCTGCCCAGCCGAGTTGAATCCGTTGATTGACCTCTCGGTCGAAGTTGGACTTACCTAGTCGGACTATTTGTCCCAAGTAAACGTACTCGTCAACAACTTCGAGCATAGTGCTCCCAACAACTACCAGGATAGGTGTGACATGGACATTAAACATGATCTTTGTTTTGTCCATGTTCATCTTAAGACCTATGCGTTGGGAGACACCATTGAGGTCATTGAGCATAGTGCTAAGGTCCTCCAGCGATTCTGCCATAAGGACTATATCGTCGGCAAATCGAAGGTGAGTGATGTACTCACCATTGATGTTAATACCGTATCCTTTTCAGTTCAGTAGCTTGAAAATGTCCTCCAACGCAGCGGTGAAGAGTTTCGGGGATATAACATCACCCTGTCTTACACCTCTCTGCAGTTGGATAGGTTTCGAACTCTGGTTCTGTACTCGGATAGCCATCGTAGCCCCACTATACAAACACTTCAGCACTTCGATACTTCAGCACACCGACAGTCAACTTGGCACCGCTGAAGGGACTGTAGCACCGCCCAAATTTCGACGGAATCAAAGGCTTTCTCATAGTCCACATATGCCAGGCAAAGTGGCAGATTGTACTCTTCGGTCTTCTGTACAATCTGCCGCAGGGTATGTATGTGGTCTATGGTACTGAAGCCTTCAATTAACTAAAAGGAATAACATGATTTCCACATATTTTTTTATTATTGTGAATATTTAAATAGTACTGTTATATAAAATATATAATATTCATAATTATATAAAAATTACGTGTCACATCATTTGTCCGCGATGAACTCCGAAACCACTCAACCAATTTTAAATAAATTTTGTAAAAGTGTATTGTTTGCTACAACTTAATAAATAGAATAATTTTTATTCCGATTAGTGACCCTCAATATTTTTTATTGCGAATTGAAAGATTTTTTAAAAGACAAGGGGTTTTTTTTGAAGGACAAAGATTTTTTAGTATTTTTAATTCTTTGAAATCTTTAACTTTTTATTAAAAGTTTAATCTTTCTAAGGTAAGTGTTTAGTTTACCGCCGTATAGTGAAGTAAGCGAATTCACATATCATTCCTTAGGTGTCGTAAAGGGGCAACAGAGAGGAATTAAACACGGCATGGGCAGCATCTTGAAAAGTTGTCTACGATTGCCAACCCGCCCGCTATACGTGGCAACTATGGCGAATATCCAATCAATAGGGACAAATAAGGCAAAATGTGGGAGAGACCTATTTTCAGCAGTGGCCTTTTGAAAAAAAATTGTTATTGGAATAAAATAGTTGCTTAGTCTAACTAAGCAACCATTATATTCCAATATATTCGGTGACATTAAATGACGTTGTCATACCCTACAGTAAATCTGTAAAAAATCTGGGGATATATCTAGATTCTACCTTGTCGTGGTCGCAGCAGTTAAAACAAGTGAGCAAAAAGGTGTTTGCTACTATGGGTTCACTTCGTCGTTTACGTTCTTTTCTCCCCATTCCCACCAAGATTATGTTAGCACAATCCTTACTTCTCTCTATTCTCGATTATGCGGACGCAAGTTACCTCGATTTAACTGAAGACCAACTGAACAAACTTGAGCGAATTCAAAATATTGCAATTAGGTTCATATTTGGTTTGCGCAAATATGATCATGTATCCGAATATCGTTTACAGCTCAAGTGGTTACCCATTCGCTTTCGCCGGAATTTGCAAACTGTATCTCTTCTGTACTGTGTGTTGTTCAATCCTTTGACTCCAAGCTACTTGAAGGAAAACTTTAAGTTTCTTGGTCATGATCGACCTGATAGAGTTCTTCGGTCAGCCGGCGAACTAATTCTAGAACCATGTTCATTTCGAACAAAATTTATGAGATATTCTTTTACGAGCCATGCCATAAGGTTATGGAATGAACTTCCACTCCAAATTCAACGAGCACAAACTTTGGAAAGTTTCAAAAGTGACGTCAAGAAGCATTACCTAACACTTTGTGGTTATTGATAACCAATTCTAGCAACAGATTTATATTTATTTATTTATTATCTATGTATACATATGTATGTGTATATATTTATATATATAAACCTATTTATTAATACGTATGTTTATTTTATTATTATTATTTTTTATGTATTATTGTGGTATTTTAACAATATATAGTTTAGTTTATTTAGATATTAGAATGTAAGTGTAACATAAAACGCACCACCTCCTACTGTTCTTAATTCCAGTTTCTCCTTAGCCCAAAGGTTGTCTGGAAGAGATCGCTCTTTAGCGATAAGACCGCCTTATTGTACATACGTATATATTAAGTTTCCTCTGTAATGTATTTATTCGTTGTATATGTGTGGTGTACAATAAAGTATATATAAATAAATATATTATATTTTATTCAAATTTAATTTAGTAATTTTCGTGTGAGAAAGTACCTATTTAAAATTTTGTGTGAAATTTGATAACACTTTTCCAATAATTTCTTATCAACTTAACACTTTTTAAGCTGTGATAAAATAAGGGCTTTTGAGAAAGGTTGTCTTAATCAGTGTGAGCACTGTCCTTCGGGCCTGATGACTCATGAAAACATTGCCCAAAGAAAGGTAAATATTACGTCTAAACAATTGTGATTCCGAGAAATGTTATTAGAAAAGCGGATAAGCTGTCTTTACCTGAAAGGTAAGCGTAATACCGGACGCGATTACTTATGGTGGTCTCGACGAAATACTTTAAACAAAAGATTATCGTCTTTTATATAGAATTGTTTATATTGTTACTCAACTGATTTTGATAAAGTAAATTGCTTGTACGTATAGGTGTTATTGTTTTTTTTTTTTTTTAATTTATACTTAATACTCGTATGTAATGGCTTTTGTTATTTTGAACGTTTGATCTATAGTGGTCGGAATATATTGCTGTAATACCTAACCTTACGGATTCTCCCAGCAGTAGCTTACATTTTTGATGATAAACGAGAAATAATTCTACCTGATGGTAAAGTGCATTTTTACCCCTGAGGACTAAGAACATTAAAAAGGGTCTCTACACTCATTATGAAACACGTCAGCATTAAATAACTATTGCACGTTGGTACTCTGTAAGATCGTGGTCCTTTCCTGATCGATTCGACTAATTCTTTCTGTTATCATAATATAGCTGCAGTGCATGTCTCTACCACGATGGGACACATTAATGCGAAAATATTTTCAGAGCAGTGTTATGAATTTTATAGTAATCATACACGTAAAACAGATATGAAAATATTCTTTCCTAATAATTTTTAACTATAATTAATATTACTTCTTATCTTACTATTATGTTATCTTTATTGGTGTGATTTTATGCTGTGTAGGAGTTCGTTTGGTTAGCCAAAAGGTGGACTGAAAAGTTTAATTTAAAACAATAGACATTTGTACGATGGGATGAAAGTTTAATCCAAAATGCTTACTATAATGCGGAAATAATAATCGAAAGCTAAAAATACAATAAAGAAACAGGAAACAGGCAAAACACGTCAGTTGCTGAAATAATAGAATCCCCACGACGCGGCACGTCACAAACATGACTTTTCCATTTTTCACCCGCTGGGTATACCGTCACAGATTTCGATTGTTAGCATTAGGAAAATTTCACATAGCTAGCCCATTACAATACAAATAATGTGAGAATAATAAACAATAACAGATCAGTTGTATATGTATATATATATATATATATATATATATATATATATATATATATATATATATATATATATATATATATATATATATATATATATATATATATATATATATATCCATATACTTTTTGATAAAGCTTTTTTCGAACAATATCATAAGGATAATGATTTCTTAAATTTACGCGAACACTACACATTGAATAAAACTAAATTTACGGATTTTATCGCGTTTATTTCACTACTTTTACTTATTTTTAATTCCCGACGTTTCGGGTGCTTTACAGCAACCATGGTCACGGGGGGGACTGAGATGTTTGACGTCCCAATGTCATAGTTAGTCCGGCTACCTTCAGTTTTTGAATATTAATTTTTGGTCCGATTTACGCAAAACGAGCTTATAATATCATGAAGTCTTGCAGTGGTATGCTTAGGTTTGGGTTTAATTTTGTCAATTATAGGATCCCAAGCAGGTGGCAGCACCCATCCATCTTCTCTATTGAAATTTGGATGTTTTTTAATTTCAATAGCCTCGCGTACCTCGTAGAACACCGATTCCTACCAAGGATGATACGCGAGGCTATTGAAATTAAAAAACATCCAAATTTCAATAGAGAAGATGGATGGGTGCTGCCACCTGCTTGGGATCCTATAATTAACAAAATTAAACCCAAACCTAAGCATACCACTGCAAGACTTCATGATACTATAAGCTCGTTTTGCGTAAATCGGACCAAAAATTAATATTAAAAAACTGAAGGTAGCCGGACTAACTATGACATTGGGACGTCAAACATCTCAGTCCCCCCCGTGACCATGGTTGCTGTAAAGCACCCGAAACGTCGGGAATTAAAAATAAGTAAAAGTAGTTAAATAAACGCGATAAAATCCGTAAATTTAGTTTTATTCAAAATATCATAAGGAAATTTTATCACTTTAAAACTTTTATTCGCCTATCTTCTATATGATAAATACTATTTTGATTTCTCTTTTATTTAATTAAATATTAATGTGAGTATTTAAAGTTGAAATACATAATATATTATTGTTAAATAATGCGGTACCTTAAAACCCCTTCAGAAATGAGAAAAGCCTGTGCCTAGGTGTGGGCACAATAAACTGCAACTTTAATTTTAACTATGTTGACATTGTTTTGCAATCATGTTGTCTAAAAATAATGTGCAAATAATGTACAAGTCAAAACAGACCTTTAGATGACAGTGAAACATTTTGAGCGAAATTTTGAAATTTTATTTCGCAGGAAAGTTAGACGTTAAGCACGGTGTCAGTTAAATTCGAGAGTGCTTTTATGAGCGTATAGAAGTGATTTATGTAAATGGGTCGTTCGCTCTGAAGGAATCTGTGGAAATCCCTTAATATAAGTATACTACGTACCTTCGCAATTCTGTAATAAAGTTACGCCTATCGTCTTACGATGGGAGTAACAGACACCATAAATGTCTAATTAAATATTAAACGAGGCTCGTTGCTATATTAATATTTCTCGTAGCTTTTTCTAACTTATTTTAAAAGCCTTATTTTCAGGTTTTACATATTTAGACAAAAAATATTTTATTGTTGAATTGATAGTATATTCATTGATATAACTTAGTTCTTTAGTATTTTGTACATTTATTAGTAATTGCAGTGTGCGCCATCTATGGTACAAAAGGTGAAAAGAAAACTGGTTCGACTCGTGTCTTACCTAACAACGCTATCTAATAAACATGGTTTTAAAGCAAAAATTAATGCAACATATCAATTATAATTTTGTTACAGCTAATAAAATATACCATCACTACGGTACTGTTAACGATAAAGCCACAATATTCCCATTAATTTTAAACTTAATTGGACTAATAAAATATTAATACCATTGTTATCGATAGTTCATATTAGTTAAGTAGTTAGTTTCATGTAATATTTTCATTTCATATTAAATATGTTTGTAAATAGATCCCTAATTCAGTATTTAATTATATGTAAGTGTAAAATTTAATGCGTATCAGTGTTAAATACGTAACGATACTTTAAGACTAGTTTGCTATTCGTCACTAGATGGGTCTGATTGCTTAGTTCAAAGACGTCGCGTCGCGGAGCTTTAGAGGGGTGCGGGTGAAGCGGGGTTAAGTTGCGCGTCCCATTGCCACTTTCATGAGTCCAGCGCTAAGCTTGACAGTCGCAACGTAACCGAGTCGCGGATGGGCCGCGTCACATTCCGCGCTGGTGTTTACCTCACGCAATTAAAATTTAACAAATAGAAAGTCACATCAAGTGTTGTTAACAATAAAAATATGTTATTACTTGAATCAAATACTGAGTAAAATAACTTTTTTCGCGCTTTTTAAGTGGGACTAGTGAAGTGAAATGCCAGAAAGTTTTTCTTCGACACTTAAGCGCGATACGTACTTTGTTTCGGAAATGGTGATATCGACCCACAGGGAGTGTTTATGAGACGTTTAAAAGTGATAGGAAAAATCTGTGATAATGTATGCCATAGCAACCGTGCTGTGGGCGCTGTTGCATGCTGGATGGACTGTTTCACCCTACGGCTCAGACAAGTGTGTTCGAGTTTCTGGCAGTAACGTATTGTGCAAAGTTCGCACACTGGATGGCGATGGGAGTAGCATTTCTTCAGTAAATTCTGACACAAGTGTTTTATCCGTAGAATGTAATCACCTGCTTCTTTTCGAAAGTACGCTCAGAGCACATTATTTTAGTTCTGTTGAGTTTCTTAGTGAATTGTCAATAACTAATTGCAAGTTGCTTCATATACCAGACCATACTTTTCAAGACATAAATAAATTAAAAAAGCTAAAAATTCGTTCAAAGAATTCTGAATGGAGCCCTACCAAGAATATGGAAATGTCTTTGAACGCATTCAGTGGATTATCGGAATTGCAGTCGTTGGATCTTGCTCAAAATAACATCAAGTTTGTTCCTTCCGGCGTTCTCTGTCCGCTGGAGAATCTAAATACATTGAATCTAACAAATAATAGAATAAGAACAGTTGGTCAAATCGGTTTTGGTCAAGGATGTGGCTCGGGTCTGAATACTCTGGACTTAAGTCACAACGAAATTAAGATTTTGCCGGAAGAATCGGAATTGCTTAAATTAAGAAGTCTACAGCATTTATATTTGCAGCATAATAACATCAGTGACATATCAAGTGAAGCTTTTAATGGACTTACATCTTTAAGAGTGTTAAACATATCACACAACCGTTTACATACCTTGCCAGAAGGACTTTTTTCTAATGCTAAGGAGCTAAGGGAAATATATCTCAACGAAAACTCTATATTTGAGTTAGCAAGAGGATTATTCCATCATTTAGAACAATTGATTGTTTTGGATTTATCGAGTAATCAACTTACTAGTAATCATATCGACGATGGGACGTTCAAGGGGCTAATTCGATTAATAGTTTTAAATTTATCAAACAACGCCCTAACAAGGATAGACGGAAAAACTTTTAAGGATTTATTCTTTTTACAAATTTTGAATCTTAAGAACAATTCTATTGGATATATTGAAGAAAATGCTTTTTTGCCTCTATACAATCTTCACACGCTCAATTTGGCAGAAAATAGACTGCACACTATCGACGAAAATTTATTTAATGGCTTATTTGTGTTAAGTAAATTAACCCTTAATAACAATTTACTCATTAGTATTGACCGGAAAGCTTTCAAAAACTGCTCCGACTTGAAAGAACTGGATTTGAGCTCTAATCAACTAATGGAGATACCCGGCGCATTATGGGAACTTCCTTTCTTAAAAACGCTCGATCTCGGCGAAAATCAAATATCCGATTTTAGAAATGGTTCGTTTAAAAATTTAAACCAATTAACGGGATTAAGATTGATTGACAATCAGATCGGAAACCTCAGTGTTGGCATGTTTTGGGATTTGCCGAGCTTACAAGTATTAAATGTTGCAAAAAACAAAATTCAATCTATAGAAAGAGGTACATTTAGCCGAAACAGTCAACTAGAAGCTATAAGACTGGACGGAAACTTCTTGTCAGATATCAACGGTGTATTTTCAACGCTTGCTAGCCTTCTTTGGCTTAACCTATCAGAAAATCATCTAGTGTGGTTTGATTATGCATTCGTTCCCAGTAATTTAAAGTGGTTAGACATTCATGGCAATTTTATTGAACACTTGGCTAATTATTACAAGTTACAAGATGAAATCCATATAAAGACTCTAGATGTTAGCCATAATCGTATAGTAGATATAGGGCCTATGGCTGTTCCTAATAGTGTAGAATTGTTGTTTATTAATAATAACTATTTAAACAATATTCATGTAAATACGTTTTTTGACAAAAAGAACTTAACACGTGTAGATATGTATGCAAATGAAATTGTTAATTTAGAGTTGAATAGTCTTCGTTTATCACCAGTGCCGGGAAACAAATCTTTGCCTGAGTTTTATATCGGCGGCAACCCCTTTCAATGTGATTGTACAATGGAGTGGTTACCAATAATTAACAACATGACTGCAATGAGACAATATCCGCGTGTGATGGACTTAGAAAATGTTTTGTGCAAAATGACAAATACTCGTAGTGGAACACATGTGCCCCTAACTAACCTTAAAACAACAGACTTCTTATGTGAGTATGAGACTCATTGTTTTGCCATATGTCATTGCTGTGACTACGACGCGTGTGACTGTGAAATGACATGTCCTCACAACTGTACATGTTATCACGATCCGTTGTGGAACACTAACGTTGTTGACTGTTCTGGACAATTGTCAATAGAAATACCAAGTAAAATACCGATGGATGCCACTGAAGTATTTTTAGATGGCAATAACATAAAAGAGTTACAAAATCATGTGTTTATTGGTCGACAGAAAATGAGGTCCTTATATGTTAATAACAGTAACGTTGACAATATTCAGAACAGGACATTTGCTGGTCTAAATGCCTTAGAAGTACTTCATCTCGGTAATAATAAGTTGAAGCAATTAAAAGGTCACGAGTTTCATCAACTTATCAACTTAAAAGAGCTATTTTTACAAAACAATCTAATAAGCCATATCGCTAACATATCTTTTATATCCTTGAGATCTTTAGAAGTTTTACGCCTTGAAGGCAATCGACTAGTAGATTTTGGTGTGTGGAGCTTTAATAATAATCCTAACTTAAAGGCTTTGTCCCTTGGAAATAATTTATGGTCATGTAAATGTCGATATCTACAAGAACTTACTGCGTATTTAGCCGAAAATGCTCAAAAAATCGTTGACATAACTGATGTGTGGTGTTGGAATGGAGATGCAAAGCCACCGCAGAAAAAAGAGCTTAATTTAAACGGCACTGCCTGCAGTGATTATTATGCAGATAATTCTGTTATCGGAAATATGTTGGTGTCAAACTACGTTCCCATGATGGTATCGACTCTTACAGGCTTTATGTTAATTTTATTAGCTCTTGTCGTACTGTTCCTTTTTAGAGATTCTCTCAGAGTTTGGCTGTATACAAATTGTGGTATACGTGTATTTTCGTTTGCGGGAACTTTTGAAGAAAATGAGAAATTATATGATGCATATGTGTGTTATAGCCCGAAGGATGAAGAATTTGTGGTACAATCTTTAGCAAATGAGTTAGAAAATGGACATCCATCTTACCATCTATGCTTACATTATAGAGATATAATTAAAAATCATAGCGAGCGAGATATTCTTCAACATCATGCCGAAGGAAACCAACAGTATATTCAATGTGCCCCACCAGTTGTTGAGGCAGCAGAGGCATCGAAAAGAATAATACTCGTATTAACAAGGAATTTCATGCAAACAGAATGGTCGCGATATGAATTCCGACAAGGGCTACATGAAGCGCTTAAAGGGTGCATATATAAGTTAGTACTAATAGAAGAATGTTCGGTAGTCGCGGATGCAATGCACGACCCGGATTTACGACCCTATCTTAAAACGGGGTCCCGATTACAATGGGGTCAGAAAAGATTCTGGGAAAGGCTCAGATATATGATGCCGGATACATCGCACCATACTCATAAGACGCGAAGTCAAAACTATAGAAAAAATATTAACACATATACGTTAGATTCTTCTGTTCCTAATGGCAATCGTACTTTGTCATATCCTGACAAATCACCGGTGTTAGGGGTTGCTGGACAAGGTGCTAGCGCTCCACCTGAATACAGTACAGAGATACGGCAGTCTCCATCAGCTATAAGACAAACTCAGGCCGTAGCGTATGGCCCTGATGGGAGACCAATATCAGATCATATCTATTCGTCAATAGACTCAGACTATTCCTCGTTAGAGCACGGTATGACGCCTGGGAGGCGGCGAGACCTTCGACAGTGGCCACCTCCACCACCTCTTGTTGATACAGGCAATGCCGTGCAAGCTTACCTAGTCTAGACGGGCATCTCAGCTCACTTCCAGTCATAATTTTGTAAATATGTAGATGTTATACTAGCTCGCTGTAAATATTGTAATTATTATTTTTAAGTGCTATACCAAAATTTAGTTAAGAGAAATTATTATTGCCTGTTCGTTATGCTGTGTATGTATAGATTTCATATTAAAATTTTAAAGACTGCTGTAGCATATGAATATTGTAAATAGCAGGAACAAGTGATTGTATTAAATTAATATCTGTATTATGCCGTTATTTATACACTACAAAAATAAAGTGATGAAGATTTTTAACAAAGTTTTTTATTGTATTCACCGATTCATTTATAGACAAAATAAAATATTGTAATAGTTATGAAATTCCAAGCAAGTTAAAAAAATTAAAACGTAATATAGAGAGTATAAATGTTAGCTATTTAATACAAATTTACATAATAAAAGTTAACAAAATTAAGTTACAGCCTTAATATATATTTACAATATGCACCATAATACGTACCACTGCTGGGCATAGGCCTCTCATTACTGATACAGTAAAAATTGTAAATTAGTTCAAATATTTTAGTATACACCTATTTAATCTGTAAGATTATTTAACACATTGAATGTCACGAACTCACTTAAGATAAACATTTCCGTTGTTATGAATCATACTTGTTTTGACGAAATGTGTTTTGACTTCATATTACTAACAAACTTTAAAATAAAGTTATACATAATGTTTTTTTTACAATACTAATACTTCTAGAACTAGAATATATTCGTGATCAAAATAAAGTTGCATAATACACACCACACACAAAATCAATAAAATTCCTAAACAGATCCCACTGCTTGGTATAGGTCTCGTATGATTAGTTAAGGAGTTGTCCGCCACGCTGCTTCCGCGTTCCTTATTCAAAATCCCTTTATTTAATTTCTCAGACATGCAGGATTCCTCATGAGGTTTTTCTTCACCGCCAAACACGTAGTAGATCAACAACTTAATGTCGCAATTAACAATTTAATTTGCGCCAAACAGGGGGTCCTCTTAGTTTACATCGCTATTTTTAGCGCATGAGCCACCAGGGAATGTGATTGATAACGTGAACGTGATTATAAAATATATATATATATATATATATATATATATATATATATATATATATATATATAGCTAAACACATTATTTAACGGCTGTACATACTTACCAGTTACACAAAAAGTTCTTACTTCAAAATATAATCAAAAATACTAGTAGAAAGCTTAATAATTAAAAAGCTTTATGTGAAAATATTATTTAGTAGAAAGCTTAATAATATTTTCACATAAAACGTTTTAATGCAGCAGTTTTTGCCATAAATGACTCGATTATCTTTGTACGTATTTCAATTACTTTATAATACTGAGTTGAGTACTTTTCTTACTGAATAAAATTCATTGCTATAGAGAAAAAGTGTCATTAGATGTTATGTACATTAGACATTTAATCATAGTTAAATATCTAATATTGATCCCTTATTAATTAAACTATCTATTTTTAGCAGAAAATTAAGTAATATGTTTTTAAGTACCATTTTTATAAATGTTAAAATTGCACGGACGCACACAATACTTAGAGAATTGAAAAAAATACCTTCACTTATTTCGTTATATTTAACACGAGAACTGAGGCTAGGCTCATAACAATGTTGAGGAAGCAAGTGCTACGTTTGTTTAATACTAAAAACTCGACCTGGTCTAAAATTACAACTACTACTAAATATTATATAGATAAAATTACCGTGACTTTGAGGCAAATATACCAAATATTATTTACTTAAAACTACAAACAAAAATAAATATCAGTATCCATACTAGTATTCAGGAGATTTATCATCGCACGTATTTGATAAATTAAAAGGTAAACCTAATGTTTTCAAATATATTTTATTAAACTAATAAATCAACTGACCCTTTTCTTTAAACATCAAATTCAAAATGAAGATAAGTTAAAAGAACTATGGTTCGACTTTTTACCTAATCAGAACCACGCCTGATAATACAATCATAATCAATGCCTCGTTGGTCTAGTGGTTGTAGTAATGCGACTGCTGATTATGAGGTCCTGGGTTCGAATCCCAGGTTGGGCCAAAACATTAATTATTGAGTGCTTGCGCATACACTTGGCTACTATAATCCTGTCTTGCGTCGATGGCTAGTCTCCGTTGAGGTAGGCCACCGTGACCAAAATTCGGTCTGGAGGACGTTATTATTATTACAGTCATAATATAATATTACGTACTTTAATCCTACCTAATTGTAAGTAATGATGAAGCCCAAGATGGTCCATCACACTATCTTAGCGTAACAGAAACCCGTTCACTCTTATTTTGAGACGTCCAGAATCGGAAGGAAATACTTATTTTTATTTCTGTTAGTAACATTCAGAAATGAATATAAGTAATTCCCACACATAAAATATGTTCCTAATAATAATTTACAGTTGATGAAAAGCGTAAATAATTTTCTTTCTCTTCTCTAAACCTACTACATAAATTGGTGAGCTCAATTTGTTATATTTTTACCATAATTGGAAATTTACTTTGGCTTTTGTCCAACACTCAGGACATCTTCCTGCTTTATAGAGAAACTGTTCAGAATTCATCTGTAATACGAATGAGTCACAGCAGCGACTATTATGTGGACAGGAGTGTTATGTAACTCTTCCTGTTTTTATAATGTCTTATTATTTTGCTACCGCATTTTGAACTCTACTTCTAAATGCTTGATACTATGATAATATACATTTTTAAGGTTATTCATGCCATGAAAACAACGCTCACAGCAAAATTCTCTTTTATTCTGCCTTTTTTGTACTGTGTAATATGATATTTCCGCCACTAATTACTCGGTATTTTTCATTTATTAAATACGAAAGAAGTATACCAAAAATAGATGGCCTTTTATGTTACTATTTTGATGATGTTCTATTTATTGCTATGATGTTGTGATATTGCCTAGATCAATCACTCCACTTTCCACTTACATTTTTTCATACGTGGTAGAGCCATGCAACTATAATACTGGTACAGCTGTAGCACGAATGGGTTGGCTAGACCGGGGAAGGACCATGCTCTCACAGAATAGCAGCGTAAAATAGCAACATAAAGTTGTTGTGTTTCGTATGGCGAGTGTCGAGAACCGGAGACTCTTTTTACTGGAAATGAGGCTTTCCATTATTATTCCTCACGGGTGACAACACATCTGCATTTTGATTCGTAATCAAAGATACATGTAGATGTCTTTGAACCACAGCAAGCATTTACTATCAGGTAAACTGTGTCCCCGTTCGTCTCGCTTATCCTATTAAAAAAAACTCACAAGAGGTCAAAAAATTAAACTTTGAAAAAAGTAGAAACTAAAATCCAACAACTTTCAAATAATTTCCACATAATTTAATTATCCTAGCACCAACATCTGAAATTATATCATTACTTTGAAATCGGTTTATATATTTTCGGTTACTATTTTAAAACATGAACTTAAAATTATGCGTTTTAAATAGAAACATTTTAAGAGCGATTATGTTGCAAGCCGTTAACAGCCAGGGTTCATGTGTAGTATAAATATAAAAATATTCAATGAGTGAGCTTTTTCCACTCTGTCCGTCCACCGGACGCGATATCCGCCACCGTGCGTGATCGGAGTAACCTCTCAGAAACCCAGCGGCTTAGTACAAACTCGCTCCTACCTTTGAATACTTAATTCTATATTAGCTCATAAAGATTGTGTTTTGACTAACAATGAAAGCGTTATGATAACGAACCGCAGAAGCGCCTGTTTGTCCTTTCGTTTGACAGTTTGGTTCCGGCTACTAGTTATAAAATTAGACATAATCTTGTATCATTATAAACACAAAGTTCGCAGATCTACGAAAGATTTACTTTAGATTAAGAAAATTAATAGAGTTATAGACCGATAGATGGGTTGGATAGATATTAATAAACTCGGTCGTTAATTCAATAAAATTTCATCGGTAGGTAACAAAGAAGGCAATTTCTTGCAAAGGATAAAGAAAGAACGCTTCACTCTTTGTCATTTATATATTGTCCTGTTTTCTATACCCTTTGGCCGGAACATGGTACAGCAGACACTGCTAATTGGCTGCGGAAAGATCAGTAGAAGTAAGTTGAGTGAGTTGAGTCCAAAAGCCCGGATATCTAGTTGATGCAATGCATAGCTTATAAAGTTTTTCCTAAGCAAAACTAGTTTGTCCTAAAATCAATAGCCATAAATATTTTGTAAAATATCGAAAACATTTTTACATAAATTTATCTGAACGCTATAATAATTGTTTTTAGTCTAAAACATTCTTTCTTCAATAAGCGTCTGTAGAGCTTGAGACGACACATCGAAAATGCTATCGCCGTACTGATCCGAGGGAATATATAAATTTATAGTACCTGGTTGACCGAGCTTTGCTCGGTATTTTTCGCTTAATTTTTTTAATTCGTGTGTTTTGGAAATTATATTTAGATACAAATTACATACTGATGAAATATAAATAATATTTTTTGATCTTAGCGACATAACAGAAAAAACGGAACTGGTTATTTGAATAAAAAATCATGAGTGCAATTATTTTAATTTAAATTTTCGTGTTTTTAAAAAATACTAAAAAAAAAGGGCTCGAAAAAATAGACTTTCTCAAAAAAGAAAGGAACTTGAAAAAAAAAATTAAAAAGTCGGTCGGCCGGTCTGGGCTTGAACCAGGGTTTTTACGATTCTGTGACCGCCCACTATACCAATTAAGCTATATATAATCATCAACAATCTGTCAAAATTTACCTTCTTATTCTAACTATATTGTAGCAGTTTTTCATTGCCTAAAAACACGGACAAAAAGACATTTTCTAAAAAAGAAATCCTAGCTAGATCGATTTTTTATACCCGAAACTCCCTGGACACCAAATTTTAATAGTATACGATAAAAACTTGAAAAAACGCCGTCATAAGATCTAAAATTGCATAGCGCCCGCGACGATTAAAAACGCTTAGAAATTGTCAGAATCTTAAAATATTTTTTAAAAATTATTGATTTGAGTAATCAAAATAATGAACAAGTAAATTATGAATATTGATGTTATGAATATATTTGAGTAATTCCCAAGCATATAGATTAAGTAATTTCGTTGTAATTTCAACTATAATGATGTTCAGAGGTGTTTATGCAAATAATTATGATCGAGTCAAAATTATAAAATCGTGTTTTTGAACAATCAAATTCAAGATAAACACATGAATTTACCCATATCAAAATTTCATTTTCGTTAGTGGTGTCATAGTCCTATACTATTCGATGAAAGGAGGTGCATTTTTTCGCGGTGTCGCCTTAATGACGATCTCCTTGCGGATTTTGATCATAATGTTGTCCTTTTCTAATTACTCGAAGATACTGAACTTCTTTAATTTTGATCAATAGCAGTCAAATCAAAGTAATGGTACAAGAGCTTGAGCGCCTTTGAAGTGATTATCATTATTTTAAATGATATTCTTTCTGAGAGAGCACGAAATCTCTATGGTGGAACAATAAACTAACATATGAGTAAAAAAACTTACAACTACAGTCGGAAAATTTATCGATTCGTATAAAGATTTTTTATTCATATTTGTGTTTAGCGATTAGCATGAATAACATGACATTTTACAAACTATTATGTGTGCGTACGGAGTTGACACCTGAGACTAGTATTAGCTTTACCCATTTTGGATATGCTTACAAATCTGTTACTACTTTTAAAAGCCCTATGTGACACATCCATCTTTATATAATATTATCTAAATTATTTGGAAATCTTCACAGTGTAGTCTTATTAACGTGACGTTTCACAAACCATTATGTGTACGTACAGAGTTGACACCTGAGACTAGTATTAGCTTTACCCATTTCGGCTATGCTTACAAATGTGTGACTTTTAAAAGTCTTATGGGACACATCCGTCTTTATGTAATATCTAAATTATTTGGAAACCTTCACACCGTGTATAGTATAATTAAAGTTAAAAAACATGATTATTATTCTTAAAAATTAAATGCAATTAATTGTTCTTTTTTGTGCAAAGATGATAAATAAATATTGACTTACACTTTACCCAAAGAAAGTAGTTCGTTTAAAAGAAAACAAATGTAGTTACGACGTCTAATCTTTTTAATATTACTGAGTTATTTTTTAAAAATTTACCATGATATTGAATAACTGGTAAAAACAAAATGATTTAATGAGCATGACTTCATACTAAAGCCGTGTTGCTGGAATTATGCTCGTCAAATTAACGTTGTTTAGTAAAGGTTTGTTGTAGTTATTTAGTAATTGGGCTCATTTAAATTAATTAATTAATCTGACGGATGTTTTTTAACTAAGTACATTCTTCTGTTTTGCATTAACAAGTAATTGATTATTTTAGAACTCAATATTTAGAGGTTATTTTCCAAATAATAACAACTAACCTTTTACTGTAATTTTGTTATAATTTAGATTTATAAACATAAAATTATTAAATAGGTACGGATTTAGTATCTGTACGATGCGCTTAAGTTTTTATGCCGACGGTTTAATTAAAAATATACAATATTAAAAACTACATTAAAAAAATACTAAAACCAATAATTAAAATAATCATACTGTTCTTCTTTTACTTTCCTATACATTCAAAAAAATCGAAATTTTATATTCAAAATCTCAGTTTGTAAAATGTATTGTTATTCATTTAAAGCGACAGTAGCCTATAATGGCAGGGCGCGGACCGCGAACTCTAAAAGGTCGTGGGTTCGAATCCGCCATTCGTCTACTGGCGAGAACCACTCGTAACACAAGCAATTTAAACTTACCACAAGAGGTTAAGGGGAATATTAATAATGTTTATAGCATTGTTAATATTCTTTAAAAAAATCAACGAAAAGTTCACGTATTGATAAGAGTAGGTATATTGTACCTAATAGACTTCCAACCTAAATTGAACAAAGAGGTCAGAGATACGTCACCCCAGGAAACTGAAACAAAATACCTCTAAAGTTGTATTTATATTGAAAATACTAGCTACCCTGCCCGGTTTCTCCTATATAGAATTAATTAATATGGCGTTATTTAGATTTAAGTCAAGCTAAAACCATTTATTTTATAAATTTTTCGTTTATAGAAAAAAATCTTCAACTTTTTCAGGTAAATATAGCCTAGATCAATCTGTTTGTAAAGATTTATCACAACCGTTCTGAAGATTATCCCTGAATTAACGGAGAAACAGATAGAAAGACACGACAGGCAAAATTTTTAAAAAGCTTTATCGTTTATCAATAGCGTCCAATTAACTCCTTGGCCTAATTAAAGCCAGCGATTTTAATATTACTGACGGACAGAGATTCAAACATTAACACTATTTACATCAAATGCGGAGGGAATTTTTCGACCATAAAATTGGTCTCACACAATTATCTACTATTGGTGAGTGCTTTCACTTCGCGGTTGCTAAAATTTAAACACATATTATTGCATTACTAATCTGTTATGGTCTAATAGGAACACAGTTGTGGCTTTAATCGGTTGCTTTCACTTTAAACGAAATTACTCCAGTTGTACACTTTCCTAAAACTAACACACAGATAACTTTTATATTAATGATCTCTAAAGTTTTGATACCAAATGTAAGTTGGTGTAATTGTACGCATTTAACTACTTTAGGTGTTCTTAAGGGAAAATTCATTCATTTATTAATTGATTATAGCCTATTAACATCCACTGCTAAACACAGGCTCTACATAGATTGCCTTATATAGGGCTTAAGTCACAGTTGCTACGTTAGGAAGGCAGGGGTCAACAACAGTTTTTTTCCCAGTTTTTATTAGGAAGACTCCTCCATAGATATTTCCCTCTGTTGCCTCGTATGAACGATATACAGTAGTGGATTGAAGGTAAATGATTATATGTAATTAGTGAAATGAAGTTAATTCAGCCAGAGAGATTTAAATTTTTCTTCTTCCACCTTTCTTTTTATATAGGATAGGGTGACAAACGAGCACACAGTCCACCTGATGGTAAGTGGCTGCTGCGGCCCATAGACATTAAGCTGCTTTTTCACTGTGGTATTCTGTGAGAGTGGGCTCCTTCCCCGGACAAGCCGACCTACTCGTGCTACAAATGTACTACTAATATCTGCAGCATGACTCTGCCACGTATAAAACCTTTCACAAAACGTGGTCTTGGAAACTCATCCATGAGTTTCCTGCATGCACCAGGTCGTCATTTCATTTCTTTCTTAATAACGTATAAAAATTTGACTGTATCGTATACATCTAGTTAAATCGTGGACATTTAAAATAGAGCGTATCACGATACCCTTATTTTGATGAATGATGGATTCAACACAAAAAGGAGATCAATCATTCAATAAAGAAAAATAAAAGGTGCTTTATATAAAGCTTTTGATCACCCACAATGAAAACATTTATAAAAGACATTGTTACTGTTATTTGACTAAATATTTAGGTGTATATAATTGCTAGTCTTAGATAAAACATTAGTATAATTTATAAGTTTTTATTAAGTTTATTTATTTATGGAAACACAACAACTTATTAAAGTGTTACAGTCATCGAAAAGTAACACATCAATGGTTACAGTGAGCTCGTTCAAAGGTAGGTACTAATTATTCTATAGCTGAGTTAACATTTCGTAAGAACGTTGTCCGCTGAAGTCCTTCAGAAACTTAGGTTATATCCGAAGTAATTAAAGAGATTTTTTGTATAGGGGTGATTAAAGTTTAATAGACTGTACTTGTTTGTGGCGGGCTGGAAACGAACAATTATTATTAGTAATCTTCATTAAGATAAATATATCAACATGTTGTAATAAAATCAAAAATAATTCACGCGGTTTCCTTATTTTAAGGAATACGGCGTCTATTACTTTCTACTCTCTCTGTTTGTGATCGACATTGTCGGTTTAAACCAGCGGGGTGTGAGCCGTGATGTCGTGCTCTGCAAATATATACGACGCATGATGCGTGGCCAGCTGCACCACGCAGAGGAACTGGAGGCGTTGCAGCTTTGCGCCTGATAAGGCGGTGGTTAGATGTCGCCCACATCCAACAATTAAGATGCCGTACACTAGGAGAAATCTATTCAGGTTTGCACCTATGTCATGTACTTCAAAATTAGCGAAATTATTTCCACAGTAGCGTACAGGATCTATGAGAATTTTCTTATAATTATTTTACTCAATTAATTAATAATATATATGTTTGCATGTAAAAAAATATACCTATCAGTTTTTTTTTTTTTTTTGTATTGCATTATCTTGATCTTGAACGGTTATAATGCCATAACTGGTTTTGCAATGAATAAATAAAATTATGACTTCCAGTAGAACCATATTAGAAAATATATTTAAAAAATAACTATATAATAATAATTTTTTTCTTTTTATTGTAAGTGCTGTCCACCTGCTATTCTGCAATAATAATAAAATGTCGGTCAGTGTTACTAATT
This sequence comes from Parnassius smintheus behrii, assembly GCA_036936625.1. Taxonomy (NCBI): domain Eukaryota; kingdom Metazoa; phylum Arthropoda; class Insecta; order Lepidoptera; family Papilionidae; genus Parnassius; species Parnassius smintheus. Next base: position 16,034,034 of record JAUPFT010000015.1, on the reverse strand, counting down.
TTCTACGCCGAAATTGTATACATTTCACAAAAAAAAAAACAGATAAAAATTGGCCGTGTCAATCACTGTACAAATGGTTTCCTTTATTGAAACGATTAAAATATTTTGTGTTTATCTCATCGCATTTACAACACAAAGGATACATTGGGGTGTTAAATACGTTGACTTTTCCATTAATTTCACGTCAATAACAACATTTAAAGGCATATTGACATTAAATCAACACCGTTATTGGCATGCAACAGAAGCGTCTTTTTGCCACGTCAACAACTAAGTAAAACAATTTACCATAAAATCCATCGTACGTGTCCCTCACAAAAAGAGAAAGCCGGGTCCATTCTAATGTCCCGTTTCTTAGAACATTATGTCTTATTTAAGACACGACCAAATAAAATCGCTCGCGCCGAAAGAGTAAAGCGAAATGGGCCATAAATGCCCGATGGAGCTAAAGACAAAAGTCGTGGAGCTACTAGCGCAGAAATATTTGGGACGTTGTAAAATGTGCCTCTAACTTTATTGCGACATTGTACTGCGCCTGCAATGTATTTTTTTTTGTAATATTGACTATTATGACAAGGAGCAATTGCAGTTTTAGCTTCTGTTCCCAAAAAGGATACCGAAAACATTTGTGTCCGTAATGCTTACATTTGCATTGTTCGCTTGCTACCTGTTTTGCCTAGAGTTACTGTAGATTTGTGAAAGGCATGCAATTTAGCTACGTGCCATTAATATAATGGCCTTGCCCTAAATTACCTTCCGTTTACATTTAGCACATTATTTGATTTATTTAAATAATTTTATTTTATCACTTATATCATTATATTAGCTATACGTTTGAAAAGATTTGACAATTTAAGGTCAGTAAATTTTAATGAACACAATACCACCACCCACTACCCTTTTTCATTTCATCCTACGATTATCATAAGAGACAATGGAAGATCTGGGAAATAAACGGACTGACGAAAGATTTTGTGAACCTAGAAATATGGCAGTATTCAATTTTTTCACACATTTCAGTCAAAAGTGCACTGCTATAGATCAATACCTAGATTTAGTCTCATAGGGGGTTTTTGTACAGTTGCCATGGTTGGCAGGCGGGTTGGCTGCCGAAATTTTTATTACGTCAGTTGTTATCAGGAATATGCCCCTGTCCATAGCCTGTTTCATTTTCCTCTCTCTCCTCTTACGACACCCACGGGATGATGGGGCAGTGGATTCTCTAATACCACCACTGAATGGTTTGGTAAAGGTAGTATAATCTTCTCGTAGTAACGATATAAAACGTAGCACTTGCAAGACGGAGCAGGCGTAATGTACCTAGGTATTTTTACAATCGCAAGTACGCCTATCAAATCATTCTTACTATGGGAGTGAACAGGCGAGACTTATGTGTTTGATATTTAATTAAAAATAATGCGTGATAAACGAACACACAGCCTACTCCACGTTAGTAACTATATGTTGTGGCCTATATACACCTAGGTACATCTGTCCTCGATTAAGAATCAAAATGTAAATACGTTGTCACCCCTGAGGACTAAGATTCTTAGGTTCTATTTTATCCTGGTATGTGAGAATTCCCCGGCCGACCGATTCCTGCTGCTATAATGCATATTGCTGCACCGTGGCTCTGCCACGTCATAATATTTATATGGCAAATTTTGTATTTACAATTAATTAAAACGAAAATGAAAATAAAATGTTGATTGTTTTAGTCAGGGCTGAGACTTTTATTTTATTCCCCTTCCACATTTGTAAGATAACGTCGGCGACTCGCCAACTAAAGTTTTGAAAGGGTTATACATTTTATATGCACTTTTTTATCACTTTGTCGTGTCGGCATATTACACATGCAGAACCGCCAGACCAGAACCAATGCTCGGCTCGAACATACAAACACATAGTTTTATTGCGCAGTAGCGAGGTTCGTGACGTCCTGTTTACGCGCGCTCTCCTCCCGTAAACATTCGGTAGCGTTCGGCTGACATGAAATAAAATTTAATTTGCCCACTGTCTGGTTTTTCTGTATTGTCTCCAACACTTACGCATCCATCATTAAATGTTAGGGAATACTGGTCATCTAACACATGTTTTTAACTATTCATAGAGTTAGTTTATTTGAAAAGTTTGAGACGACTGAGTCCCAGTTCCATCGTAAATCATTGAAGCACTCCTGTTGCTTGCTACCGAAGCTGAAGTTAGGCCGTTCGTTTTATGATTCTATTGTTAAAAACTTTTATTGGCTCGGCTATTCCGAAAACTAATTTATTCAGGGCTCTGAATGGTCGTAGCCTTGGAACTTACGCCTACTTTAAAAAGAGGGTCCAATTTACTTCTTGTTTTACGATTTTTTCTCGAATTTACAGAAAATGTCTTCAATCGATTGTCGCTCTAAGCTTAAATTGGATTTGAAATCGAGTTAATCGTCAGTACAAACTTTTATAAAATTTTCCAGTACAACAATTTTACAAAGTTTTCTCTGTTGTTCTGACAAAATTATAATGTCTCAAAAATAAAAATTGACGAAATTTAGAATTGTATAATGGATCATTTTGCTTATTTATATTACTATCATGCAAGTGGATCTTTAATGCAATGGAAGTTTCTACGTGGTAGAGCCATGCTGCAGATATATTATGGTTGCAGCAATGGTCGGCTCGACCTGGGAAGGACCACGCTCTTACAGAACACCATCCTGAAATCGCAGCTTTATGCTGCCGCGTTCCGTAAGGTGAGTGTAGAGAATCGGAGACCCTTTAAACTGGAAGCGAGGCATTCCCAATTAGTCCTCAGCGGTGACAACGCATTTGCATTTTGATTCTTAATTGAGGATAAATGAAGATGTCTATGGGCCACAGTGTCCTTTTACCGTCAGGTGGCCTGTGTGCTCGTCTGTCACCTTTATATATAGTATAAAAAAGTTGTATAGTGGTTATTTCACTGTTACGAGTGTTACCTATGAGAAGATTTTTAATATTGTTGTATATGGCATGTAACAAAGCTTTGTTAGTTAGGTTTATTTTATTTATAATACAACCTTTTACATCAATTCATTAATTCTGTAGCTCCCGAGCTAGTGTAACTGTGATTCAGGAAAGAACCAGTTCCTCTCCTTAAAGTAACTTTAGTCAAATGGTAATTTTCTATGACAACTTTTACTTCAGTTATACTGTCAACGTATAATACTAAAAATCTTTATCAATTATTAATAAAAATATCAATAAACATTAAATTCTGCGTTTAAAACATTATGCACTTGCAGCTAAACGATGTATAGGCATTTAATAACTTTCTAAAGATATAAAACACAATTACTCTATTGATTTGGGTTGATTTTGCATGACGGAATAAAACCAATTAAATTATCTTACTAATTTATATGTAGTAGTAGGTTTGGAAATACTCTGGGAGTGGCCCCTTTTTAAATATATTCGATGCAAATTAAGCTTGAATGATTAAATGCTCTCAATCGGTTAATTAATTAGAGCATTTGGTCGCTCAGCAAGATAACGAGATAGTTATGATCGATGCTTCACTGAGTAATAAGTAGCCAACATACCCCAACGGATCAGGCTATATACCTCGAAGAATTGTTGGCCCATGACCTCTTATTCTGGTATTTCTTTGGAGAGTCTTATGGACAGCAGAGAACTTGAGAATGGCTGTAATGACTCTCATGAATCAGTAAAATATATAGGTACTTGATACTTAGTTTCAATTTTACCTATCATCTACTTATAAATTTCGATTAATGAAAACAAACTTCTATTTTTTTTTTAATTGTTTTATTCATGTTGCTTTTTATTAGATGACAATATTGACAATTTCAACATACGAGCTTAACGACATCCATGAGATAAGATAGGATGATGGATTCCCTATTGCCATTATGATGCATGGAATAACATGTAATATTTTGCCGTGAACGTTATTTGAGCACAAAAATAATAGGCCAAGAGCGTGTCGGGCCACGCTCAGTGTAGGGTTCCGTAGTTTCCCGTCCGTCACAATAAGTGTTCCCACTTATGAGTTTAAAGGCGGGTATCCATTATGTTCGCGCTCCTGCAACTGCTCCCGGTAGTGAGTACTGTTGTTTCCATCCAAGTTCAAAATGATTTTCCTAAAAAGTCCTTATAAAGTTCTACTTTTCAGATTTTTTTTATATTTTCTAAACTTATGGTTCAAAAGGTAGAGGGGGGGGGGGACACATTGTTTTTTTTACTTTTGGAGCGATTATTTTCGAAATTATTGATATTATCAAAAAATGATTTTAGTAAACCCCTATTCATTTTTAAACACCTTTCCAACAATATATCACACGTTAGGGTTGAAATTAAAAAAATCACTTCCCACTTTACATATAGGGGGGCTACCCTAATAAAACATTTTTTTCCAATTTTTATTTTACCACTTTTTCGGTGTGATTAATACACATATTAGTACCAAATTTCAGCTTTCTAGGGCTAACGGTCGCAGAGATTAAGCGAGAACGGACAGACGGACAGACGGACATGGCGAAACTATAAGGGTTCCTAGTTGACTACGGAACCCTAATGAATGAAAATATGTATTTCGCTATAAATTCTACACTCGATCTTTATTTAATTGTGACAATTTTAGGTCGTAAATTCTAGGATTTTTTTTAGAAGAAAATATAAAATACAACTTTGATCACAATAAAAATCTGTGAAAATAGCTGTGAAAAAGTAAAGTAACAGTATTTATAAAATAAATGGTTTATCTTGTGGGACCGATGGGTACAGACTCTATAAACTTTTTTATTTTGTAGGACATTTTGTAATGCTGCTACCATGCGGTAACTTTACACGTTCTTGCAATATTTATAATTTCTTAGACCTGCAAGTTTCTTCACAATGTATTTTTTCATTTTTAGCTAACACTCAGATCTAAAAAAAATAATTAACAAATCCACTGGTGCTGGTGGGGATCGAAATCAATTTGCTCATGTACAATGATACTTAAAGTTTACGCTTATCTTTTAAACAATGGCGCCATTTTTTCTTAATTTGCCATAAAAAGAATAGAGTGATCTTTATTCAAAATAGATTATAACAATTTATTGAGTGTAATTTTTTTTATTCACCACTGGTTCGAATAATACCTCTGCCCTTGGAAGAACCAGCAAGAAACACAGTGGGATTTTTTTAACATATTTTACTTTACAATAATTTTGTACAATTCATCATGAGATGCATGAGATCAGCTCATTCCCGGTGGTTAATTTTATTCATGTATTCTTCGATATTTTAATAACCCTTTTTGCACAACTTTTCTTTCATAAGACTTTTAAACTTGTTTATTGATAAACTGAACATTTTCTGCGATTTTGTTGTAAATACGTATTACGTTCATTGCCCCATAAATGAATTAATAATTCTGTAGAGTAGGTACGTGGCATTACAAGCTTATGTTTGTTCTTAGTATGAACATCTTTATTCTTATCAAAGCTATTTATGTTTTCATGAACATATACTATAGTTTATAAATATATTGCGATGCCAATGTTAATATGTTTATATCTTTAAAATTTTCTTTGAAGGACTGTTATAAATCTCTCGTACGGCTCTCTTTTCGCAAACAAATATGGCTTCAAGTCACATTACCCAGTAGCAAAATTCAATAATACATTACGCTATACAAGTAACTAAAATAAAGTAATCTAGCTGTCTCAACATCATTGGTGATACTTCTAATCTTTCTCAGAACATATGGTGCAGAACTAAGTCTGCTTGTTAATTTAGATATATAATGGGAGCCCCATTGAAGTTTCGCGTCAATAGTAATGCCAAAAAAAAAACAGCGGTATTTACAATATTCGTAGGGTCTATACTATTCATATAGACATAAATGTTGTCTACCAGAATATTACAAATGTTTGAAAGATGTTTAGATGTTTGTTACTTTATCAGATATGTAAATATTATACAGATTTAGATAAAATTGAGTCACATATCAGTACCGTGCTTTGTGACGTATATTTGGGAGGCCTATGTTCAGCGGTTGACTTCTAAAGGGATATAATGATGATGATGATGGATCACATACGAACCATGTTCTGGATAACTAACGGGGTAATTTTAACCCGGAAATACAAAATTTTACCATAGAAAAATAAACATGAAGACATGTCTACTTCTACGTGGGCAAAGCTGCGAGTGGAACCTGCTCGTAGTATTTTAAATGCAATTTTATCACATACTTATATGCGCCCACCATTAAGAAAGCTTTTCTTTTTAGACAAAACTGAAGTGCTAAATAAACTTACAGTTCACCGGGTAAGTGGCTACGGTAGTTTATGAATGAACACCTGCCAACCAAGTTCAAAACAAAGGACTGCTACAGATGGATTAAACCTCTGACGAATAAGATGGAATGCATCATGGCATGTAATTATAGTAGCTCTGTATGCAAGCACTGCTATTTGGTAGCGGAAACAAATAGGAGGGTGGTGGCTATCAAGAATTCAAGACGGACTGGCAAAAAAGGAGTCCCACCATTAATAATTATTTTTATGTGAAATTACTATTTTTTTATTAAAACTTTTAAAAATGTATTACGATGTCTTTTTTATAGAATAAGGGTGACAACGAGCACACAGTCCACCTGATGGTAAGGGGATGCTGTGGCACATAGATATCGACATTTATCCTCGATTAAGAATCAAAATACAGATGCGTTGTCACCCCTGAGGACTAAGACGGAATGCGTCGATTCCAGTAAAACGGGTCTCCGGTTCTCTACACTCACCATACAAAACACAGCAGTATTAAGCTGCTATTTTACGCTGGTATTCTGTGAGAGCGTGATCCTTCCCCGGTCGCGCCGACCCATTCGTGCTACAACAATAGTACAGCTGCAGTGTGCACGTAGCGTGGCAGCGTGACACCTCGTGTTAGCTGTCGCGTACTAGAGCAAAAGTCCCATACTAAGCAATAGGACGTTTATGAACAGTTAACTACTACTTTTGACGTTTGTTGTGTAAATGAGTCATTACTAAAACCAGCTTTTATATCTTCCAAATATGTAACCTCACCAGTTTTATATGTTTTTTTATATATTTTTTATTTAATGAATATTCAAGTTGATAAGTTTTATCAAATCTATATTACAGGCCCATCATTCACGACACTTACGGCAACCGAATTAAGGCCAAAAAAAATCCACATTAAAATCTTATCGATGCTCGTTTAGGCACCGTCTCGGTTGAAATGGTTATTTAATGTGAAAAAATTATAGAACTCTTTCTATTCCAAGGTTCTGGTTATGACTGTCTTAATTACCGGTTTACAATGATTTATTATATAACGCGGGAATAATTTTAAGTCGGACCCAATGACGTATGACTGCTCTCAGAGGGAACAGGTTGGGTCGCCGCCGGCATTACGAAGCGGCTAGAAACGCAATATAACAAATAAGTCGCTTAATAACTTTGCAGTCTATAACAATCTTCAACTTTTCATCGTTTATTTTCTTTTTTTCTCTCAATTTACTCCAAGACCGAGGCAGTATCGTTGCTCTATTAAAAATTAAAAAATATTTATTTATTTTGTGTATATTTATTTTTTAACTTTGAAATCTAATTAAAAATTTAACCAAAGACTTAAACGAGTACATAAGTTATCTCATATTTTATTTAAAAATTGTTTATTAAGCAATAAATTGATTTAAGGCGCTCATTAAAAAGGCTAGTAAAAGTTATTGGCGTTCCTCTCCCAATCATGTTTTATATGAATTTCAGTCGCTGACCTTTTTTACCTTCCATTTTAAGTCCTTTAATACTTAAATAACTATTCAACTACGTTTAGTTGATTATAATTATGGATAGTAAAACCTACGAGGATATCATAAAGAAGAACAGCACAGGGCCATCTTCATTTATGAGCTCAAAAATATTAACAAATTGCGGACTGAGTTGAAATAAAGCTAGCGAATTTTCTTTAAATAAAAAACTTAAATCTCTTTCTTCTTCAATTTCTGCTTGGAATTTTTGACACATTACATTCGAACATGCGGGTGTTAAATAGATGTTACTTTTTGAGCTACAGCAACGTGGCCGAGTATAGCCTTCTTTAGGCCGTATATGAATAAAATAATCAACCAGTGCTACCAGTGCGTGTTGCCATTGATGACCTACGGAGCTGAGACTTGATCCTTCACTGCCGGCCGTATGAGGAAGCTCAAAGTCACTCAGCGAGCTATGGAGAGGGCGATATCCGCAGTAGATCTGACATATCCCCACGGATTAGTAAACTGAAGTGGCAATGGGCCGACCATATACCTCGAAGAACCGACAACAATTAGGGAAAAAAGATTCTCGAGTAGCAGCCTTGTACCGGCAGGCGAAGTGTAGGGCATCCCCACACAGATGAAGTGATGACCTGGTAAGACACGCAGGTGGCTCAGGACTGTGCTCTGAGGCACTCTTTGGGGGAGGCCTATTTTCAGCAGTGGACTTGTGAAGGGCTGTAATGATGATGATAATGAATAAAATAAAGACAATAAAATAAGTCAATGTAAGGGGTTTTAAATTAGAATATATATATATATATATATATATATATATATATATATATATATATATATATATATATATATATATATATATATATATATATATATATATATAAAATATGTATTATGATACTCGTATATTTTTAATGTAAATAATAACTCTATAGTAAGAGCAAAACTGTTTTACTAATTTATAAAATTTTACCTAGTATATATTTATTTATGTTTCGAAATCGTCAGTGGCTACCTAAAAATACTCATAGTGCTAAGTTTATTACTCTTCTTATTAAACTTCATTTTAAACGAAAATGGTTGCCAATTTCAATGTAATTTCAAGCCCCCTTGTACGTGACTCATGCATTTTAACTCAACAGTGTCACGAGTCTTATTAACTTTGTAAAGTGTATTCGTCGTCCCTTACGTCGCATGCAACGCTTGCCTTCAATGCGCCCGCGTCGGCTCCGGTTTATAAATAATAGTCTAATGACAAGGAATTACCGTGTTCTGCCGCTGCACTACAAGGCAGTCCCGCTGGCTGATACTGGTTCATTACAGTCGAGCACTTGGAATGCAACGCTTTAGATGTCGGCCGATTTCACTTAACATTTTATTCGGCTTTTGTTTTTGGATTGTGATTTGATATGATATTATAAAACAAAAGAAATTGATATTAGACTATGGGTTATATAGGCTGTGACTAATCACTTACACATTATAAGATTTATATACTTTTGTATAATCTTCGATATTAGTATTGCCTAGCGTTAAGGGCACAGGGTCGTTACGTCAACAGTACAGGATAATTAATAGAATCTAGGCGTTAGATTGCGCATGTCCGTAATGTTAAAGTTAGTAAAAATTACTTTGCCCACATCAGCTTAATGAAGCGGTTCAAACATCAGTTGAAGCTCACGTATGTGCAAAAATATATACCAGACACTCAGAGGCACAAATACATATAAAAGATACACTAGTACACGTTAACGCACATGCAAGTTCTCTCTCCCCCACACAAATATGCCGCGAACACTGCATGCCATTTATTGATCAACATTATTATACGTTTAGGTTATAGGTAATATTAATTTTCTGTTGAACAAAAATTATAATTACGGCTTGATACGGTGGCAAATATTCTTGCAACAGAAGGTAAGTAATAAGAAAAATATTACTTGGATTTTATTTAAAAAAAATCACGTTGAAGCGTCAGACACACAAAATATTTCAATGAAATTATCCCATTCTGTCGGTGTTATAAAAGACGACTTTAGGATATGCCAGGTAAATCTCGCGGCCTACGATAGATGGTCATTTTATATTATCAGTCAGATGTTAAATAGTCTGAACGGTAAGGATGAGCAGCATCAAAGATGTAAGTCATCTCGTACTACCCCATTCACAATGCGGCATTTTTATAAAGCCATGCTGAAGCTATATAATGGTTATAGTAGGAGAAGTATCACGCTCTTACAGAATACCAGCATAAAATAGCAGCTTAATACTGCTGTGTTTTGTATGGTGAGTGCAGACATCTGGAAACCCTTTTTTATTTGCTACTTACCATCTGGTGGACTGGGTGCTTGTTTTCACCTTTATTCTATAAAAAAGGTAAAGGTGACAAACGAGAACACATTCTAACTCATTTACCGTAATTGAGAATCACTATGAATAGAACCTTTTAACTGGTTACGAACCTTGCGCCCTCTTTCACCCAAGGAGGGTTGCGTCTGTAAATCTATCACTAGATAACTAAGCCAATCCCAAAAGGTGGTGTTTAAGTAAAATTCTTCACATAACTACGCAGCCGTCTGCGTGGTATGTTATGAGCGTTCACCACCTCTCTCCCCCGTTACTGGAGGGTTGCCCTTATTTGCTTCGGGCGCAAAAAAATGGTAATGAGTCATTCTATCTTACTCTTCAAAAGTGATAGCCCTACTCCAATGATCCATAATAGGTATCTATGAGAAGAAATCAATTGCTGTCCGTAGGTCTCGCTAAAACTCAAAAAGGGTTCGAACGGTGTTGATGAAATGTTTGTGTATGTTTGACCAGGTCCTTAGATGGTTCAAATTTAAATTAGGACTCGGTAGGTGGTGATGTTGTCGTGATCCAGAAATCACGCGTTCGAACCCGGAGCAGATAGCTAGTTTTCTATAAAAGGGTCGACGATGTGGTTTCTCTTTTCCGAAGGTTTAGTCTTAAGGATGTAGAATTTATGTTTATGTATGTTTCACCACCATCCTTCACAGTTAGCTACCGCGAGCAAATCTTTGTTACAGAGAGCACGAGGAATCTGTGACAGCAAACACCTGGCCGCCGAGCTTCAGCACGTCAAGCAGGTTCTGCACGACAACAAGCTTCGGGTCCCGCGCCTCCGTCACAGTGACCGAGTGAAGCCGGTCACAGTCGAGCGTGTGCCTGCTGTACTACCTTATGTCAGAGGTGTCACAGACAAGATTGGCTACATCTTGAAGCGAGCTTCTATTAGAACATTCTACAAGCCGCCGAAGAAGATAAGTCAGTTCTTACCATCCGTCGAGTGTCATATACCTCTACAAGATGCAGGAGTGTACAAGCTTGATTGTGATTGTGGTCTCTTATATATAGGGCAAACAAAGAGCTCAATTAGAACCCGCGTAAAGGAACACATAGCCGACGTGAAGCATCAACGTTCCGGGAAGTCTGCAGTTTGCGATCATATCCTAGATGGCCCCAACCATTACATCAGATTTGATAGACCACAAATCCTCGCGAAAGAACACCGATTCCTACCAAGGATGATACGTGAGGCTATTGAAATTAAAAAACATCCTAATTTCAATAGAGAAGGAGGCTTGGTATTACCACCTGCTTGGGATTCCATATACATAATTAATAAAATTTAAACTAAACCCAAGCATACCACTGCAAGACTTCAAACCATAGTTAGTTCATTCTGCGTAGATCGGACCAAAGACAATAATTAAAAAAGCTGAAGGTACTCCGGGTTAACTTTGACATCGGGACGTCGCTCACCTCAGTCCCCCGTGACCATGGGTGCTGGAAAGCACCCGAAACGTCGGGTGTTAAAAATAAAAATAAAATAAAATAAATAAAACGCGAAAAAATCCGTAAAAGTAATGATTTCTTATATTTACGCGAACACTACACATTGAAATAATACTCGTTTTTACGGAATTTACGCGATAAATTCCGTAAAAACGAGTATTATTTCAATCCGTAAAAGTAGTTTTAATCAATGTGCTAACAGTGTTACGAGTACTAGCCTAGTATGTCGTAAAAGGTAACAAAAAGGACATTAGGTTTGTGATTTTGAAGGCGATAAGCTAGCCACCTATCATTTTTCTCAAACTTCCATCTATAACTTTTTTGATTAGTCATCGTTTATACGTGACGTGACATTTATCTCTAAATAATCTTTGCAAACTCCGTAATGATTTTCTCCTTAAACGTGCCTTCCAAATATCTTTTCCATTTTTTAAACGCTTGTAGACTTATACAATGCAAAAACTATCGTATACCTACTATCGTATATAAATTGAAACCGCTCTTAATCATTTTGACAAATGAAGTAAACTCGAAATGGCAACTTATCTAAGAAAACTTGCAAACGTGGTCCGAATCCATTGGTGGTCTTTGGACTCTGCTTACCCCCTCGAGGATTACATCAGTGAGAATATATATGTATGTTACTAATAATATAGACTTATTAATTTCCCTTATGACAAAAACAAAGACACTGTGCAAAAGAAAACATGTCAAAAAAAACTCAAGTGGTTATTTAAGAGGAGGCATAATAACAACGACGATTTAACAATTAACGATTGTTCTGTTCTGAAAGCTCCTTACCTTACAAGACTATGACGTCAAGGGATCGTATTACCACACAAGTGGAGAATTATTTATTGAATCAGTACGTAACATACAATGTTTAAACAATGTTCTTATAGGAGCACGCGTCGTTAATTACAAACAAATGCGGTGCGGTTAGTTATGACGATAGTAGTCCGAGAGCTCGTAACTGAAATGGAACGAAAATTGTATGCAGGTTTTGTGAGGTACTATGGCATAATAAAAATCAATTGCCTGAAAAACCTCGGCTCTAATTCGTTAACATAAACAGAATATTGTCCATTGACTTTTGTTGCCCAACTTTTACACAGCTAGTAGCAGTAAAAGTGTGTACTTTAGGCATAAAATAAAATAATGCAATGCAGTGGACAGTGGTAATCCGGTCCCCAGCTAATCCGTCCACCCTTATAATCCGACATGTCTTTAATTTGTAGGTAGATTAAAGTCGCTCTATGAATCCGCCACGAGGAGAGGTGTCCTCTGCGAATACGTGGACAAACAGGTTGCAATTAGTTAGCGCAAGCACGAGTTAGCTTAAGGCGGTACCCTGACCAAAACCTGGCAAAGGTGCGTTTTTCAGAGACTATTATCTCATTAGTTATGAGAAATAAGCTACATCTAAAAGCACATTATTAATGTTCGATATCCTATCATCACATTCTACGTTCTAATTTGTTTTTATATGTTATGAATACATTTAAAATCTACTTTTAAAAAATGACTAAAATTATTGATTACATGCATCTGTTGCTAAAGGAAATGCTCTAATCATTTGAGAATTACACTAATGTATAGATAATTTAAAAATCTATATTCTTCACGTTTTATTTAATTTCTTAAGTTCGCTTATCTCTTTTAATCGAAATAATTCCAAATATTCGGGCTTATTTTTCCGTGATATATTGTAGCGAGAGCGCGTGGATTGTATGGGAACGAACGCTCAAGGTCTCTCGCTAGGGGAACCGTCTTAACACGTATTGTCTTAGTTCAAATTTGACTAGTAGGTAGCGGTCTAGCGCGCGTTCATTACTTACTGTTATGTATTCATTGTGCATCACGTGACATTTTTATATTTGATATTTAATCTGTCTGATTATAAGATACTCTTTTTCAAAAAGTTCTGGACTACCAGGGGGCTGCGGCAGTAGGTTATCAATAGTCTGACAATTTCGATAATCCGACACCACCTTGCAAAACGTTTATCCGATTTCCGCGGGTCAATTGTACAATGCAATAACATTTGTAAAAAATAGTTTATTCAATGTATATTTTTCGCGTAAATATACCTACCTAAGTACCTAATCATTATTATTAATTTATTCCGAACTTACTTTAATTAAATGATAACAATTTAATTCAAAACAATTAGTATTTTGAAGTCACCATCATCATCATTACAGCCTATCAAGTTGGTCTAATGCTGAACATAGGTTCCCCTTAAATTGCCTCATAGGCGGGATATTTTGAGCTATAGTGTCTACACTCAGCAGGCGGATTGGCAACCGCAGTTATTGGGTGCGTTTGGCAGAAAAAAGCGCTAGCAAGCGCTTGTAAGCAAAATGGCGATCGTAAGCGGTAAGCGCTGTCAAATCGTAAGTAGCTATTTTCCTCCAGGACACGATGTTAGTTTTAACCGGGGAATCTAACCTAATTTAAATATATATTTGTAAAGTATTCATGTTAAAAACTTACCAATCATAAATTTTTAATAGCATGTATATCTTTATTCATGTCATTATATTACTTAAAACTAATATTGCACAAAACAACTTATAAACTCTAATTCGAAACAAACAAATTAAATAAGCAAAATGGCGGATTGTGTCAGCGCTACTGAAGTAGCAATCGTGTCCTGGCCGAAAACTATTTTAGCGCTTATAAGCGCTTGCTAGCGCTTTTTTCTGCCAAACGCACCCATTATTTACGTGTGTTATCAGGAAGATGTTGCTGCCCCTTTTCTCCCTCTGTCGCCAAACATACGACACCTAAGATATTAAAATATGTATTTGTGTAATCTCTTACGTCGTTACTATACGGCCTGACTTTTCCTGAATCCTAAAACTGACAGTACGCTTGTTGTTAACGGATTTCTCTACTCTTCAAAATGGATTACAGTCGATCCATACTATTACACTACCGGCGTATATGGGCGGCGTAAGGGAATCCACCACTTGAAAATTAATTATTATAAAGCAAGTAATTATTTTTACCGGCTCCGTGTGTAATATGGCTATTGTATGAGCTTCTGTTTTAGTATGAAAGGACTATTGTCCGTCGGGAATATCTTTCGCATGCTCGCTATGTACCTTAACATACTATGATGAGAATAAATGTATGCAATTTATCTAGCACACTGTTATGTATCAATAGAAACTTAGTAATTTTTATTATAAGATAATACATGTGTCAGTTTTCAAACTAATTTAATTAATAGGTTAATTATTAGGTATTATAAATAATTCTTGCCTTGTTTATTGTTAGCGCTTAATGTATTATAAGCCACAGTATGAATTTCAAATTTTGAATTTATCTACCTAGCAAAACATAATTTAACGTTAACGAAAATAAAATTTACTCACATAAATCTACAGTGGATTCCCGGTAGTCCGACAAACACTTTGCAGGGCAGTGTCGAACTATCGAATTTGTCGGATTATAGAGTACTGCCTAAGAGACCACAGTGTTTTGTGCTTTCGCTTCTGAGCTTGAGACGATATTACTAGGTACGTATACGTAATACAAAATGAATAAACAGTAAACAATGAAAACACGCTAGGCCGCACCGCTATCCTCTCTCATATAATATGTATGTAGTCAAACTAAACAATCAAAACAATACCCTACGCGTCGAGCACAATAGTGATGTTGCGTACAAGTTGTAACTTGTTCAATCGTGCATTAGCGAATACATGTATGTAATAGACCATGTCGGATTATAGGGGGCGCCGCATTAGCCAGGGGCCGGATTACCGGGGCTCCACTGTATTATGTTATTCATAAAATGCGCACTATCAAAAAAATTTACTGTGGTAGGTATGTAAAAGTCAGACTTACTGAAGGAATAATAAATTATCTGCAAAGAAAAACTGTTAATATTATGTATACAAAAACAATTTAATTTTGTATAAAAGTACTAAGTATAAATAGAACATTCCACGTGGCTACTAAAGAGAAGAATTTCGCCGCAACTATGATGGTCACTGAAATCTCGTGTCAAAGACTCGGTTCTATTTAACGAAAGTCGAGTTTTATTGCTAAACACTCCCTTAACCTTTAACTCGGCTCCTTCAGATCAATTACCTACGTATCAGGATAGGATAAATTTAATGTAGATAGTATAGAATAATATCTTTATTTTCTTACTATCATCTTATGCCTATTACACCTAAGTAGTTTAAATTTTTGTTACATATTTTCCGTAGTAGCTCTAACTTCGTAGTGCGCGAGCAAATTAAGTTCAAACTCCGTCATGAGCAATAAAAATGTTAGTAATATTTAAGTGCTAAATTAAGGACCCTGTTTCAAGGAACAGTTTCAGTTATTGGTTATGAAAAAAATTATGTATCTTACGTTGTATGTGATAAAATATTAAGTTTAAAGTCTGAAAGCGTATGAAGATATACGAGCCTAACTATAGATACATAGCATTGCATCCTGTATGGATTTATGGAGCAATGTATAGGCTGCCGCTGCTCCAGTGCTGGTTTGCGGACTCCACATGAATTCGCAATATTTTATTGATTCATTTTTTAATAAACTGATAAATATAACTATAAACAACAGCTGCCGATATATATATATATATATATATATATATATATATATACATTAAGGACATACGACTATAGGAAAAAATAATATATATATATATATATATATATATATATATATATATATATACAGCCATATATACGAATGGGTCGGCTCGACCGGGGAATCAGGAGGGAAATAGCGTAAACAGAATACAAGCGTGAAATAGCAGATAAATGCTGCTGCGATTCGTATGGTAAGTAGAGAGAACCGAAGATCCTACTGGAATCGAGGCTATCCATATTATTTCGCAGGGTTAAAAATCATGTGCATTTAAATTCTTAAATGAAAATAGATGTAGATATCTATTGCCACAGCTTGCCATCAGCATGTGTGTTTATTTGTCACCTATTATTCTATAAAAAAAAACATAATGTTTCATGAAGAAATGCTATTACGAAAAATATTTTATACCGCAATCTTATCTAAATCTACCCCTTAAGGGTACTTCGTTCATGTGAACTACCGACACAGCGTTTAGTGCACATAGACAGAACATATAAGGCATGAATTTCGCTTAGCGCCCGTAGCTACTGCCCTTTTATGGCTGAAGGAGAATGTCGCGTTAAACATTTTTGTGATTGAATTGAGATAAAGCTTTCTAGGAAGCTATTTGTGTGATGCGATTATTGTAGATGCTATTTTTTCTGATACATACAAGATTTTAATAGTGTCATAACCTATTTTTTTAACATTTCTTACAAAATGAAACTGATTTAATAAAGGAAATTTATATTAAAAGATAATATAAAGATAATATAAAGATTTATGTTATGAATGGAGGGGAATGAATCTAATATCATTATATTAAAACAAAGAGGGGCAAACTAGAATGCTGCTCACCTGATGGTAAGTGGTTACCGCACATGAACAACTATAATCCAGCTGACCTTTTAAAAAGAAGTATACTCTTTTATTAAAGACCAGGAGTCCAGTAAGTTAAACACCCTAAGTGGAAATTGAATCTACAAAGAAATCGGTGCTAGGAAGAAAACTCCTAGTAAATTGCATTATGCATGTATTGGCAGTCATTTACATAATATATATATATATATATATATATATATATATATATATATATATATATATATATATATATATATTATGTAAATGACTGCCTCGTTGGTCTAGTGGTTGTAATGGCGCGACTACTGATCATCAGGTCCTGGGTTCGCATCCCGGGTCGGGCGAAAAAATTAATTATTGAGTATTCCCTCAAGAAATTCTCAATAGCTACCCGGAGTCAGGGAGTTGGCGGTATATAACCCCCGTGCTTCGGAAGGCACGTAAAGTCGTTGGTCCTGCGCCTGATCTCTCTCCGGTCATTTCGGTTTACCGTCTCATCAGAATATGAGAGTGATGGAATAGAGAGTGCACCTGTGCTAGGGCACTGTAATAATCCTGTCCTGCGCCGATGGCTAGTCTCCGTTGAGGCTGTCCGCCGTGACCGAAATTCGGTCTGAAGGACATTATTATTATTATCATTACATACATATATATAACCATACCTATTATATCCCTACCTATTATTATTTTATAGCTGGGAAACATCCTATCTCAATTATTCCTGAGGACTAAGATACAATTACCAGTAAAGGATTCTCCGATTCTTGTTACTCATCAAAGGAAACACAACAGCATTTTGCTGATACTTTACACTGGTATTCTGTGCAAGTGTAGTCCATTCTTGTTCACGCCGCCGACTCATTTGTGCTGCATATATACATTACAGCGTAGACTACTACGAAAAAATTAATTGCATGTAGTCATAATTTGTTGCCATAAACGCCACTTAAAATATACCTACATGTTTCTAGGGTTATGTTTTAAAACAGACAACTTACTGTTGCAAACTATGATTATAGATACACATTTAAGTATTTTAAGATCATATTTTATAAAAGACACTTCCATTTTAATTATGAATAAATCAAATAACTATGACGTGAAATTGCATGCTCTCCGAAGTAGCAATTATAAAGTAGCGGCTAATCCCACACTCATGCTGTTTGTTGCATAATAACACAGGAAGAACCGCGTGGAAACTTTAGTGTTACTGAGAATTGTCTTCTTCCATTTCACTTAAATTGTCACACGGTAAAACCTAAAGTAACTGAATGTTTACCACAATTTTTTATAAATGATTATGATTTAACTTACACCTAATTAAATTCTTCATTTAAGAAAAATATTTATTCTGGAGGTAAATTGCTTTTGTTTTTATTTGTTTTTTTTTTTAAAAACGTTACCCCACACTAGGATTTTCTCCTGTATCGTGGAGGCAGTTTATATACGTAAATTCCATAAGGACTAACATCTAGACCCGGAACAATTACTTGTAGGCTATACAAATACTTGTTCCGTGCGGGTTTCGAACCCGCGGCCTTCAGCGCAATAACTCATTGCTAAGTTACTGCGCCACGGAGCGTAGGTGAGGAAGAGGCTGTAGAAAGTTAATAATGCACGTAAAATGAATGAAAATTATAGACCTTAATAAGTTCAACTTCTGCGCATAGTCCTTTCATTTTAAAACGTGTTATGAAGCAGATAGTTCTCCGCAATGATCCAGTGTGTTGGCAGAATTTACATCTCATGTCCTTGGAATATTTTATTCCTGAGACATTCGGGTTTTCTCACGATGTTTCTATACCGTCGGGCAAGTTGCACATCAAAATTGCAATTAGCAATTTCATTGTTACTGGCGCACTAACGCACATAACATCTTTAACTATTCGTATCTAATCTAATTATGCTTTGAAATAGTATGTCAAAAACTTTAATCAAACATTATTTAAACACATGAGGACTATATGTGTAAACTAGATGATATCCATTCGCTTCGCTGGGTACACGATAATAAATGATAATTACGTACATATACAAAAATCAATTTTTTTTTATGGGATTACCGTAAAATCCGGTTTTAGTGAGTGTCTTTTTTCTTTTTTTTGTAAGGGAGGGGGCAAACGAGCATGCGGTTCATCTGATGGTAAGTGGCTGCCGCCACCCCTAAAGGACTGCTACACCAGGGGAATCGCAGATGCGTGGCCGGCCTTATAAAAAGATGGTAGGCATTTTTATTGAAAGTCCCTAAGTCGTGTCGGTCCAGAAAATTCTCTGGTGGTAGTCGATTCCACAAGGAAGTTGTGCGAGGAAGAAAACTTCTTAATCGTACTACATATATATAATATAGATTTGTACTACATACACACACACACACACATATATATATATATATATATATATATATATATATATATATATATATATATATATATATATATATATATATATATATATATATATATATATATATATATATATATATATAAAATAGAATGTTGTAATAATATTGCGCAGTTGTATTTTGAAACCAAAAAATTACGACGCAGTAGGCATTTGATAGTGATATAAATGAACACCTTTTTGATTTCGACCTGAGTGCTAACCACAGAAATCTAAATAATATTGCCTTATTATTTAAATTTCTGTGGTGCTAACTCTTGAGAAGATAATGTACCAAAAAATAGGTAGGTATATACGATAGCGCAAAGTGCACTTGTGCTATCGTACATTGCTTCGTTCCCTAGGTAAAACGCTAATACGAAAAGGTATTGTATGTAACAGAATGCAATTTCTGGGAAATGAAGACATTCACAACACTGATTTATAAGATGACACCGTTTTTGTGGTACCACACTCATTCCTTTTACCACCTGGTATAAAGTACAATGTTTTGATTTAAAGGCCAAGAAAACTCCGTTATTATTTTTTTTTAATTAAAATTTCGTAACGGGTATAACAGGAAGCACTCCCTAGCCGGTAGAACGTTAGATCGTTTGACACAACTACAAAAAACACTATAAAAACAAGACGTATCAGCCAATAATTAAAATTTTGGTACGAACGTTAGTTCCACCAGGGTTTCGAATCGAGAATTTGCGGTTACCGGATGGAATCGATTTTCACTATACGAATATAAAATATACCATATAATATCACATAAAACTCGAATCTTACAAAGATCGTCTTATCTATAATCCGATGCGATGTATACCAATGCAATTTGCACGAACACTTTAACATGCCGGTCCACTCTCCGTAACGGTTTTCTTGCTATCCGCCGTAGGAGATACCGTTTATAAGGAAATGGACGTTTATTATAGGAATATCTATTTTACTAAATGAAGTAGTTCGGTTCTAGACAAATTTAGGTGCATTTTAAAATAGAGAAGATCTTAATAAGTATTCGGACTGAGTAATTGGTACCTATACTTGTATTTGTGTTGTATTTTTAATCACCATTGTCATTATAACTTTAGATTTATCAAGGTCAGATTAGTCAAGTTAGTTATCAAAACACAGCATACATGTTAATCCATGCTGCAGCTATATTGTGGTTACAGCACGAACCGGATAGGACCACGCTCTCATAGAATACCAGCGCAAAATAGCAGCTTAACGCTGCTGTATTTCGTGAGGTGAGTGTAAAGAACCGGAGACCCTGCCTTTGCGCCGCATCTGCCTTTTTATTTGTAATTGAAAATAAGTGTAGATGTCTATGAGCCATAGTATCCACTTACTATTAAGTGGACTGTATGTTCGTGTGTAACCCTTATTATGTATAAAAAAAATTATAAAATTTCATTGAAATCCATTCAGTATTATAGGAGCTCGTTGTCGCGGATAAATAATGTGACACATAATTGTAATTCATACAGATTTTAATGCCTCCCTATGGGATTTTTAGTTTTAATGACAATAAAAATGCACAAATCTTCTTGTTGTTCTTGTCGTTGTAACGTTTGTGATTAATCGTTAAAAGTATTTTCGAAAAAATTCACACTATACATAAAAATGTTGATTGCACTTAGAATTCGTAACGACGATGACTTTTTACTTTGGAATTTAATTTACAACAGTAACATTCAAATCTCCTCTGACTGACTCCTCTTAGTGCATAGCCTTAAACACAATGGCATTGGATACAGAAAGTGAAATATAGGCTTGTATGTATTATAGCACCCTCTCCCCAGTAGACAGCTTCTAATATTAATTTCTGAATATGACGCCGCATTCAAAGTGGACGTATCGACGTTACTGTCTTAATTATACTTAGTTTCAATGCAAGATAGAAATGCACATCATGTGAAAGAAAATTTTAAATATAAAATACCTATGTCGCAGAAAGTTAATTAAGTTTGCGTTAGCCATTGAATCGCGTATTTCATTTCACTGGCTTTACCTCTTCTTATTCGTAATTCAGAGGCTGTATTATCAATGTGGTATTTCATAAAATATAATCATATATAATTATTATACTTCAATTTAAATGGGATAAGTGAGTTAGAAATAAAATTAAATAAATATTCTTTCGTTTCGTGGTGGTGTAAGAATATCCATGATCATCCCGTGGGTGTCGTAAGAGGTGACAAAGGAAAACAAATCAGGAGATGGACAGCAGCATCTTCTTACAATGTCTAATAATAAAAAGCTGCTGTTGCCAACCCATTTTCTTTATACGCGGTAGAGCCATGGTGCAGCTATATTATGGTTGTAGCAGGAATGGGTCAGTTCGACCGAGGAAGGAACGCGCTGTCACAGAACACAGTTGTCGCAGAACACAGTGTCTCATATGGTAAGTGTAGAGAACCGGAGACACTTTTTACAGGAAAGGAGGCATTCCATCTTAGTGATAAATATATAAATGTAGACATGACATATGGCCATAGCATCCACTTAACATCGGTTAACTTGCCAAGCGTGGCAACGTCTATGAAGAAAGACTATGTTTGTATAGGATTAACGCCCAGGGCGGTCTGAGCTTGCTCTCCTACAGATTGAGATCCATGCTCGACTCAATTAAGGAATCACCGGTCTTATGCATGATCTCAGATATCATGCGTCCACTACACACTTTTGATAAAAAGTATATAGTGGAATTACCCACCAGAGAAGACTGGCTGAATAGCCAGGTTATCTGTGAGGTCGTGGCCTCATATGGCATACCGATGGGTCTAAAATGGGCCTCGACGTAGGCTTTGGAATTTGCGGGGAACGCCCCAAATTCAAACTTAGTATGAATTTGGGTAGATACTCCTCTATCTTCCAGGCAGAAATTTTCGCTATATTTCGGTGTGCGGAAATCAATCTGCAAAAACACTACGTCAACCATAAAATTTACATAAACTCTGATAGTCAAGCAGCACTGCTAGTGCTGAGATCAAACTTAGTGAACTCAAAGCTAGTTGGAGACTGCGTGGACCATTTAAATGCCCTGGGATGTAACAACAGGGTCGTTTTAAGATAGGTTCCGGGTTACTAGGGTATTGTAGGCAACAAATTTGCCGACAAACTTGCACGGGAGGGCTCAAAGTGCACACAATTTAGACCTGAGCTATTTCGTGGAATCTCAAGAAGCCTAGCCCGATTGACCCTTGAAACTCTTTATCACAATAAATCACTTAAGGTCTGGTCTGACACACCAGGCTTAAAACATTCTAAAACCTTAATCCGGGCTTTTGATCGTAAATTCGCTTCAGAAGCCTTGGGAATAAGTAAAAATAAATTGCGCATTCTGGCAAGAGCCCTAACTGGACACCGTTGTCTTAAAAAGCACATGTCCATCCTGGGACTAAGCAATTCAAGGATGACTCGGTTCTGTTCCATAACGGAAGAAAAGCCTCTACACATCCTAACTGATTGCGGACCCTTAATGCGCAAACGTAACACTCATCTGGGACACTATCTACTTCGCCCAGAAGAAGTGAAATTGCTGACGGCTAAGCAACTCCTTCGATTCATTGAAGACATAGGGCTTAGTCATGAGCTAAAGCCATAGCAGCGATCACAATAGATCTTTTAGGTCGCAGTGATACTGGTCTCTTTACCTAGACCTGCATAGCTGCTCGCATATAATAAAAAAAGACTAGGTTCAGTAGTAGACTTTAATAGGTTGTAAACACGGTAAACATTCGTTAACGCATTTATATAAATTATAAATAATCGCGTTTTTCAAGTAATTCTTAAAGGGCCATGTGGCTTATTGATTGTGAGTAGTGTATTCCAGGCCGATTAGGTACGTACCTAAATACGCGACAAAAATTTTCTTATAAGTCGGATTGCCCAAGACATACGATTGCAAGTACCATAAATAGTGCTATGATTTAGGTTTTAAAAACACAATAAAACCAAAAGCGAAATACCACAATAAAATAATAATGTAGTAGCAATTATTATTGCTAGCGGTAAGAGTGATAAGTCTTACTTAATAGAGACTTGATTAATATACATTAAACATATACAATATATATATATATATATATATATATATATATATATATATATATATATATATATAATTGCTTAATATAATAATTGCTCCTACATTATTATTTTATTGTGGTATTTCGCTTTTGGTTTTATTGTGTTTTTAAAACCTAAATCATAGCACTATTTATGGTACTTGCAATCGTATGTCTTGGGCAATCCGACTTATAAGAAAATTTTTGTCGCGTATTTAGGTACGTACCTAATCGGCCTGGAATACACTACTCACAATCAATAAGCCACATGGCCCTTTAAGAATTACTTGAAAAACGCGATTATTTATAATTTATATAAATGCGTTAACGAATGTTTACCGTATTTACAACCTATTAAAGTCTACTACTGAACCTAGTCTTTTTTTATTATATGCGAGCAGCTATGCAGGTCTAGGTAAAGAGACCAGTATCACTGCGACCTAAAAGATCTATTGTGATCGCTGCTATGGCTTTAGCTCATGACTAAGCCCTATGTCTTCAATGAATCGAAGGAGTTGCTTAGCCGTCAGCAATTTCACTTCTTCTGGGCGAAGTAGATAGTGTCCCAGATGAGTGTTACGTTTGCGCATTAAGGGTCCGCAATCAGTTAGGATGTGTAGAGACTTTTCTTCCGTTATGGAACAGAACCGAGTCATCCTTGAATTGCTTAGTCCCAGGATGGACATGTGCTTTTTAAGACAACGGTGTCCAGTTAGGGCTCTTGCCAGAATGCGCAATTTATTTTTACTTATTCCCAAGGCTTCTGAAGCGAATTTACGATCAAAAGCCCGGATTAAGGTTTTAGAATGTTTTAAGCCTGGTGTGTCAGACCAGACCTTAAGTGATTTATTGTGATAAAGAGTTTCAAGGGTCAATCGGGCTAGGCTTCTTGAGATTCCACGAAATAGCTCAGGTCTAAATTGTGTGCACTTTGAGCCCTCCCGTGCAAGTTTGTCGGCAAATTTGTTGCCTACAATACCCTAGTAACCCGGAACCTATCTTAAAACGACCCTGTTGTTACATCCCAGGGCATTTAAACGGTCCACGCAGTCTCCAACTAGCTTTGAGTTCACTAAGTTTGATCTCAGCGCTAGCAGTGCTGCTTGACTATCAGAGTTTATGTAAATTTTATGGTTGACGTAGTGTTTTTGCAGATTGATTTCCGCACACCGAAATATAGCGAAAATTTCTGCCTGGAAGATAGAGGAGTATCTACCCAAATTCATACTAAGTTTGAATTTGGGGCGTTCCCCGCAAATTCCAAAGCCTACGTCGAGGCCCATTTTAGACCCATCGGTATGCCATATGAGGCCACGACCTCACAGATAACCTGGCTATTCAGCCAGTCTTCTCTGGTGGGTAATTCCACTATATACTTTTTATCAAAAGTGTGTAGTGGACGCATGATATCTGAGATCATGCATAAGACCGGTGATTCCTTAATTGAGTCGAGCATGGATCTCAATCTGTAGGAGAGCAAGCTCAGACCGCCCTGGGCGTTAATCCTATACAAACATAGTCTTTCTTCATAGACGTTGCCACGCTTGGCAAGTTAACCGATGTTAAGTGGATGCTATGGCCATATGTCATGTCTACATTTATATATTTATCACTAAGATGGAATGCCTCCTTTCCTGTAAAAAGTGTCTCCGGTTCTCTACACTTACCATATGAGACACTGTGTTCTGCGACAACTGTGTTCTGTGACAGCGCGTTCCTTCCTCGGTCGAACTGACCCATTCCTGCTACAACCATAATATAGCTGCACCATGGCTCTACCGCGTATAAAGAAAATGGGTTGGCAATAGCAGCTTTTTATTATTAGACATTGTAAGAAGATGCTGCTGTCCATCTCCTGATTTGTTTTCCTTTGTCACCTCTTACGACACCCACGGGATGATCATGGATATTCTTACACCACCACGAAACGAAAGAATATTTATTTAATTTTATTTCTAACTCACTTATCCCATTTAAATTGAAGTATAATAATTATATATGATTATATTTTATGAAATACCACATTGATAATACAGCCTCTGAATTACGAATAAGAAGAGGTAAAGCCAGTGAAATGAAATACGCGATTCAATGGCTAACGCAAACTTAATTAACTTTCTGCGACATAGGTATTTTATATTTAAAATTTTCTTTCACATGATGTGCATTTCTATCTTGCATTGAAACTAAGTATAATTAAGACAGTAACGTCGATACGTCCACTTTGAATGCGGCGTCATATTCAGAAATTAATATTAGAAGCTGTCTACTGGGGAGAGGGTGCTATAATACATACAAGCCTATATTTCACTTTCTGTATCCAATGCCATTGTGTTTAAGGCTATGCACTAAGAGGAGTCAGTCAGAGGAGATTTGAATGTTACTGTTGTAAATTAAATTCCAAAGTAAAAAGTCATCGTCGTTACGAATTCTAAGTGCAATCAACATTTTTATGTATAGTGTGAATTTTTTCGAAAATACTTTTAACGATTAATCACAAACGTTACAACGACAAGAACAACAAGAAGATTTGTGCATTTTTATTGTCATTAAAACTAAAAATCCCATAGGGAGGCATTAAAATCTGTATGAATTACAATTATGTGTCACATTATTTATCCGCGACAACGAGCTCCTATAATACTGAATGGATTTCAATGAAATTTTATAATTTTTTTTATACATAATAAGGGTTACACACGAACATACAGTCCACTTAATAGTAAGTGGATACTATGGCCCATAGACATCTACATTTATTTTCAATTACAAATAAAAAGGCAGATGCGGCGCAAAGGCAGGGTCTCCGGTTCTTTACACTCACCTCACGAAATACAGCAGCGTTAAGCTGCTATTTTGCGCTGGTATTCTATGAGAGCGTGGTCCTATCCGGTTCGTGCTGTAACCACAATATAGCTGCAGCATGGATTAACATGTATGCTGTGTTTTGATAACTAACTTGACTAATCTGACCTTGATAAATCTAAAGTTATAATGACAATGGTGATTAAAAATACAACACAAATACAAGTATAGGTACCAATTACTCAGTCCGAATACTTATTAAGATCTTCTCTATTTTAAAATGCACCTAAATTTGTCTAGAACCGAACTACTTCATTTAGTAAAATAGATATTCCTATAATAAACGTCCATTTCCTTATAAACGGTATCTCCTACGGCGGATAGCAAGAAAACCGTTACGGAGAGTGGACCGGCATGTTAAAGTGTTCGTGCAAATTGCATTGGTATACATCGCATCGGATTATAGATAAGACGATCTTTGTAAGATTCGAGTTTTATGTGATATTATATGGTATATTTTATATTCGTATAGTGAAAATCGATTCCATCCGGTAACCGCAAATTCTCGATTCGAAACCCTGGTGGAACTAACGTTCGTACCAAAATTTTAATTATTGGCTGATACGTCTTGTTTTTATAGTGTTTTTTGTAGTTGTGTCAAACGATCTAACGTTCTACCGGCTAGGGAGTGCTTCCTGTTATACCCGTTACGAAATTTTAATTAAAAAAAAATAATAACGGAGTTTTCTTGGCCTTTAAATCAAAACACTGTACTTTATACCAGGTGGTAAAAGGAATGAGTGTGGTACCACAAAAACGGTGTCATCTTATAAATCAGTGTTGTGAATGTCTTCATTTCCCAGAAATTGCATTCTGTTACATACAATACCTTTTCGTATTAGCGTTTTACCTAGGGAACGAAGCAATGTACGATAGCACAAGTGCACTTTGCGCTATCGTATATACCTACCTATTTTTTGGTACATTATCTTCTCAAGAGTTAGCACCACAGAAATTTAAATAATAAGGCAATATTATTTAGATTTCTGTGGTTAGCACTCAGGTCGAAATCAAAAAGGTGTTCATTTATATCACTATCAAATGCCTACTGCGTCGTAATTTTTTGGTTTCAAAATACAACTGCGCAATATTATTACAACATTCTATACTATATATATATATATATATATATATATATATATATATATATATATGTGTGTGTGTGTATGTAGTACAAATCTATATTATATATATGTAGTACGATTAAGAAGTTTTCTTCCTCGCACAATTTCCTTGTGGAATCGACTACCACCAGAGAATTTTCTGGACCGACACGACTTAGGGACTTTCAATAAAAATGCCTACCATCTTTTTATAAGGCCGGCCACGTATCAGCGATTCCCCTGGTGTAGCAGTCCTTTAGGGGTGGCGGCAGCCACTTACCATCAGATGAATCGCGTTTTTCAAGTAATTCTTAAAGGGCCATGTGGCTTATTGATTGTGAGTAGTGTATTCCAGGCCGATTAGGTACGTACCTAAATACGCGACAAAAATTTTCTTATAAGTCGGATTGCCCAAGACATACGATTGCAAGTACCATAAATAGTGCTATGATTTAGGTTTTAAAAACACAATAAAACCAAAAGCGAAATACCACAATAAAATAATAATGTAGTAGCAATTATTATTGCTAGCGGTAAGAGTGATAAGTCTTACTTAATAGAGACTTGATTAATATACATTAAACATATACAATATATATATATATATATATATATATATATATATATATATATATATATATATATATATATATATATATATATATATATATATATATATATATATATATATAAGTTATTAAAATCCTTCGCATTATTTATATGTAATAATTATTTATTTATTTTTAAATTAGTAAGGTTTCTGATTACTACGTCAAGCGGTCGGTGATTCAATACGGTAATCTTGGTCATTGCTTAAGTGTATTACACTACTAAATCGGGTCACCGACTGCGACAAAAGTCGCTAAATACATCACGCCTTTATTACCAAGGCGCCCAGGACCGGCAACTTGCAGTGTGTCGTGAGGAACATCCGGGTAAAGGGGTATACCCCGAGACCTATAGATAGGCCCAAGACCTGCATGACATTACGTCTTGCAGAAGACAACAACGACGTAAAATCGGGTCCTAGTTTTGAATCGACACCTGGAGAAGTACTTATATCAATACAAAAACAAAATTGTAATGGATATTATGTTGTAACTGTGATAAATAATAAACTGCTAAGATGGCACGGTGGCGGAATTGATTAGTAATGAGTTGCGACGCTGAGGGCTGCTGGTTCGAATACCGCATGGCACAATATGGCCCACAAATAAAAGTACCGGATTTTTATTTCTGTCGTTATGAAATTTATGTACGTAAAAACGACAACGGATTACTAAGCTGAAAATGGCAATGGGCCGGCCCTATAGCTCGAAGAACCGACAACCGATGGGGAAGATGGTTCTTAATAAGTAGCTGCCTCGTATCGGTAGGCGAAGTGTACGCTGACCCCCCACTAGATAGAGTGACGACCTGGTCGATGGATGCAGATGGTTTAGGACTATGCTTTGTGGCATTCCTTGGGGGAGGCATATGTTCAGCAGTGGACTTGTGAAGGGCTGTAATGATGATAATGATGATCGCCTCCACTGTCTCCAAACTTCTTTTCTGCGTAGAATTCTGGGTTGCTGTATTGGAATCACCTAAGAAGGTGGTCACCTATAAGTAGTTTCGCGCACGTATTGCTGCGTCATGATTTGAAAAACAGCTCATATGGTTAAAATCTGTGAGGCGTACCATCTTGGACCCATGGGTAATGATTGGTTGATGTGCTATTCAGTGTTTGAAAAATTTTCCAGGTGTTTATAGATATTATCCACTTATCATCAGATGTCACTCAAATATTAAATAAAATCTATTTACCCATTTTACTTTCAATATAGAAACGTAGGATAAGATTGTAAGTGCTTTTGAAGTGCCGCGATCGTGACGAGCTTCCTTTGTTCCTTATGAGAGTTTTGATTATTAACCATTTTTCGCTTTTACTAATCAAAAAAATAATATCAAGAAGATATTCTTGAGTTTAGTATTTGTTTTCATTAAAAACATTCATATAAATAATGAGATTCCTTGAAATAATCATATTTTATAATATAATCACGAACGCCCCTTATCGTTTATTCATGACCGCGCTACATCACCATACAAAACTCTTTCATTATAGCAAAAATCTTATTTACATTGTAAATCTTCGCATGGATTATTTAAATATCAAAATATCCCAGCGCAATATAAGAGATTCTCTTTCATTAATATTTACTTTGATAGTCATATATCAGAAAGATCCCTAAAGACTCTTTATACTCGTTACATGAACGTTTTTATGTCACGTATCTTTGTAAAATAACGCTGGAATTTTGTCCAGTTACTTTTCAGTTATGGTTTTATTTAAACCCGTAGTAGCTGAGGAGATGACCACTCGATGTAAAGTTCACAGAACGCGATCAGCCTAGGTTCAATCCACGACGGCACAAATAAAATTTTAATTTCAATTTTAAATGTTGATTTACAACGTAATGGGGGCCAAGAAAAACATCTTGAGAAAACTTGCACGCAAGAGCAGTTAAATATTTCGAGGATATGTGGAGGTCGCCAACTCACACAGCTTTATTCAGTGGTCTCATTTCTACATAATTCTCGTAGAAATAAGAGGTTACCTATGCCCAGCACTGGAACGTATATAGCCTACTGTGTGTAAGGCTGTAACTTTACTTTTATAATATTTTTTTAAATGAAGTGAAAGTTTATTATTTCCAACATGTTTTTATATTAGTAAGAGTTTAAGGACTTATTTTAGGCATGAAGATACTTATGGTACAAGTCCCTCGCCCATCCTTAGCTAAGTACAATTAACATAAGAGAAACAATATGTGTGTGTGTGTGCTTACGTACGTAAAAAGCAGTGAGTGAACGCGTTTATAGGATAAATTCTAATTAAAAGTTTGATCGTAATTAAGTGTCTAAGCCACAGCATTATTTTTTCCTATAGTCGTATGTCCTTAATGTATATATATATATATATATATATATATATATATATATATATATATATATATACATTATTTTTTCCTATAGTCGTATGTCCTTAATGTATATATATATATATATATATATATATATATATATATATATATATATATATATATATAGTTGTTGTCACATAATTAAGAACGATTTGAAGTTCTACAAGTTTTTTATTTAAATTATGTCATTCACAGAGATGTGCACCTTCTGAGAAGCAACTAGTTATGTTATAAAATAGCCACATTAATAGAGCAACGTGACTTAGGAATAAAGAATAAAATCGCTACCTAACTTTTTTTCACATTTTATTTATTTTACCAAAGTAACTCATTCAAATAATACTGAAATGGACAAATAATTAAGGACGATTTATTAAACTGCTCGGAAATTGTTTTGTATGACACATTTAAAAAATCACAATAATATGTAGCGCGGAAAATTTAAAAAGCAATTTAATATATTTTTAAATAAAATTAATAGTCAATAGCTTATCCACGGTTTTAATTACAGATTTAGACCGACGAGGCATTTACTCTACTAATTTTTTACATTTCGCAAGAAAAATAGAGTTCCATTCTAAAAAAACGTCATACAGCTCTCTTAAATTCCCACACGGTGTATTTGAAACCTTTTTCCTTACTTCAAACCACAGATTCTCTATTGGGCTTAGGTCTGGGCTGTTAGCTGGCCACTCTAAGACAGAAACTGATGGCGCTGTAAGAAATTCTTTTACGGGGCGTGCTGTGGGCTTTGGATCTTTGTCATGCTGAAAAACGTCCAAATAACGTCGTCAGCATAGGTAACATTGTTTCTTCCAGTATATTTTGTATTGGAACTGATCCATGTTACCTTCTATCAACTTTACAGGTCCAACACCATGTCCAGAAAAGCACCCCCAGATTTTCACATTTCCACCACTGTGCTTTAATGTAACTGTCGTGTACTTAGGGCTGAATGCTGTATTCGGGGAACGTCGTACATATGGTTTTCCATCGGAACATACTCTGTTTATTTTCGTCCCGTCAGAAAAAAGTAGATTTTTCCACTTTCGTACAGTCCAGTTTCCATAATTTCTCGAAAATGTAAGCCGGGCTTGCCTGTGGCAAAGTTTTAACATGGGTACCTTTCTTGCTATCCTACCGTGCAATTTTTCTTCTACGTGCTGAGATTGCTGAAGGGTTGTTTTCACCAAAATATTCTTATCTCTGCTCATTGAACCCTTTAAAAGGATTTTGTTTTGCCATACTAACGATGTTTCGGTCATCTAGAGGAGTTGTTTTACTCTGTTTAGGTACACGTGGAACATTCGAAGTAATTTGATACGTAGCAAAATGCACATGCACAGCGGCTATCTTTTTATAAGACCAATTCTTCCAGCGAAGTCTTATTATTACTTCTCTTATAGATTTATCACAACTTTTATTTTTTCCTATTGTTTTTTCCTAAGAAGCAATCACTGTCATTCTTTTACAGCATAAAATGGCGCCAAGATCATACAAACAGTAACAAATCAACCGAGTGTTCTCTATTTAAATTTGAATAAAAGTATAAATTATTTAGCGTTCTTGATTACGTGACCAGCCAGTATATAGACATACTATGTTTAGAAGTAGTGTAAAATGTTTGCCTATTTATTTTTAGCTAATCATGTGTATCAATAAATACAGTGGTATTATGAAGAGGTTTTACAATACCGAGAGAAATAAAAAATGGCATGCAATTAATTTTATGTTTTAGTTTGAAAAAATCTTCCCCTTATATCAGCATTCTTAATTATATGACCACCACTATATATATATACACGTATATATATATATATATATATATATATATATATATATATATATATATATATATATATATATATATATATATATGCAATATTTTACTAAAAATATTGTATATATTTTATCAAAAAAAAATATAATGTAATAACGTTAGTCAAACCATATGAGATAATAATTTTTGTTGACCCGACTGGGGAAAGACCACGCACCTGCAAGAATATCAGCCTAAAATAGCAGCAAAATGCTGATATTCTGTATGATGAGTGACAAGAACTGAAGACGCTGTATGCTCTAGAGAGGCATTCTATCTTAGCATTTCAACACATTTACTTTTTTTACTCAATATCGATGATATGGCGGATACTCTCGAAACGACGTCTATCGACGTAATAGGCGATATATTAAAAATATGTCAAATTAAGAGTGCTCTTGACTAACGAACATGTTGTATGTGTAGTATGTATACTGACTGCCTCGTTGTTCCAGTGGTGGTAAACGTGACTGACGTTTAGAACCCGGGTTCGAATCCCGGGTCAGGTTAAAATCAGTAATTGGGTTTTCTGACAAAAGAATTCAGTAGCGGCCCGGCAGGAAGTTGGCGGTGTTTCACCCTTGTGCCTCGGAAAACGCATAAAGCTGTCGGTCCTGCGCCTGATCTCTCTCTGGTCGTGTCAGTTTACCGTCCCATTGGACGATGAGAGTGAGGAAATATAGAGTGCACCTCTGCTTGTGCATACACTTGGTCACTATAATTCTTTACTACGTAGGCCGCCATGACCGAAGGACATTATTATTATGTGTAGATAAATGATGGGTGTGGGAGAAGCAAAAGAGCCGTTTATGAAATTGTCAAAGTCTCACGCCCGTCACCCAGATGGTTAGGTTATTTATCAAGGATAAATGTCTACGAGCTACAGCATCTATTAATCACTAGGCAAACTGTTTGTACGTTTGTCATTCTTATTTGTAAAAAAAATTGTAGCTGGTTTGAGATTGCGTGCTAGTTACTTTAGCAATATACGAAGAAATCTGACTTGTTACTATGACGTATTCGTTGGACTCTCGCGTTTAAGCACGTGATAATATCGCAACACGCCACGAAGGTAGTGTTGAGGTTCCTTACTTCGCAAATAAATAGCGCTAAACGATTATAGCGCTAAGCGACAGTAGCCTAGTGGCAAGGCGCGGACCGCGAACTCAAAAGGTCGCGGGTTCGAATCCACCATTCGACTACTGTCGTAAACCACTCCTAACACAAGCATTTTCAGCTTATCAGGAGTGGTTAAAGGGAATATTAGTAATGTTAGTTAGTAGGATTACTAATATTTATTTTATAAAAAAAAAAAAAAAAATAAAATAAACGATTTCTATTCGGCGTCCAGATTTATCATATACTCGTAGTTTTGTCGTTTCATCGTTCTTTTTTTTTATAGAAGAGGGGGCAAACGAGCATGCGGCTCACCTGATGTTAAGTGACTACCGCCGCCCATGATCAACCGCAACACCAGGAGAATTGCGGGTGCGTTGCCGGCCCTTTAGAAAGGAGTAAACTCTTTTCTTGAAGGTCCCCAGGTCGTATCGGTCCGGAAAAATCGCCGGTGGTAAACTATTCCACAGAGAGGTTGTACGTGGAAGAAAACTCCTTGTGAAACGTACAGTGGTGGACCGCCAAGCATCCAGATGGTGTGGATGG
This sequence comes from Parnassius smintheus behrii, assembly GCA_036936625.1. Lineage (NCBI taxonomy): Eukaryota > Metazoa > Arthropoda > Insecta > Lepidoptera > Papilionidae > Parnassius > Parnassius smintheus. The sequence goes on along the minus strand of JAUPFT010000015.1, from coordinate 16,000,118 downwards.
TATCGGGACCTTTGCCGTGTAGTGCGTTCACGAAATTTGGCGGCTGGGATTAATTCGAACAATTCCTCAGAGCACTCCCCTTTATTTACTTTACTCTTTGGAGTGATTCCTTGAATTTACTTCATGTTGTTTTTTTTTTTTTGATGTGGTTGATAATAATTTTTTTTCAAAAACACACCTGTATACCCTAATTAAACTACTTTGTTTAAGTGAACTATAATCACCGTAGGTTCACACTGTTAGTTTATTTTATTTTATTAAAAATAAAAACTTCAAACTCTCATTAGGAATTTCTATTATTTTGTAAAGGTGTTTTACCTAAATTGCAAACAGATCTGGTTGTTAGTCAGAAAAAAAAACAAATATTAGTTTGCATTGCAAATACCTGCTCCTTGCGGGGCTCGAACTTCCATCCTATAATGTCACAGTCAAATCGTTAAACACTGCTCTACCAAGCTATTTTTAATACATAGAATGTACTTTAAGATTTGTTTCTGTAATTGGCCAAACACATTCTGAAAATTTTGTGCACACTTAACAATAAATTATTATCGTCCGAAAGCGGTAGGTGTGGTCGTATTAGTTACCTTATATTATTGGAAATTGTAAAACGATACTACCTCCTTCGTTGCCAAACGCTTTGGAATGTAAATATTTGCGAATGTTTTGAAAATGATGTGTAAAATTTAATTGAGCCCCCCACGTAGAAATGTTGCCAAGATATTTTAATGTTAATCAACTAAATAATCACCTTGTAATTTCGGTGTAAGAATAATCCTGTGGGTGTCGTAAGAGGCGTCAGAAGGCAACTGAAACAGGAGAAAGGCAGCAGCGTCTTCCTGATAACACCAAAAATATTAAAAACTGCGGTTACTAATCCGCCTGATACGCATATATGGCAACTATTGCAGAATTTTAGATTAATCCATGAGGTAGGCGTATAGGCTTGATTATATTCAGTAGTGGACTTTTATAGGCTGTGATGTGATATGAACTAAATAATAACTAGGCATATAGCTAGGACTTTTTATACCCGGGAGTCTGGGTAGAGTGGTAGTCCACTCTCTTACCTATTTCTGCTGCCATGCAGAAATATGTTGACTGCTGTATTCTGGCCTGTGTAGAGAACCAGTATAATTACATGCTGTTATATATTCCATCGCTGTCTTTAGAGATGAATGGGCATCTGAAACCTCCTTTTGGTAAAAGTGGCTTAGAATATTTAATTGGTTACAGTAACCACTTACCATTAGTACACCGCGAATTCGTCTGTCATTTCAATTTTATACTGATTAAATTTTTCACCGTCTGGAAAAAAATACAAAACTATCGAAATTAAAATAGTACGCATCCAATTAGTAGTATTCATTGATATATCATTTTCATGATATGTTAATGTAAAAGGAAAAATTGTAAAATAATATCAGGGCCATAGGCTTATATTCCGTTTACTTGTTATACCCTATTTTTTTCCAGTCTGTAAAATATAACTAAGTATTAGGAAATTTCTATATGTGCTAGCTATATTTTACGGTGTATTTTGAGGTTGAGAGGTTGAGTAACTATTGCCATTTATTTCAATTCTATCTTTATTGTAAGAATGCAACACTATTTGACGGTTGCTTGCTCATTTGGGCGACTGTTACTGCTTAATTTTTAAAGCAATCTGAGAAGAATTATCATCAGCATTCTACATCCAGGTAATCCACATCTACATTGTTATCATACAATTAAATCTCTCATACTTATTAAGTCCAAACGACTGTGGTAGATCAACGCTGCAGCTGTAATATGGTCCAAAAGAAAGAAGACGTCAGCGCGAATGTTTTGACGCCTTATTTCTTGCAGGGAATCATTTAAATTCAAAAAATATTATTAATTTATAATATTTCTATTATGCTGCTGTGTTTTATATAGTGGATGATGAAATCCGAAGACTTTTTAGCAAACTGATAGAAGCATTCCATATTAGTTTTCAGAAATAACAACGCATCTTCATTCTTAATCTTACTTAACTGGAGGTCTGGAGTCTATAGTCCTTAATATTCGCTTACATTTAGATGAACTGTGTGCCGTTTGTCTCCCTAACTTTTATAAAAATAAATAAATACTGTTAATAAAAAAGTTCCATTCTTGTATTAATTGGATTTTAGCACCTTGTACCTTTAAGCATTCTGTAGTTTTAGCCCAGATTAAAAAAAATATGCCTTACATGCCGGTATCCAATCAATTATTTTACATTAAATTTTTCTTCATTAATGACAAGTTAATCGTTATATCATATAGTCGGTTAGAAGTAGCAATAAACAATAATTACGCTGGTTCTTCATGATACCGCATAATTACAAAATAGCCTACTACGCAAAACATAAGGTATTAAGTATTTTCTAATCAATAGACCCTCGGGCTAAAACTTCAGCTGATCGCAAATATAGACCAGGCAAGCAATTTTCCTCTAATCATAATGGGCGATTCAGTTTAATACCTTCATCGCGCACCTGAGCCAGGAAGGTGGTCTTGAAAGCGAGCGCTAAGTTACATCTAAGATGCAGTATCAAAATGGTTCCATAAACAAGAAAATGTGGCGTAAAATTCAGAAGCAAAATATAAAAATTTTCCGTTTTAAAGCACGCTATATGATGTAGTGTTATTCTCATATTTAAAACTGTAGTAGCACAGGGAATAAACGCTGTGCTCAAACTTTTAATACATGCCAGCAATTTAATGCCGCAAATCAAAAACACTGTGCAATGCAAATTTAAGAGCTGATTTAAACGTGCTCGACAACGACGGAAAACATTTTAAATAATATTCAGAGAGCATGCGAAGTCTGCATACACGAATTTTGGTACTAAGACGAATTTCTTCTCATCCAACAGCAACAACCTCTTTTAGAAATGAGAAGAGACCTGGATCCAGCAGGAAGATGAAATATGTAGGTAGGTCACTTTTTGCTTTTATTATACACAAGTAAGTAACGTAATGATTGGTATCTTTACATATTTGAATCGTTACATAATAATTAAAAACAAAACTTACTACAAAAACAAATAATCAAATTAGTTGTTTTTGTAGTAAGTTTTGTTGTGGTATTATTTTCGGTTTTGTGGTTTTTATGTATCCATTGTCAACCATAAAAATTTTGTATTTTTATAGCTTACAATGGATGCTGTCAACTGTGAAGAATTTCGTCAAAATTGGTCACGATAAATTAAAGTGTGAGGCTAAAAATAAAATTGGATATAAATAATTCTTTGATAGTTGTTTTTATTACATTAGTATTATATATTAGTATTACATAGTAGAGGCATACTGCAGCTATATAAGTAAGTATGGTTGTAGCACGAATGGGTCGGCTCGACTAGGTAAGGACTACACTCTCACAGAATACCAGCGTAAAATAGCAGCTTAACGCTGCTGTGTTACGTATGGTGAGTTTAGAGAACCGGATACCCTTTTACTGAAAAGGAAGCATTACATCTTAGTCCTGACAGGTGACAAACGCTTTTTAACTTTGATTCGTAATCGAGGATACATGTAGATGTATTTGGTCCGCAGCAACCACTGTGTGCTCGTTTGTCACCCTCCTCTTATAAAAAGTTATAAAATATATAAAATTGGTATATTTTTATTGAAAGTATCTTTTTAAATACGAAGAATTATATTTTTAATTTTTTGGTCTCCCTTGCTTTCCGGTCGGGAGTGTACAATTTTAGGAATATCTTTTTACATGTCGAGGCAGATAAAACTAGTGAAATGTTTATTTAACGTTAACAGATTAATAACTGTGTTATAATAAAAATTACGTCATATCCTCATGAGTTGTAACTTTTTTTATAACGAACCAAAATGTAAACATTTGCAGAAAAATATCTCGATGCACGCTGTCGGTAGCATCGCTTGGGTGGTGCAGGCGGCGGCACGCGAGCGTTGCGCGCGCGTTCTTAGTCTCGGTACCGCCTCCTGACCGAGACCTGTCACAGATTATGCAAGTTGGCAGATAACGTAACGAATTTTACTGAACGCTTCTAATTATTCGGCAGGAATATAAATAATAAATATAATAGAGATTATATAAAATGATTTAATTTTAAAGGTATGTGGAGTACATTTTTCTATATGTTTACCAGACGCAATATTTAAAATGTAAGATAAAATATAAAATCCAAATATGGAAAATATTACTATACATGATAATAGATATAATAAAACAGGAGAGGAGTAAGTAAGCTTTTATGTTAACCGGTTCCATACTATTGCATGATTGATCTATCCGCAGCATATATGTGATGATAGCGGTTTTAAAATGAATATAAATGAATATAAAAAATGAATGTAAATGAATGTTAATTCTATATAAAGCACTAAGAAGATAATAATATTAGTACCACTGCTAAACATAGCCTCCCCCCTGTAGAGTTACGTTTGGCACTCGGGTATTTCTAGTAAGACGTAGGTGCATCACCAGATTTGTTTCCCTCTGTTGCCTCATCATACGACACTCATGGAACGATATGGGGTAGAATAATCTGACAATTACAATTTTAACAGGCATATAAACTAACGAAACATGTCTTAGCACATATGTTTTCGCCGTTTGGGATTCAAATCTTCGTAACTGGGCTATTATAAGTCACATTGTGTTTTTATATAATATCATTGTTTAATACCTACTTCACTATCTTCATTATTAGTATATTAAAAGCGACCTTGGTGCAGCGCTGACCGGACGTCTCCCCACTACTAGCGCTAGCGCACAGCGGTTCATCTACATAATTACTCCAAGCTCATTGGTGACTATTAACCTCATGATAATTCATGAGTCCGTCGGCGTGTTTAATTAATACCGTATCATGTGGGCTGTCAGATAAGACATAATGAAACTTAGTCGTTTACTTATACCTTAATATAGAATAAACCAGTTTGGGCACTTAATGAACAGTTTCCTTTGACTTTCTTATAAAAAAATATTGTAGAAGTCGCGAAAGGAGCTTACTCCTTTCTAAAAGGATGGCAACGCACCTGCAATTCTTCTGGTGTAGCAGTTGTTCATGGATGGCGGTAGTCACTTAACATCAGTACCATATGTTCGTTTGCCACCTCTCCTATATAAAAATATAGCTGCCTGACTAGAGGTAATCTCAATGTTATTGATAAGAATTTTAGGTATTTTAGTAATTTTGCCATCTTTACTAAATCGCTGCGAAACGTGAATGATATATTCACTATTAATGCTGACACCGTATCTTTTCCAGTTCTATAAACGTTGGATAGGTTTCGTACTCTGGTTCTTTATCCTGCTATACAACACTTCAGCACCTTGATAAACCATGTTTGATATTGTCAATATCGTGTATTTTCTAGTCCAGTAGCAGTCATCCCTTTACGTGTTTCCTACTTCGCTTCTTTACAAAAATTTCACTAAAGGTTTTAATTATTATGACAAAATAGTTATAAGCAGATTTTGAAAATATATATTATGTTTCATGAACATAATATCTTTTTAAATTCAATTTCATCTTTCCTTTAAATTTCCTCTATATCGCCAACTGGTATAATAAAAGTCGTAAGTGCCTATGATTTATCACGGTAAAAGACTCGAAATCATGTTTAAGTTCGAAAGACAGGCGTACTTACCTATACAAAATTTATGTTATGAAAATTGCAATAACTTAGTAGCCATGATAGCTCAGGGTTAAGCGTTCGTTGTAAATTTCACAGTACGATTGTAACCTAAACCTGGGTTAACTAATTCCTGATTATGTCATGCTTAGCAGTGAAGAACAACTTTTCTCCAACACTAATTAGAGAAACCCAGCGGACTGATCGATTTATAACTATTCCAGAAATGACAAGAGCCCTGTGTCCAGAAGTATACGTCCACTTCTGACTAAAGGCTGTAATTCTAATGTTGATTTTATATACACTTTAATAAAAAGTTATTGACTTAAAAATGTTGTATATAATTCATATTTACTCTTATTCAAATCTGCAATAACGTTTTATCACCATCCGTCTGTTTTCAATTTACTCCACTGCTAACTGAACAGAAATACTGTTGGTGAAAACGTACAATGTTTATTTTAACTTTATATTTTTCCGATGCAGCTGATGCAAACAAAAAGCTATTACGATTTCGTCGTAAATCTCAATACAATATCTATTTCTTTTTGTTTTAGGGGACGAATTTGTAGGAACGAATTTTGTTTATCTGGTCAAAGTCTAGCTAACCATTTCACGTATTCTATTTGTGAACAAATAACCTTTTCAATCCTAATCAATTGCAACGCGGGTGCAATAGTAATGAAGAGAATGCATAAGATGTATCATCCAATACGATTTGAAATCCAAGTTGCGTACAACTCGAATTGTGCTTTGTGAATTATACTGAAATATTGAGCGTGTTTGGATATTATTACTTTGGTGCAATTTATTATATCTGCTGACTTACGTATTATACTCGCGCTGTTTATTCTCCAGATTGAAAAACAGTAGTTCGAACACATATATTTCTCGGCAGTAATAAGTGTGAGAGTAGTACGCACTTAGACAGACTTCTAGTAAGAAAACGTGCCCCTTCCACCTGGAGATTTATATATATTATTGATATGAAATCGTGGTACACTAGATAGCGGTATTCTTTTGGCTAGAAACCTCTTTCGGTAGGTATCACACTTTTGAAATTTCTAGTATTAAAGAGCAGTATAGCCATTTCATTTGTCTAAAAGTACGAAGAACCAGTATAAGCACAAGTTGCATGAGGCACTATCTCGATGTTGACAACGCAACTGTGAGTGAGACATTCCTTGTTTAAAGTCAGTTGCTGCAGTACCCGCTTGAAGTCAGTTGGACTGCCAGTTTGGTTTTACCCTGAAATTAAAGAAAAAATTAATTTTGTATTTTTCAAAAAACGTTACCACTTCAACAGGATTTTTACAAGTAACTATCTTGGAGGTGGTTTACACCAGGGCATCAAGATCCGTAACAATTATTTGTAGGTCATACAAACACCTTTCTTGTGCGGGATTCAAACCTGAGGCCCTGCAGCGGCCCGAACAAATACTCTGTCACAATGCTGCTGAGCCATGAGCCGTCAATATAAAGAAAACAATATGACTCATATGTGTTATGTGTGCTTAGTTATTTATTTTGATTCATTTTACAATATAACTTAGTTTTTAGTTACAAAACTGAAACCTGAATACTGTCAGAAAAAAAATTGTTTAAATTTAATTCCAAAATTTAAAATATGGAATTTCGTATATGCGACTTTTAATCGTTACTCGTAGTAAAACGAACGTTTTGATTATTAAAAATATTACATTATAGTTTCTTTATTATGAATTTAAATTAAGGAATGCAATAAAGACAAAAATGTTTCAAAACCTACCAGCACTTAACCCTAAAAAACCAACTTCAATAATTTTTTTTAACTTATTCAATTTATTATAATTTCTTTTACAATTAAATAAAACCCTGACGGCAATACTAAGGAAAATTGTATCACGAAATTAAAACTTTTTTTTTGAAGTCTGGTTTTACTTTTTTTTACCGCTTTGAGTGGAATAAGGAATATCAAGCTAAAGTTCAAGTTACCAAGTAGAGTGTCGTCTTATATTCGTCACATATTTTTAAACTACCTCATTTTCGAAATGGTTCCTTTGCCTGGCGAAGAAACGGCAGAATATCTTCACGAACATTTGTATGGAAATAACCGGACAAGTGCTAGCCGAACTCGCACATGCAAGGGTTACGTACCATCGTAAAACACGTTTCTAGTAGTGAAGCTCGTTTTAATTTATATTTATTTTTTTACTATTCGTTGCAACAAAAATACACATTCCGTGAAAATTTCCACTGTCTACCCATTACGGATCATAAGATACAGCCCGCGGACAGACAGACGGACGGACGAACAGCGGAGGTTTAGTAATTAGGTCCCGTTGGTTACCTTTTGGTAACGGGACCCTAAAGAGACCCATACAGATAGATATTTAAATGATGATTCTCACCACCATCCTTCGCAGTTAGCTACCATAGGTAAATCTTTATTTCAGAGAGCACGAGGGATCTGTGACAATAAACACCTGACCGCCGAGTACTAACACGTCAAGCAAGTTTTGTACAACATGCTTCGGTACTCGCGTCTAGGCCACGGCGAACAAGTGAAGCCGGTCACAGTCGAGCGTGTGTCTGCTGTTCTGTCATTTATTGGAGGTGTCACTGACAGGATTGTCTACATCTTGAAGCGTATGTTGTTGCTTCCATTAAAACATACTTCAAGCTGGTGAAGATAAGTCAGTTTTTACCATCAATCACGTTGTCACTCTGAAAGATGCAGGAGTGTACAAACTTGATTGCGAATGGTCTCCCTTACACAGGTCAAACGAAAATACCAATAAAAACCAGCGTAAAAGAACACACAGTTGATGTGAAGAATCGACGCTCCGGGAAGTCTGCATTCTGTGACAACGTACTGGATCACGCCCGTTCCAAGGATGATTTGCGAGGCTGTTTCAAAAAACATCCTAATTTCAATAGAGAACATGGCTGCGCGCCATGTTCTCTATTGAAATAAGCACGCACCATCTGCTTGGGGTTCTATAATTAATTAAATTAAATCTCAGCCCACCCATACAACTGTAAGATTTCAATGTACTTTAAGTTCATAATGCGCAGATCAGAATAACAATAAATATTTCTAATTTGGAAATAGCCATTGGTTCTGTAAAGTTTTCGAAACGTATGGAATACAAAATAAGTTAATATACGCGATAGTAGGCGTAAAAACTAGTTTTATTTAATTCTACAAACAAAAGTTTAGGATCTAATGAATTATGCCTTAGACTTAAAAATTCGAATAAAAAACCTATCATAGTTTTTCAGGAAAGAAAACCTACAATCACAGTAATCACTCACCATCAGATAGGTTGAATGCTTTTTCGTTGTTACAAGAAGAAAATAAAATGTATTTGACGCCTTTTAACAGTACATTTATAAGAACAATGGAAATGGATGAATGGATTGTTTGAATTCACGTCTAACGCAATGTTCTACAGTCGAATTGTCTTCTAGTAAAGGTGGGCCAAAGAATATCGGTGCCTTTGTCGGCGCACAAAACGGCACAGGTTGTAATTTGATAAAGTCAGCCCGCCTACAACACGGACCTTTCTTTAAGACTGAACCCACGCAACTCCTAATCCCGCCCGGGAGAATAAGAATTGATTTTTTTTAAAAATGGAAACGGCGGCGTAAATATTTTGGGCATTAATTTATATTACATTAGTAAATATTACTATTACAGTTCTATCTAGCGACCTGCCCCGGATATGCCCGGATAGGATCTATTAATGTTTCAGATAAAATATAGCCTAGACCCCTGGCGTTGCTCTCTATCTTTCCGTAAAGTTTCATCACAATTGGTTCAGCTATTCCGAAGATTCCGAAGACAGAAAGGCAATTTTTTAATGGTTTTTTCTTATTATAATAGCTATACATAGCATGCATGCAATAAAACTCTGAATTTAATAGAGACCATCTATTTCAATATTCAATATTTATAAGTATTGACATGTGTAAATAAATAACATGAATAAAATATTTATCTAGAGTTCCTAATTGATAAGTTATTCTGTAGTCAAAAAAATCCTAGCAATGTTATTCGTTAGCGACATTAAACAAGCTTAAAATCAAAACACAACCGGACAACGAAACCAACTGTTTTTGTTGTTGTTTATGTGTTATCTGGAATTTGAACCAAATCCTCGGAAATAATAATGTCGTCTAGACTGAATATTGGTCACAAAGCCTTTCTCAAGAAAGACTAGCAACGAATGGAGTCAGGTCAGGATTAAAGTGTACATACACGTATGTGAGCAAAAGCACGGGTGCACTATCTTTTACCTCATAGTTCGATCGGACGCTAATACAACACGACCGAAGAGAGATCAAACACAGAAACAATGGCTTTAAATGGTTATCGAGGCACGGGGTTTAAACACCACCAGCTTACTTATTTTGGGCTGCTACTAATAAGTTTTGACAGTAAAACCCACAAATGGATTTCGGCTCGACCTGGGATGCAAATACGGAACCACTATTGAGTAGTTGCACCTACAATGACTAGACCAATGGAGCTCAAAGAGTCTGTAGCCAGATACTCTAAACACAAAGTCATGCGAGTATGTTTTTTTACATAAAAATGTTTGTCATAGATAAATCAACAAATTCCTTACTTATTCAACGAGATAAATAAATAAGAAAATCCTTGAAACAGTTTCAGTATATTGACTGTGCTACACACGTTACGCAAACATCGTCACTTACACTGCAAACTAAGAGATGAGAGACTACTATGGAAGTTTGCATATACACAAACTCTCACGCCTGTCACCCAAAGAGAGGCAGAGACGAACTTCCATTTGACCCTGGCCCTGACACATCTCTCTCGCTTCTTTGACATCAACGTGACATCTATATATATGTGTACGTCAATTTGGTCAATTTACCTCTTCTTATTTAATTTTATTTATTATTTATTAGTTAAATTTGCCTTTTTTTCATGCAAGGTAAACATTTTAAAATATCCAGATCCATAATGGGTAGGAGCATTAAAGGTGGGAGTTGTCTCGTACTGTGATAGCCAATCAGTACAGTAGATTGTTAAAGGTCACTAACTATCTAATAAATGTATGTAAAATCAAGTTGTAAATTAAATGATGTTTTGCGCTTCCCGAATAAAACTATGTTTTATATCATCTTTTAATTATTTCGTAGATTGCTGCTCGTCCCTAGACTCAGATGATAATTATACAGGTTTAATTAAATTGACATTAATCCAGGACTGCTCGGGATTGAAGACACGTTTTACAGACATCACTTCGCTGTCATTATGTTTTTACCGTAAGTTTTTTCAAAGGCCCCTCCTAGAATCAGGATGGAATCCGACGGATTAGTGTCAGGGTTGTCAAGTTCACTAATTTTATTAAAATGCGTACGTTTGAGAAAGACAAATCTATAATATTTATTGGAATTAAAAAAAAAATGTATTTTTAATTCTTACTTACACGTTACTTAGTATCTATAGTATCTGCCTATTTCCCGGCTTGGACTCGAATCCAATTTAGTGTCGGAGTATAATTTTTTAAACATACTTATTTATTATGTCAATCACCGAAACTAAATACAATTTTAATTCCTTTAAAAAATTCTGTTACGAGAAATATTTCCTATATCGTCCAGATGTTTTATATAGGTACACAAGTTGCACATGAACATGCATCCGAACCCGGCGCAATTATTTAAGAGTCATAAATATGGGTAATATTATACATATAGTGAGGTTATCGAACCCGCAAACCGCTGCGTCGCAGCTACTGCGCTATCGTCAAAATGATGATGTTAATCTTTTGCTGTTTTTGAAGCACTTAGAGATTTGTCGAAAGTAGAATTGTTAATCAATTGGAACAGGCCTCTTAACATTCCTGCGAGAGTTTTTAGAGCTAGGAGTAATCCGCGTCCCCAATACGTGTTGGTAGACTTTACATAATTTCCTTGAAATAATCTATAATTTCTCAGACATGCAAGTTTATTAACGTTAATTCTATTTCACAACTGGGCACGAGGTATATAAGCAATTCAATTAAATCAACGGTTTGATTCATGCTGGCGGATAGCAAACTTGGTCTTCTTCTTTCGCTTGGTATGAAGAGACAGTTCAATGTTGTCTTATAAAACTCCCAGGTGACAGTACTTCATTTCTGCCTATCAGTCCGTCGGGGTATGAACCACCATCTTACTTTTTCTGCATTTAAGTAGCAAGTCCCAATATAATTATAAGTTGTTAGGTACTACATCTTAGTTCTCAGAGGTAAAAATGCGTGTGTAATCATTTTGTTTAGTTGGTTGCGGATGTCCGTTTTAAGCTTATTTCTCAATTCAATTTTGTAGAAAATCAACTCAAAGATATGTTTAAATAAGTTGTATGCTAAAAGAATTTTTTGAAGGGATCAGTTTATACATAATCACTTTTAGTTTAATACGCAAAACAAATCATTAAAAAATCAGTACGTGCATGGTCTGCAATATGCGTATTAACAGAAATGATTTATACTTAAGAATACGCTCGGAATTTAGCTCCTAATAATGCAAGTATTATGATATAATTTATAATTTATAATAGTTCATTCAATATTTAGAATACATAATAATCAAAATTGTCTACCACAACACAAAAACAAGTATTTGCATAAAGTGGTATAGGGTCTCAAAACTATTGACAATAAAGTTTAACATAACAATGTAACTGAATAAATTTCCTATGCGGCGATTTATAGCAGTCCTTATCTACAATTTACTTCGCATGTAAACACTAAGCTTCATTTAATTGTAAAAAAAGGTTTCCCAAGAGAGTTTTGTTTGTTTTACAGAAAAAAATTAAGCATTGGTTAGAGACAAAGTCATTAGCAAATAACGTTGAGGCGGGCATAAAGGGAGGTTTATTGGAAACGGATGGAAAATTAGGGTCATTATTATAATTACATAGCAAGAAATTCATCATAGTCAATTAAAGGATTAGACCCATATTTTTTGTGATCCTTTTTCATCTTGCTAAATACTAATTTTAAGTTGACTTTGATAAGAAAAAAGTAAACATATTTTTTTTCTTACCTCCTCATAGTTACTTTTACCTGTTTAGTAATTAAATAAACTGCTCGAGCCCAATTATTATATTGGCGATACAGGTAAATAAAATGATTGTTATAAATATGATGTGTTATCATGATATGTATGAAAAAGCTCCAGGTTATTCAGGTAGTCATGGAGAGGAGTTCATCTGCTTGACAGAATTCGTAATAAGTACATCCGTAGTAGAACCAGAGTAATCAACATAGCTCAATGGATTAGAAGTGACAATATTTTTTATAGGAGAGTGGGAAAACAAGCGTACGGCTCACCTGATGATAAGTGATTACGGCCGCCCATGAGCAACTGCAACACTGGCGGAATTGCAGATGCGTTGCCGGTCTTCTAAAAAGGTGTAGGCTCTTTTCTTGAAGGTTCCTAAGTCGTATCGGTCCGGAAAAATCTTTGGTGGTAGTCGATTAAAAGTAAAGTAATTAAGCGAGGTATAAGGTGCTCGAAGGCTAATAGATGGGGTGAAGCCCTGTTAAAAATGCAGGGAGTCGATAGATCAGTGGCTCTGGACCGAGTACACTGTATCAACCCACATTAAGTCTACTAGTATACCGGTAAACCCATATATAACTACTTTATAGACAGTGGCACTGCAGTGGTTCATCAAAATCTTCTCTCTCACCTCTGGGCTTAATATGTATCCACATGTGAGTAATTATACTGCTGGCGGCATTAATCAGCTTTTTCAAAAGCTTACCGGGCTGCTATAGTCCGACACCATTTTGTAAATATTTTATAACCAAAAAATATTACTATTCGGAACCATTTATAAAAGCAATATGTCTATATAATAATGATATTACTTTATTTAATATTGCTCAACTAATACTATTATGTTAATTATGCAAAATTCATTCTATACTAGGAATTCACAATTGTTTTGGTTATTTCACATATATCTTTATATAATATTTTTTGACATATAATCAGAAAATATCGAAGGCGCGTGAAAAACTTTAGTAAAACTTATATAGACAGACATTCACAGGAAACTATATTGCTCAGTAATATTTGAAGGCATGAAATAACAAAAGTGTCAATAACTTTATAAATTTTGTTTTTATGCAAACAAATATGATCGTGTCACTCAATCAGTTTTGACCGCCTTTCTTAGTCGATATACATATATTATATTATATTACGAGACAAATTAAGTAGTTAAATTACAATGTTGGTTGTATCATAACGTTTATTCGCGATTGATAGAAATGTTATTGCAATGATGTACAGTTTATTTTAGTTCTAACTGTGAACACTTAAATAGCTCCAATCGCTCTTTTACTACGTTCTAATGCCAGTCTTGCTTTTGTAATGCACTTAACATCTTAATTATCAATAATATTGGTAGTATAATGTTTGTGTAATTCGACTGGCAACTTCATTAACCGCAGTGATGCTCCTTTAATGCGATTGGCAACTTCATTGATCATAATAATGCTTCTATAATGTAATTGATACTTTTGTTGACTACAATAATGCTAATATAATGCGCCTGTAATGCAGTTAAACAACTATTGTGAACCTAGTTAGGATCTAAAGCCGTAGCGTATAATTTGTGTAAAGTATTACAGTAGCCCTATATACGTTTAAAATGCTACTATAAAATTAATTCAAAATGCGCAAAGGATACAGAAATGCTGTAAGTCGGCCGTTATTCCACTTTGATGTGTTACTTGGGCTACCATCAGGTAAGCCGCGTGCTGCTTTGTCCTCACTTACATTAAAATGTGCAGGTATTATGTATAACATTTTCTTTTAATTAATCACGGCACATACATTTTGAAAAGTGTTAATGTTAGCCACAAGTAATAATATAGAATTTATTGCTAAGAACTTAAAGTGTATCGATTAAAGTTTGTTCTTTGGAATCCCCGCACAAGCTGTTAAATTATTACATAATATACAATACTGACGTACGAAGGCAAGGATAGCAGACAACTAATTCTATATTGCAAACGAGATTGTATCGGTATAGAAGAAAGTTTTTCCTGGTCGTGGGAGCGATATAAATTTTAATGTAACCAGTATAAAATTGATGATCTTTTTTACCGTTTGGAAAAAAATAAGTTGTGGTAAGTGAATAGAAGTTTATGACACTGATATTTTACAATTTTTTTTTGTTTAAAATTAACATATGTATAATGAAATTGATCTATCAATAAAACCACTATTTGAAATAAACTTTTGATACTATAAAAATAAAAACAAACATTTTGAACTAAATAAATATCATAAAACTATCCAAATTAAAATAATATATACCTAATTAGTAGTATTTATTGATAGATCAATAATATATGTTAATGTAAAAGAAAAAAAATTGTAAACTATCAATGCCATAATGTACCTATGCTATTATATTATAGTATATTCATTTACCTGTTACACCCTATTTATTCAAGAGAGTAAAAAAGATCATCCTAGTATAATATATGGCTACAAAAATATCTGTATATTTTGTCAAAATATTTAAGTTCTAAGTAAATTGTTTATTAATTTATAATTAAATGTTTCATAATACATTTGGCACAGTATTTACACTCTAAAACTACATTTGCCAAACGCGGCAAAAATCCCTCTACCTTCATGACGCAACCTGATACACCAAATTTTTGTTAGGCTGTAATAATATAAATATTAAAACATAAAATATACTTTCAGCAAAGAAATAAATAATAAAAAAAAATCGAAATAATTCGAATTAAAAAAAATCGGTCAATAATGGCACAAATATCAATCCCTTCAAAGCTTACACGTGGTACAGCCACGTTGCAGCAAAATTATATTTGAAGCATTATTGGGCCGGCTCGACCGGGGAAAGACCACGCTCTCGCGGAATACCAATTTAACAGAGCAGCTTAATGCTGCTGTGTTTCGTATGGTGAGTGTAAAGGACCGAACATCCTATCACTAGAAATGAGGCAATGAGGTTCGAGGTTATCGGGGAAGACAATGCATCTACATTTTTGATGTAGGTGTCCATGGGCTACGGTGTCCACTTAACAACAGCTGGACTGTGCACTTGATTATCACCCTCCTTTTGTAAGAAGTAATTATATAACTTACATTCTCATATCCGTATTATGGTATATATTCTGTAATAAATGCGTGGCAGGCCCAAAAAGTTCTGACATTGACATCGATAGCCAGATAAGAAAAGCGAAGATTAATCTTCGCTTACTGAAATCGTTCCCAGGCAATCCCTAACTCATCATTGCCGCCCTACACTGACTGGATTAGTGATTCATTTATGTGGAAATTGATATTGAGTGAATAAACACAAACACGTTTCCTTTTGTGTTAGGATAGATAAACCTCTGGATTATTTTGAAATTCGGTATTAGCTTTACTCTTAATTACATTGATTATAATAATTTAATTTATGTTATGAAGAGACTAAGTTAAAGGTTTTCTGGTAGCGACTGAAAGCGGCATGAGAAAATCAATCAACCCCATCTCATTTTCTTATAACCTAGAAGCAACAATCGAGCTCACAGTCCACCTAAGAGTTCTGGCTTCTGTAGTCCATGAACACATTTTTTACATGGATATGCCTACGCATACCCGCCTCCCGGGGCAAGGGTGGTTTATATCAGACTCCAACTAAAACCCTATGATTTTCTGCCTCTGCCACATGTTGTCAGAGTAACGGAAATTCTTCGCACACATCCGCTGTCACCTGTTTCTGGACACCTGCAGTCAACTTAACCCTTCACTGTCCCGTGACCCACATATGGCTCATTGCTATTGTCGTAATATTTGGCCTACAAATGGAAGAGCGAAAGTTAATACAAAGAAGGCTACAGATGTGTTGTCACTCCTGAGGACTAAAACGAAATGTCTGACAACCTATAATAGACTCTATACCCTTCAAACCAGAACACAATAATGCTGACATTCCTATTTGGCGACAGAAATAGTTAAGAGGGTTCCTACAGAGACAGATTCCTAGGCAAATAAGTAGTCCTACTGCCTCATTTCGTGGGTGTCGAACTTAAGCGCGGAAGATATTGCATCCTGTTACGCAACTTTTTCCCAACGTAAAATATCCAGACCAGTGACGGAATGTAGCGTCAAAGGTGCGAAAGGGGGATCACTTATCCTTTTTATATAGGATAAGGGTGACAAACGAGCACACAGTCCACCTAATGGTAAATGGATGCTGTAACCCATAGACATCTTAACCTCGATTAAGAATCGAAATGTACATAATTGTCACTCTTGAGGACTAAGATGAAATGTCCCTTAGCCTCACCCCCAACTCACTGTACGAAACAAAGCAGCATTAAGCCGCTCTTTTACGCAGGTATTCTGTGAGAGCGTGGTCCTTCCTCGGCCGAGCCGATCCATTCATGCTACAAACATATATATCTGCAGGATGGCTCTATCACGTATAATCTACCAGGTCCTCACTATAATACGAGAAATCTACCAATTCCTAATCATAATGCGAGAAAATAAATTCAGCAGCTGCTGGACAAGAACCTATAGCTGTTAAGACTCCTCAGCAGTGAGATACCTGATCACTAAGACTAGCTCTCTAACATTAGCATAGTATTCTGGGAAATAAATTTATAAGAGCTTTCTTACAATATCTTAAAATAGAGTCAGGATAGAAATTTATAATAATGATTAATTATAATATTTCATTAAATTCAACGCGACAAAGATTAATGGGTACTCAACGAAAATGAATCATGCAAACCTGTCCTTATTCTACCAAGCAGAAATATGAAGTGAAAATATGAAAGCCTTATTTAGTCCTATCGGAAGCAAACCAGTTGCGAGAAGTCTGAGAAACATGGCTTAGTTGTGAGTGTCCAAGAGCTATATTCTATGCATAGTTATGGCATACAGGCAAGATCTGAATGATAAGAGGCAAGTCAATAATTGTTTTTTTCTTTGTCGTATAATTCCCTAGATTAAATCATTTTAATGGTTGTTTTATATGGTATTAAGGTTGCTAGAAACGCACACATAGTTCACTTGATGGCAGGAAGGAAATTTAATACGTGGTAAAGCCACGCTGCAGCTATATTATGGTGGTAGCACGAATTGGTTGGCTCTACCGGAGAACGACCACGTTCTTACAGAATACCAGCGTACAATAGCAGCTTAATACTGCTGTGTTTCGTATGGTGAGTGTAGAGATCCGGAGACCCTTTTTTACTGGAAACGAGGCATTCCATGTTAGTCCTCAGGGGTGACAACGCATTTCAACGATTCTTAATCGAGGATAAATGTAGTTGTCTGTGGGCTACGACATCCACTTACCATCAGGTGGACTGTGTGCTCGTTTTCACCCTTATTATATAAAAAATGAAGATGCTGCGTAGTCAGCCCTAAGCATCATGATGGCATGCCTTGTTACCAGTTAAAGAGTCAGTATAAGAAACCCAGCAGCGTAATGCTGCTGTTTCACAGTGATATTCTGTATGAGCGTATTCCTTCCACGGTCGAACCAATCAATTCGTGTCGCAGTCATAACGTTACAGCGTGGCATTACCATGTGAAAACAAGTTCAATAAGTTTGTAATAAAAATAAATATGTACCTATGCAATATAACATAAAATGTTTTTTTTTTTTAATTATAACTTGCCTCGACATAAACTTAGTGACGTCCATCTTACAAAACCGTTCAAAGGTGTGATTACTCAACGACACACACATACACACACGTGTAGTATGGGATTAACGCAGACAACCCGTTTCCTGTTACCTGCTCTGGAGCAAAAAGCAGACGCCTCTCTGTAACTTAGAATTAATTTCACATTTCGTTTTAAAATATTCCCGAAGTAGATACATTTTATAAATAAAAAATGTATAATTTTTTAAGCATTTTTCGTGTTGCGTGAAATTAATTTCATGGATTTATCGAATTTAATTACATTGATTTTTACTTATTTTTAATATTGGAGGTTTCAGGTGTTTTGTAACACATATGGTCTTAGGGGTGTTTGAGGTCCTAATGTCATAGTCAACCGAAGCTACCTTTAGCTTTTAATTATTAATTGGGTTATGATCTACGCGTATATAGACTGAGCTGACGGTATCGTGTGGTAGGAAATTAAAATAAGTTAAACGCCATACAATTTGCACCCATATTTGATTACATTCATTGTCTAGAATTCGCGGAAATTTTATATTTTACCTAATTTCAGTCTTTGTACCTTTTTATCTCTTATAATAAAGTGTACAAAGGGCGTAATGTCTATAGTCATTGAGTTACATATAAATCAATGCCTATGGGCATATAATGCCTATGGCATATTTTCTACCAGTCAACCCATAAATATTTAGTAATTAATAATTTATGTAGGAAAGGTTGTTATTGATGCAACTTAAATTTATTCGTTTTATAATAATATAGTAAATATCGTAACATCATCAGCGAAATCAGATAATTTCTCGGAGTAAGCTCAACAAACCATTTTAAAGACTCAATTCTCTAACAAAGAAAAATATCTGTAACGAATCTGGCGCGTTGAACGCAATCTACGGGACTTAAAACAAACAATTACTTCAGTTTATTTGAAAAGGAGAGCAAAAAGTGGAGCAATCAAATCGTTGCAGCTACCGTGCAGCAAAAAACCTCGGACCGAGCTCCGCTTGCGCGGTCGATGTAACGGACGAATCGGATGCCAAAGTAATACGGTAGTGGATGGGAGCTTGGAGAATAGTTTCCGCTACTATTATGCCATGCTTTTAATATAATTCTTGTAATTCATTACTGATTACTTAATTATTTAATTTAGAATTAACATAATTTTAAATACGATGATAGCATTATTTTATACAAAAAAAAAACTGGCAAGGGGAATTTTTTATATAAAATAACAATATAATTTTTTAATATTAGTAGTATAGCTGTAGCACGAATGGATGGGCTCGACCGGGGAAGGACCACCCTCTAACAGAATATCAGTGCAAAATATCAGCTTAACTTTAAACCATACGGAACTCATCAGTTTTGTACGGTGAATGTAGTGAACTGGAGACCATTTTTATTGGAAACGAGGCATTCCATCTTAGTCTTCAGGGGTGACAAAGTATCTGCATTTTGATTCTTAATCGGGGATAGATGTAATTGTCTATGGGCCACGGTAACCACTTATCATCAGGTGGATTATGTGCTCGTTAGCCACCCCCATCCTATAAAAAAAAGAATGTCCGCAGAGATGAGTAACTGATATGACCCAGCGTATAATTCAATTAAAGTGGCAGATCATAAAACTCAAATAACTGCTAACCGATGTGGAAAAAGTTTCTATAGTATCAGTTTGGTACTGGCAGGAGCAGTGGCGGCAGACCACTTAGGTTAAAGTGAATACTTAATGAAACATGCAGGGAGTCTATGGATGCAGGTAGTTTGGACCGTAGGACGTAGGGGTAGGACTTGTAATGCGCTATGATGTTTTACGGATTTTTTGGGTATATTTAAATATAAATACCCGACGTTTCGAGCGCTTTACAGCACCCATGGTCACGGGGGGGACTGAGATGTTCAACGTCTAGATGTCATAGTTAACAGTGATTACCATAGATAAAAATTTAACTTTTGTTCCGATCTACACAGTATGAACTTATGTTATCTTGAAGTCTTGCAGTTGTATGCTTGGGTTGGGATTTAATTTTATTTATTAATGGATCCCAAGCAGATGGTAGCACCCAGCTATCTTCTCTATTGAAATTAGGATGTTTTTTGATTTCAATAGCCTCGCGTATCATTCTTGAAAGGAATCGGTGTTCTTTAGCGAGGATTTGTGGTCTATCAAATGTGATAGTTACGAGGGCGATCCTGTACGTGTTCACAGACTGCAGACTTCCCGGAGCGTCGATTCTTTACATCAGCTATATGTTCTTTAACGCGGGTTTCAATTGATCTTTTAGTTTGTCCTATGTAGGAGAGACCACATTCACAATCAAGCTTGTACACTCCTGCATCTTGCAGAGGGACGTTACACTTGACTGATGGTAAAAACTGACCAATCTTCTTCAGCGGCTTGAAGTATGTTTTGATGGAAGCGCTTCAAGATGTAGCCAATCTTGTGAGTGACTCCTCTAACATATAATGCAGTACAGCAAGTACACGCTCGACTGTGGCCGGCTTCACTCGTTCACTGAGACGTAGGCGCGGGGCCCGAAGCTTGTTGTCATGCAAAACTTGCTTGACGTGGTGGAGCTTGGTAGCCAGGTGTTTACTGTCACAGATCCCTCGTGCTCTCTGAAACAAATATTTATCATCATATTATTCTAGTCCGACATTGTACACATATATGTTATCAATGTGCACCTCTTTGTCTAAACTTTAACAACAATGACGTACTGCGCGGGGACTATTCCAGCTGTAAATATATTGCCTAAGAACCAAAAGGAACATTTAATCATGTGAAACTCAGATCAGTTATTGTAATAGTATTAGATACTTAAGAATATCATGTAGTTCAATTTTTGGTTTAATGGTTAACCAAAAATTTTATCATAGAATAAGGGAAACAATCGAGAACACAGTCCACCTGATGGTAAATTCACGATAAGGAATCAAAATGAAAATGCATTGTCACCCTAGGAGTCCCTAGGGCGACAATGCATTTTCATTTTGATCCGATAGATCCGATAGATCGCCACGTTACCAGTATAAACAGTTTCTGGTTCTATACATTTAACATTCGAACACATACATATATACAGCATTAATCTGTGATTTGACGTTTGTATTTCGTAATAAATTCCCTGGTAGAAATGACCAATTCGTGCTTCAACTATAATGGAGTTATTTTATTTATTTATTTATTTATTTTATAGAATAGGGTGACAAACGAGCACACAGTCCACCTGATGGTAAGTGGTTGCTGCGGCCCATAGACATCTACATCTATCTTCCATTACAAATCAAAATGCAGATGCGTTGTCATCCGTGAGGACTGAGATGGAATGCCTCATTTCCAGTAAAAAGGGTCTCCGGTTCTCTACACTCACCATACGAAATACAGCAGCATTAAGCTACTATTTCACGCTGGTATTCTGTGAGAGCGTGGTCCTTCCCCGGTCGAGCCGACCCATTCGTGCTACAACTATACTACTAATATAATTGCAGCATGGCTCTACCACGTACAACGTATAAGTTGCAGCGTGGCTCTAGCACGGTGAAACCAAAATTCCTTAGTGTACAATTTTAATCATGTTCGAAGACTGTTCGTCGGGAGCGTAACGAATTCCAAGCAAGCTGACATACATTCAGAAGCGTTTTTTCGTCAGGGCGATATGACTTCAAATTTTCATAAATAACGCATAAGATCGGTGAACAATGAATAAAATGATTCGTTTCACTCTAACCAGCTGCACTAAGGAGCACGCTGAATCGTGCGATTTGATACGCGCCTCCATCAACCTGGCTTTGTCAAAAGACTGGCTAATAAAGTTTAGCAGATGTGATTTTCTTAACAAGTTTATAATAAATGGGATCTTTCCAGTAATCGTAAAATACCTTTAGAATTTATATTTATAGTATAATATGCTTGAATGTTAACAGCAATATAAGATATAATTTTTTTGATATTTAAGTGTATCAACAAACTAAAAAGGATTTTGTTGTAAATTAAACAACGAATTCGTTTATATTTTGCTGTCGGATGTGATTTTCTTAACAAGTTTATAATAAATGGGATCTTTCCAGTAATCGTAAAATACCTTTAGAATTTATATTTATAGTATAATATGCTTGAATGTTAACAGCAATATAAGATATAATTTTTTTGATATTTAAGTGTATCAACAAACTAAAAAGGATTTTGTTGTAAATTAAACAACGAATTCGTTTATATTTTGCTGTCGCTCTTCACCAAATTTAAAATTCGAATTCAGATCAGCTACGGTATGTGAATTATTTAGCTTTACCAAACCAGTAAAAAGAAAAAACGGTTCGACCATATTATTTATTTTATCACAACACGATCGCTATCAGCCGGATTTAAAAACTAAACTTAACTATTAATGGCCATGCTTTGAATTCTTCATGTCCTGCAGCATTTCGAAGAGGATAAAGAAACGGTCCTGCATCATTATGGCCTATTGAAACGAATTTAAAATTTTCGAAAAGCGAATTCGTCAAACGTAAAACAATTCGATACGCGTTTGAATTTGTTGTTCGGGCTGACTTCAATTCAATTTCTTTGTCGTCCGAATCGTTCGCGTGAATTGGGTCGCGTAAACGGGTCCGCCCTTTTGGGACCAAAACGTTATTTTTTTCACGCAGATTGCGCGTTCTTTGATCTTCAGAATACACGTTTGGCGTTTTCTACGCTTTGTGTAGATTTTGTGTGCGTCTTGTGCCAACTATATTGCTCCTTTAACTGCGCCATCGCGATGTAAAATTAAACTAAAAATTTTCTATGTAAAATTTGTTCTGCTTTAAAAGTTCTTACAACAAGTGCAGTATTGGCATATAAAATAAATATAAGTAATAGAAACTAAAATTCAATTATGATTTTTTAGTTTCAATATTTTAAGTTCATAGAAAAATTGAATATTTAGATTAGATTTAGAACATTGAACTTTATATCGTATTCCAGTTTCATAGTGACTAATTTGCTGTATACTGACGGTGTAAGAATATCAACTACCCTTTTTATCCCGTGGACGTCGTAAGAAACGACAGAGGGAAATTAAAACACGAGGTGGACAGTGGCATCATTCTGAAAACCCCTGATAGCTTGCTTTCTAAGCGTTGCAGCTATGGAAATATCTTCCCAATGAGGTAGTCTGTAGTTCAGCGGTAGGCTATAGCCTATCTATGCCTACAGGCTGCAATGAATTTACGTATGAG
This sequence comes from Parnassius smintheus behrii, assembly GCA_036936625.1. Lineage (NCBI taxonomy): Eukaryota > Metazoa > Arthropoda > Insecta > Lepidoptera > Papilionidae > Parnassius > Parnassius smintheus. The sequence continues at coordinate 15,976,596 of JAUPFT010000015.1, read as the reverse complement.
TTACTTTTAATTAGTCTTAGCAAACATATTAACCAAAAACATTTAGCTTAATTAATTATAAAAGATACAATGATATAACCTAAACTAAGTAATGAACAGCGCTGTCTGTCAAACATTCCAGTTAGGTATCTAATCCGTACTGAGAAAGCAAATGTATCAAGAGACGGGAACTCATTCGGTTTCTTGACACAGTTGAGTGTTTTGAACATAACTTCATCCACTTCTAGAGTTTAGCACATCGTAAACTCTAGGATCCATTACGGGAAGCACTTTAAATAATTCCATGCTCCCTTTATGTGTTCACTGAACTGTTTCTGTTGCGCAATCGATTACTGCAAACTTCTATTTTAATGTTGCATTTGAATAGCTTGGTCTGCATTTAGCTGTATAGTTCTGTAAAGTTCATGCGAACAGATTGAAATGAAATGTGGCTCGATTGACATATAGTTTGAAGTTTTAATGTAAATTCGAAATGAGGTGCAAATGCACCTGTGCATACAATCTATACATATAAATGTTAAGCTGAGCAGAGCTGGGGGGGGGGGGGGGTTACTTGCAAGCTCATAAGACATGCCATTTTTAAATGTTTATTCTCTCTGTCTTTAGTTATAAAATTGACCTATGTTATTTTATATTTAAAATAACTTGGAGTTATTTTGGAAAAAAAACTTAAAATAAATGATTTTTGATTAACATAAATCTAAATAATGCCACATTAATAGACCCTACCCAGGTAAAGTAAGAGCGTTTCGCTAGTAAAATATAAAAACCGACTACGAAAAAAAAACTACATATAAATAATAAAATAACTTCCACATAAAAGCTTCAAAAGTTAGTGCTACGACAAAGTATATAGAATAATGAAAGCTTTATTTTTTTACCTCTTTGAGAGAACTAAATAATGTCAAAAGTTCAAGGTATCAACTAGAATTTTGTCTAAATGGTTATATTGAAAATATAATCCCCTATTTTCCCAACCTAATAGGAGAATTTTTACCACAGTTGGAGAATAGAAGACCTCTTTCTCTTTTTGAGGTCGGCTAATATAATCGGTTATACTCTTTGTATACATATTTCATTACGTACGTTCAGTACGTGTGTAACCTAGGTTCAATACCCACATTTTCGATGCTGATATATACAATGAGCTCGGTGTGATTTTTCTCCTTTGATCAATATAATTTGATGATTGTATGATGTACCCAATTTTTTAACTTCCTATAAGCTCTTTAGTCAAAAATTGGTATTTTGAACGTCGCGCATCTATGGGAGTCATTTTCATAATTTTCATGAAATAGTCTCTTAAGAAAATTACTATGGCCTTAGAGTATACATAAGCACTCAGCCACCCCCGGTACCAGAGGCCAGTATGGTCTATAGCTCTGTTGCAGACCGAGTTTCTGGTGCGGTGGATAGGTAGAGCAACGCCTCGCAGTACCGACACTCCTCTCTACCCCTTTCTCTACCAATAATATAAATTAGAATTTAATTTAATCCAATTTAATCTAATTTGATTTAGTTTGTTTTAATTTAATTATATTTATAATATAATATAATCAATTTTTTTCAAAATACTAACACTTAGTTTTTTAAACGTTAATGTAATAAAAACTTATGAACCTTTGTTGTCTAAAATAAATGAATTTGAATTTGGATAAGCAAATTACTCCAATATACGCAATTATATACCCCAAATTATAGCTTGCTTATATATGCTCTAAGATTGTAGCATATAAACAGAGAGATAAAATAACAGCTTAATTAATGCTGCTGTAATTCGTATTTTGAATAAGGTACGTGAGGGTAATATGACCATCTTAAGCTTTGCCACCATATAAAACCAAAACTATGAGGAGGACAGAGACAAAACACAAAGTCGTATACTAAAACTAATATATTAAGAAAAAAATAGCAAGCAAGCTTTGGCAATAATTAGGAACACTTCGAAAAATCAAATTAAAAAAAACTAACTACACTACACCACACACTAAAATCGACTAAAATATTTACTGTATTATCAACTGTCAAAATGGCGTCGATAAAACATCGCCCCTTTCATCCTTTATTATGTGTTAGTATACGATGAAGAGCTATCTTATCACAAAGATATCTATCTATTCAAAGAAGGCAGTAGTTTTTGAGTTATAAGAAATAACCACATTAACCGGATCACCATATTACCCTCAAGTACTAGGTATATAATATAGAACAGAACCGGAGACACGTTTCATTGGATACGGGGTGTTCCAGGTCACAAACGCATTTGCTTTATGATTCTTAATAGAGTATAAACGCAGATGTCTATGGGTCACAGCTCACAGTATCTCTCCACTTACCATACGGAGGACTTTCTATTTGTTTGTTACCCTTATTCTAGAAAAAAGACTCACCAAGCTTACTTCATAAGTTTTCCGTTTTAATAAAATGAAACAAAAATTCTGTTATTTACAAACTTACTAAATTACCTTAAGAAATTGTCTTAATATAATTTTATTAAACAAAGAGGGCTTTGTTTTGACGGAAAATTCCGCTTTAAAGAACTAGAACTTATTAGTTCTTATTAGATAACTTCAACTACAATACTAAAGTTTTGCATTTTGTAACAGAACAGAAAACTCGTTTAGAGACAGAAGATAGTGCAATTCTAGAGTAATTTTTTATGCTTTTGTGCATTCTAGACTTATCAACTTGAAGATTATAAGACATTTTTTATAAAAAAAAAATTATAAAAAAATATTAAAATATTCATTTCATTTCAGTTAGTACTATGCTGCACTAAAAGTATCGGGAATGGAATATTTCCACTATTCCTGTAATATTAAAATCTTTTTAATTGAAAACTCCTTGGTTTTAAAAATCGAATACCATTTATTTATTTAAAAAAAGATTCTCGGTCTTGTCACAAGGTTTTGTCAAACTTGTTTAGTCGTTGAGAAAATGGATCGAGTCAATTGACTCGAGAAAATTCAAGAGCGATGATTTTTATGACTTTCGAAGTGGTTTAATACAAAAACAGTGTATTGACCGGATGATTTCTGCATTTGGTGATAAAGCCCCATCCAAAGCCACAATTTGTCGCTGGTTTGCTGAATTTCAACGTGGACGTGTCAAGCTCAGTGATGATCCCCGTCAAGGTCGTCCAACAACTGCAGTCACTTAAGAAAACGTTGATGCTGTGCGTAAGCTGATTGAGGAAGATCGACATGTGACATACCGTGAAATTCAGGCAACTTTAGACATTGGCATGAATCAAATACAAATAATCTTGCATGAAAAATTAGGTGTAAAAAAGTTGTTTTCCCGATGTTTTCCCGCATTGGCTCTGTGAAGAGCAAAAAGCGGCTCGCGTTACTTGGTGCGTCAGAACTCTCGAAAGATTCCACGCAGGATCCTCAAATGCTGTATACAACATCGTATTAGGTGACGAATCCTGGATATATGCGTACAAACCTGAAACAAAAAACCAGTCACGATTTTGGGTGTTTGAAAATGAGTTAAACCCGACAAAAATTGTTCGTTCACGGAGTGTTGCAAAAAAAATGGTGGCCGCGATTGTCTCCAAAACCGGCCATGTTACAACTATTCCTCTTGAGCGACAAAGAAGGGTTAATGCAGAATGGTATACTAGCATTTGTTTTCCACAGGTCGTTTCTGAACTCCGTAAAGAGAACTGCAACCGCCGCATCATCCTCCATCACGACAATGAAAGCGAAAACATAGAATTATTAGACCATCCGCCGTACAGCCCCAACCTTAGCCCTAATGATTTCTATACTTTCCCTAAAATAATGAATAAATTGCATGGACAGAGATTTTCATCACCTGAAGAAGTTGTGGACGCCTACAAAGCGGCCATTTTGGAGACCCCAACTTCCGAATGGAATGGTTGCTTCAATGATTGGTTACATGGAAAAATACTGGATATACGCGTAAGAACCTGAAACAAAAAACCAGTCACGAGTTTGGGTGTTCGAAAATGAGTTAAAGCAAACAAAAATTGTTCGTTCACGGAGTGTTGCAAAAAAAATGGTGGCCACGTTTGTCTCCAAAACCTGCCATAAAGTAAAGGCTGAGTGTCTTCAAATTTGGCTACAGTTTAAAAAAATACGATGGTGTTTTCATATTTTGAGAAATTGTGTATTTTAGGAAGTTACTAATTCTCGATGTATAAATGGAAAAATGTTCTCATTTATATTGCTTGTAACGGGCTACGGGCACCTAAAGATAAGGAAGAATTGATACATTGTTTTTGACCATAAATATCATAAAATTAACATTCACGGATTTACATAAAGATATTTTCTATTAAATTAATGACTAATGTTGGTGGATAAGTACATAAATAATTACAGTAAAATCATATATCCCAATTATAAGGTGAAACATGAACATAAAAAAGCATTCCTCGGTAGATCCCACACGTAACCCGTGGGGTCGAATAATATTTCATTATACATCGTGAATAGTCTCCATTGGGAACCAAAATATGCATCTTTGTTCCGTGTGCGGTCCATTCCCTTTCGGCTCAGGTGACACTGTGGCGTTACTAATTTGAGAATTGAATAGTATCGTAAGAAAAATTTATGTTGGAATTATACCTGTGTACAATATATAGGTGCAATTGTTAAACATTTTATTGGATGAAATTACATAAGGTACCATTAAAATTAAGATTTATTTTAAAGAAAATCGCCATAGAAATTTTAGTGTTTATTTACTTGTTTTTACCATTAGTCACGGGGAGGCGGGAAACACTCACGTGTTCAAAATTTAAAATTGATCAGTTATACTTCTATCTGCATCGTTTTCATAGAAGTGTAGATGATAAATGAACACAAAGTACAACTTAAAGTAAGTGGATGTTATGGTCGATAAATACCTTCACCTATAAATTGATTAAGAATAAAAATACAGATTCGTTTGCAACACTTGAGAGTTATAATGGAATTCCTTGTTAGTATCAGTAGAAAGAACAAGTTTACAATCACCATAAGATCAACATAGCAGCATTATGCTGTTATTTTATTGTTATATTCTGTGAGAGTTATTATATAAAAGTTTTCTATAATAACTCTGTCTAATCGAGAAAGAGAAGCGTGCAGTCTGTAAGTGAGGTTGCCATATTCAATCTCACAATCTGTTCTTGCATATATTCAAATTGTACGGGGTAGTGCGTTGAGTTGGTGCAGTATTGTCTGGTCTTTGAACTTTGATCCCGAAATCCAATGAGTAAGTATTCTTTATATTAAGCCATAATTGACATTATACAGAATTAAATAGAGATATCACCAATCAGAAAATCTGACACTAATTTTAACTGACACTCACACTTAGTTATTTTAGTCTTAGTTTTTAATACTTGTTGTCACTTGTCATATTTTGTTTTGCTGAGCACACTTTATTGGATTATAGACTTATGTATTGTCTTTAATCTGCTTGTGTGTCTCAATAATAAAATAAAATAAAATAAAATAAAATGACCTTTGTTATTGTTCTTATTAATATAAATACGAACACCTATGTCTACAGGATACAACAGTTTAGTATCTTTAATTTTCTGCGTCGATGCCGACAGAACGCATGCTGTGCGATAATTTTTTCCTCCACGCGTTAAAGCGTTCACATCGAACACAAAAGATGCTCCGTTACAAATGTCTAAAACGTAGAAATTAATGACAACTTTTTTTATTTGGCAACTATTGTCTAGAACAGAATTGCTTTGTCTATTATATAGGAAATAATGGAAGTGTTTAACGTCAGAGCTTTTGTTATATTTCTGAAAAACGTTTGAGCTCTGAATGGACGCGTGTCGTACGCAGCGAGACATTGAAGAGTAATTTTTTTTGCATGATAGCCGAATAAGCAGGAAAAGAATTAGTGACAAGAATATATTGTTTACGGATACTATGAATTATTTTTTACAAAGAAAAATTAAATGACAATGATTTTCAGTATTAATGAGTTTAACCTATTCTGATTCATATTTTGTTAATAAATTTCTAAAGGTTATCATCCTCAGACCGAGAGCAGGCCAATGGACTAGGAAAGATGTATGAAAATCAACATAGTTTAATGACTGAATGATAATGGAGCAATTGTCTTGTATTAGGTATGTTTTTATAGAATAAGGATGACAAACAAACACATAGTCTATCTGATAGTAAGCGAATGTTGGGGCCCATAGACATCCTTATTTATCCTCGATTAAGAATCAAAACGCAGATGCGTTGTCACCCTTGGGGACTAAGTTGGAATGCCTCGTGTCCAGTAAGAAAGGGTCTCTAGATCTCTACACTCACCGTACGAAACACAGCAATATTGAGCTGCTATTTTACGCTGGTATTCTGTGAGAGTGTGCTTCTTCCCGGGTCGAGCCGACTCATTCGTGCTACAACCATAATATAGCTGCAGCGTGGCTCTACCACGTATAAAAATTGTTGTTGCTCGTCGGCTTCGGGTCTTCAATAAAAAACAACGAGATATTTCTAGGATTCATCATTATTATTATCATTACAGCCAATCACAAGTCCACAGCTGAACTTATGCCTGCCGTAACGAATGTTACAAAGCACGATATTGAGTCACCATTATCTATCGACATCCTACATCCAGTAGGGGTTCTATCCCTACACTTCGTTTACCGGCACGACGCTGGCACTAGAGAAGATTTTTCCTCGACCCATATGGCTAGCCTCTTCAGTTCACAAATCAGTTGCGATACGTCGACGTTCCTGGAATTACACATAGTGAAATTTTACAATAGTCAGAACTGAAAATAACACAAAAGGTTAGGGTAATGTATTCTTTTGCGACGTGATAACACGGCATAAAACGTAACGCAGATTATTACAAAAGTGTAAATAAAATTGTCTTACTAATGAAAAGAAAAGTTACAAGAGGCCGCTATTGTTGTAGCACAGAAAACAGCTGAATCTTATTTATTAACATTTGTTTTGAAAAGTTTATCAAATTATTTGCAAAGACTATAATAGATGTTTAGAAATTTACTTAACACGCTTTAAATTAACTGCTTGATGGGAATTAAATGTTTTGAAATTATGTTTTATTGAAATTAATATTTACAAAAAATCTGAAACTTCCAATGAGCATCGAAACCGTAGTTCAGCTAACCGCAAGTTCTGGACACCATTCATTGACTTCCTAATAAGTCGTCATTCTATGTAGTTAGATTAGTTTTCAAGCCGTTATGCCGATTTATTATCAATAAACTTTCATAATCAAAGAATAGTAAAACAATTAAACATTAGTAGATTCGTTTAATTTGCTTAATTTAACTCTTGATCAATATTGACTATGAATATCGATATGAGACCACTCATGATCCAAAAACTACCTTTAAAATTAGTTTTTTTCTTGAAAATTATAGATCAAACATTAAGCTCTCTAAAAAACCGTTTTGACTTATTAAATGAGTATGATAATATTTTCGTATTTTTAGCGACATATTCAAATTAGGTGACAGCGATATTTTAAAGCATTGCTCTGTTCTTGAAGAACGACTGACAGATCAGGATAATAAGGATATAGACTCCAATGATTTGTTTAATGAAATAAAACCGTTAAAGTTGTTTTCATTACCTGACGATACTGACTCCTTAAGTATTTTACTATATATATTTGAAAACAATTTAATGTCCACCTTTCTACACGTAAGCATTTCATTAAGAATTCTTCTGACATTACCTGTATCTGTAGCTTCTGGCGAGTGATCTTTTTCAAAGTTAAAAATCATTAAAAATTATTTAAGATCGACAACGCTTCAAGAAAGATTGTCTGGGCTAGCGATATTAGCAACTGAACAAGAAATTTTTGATGGTATAAATTTTAGTGATGTAATTAATGAATTTGCAGTAGCAAAGTCTCGCAAGATATCGCTGCTACAATAGCTATTTTGTATTTTTCAATTGTACCTAGCTATTATTTTTGATTTTATAACGATGTTACCTAGGTAGTAAAAGAAGTATCTGCATAACATATTGCATGTTTTTTATAATATCTAAGTATTAGTAGAAAGTAGTACTTGTATTTATGTAGACATTTGGCAATATTTCTGTTATTTGTTCCTAAAAAGATGTGATTTTTAGTTTTGGGTTATTTTCTAGTATTTATAAACAACGTGTCTGTACCCCATTAGTTAAGTAAACGCTTTAAAATGGGTGTGAACAAGAATGTATTTTAATTTATTTTGTTTTGTTTGTTTCAAGTTGATATTTTAGTCTACTAATAAATGTGACTTCTGAAGTTCAGTTTTTTTGCTTTATTTCAAGCACCTACCTACCTACCTACCTAACTACCTTCAAAAATAAATAAAAAAAAACTTAATCAAAAATGTCTTAAGGGGCGCCAAAATCCTTTTTTGCACACAGGCGCCAGTAGCCCTTACGGGGGCCCTGACAGTAACTATAATTTGAAGGCCATGTAGCAGTGATCAATATTATCATTATTATATTAATTGGACATGGTAGAACCACGCTATAATTGTTTTATATTTTCAGCACGGATAGTATTATGTCGGCTTGACCGGGGAAGCATCACATTGTCATGGAATACAAGCATAACATAGCAATATAAAGCTGCAGTTTTCCGTACGTTAAGTAACCAGAACCAGAGATCATTACTTACTAGTAACAAAGCGTTTATAGTAGTTAGTCTGTGATATCGATATAGCGATTCTTAATCGACGATTTAATAACGTGGTTAAAGGTTATATCATATACTGACCTTCGGCAGGACTTCATGTTCCCTTGTTACCCATCTTATTTAAAATACTTCCATATATGTATGTAATTATAGCAGATCATAGACCGGAAACTCGTATTAAAATTAATAGGGTGCTTGAAATTCAAGCTTAATATTCATGGCTAGCACTACTAAAATAGTAATAGGTAAAAAGTAATAATAAATCTGCTTATCACAATTTTTCAACACTATCTGAATAATGATGCAAACTAAAACCATTTAGTCAATCCGAAATTCTGAGTAATAAAATACGAATGGTTATAAATTTATTTTATGAGCATTTCAAAAAGAACTAATAACAGTTGTGATAAATCAAATGAATTAGTAAACGTTCCAAAATAAATAGTTTTGGCCTTACAAAGATTAGTAATCAAAAACCTATTAATGACTAATGAACGATTAAAGGAAATGCTTCGGTTGCGGCTAAGGATTTGAATTTTAATGTACTTATCTAAATCATCCATCTGACATTTGGTTGGATATTCTTAGAACCTTCACTGAATGGCTATAATGTCTCCATAAAATAAGGACAGAAATAAATTATATTTCGACACAACAACAAAATACATTCCATTTATAATCCCGCAGCGATAAATAACCCATGCAAATTTCATGCTATTATTTCTAGAGATTGAAACATGTTGGGAATTTAAACTATAAAAAAATGAAAGGGATAACAATAGTCATCGACACGCGAAGTATTCGGCATGTCCGAACTCTTCTTAATGTTAACAGGAAATCATGGCATTAACATAATGCATTCGGGCATCTAACGAAATTTACAGCAGACGTCCTTTGAATATTTTATGATCAGAATGATGCGGCGCCAAAGCGGATGATAAAAACAGTGCACCTTGGCTTAAGTGTTGTCTAAAGCGGCTTATGCGCTAAATCGCCGTCTGGACAATAGTCGAAGTAAGTATTTCCTGTTCAGATTAGTCTCTTTGACCTCTTCTTTAACTAAGGATTAAAATGAGAAATGGTTAAAGGAAGTATTTTTATACATTTCATCGAATTATAATCTCATATCTGCTTTTTTCGCTCCATCTTGCACGTGAAAAGGTTTGTCCAAAAAATGGTTTTCAATTATCTATTCTTATCGCGACCTTTCTTTGTTAACATTCTAGTTTCTTTACAGTGGTCAAGAGATAAGGGTTTTGTTCATTTGCTACAAAACGCACATTTGTATTAAGAACAAAAAGATAATATTTCAAAAATAACTTTGGTAGAAAATATAGATCGAAAATAAATAATGTGCCTGAGAGTGAACTAAGCATCTTAGATAAAGGAGCTGTATCCTAGTCGGTATTACATAACTTAACAAAAAATATATTGCGTAGCCTTTATTATGGATTAAAATTTGCATGCATATATACATATTGCTATATTACATTTATATATAATTTTAAAAGTTCATTTGATATGTACTTTTATTCCTATTCGTTTTGTAGTTCAATTAGTAAGAAACATTTATCAAAACTTTACTGTAATCAAATATGACTTTACTTCCCGTTTACGGTCAACTAATACAGACTAAGAAGTGTTATCACTATCGGGCATGAGTGTTCCGTTGTGCAAGGTGCAGTACGGCCACCCACAGCGTAGTACGACCTCGTAAGAACCACCACCACAGCTCGTTGACTCTAATTTAATAACACTCGTTGTGAGAATGAGACTAACTGATAATTATTAATGAATGATTTCATTATTATATCATATTGATGGAGTCGCAAGTCGTTCTATATGTTAGAAATAGTTCGTACTTCCCGTAATTTATAAAATGCATTTTATATTGTGAGACAGAAAGATTTTAATTTAAAGTAATCTAAATCTAAATTGACCATATTACAGAATATAATTTCTCATAACATAATAAAAGATACGATTGAGTATTAAGGTCTCTAAATCTATTCATCTGGCATTTTGTTTCCGTATTTTTAGAAATGTAGGAATGAGAAACTTTACAATTAAGTAAATCACCTCTTAAAAGATGGACAAAGAATATTTTTTAGAGCAACATATTGCAGTTCTTATCTTATTTTTTTTTAAATGTTTACCCACAGTAGTATTACAAGTAGCTCTCCTATATCTTGGAAGCGGCTAAATATATAAATTGCACAAAGAAATAAATCCGTAACTTGTCGGGCCAAAATCAGTTACTGGGTTTTAACAGCCTGATGTCAGAAAGTTGGCGATTTTTCTCCACTATACATTGAAAAAACCGTTGTTCCTGCGCCTGGTATCTACGCCGGTCGTGTCAGATTCCCGTCCTATCAGACTATGAAATTGGGGGAATAGACAGTGCACTTTGCTTATGCGCACACTTTTGCACTATATTCCAGTCCTGCGCATTTTTAGACTCCTTTGGGAGGATGTGACCGAAATTCGGTCTGGAGGACATCATATTACTCGGTGGTACGGCATTAATGGCCATCAGACTCAATGTACTTGTAATATTTAAAACTATTTTTATGTAAAATAATATTTGTGTTAATTATGTTCAATTTTCTTTATGTGCTTAAAAGTTTCTTACTTACAATTTATGAAAAATTTTCCCCGATTAAAATTGTAACACTTTTGAGGCAACAAGAAATGATAATACCTAACTGTGTTTCACTTTCATTGTGTTTATTTAACAGAATTTTTCTTTAGTGAGGTTTTTGTGTGAAGTTATTTTGTTTGTATGCTACTTATATTAAAGTAAAAACTTGAAAAGTTCTGTTTATAAGTAAAAAAAAATTAAAAAGTGACGCTTGTAAGTAACGCTACATTCGGACTTGTGACATCAAAGACATAATATTAAATAAACATAGTAAAAATGCTGTGTATTGATGGCGTAAAAGGGTTCATTGTTTCTATGATCTGGGGTTCAGCGCCTCATTTCATCCCGTCGGTATCATAAAAGAAGACTTGCTGACAAGATCTCATAGGATTCAATAGGAAGGAAATGCTAACATAATCTTATGGGATATTTACGTATGTTGCATCTATATTATGGTTGCAGCACGAATAGCTCGATTGGTCGGGGACGGATCACATTACCACAGAATATCAGCGTAGAAGTAGCAGCTCAATGCTGCTGTATTTTGTATGGTAAGTGTAGAGAACCGGAAACCCTTTTTACTGGAAATGAGGAATTTCATCTTAGTACTCAAGGGTGGCAACGTAACTACATTTTTATTCCTAATCTAATTCCATCAGGTGGACTGTGTGCTCGTTTGTCACCCTCATTATATAAAAAAGATAATCGGAAGTGTTATAACCGTCTCGTTTACTTTACGCTATACATAAAATACCTACTCAGATCGTTGACGGAGAGCAGCTTAAAGTACAAGACGTCTGGCACTGTAATCGTAATGCCGCGTAAAGGTAGAACTTCTAATAATGAGAGAAGCTTATGAACAGCAATGGGACTAATATAGGCTGATATAAGGAAGAAGGTACGAAATAAAAGTATCTTAAAGGCTATCTTTCGTTAAAATATTATATAAATAAAAAGTAATTGATATCAATATCTTAAATCTTTCATTGGGTCAAATGATATACTCATAGTTTGCTAGCTAAACACATGTCGACTACTCGAAACCAAAGAACCAGACGGCACGTCAATCAATTGAAGATCCCTCATAACATTAAACACATGCTGTAGGCGTGAATAACCGCATTATACAGAATAACCCTTATTATGATGATGTAATGTAGTAAATGCAAAGTGAGGCGATGGTGAGAATAACTTTTCTATTGCCACGAGTGTTTTCACATATCACTTATGAAATCGCAAGATTACATGCTTAATTACTATTAAATATCTAGATTTTGTGCTCGTGTGTGATAAGACGGTGTTATGTTTTTCTTAGGCTGAAAGCCAGATTGTCACAAATGTGGAATATGGGACATCATACACACAAGTTCTTCAGGTCCCAAACTAGGCAGAGCCTGTACAATGGTAATCTGTAGACACTAGACTGTAGATATACATATATACACCCAGACACAGGTCAAACAGAAATGTTAATAAACTAAAATACTTGACCGGTCCGGGGATCGAACGTGAGACCAGCGGCTCAGAAGGCAGGGTTACTTCCAACTGCTCAAACCGACCAGTCCATGCAGACAACAGGAAAAGTATTAAAAATGATTACATTTGTAGGGTGGAAATCAAAAACAAATAATTTATTATTTTGGATGGAAAAATATCTCTTATTTAATATTAATATGTAAGTAGTTAAGGACGGCATTCAAATAGAAAACAAAAGCGGTCGTCAATTATAATGTGTTTTCCTTATTTAGGAGCTCGTAAAAGTTCACTACTAGATATGGAAGTCTATCCTAGCAGTGAGCGTTTAGCAGACAGATCTGTGATCGTAGGTCTTCGCAACTTTGATGTTCTTTCCGCCGTCTGGAGGTTTTTTCATAAATAAATATCATAGAATTTCTCGCTGAAACTCGTCAAAACATCTACAGGACGATATAAGGATAGGATTCTCTTAAGCCTTACGAAAAAAATCTTATAGGTTTCACTATGTATAAAGAGTAAGTACTAAATATTTCTGTGACTGTACACGGTCAAAAAATAACGGATATTTTTCTGAGCGTTTAGCAGACAGATCTGTGATCGTAGGTCTTCGCAACTTTGATGATCTTTCCGCCGTCTGGAGGTTTTTTCATAAATAAATATCATAGAATTTTTCGCTGAAACTCGTCAAAACATCTACAGGACGATATAAGGGTAGGATCCTCTTAAGCCTTACGAAAAAAATCTTATAGGTTTCACTATGTATAAAGAGTAAGTACTAAATATTTCTGTGACTGTACACGGTCAAAAAATAACGGATATTTTTCCATCCAAAGTGATAAATTATTTGCATGTGATTTGTACCTGGAAGAACCACGCTGCACGGGTCGGCTCAACCGGAAAAGGACCATGATCTCACAGAATACCAGCGTAAAATAACAGCTTAATACCGCTGTGTTTTGTGTAGTGTGTGTAGAGATCCGGAGACCCTTTTTTACTGGAAGTCCTCGGGGATGACAACGCATCTGCGTTTTGATTCTCAATCGAGGATAAATGTAGATGTCTATGGACCTCAGCATCCACTTACTATCAATCCAATGTGTGCTCGTTTGTCACCCTTATTATATAAAAAATTACTTTTAAGGAACTAATTTAAGAAATCACCTAATGAATCGGGCTTAAAATGTTATAATAAATAATATGTATTTGAGATTCTTCTATAATCAATACTATATTTTTATAGGCAGTATTTTCTTCTTTAAGTTTGAAACATTTGTCAACGCAATTAGTTTTAGGTAACTTATGTTTCAACCTATTTATCAAATTCGAATTAGTATGTGAAACTGAGGCGTAAAACATATGGCATTTCTGTTCACAGCCCACAAGCCTACAGCTGTGTCATTAAACCGAAATTAGGTGGTAAGTAAATTATACGAATCAGAGAATGACATTGACTTTTTGTACAATGACATTCAATGTTTTAAATCATGTTCTGTAAAAAAGAATATTGAAAAAGCAAAAAATTGCTTCTTCGTTCTAACGCAGGTACCTGATATTTTCTGTCTCTAATAATAATTATCTGGTTGGGTTAATATTAATTAATTTTACTTTTAATATTATTTTTAGTTATTTTTACCTTTTAAAATTTTGTATTTTTAAAATTTTGTTTTCCTATTTTGAGTTTTGTTGTGTGCAATATAAAAACTATCTGTCTAAATCCAACATATATTTTATTTTCTCTCATTCATTTATTTATTTTTGTATATTCATATTATATCCTAACTGGCAAGAATACTCTACATGAAAAGACACCACACTAAGTTCCTAAGAAGCCGTGAGATGTGGTTCACGACACACCAGCCGCAAACCGGGATTGTCGCGCGTTTAGTCCGCGGGAATTTCCGGCTACCACCCACTTTTTTTTATAAAATTGAAGTGTTAAACGAACTAAGAGTAAACGAACTTAGAATCCATCTGTAGTTTTTGTAGATCCCTAATGAAATCCATTGATACCTGCTGCCAACTTGATACAAAAGTGCTACAGTTGAGTTCTCACCCCTAAGGGCTAAGATAATATGTAGTGCTCACAGGCTGTTATTTTACCTTCGTTTATTTTGGTTCTATTTGCCTTTCAGACTGAAACACGGTAATACAAGAACTGATATTTAGCAGTAGAAATAGGTCAGAGGGTACAACTTACTCAGGTGGACTCCTAGACAGAGAAGCAGTACTACCCTTTCGTACACCTGGGTATGTGTACGATAGGAAGACCGACGACTTTACACAGGGAGCGACCGGCCCTTTTACAACTTTACCACAATAGTATAGTTTTAAAAAGTTTAGTGTGTCATGGTGTACCTTCTAAAAGCACATTTTCTATTGCATTTACCACGAGGAGTGCTCTGAGGAATTGTTCGGATTGATTCTAGCGTCAAATTTCACCAACGCACATAGCGACGAAACTCATGTTACTACACTACTTCTTTGTGAAATTGTTTACCACCGGCGATTGTTCCGGAACAATACGACCTGAAGGAACCTAAAGAAACGAGTATACTCAACACGCCTGCATCCTCTCCAGGTGTTGCAGTTGGTCCTGGGCGGCGATTAACACTTACGATCGGGTGAGCCGCATGATCGTTTTCCTTCTCTCCTATAAAACATTGTGCAAAACAACTAAAACAGTTTTATCAACGAGGCTCCGGTCGTTGTAGCGGGAATAACAGATACGGGTCGTGTTTAATTAAGAAATAAATCCTACTTTAATTAAGGAATAAATTCTCTTTTGTATGTGATTCCTGTCTAATCGTAGCAAGGTCGGGGTGCGGTTTTAATAAACTTACTAAGCTTTACTTTGTTATTTATTATTTTGTTAACAAAACTTGTTCTTTTTTAATGTCATGTAAAATATAGAGCAACAATTGAGCCGTGGTAACTCAGATGGTTACCTCTCGCTGTAAATTTGACAGTACGCGAGCAACCCGGGTGTGATACTTGCCGGCGTCAATGAAATCGTGAGTTGCAATTTTAAGTACTGGTTTACCACTTCCTCGGTGGTGAAGGAAAACATCGTGAGAAATAAAAAAAATATATATTTCGAAGACACGCGAAGTTTGCTAGTACGCATTGGGACAGCACTGCGGAAACTTCTTTACCCTAAAACACTCTCAGAGATGAGAGGATACCTGTGCGCATGAACGTATGTAGGCTGTAACTTAATTTCATATAAAATAGCCTTCTAGCGGTGGCATTGCAGTGAAACAGTTGAATTACTTTTTATATCTTAGAATTGCGAGATCAAAAATATCCTGACCGACAAATGGGCTTAAGGGAAATTAATTAACGGTAATGAATATAATCATAATCAAATATATATGTTTATATATTTAATTGTGACTATTTATTAACAAATTGCACACCTTATTATCATTTATTAATCATAATATATCTTTGTAACTGGTCTACTTGAAGAAATTTCATTATGAGATAAGTAGAGTCCTTGTACAAACTTTTCATCACGATGTGTCCTCTCCCTTGCTCGTGTGTTCATAAATTGTTAAATAAATAAATAAAGTGACAGTAAAATACGGGCTAGAAAGTAAATTCGTAATTTAAGACTTCGTTTTTGTTTAGAGTACTAACTACCCTTTTTATTCAATATTATTTATCTACTATCACGACGCCATTTATTTAAAATTACGATATCTGCATTTTTAATATACTTGTGTATACAAAATAACACATAGTTATATTAGATGATCAAATAATTTATTTATTTTTTATACAAACAACACTTTTAGCTAGAATTCGTACCCTGAATATCAAGCTAGTAGGTTTGTAAATTAATGTGCATAACAATCTTCATTATATTATTATGTATTCAAAATCATCATCATCATCATCGTAACAGGCCTTCACAAGTCAACTGATGAACATAGTACTTCACTCAACACGATCTTGAGCCATCTGCATTCTTCTTTTTGCATCTCTTACGAGGTCATCTCATCCAGTAGGGATTTACTCTAGGCTTCGCTTACCATTATAAGACTGCTACTCAAGAACCATTCTTTCGCATCGGTTGTCAGTTTTACGAGCTATATAGTCGCATCATTGCCTGAATCTGACAAACGTTTTTGCAAGGGGATGTCGGACTATAGAGTACTGCCACAGCCCCCTGGTAGTCCGAAACTTTTTGAAAAAGAGTATCTTGTAATCCGACAGATTACATATCAAATATATAATAATAAAAAATCAAAATGCCATGTGATGCACAATGAATACCTAAACAATTAATAAAGAATTCCCGCTAAGCCGCTACCATAGTCACATTTGATCTGAGACAATACGCGTCAAGCTAGATTCTTTGTGGCGTGAACTAATTTAGTAGTAGTAGTAGCGGATTCATAGTGCGACTAGAATCTACCGACAGGTTAAGGACATGTCGGATATACAAGGGGGGCGGATTAGCCGGGGTCCACTGTACTTGGTTGTACACTGCACATGTATGGTGACTTATGTGAGAGTTTCGGTGCCTAAATCAATTTAAAATAAGCATTATTATTTTTGATAATTACTTTTATTGTTAATTAAATGTTGACAAAATTAACACTCTTGGTAAAATCATGCTGTATCTATATTATACTTGTAGTGCAAATGGGTCATCTAGACCGAGGAAGGACCACGTTCTCACAGAATACCATCGTAAAATAAGAGCTTATTGTTGTGTTTCGTGTGGTGGGTGTAGAGAAACCGAGATCCCCTTTGAAACTCGGTATTCCGTCTTAATCCTCAGGGCTAACAATGCATACGAAGTTGACTCTTAATCGAGGATAGATGTAGATATCCACGAGCACCGCAACCATTTAGCATCCGGTGGATTGTGTGCTCGTTTGTCACCATTAATCTATATTAATAAAAACTCTGAAGTGTTTTTTTAACTTTAAATGAAATTTGTAATATATAACTACTTCAATGAAATTTATAAAAAAAAGAATCTTAACAGTCCGTAAAATAACGGAGTTGTTTTTTATTCATAGTGTCAAGTGTCAAGCCAGTTTCAGAAATGTAACAAAGACAGTGTCAGCAAATTAAATTTTAAAGGCTTAGTGATAAAATATGTACGAAAGCTTTACCTGCTTCAACCATAAAACTTGCTTCTATAATTCGAATGCCTAAATAATTTTCGGGTTCAAAGAAAACATTGTTGACATTTTAGTTTATAAGATTGCTTTACAAATAGATTTTATATCGTACCTACAAGTGGGCAGTGAAGGTATAAAATACAGAGTTATTTCTTTACCTTTATCAATCCGATCTCCTATTGGATAGGAAGATTGGAGACAGGTTTGTATGCAATCGCGAAAACATCTAAAAAGGTTTTATTTTATAGTATAAGGAATAAAAACGACCACACAGTCCACCTGATTGTAAGTGGATGCTATGGCCTATAAACATTTACATTTACCCTCGATGAGGACTCGAAATGCAGATGCTTTGTCACCCCTAAGGACTAAAATGGAATTCCTCGTTTCCAGTAAAAAGGATCTCCAATTCTTTACACTCACTATACGAAACATAGCATCATTAACCGTTATTTTACGCTGGTATTCTGTGATTGAGCGTAGTCCTACCCCGGTCGAGCCGACTCATTCGTGTTACAATCATATTTAGCTGCAGCTTGGCCCAATGACGTATAAAATTGGGTCCATCTAGGTTAAAAGTAAGCGTAAACGGTACTGCTTTCCAATGCTAGATGAAGTTTTGTTATGCCTTATAGTCTTTGCTTTTTTGTTAAGTAGTAATTATTATAGATTTACTAGATGCGACTTGGTAACGAATATTTGCTTAGTTGTACATTTTGCTTGTGAATAAAAATAAAAAAACTAACGAATATTTGCTTAGTTGTACATTTATTTATTTTGCTTGTGTATCTTGTCAAATAATTTAATTGTGTAAGACATACAATTATATTATTGCCTTGTTATAATTAAATAGTGCCTTGCACATGCCTTTTGTTGCACTTTTTGCTGTGTTGGCTTTTTGTTGTGCCATTTTCCTAAATGCTAACAGTTTTTTTTTAAATTGTTAACACCAACCACTTAACATCAGGTGGTCTGTGTGCTCGTTTGTCACCCAATCCTGTAAAAAATAATAGTAATATGTGTTCCGTGTGAGATTCAAACCCACGGCTAACAGGGCTGCAAAGTCAACCGCTAAAATACCCCGCCACCAAACCGTATCCTATTAGCCTTTTAGTAACCTAAAAGGAAATTAATAGTGAACGGCAGATGAATTCGTACCTTCATCAGTTTTTTACGTTATAAATTTAGTTAGTAGTTAGTATGAATATGATGATACACAACATATCTATGTTGATGATCTATCTAGTGAGGGGTCGCCCTACACTTCGTCTACCGGTACGAGGCTGCCACTCGAGAACCTTTTTTCCCCATCGGTTGCCGGTTCTTCGAGCTATATGGCCGGCCCTTTGCCACTTCAGCTTACTAATCCGTTGGGCTATGTCGGTCACTCTGGTTCTACTGCGGATATCCTCATTTCTAAGTTTATCACGCAGAGAAACTCCGAGCATAGCCCTCTCCATAGCTCGCTGAGCGACTTTGAGCGTCCTCATACGGCCAGCAGTGAAGGACCACGTCTCAGTTCCATATGTCATCACTGGCAACACGCACTGGTTGTACAACTTAGTTTTCAGGTTTTGAGGTAAACCTGACGAGAAGATGCGTTGTAATTTCCCGAACTCTGCCCAGCCGAGTTGAATCCGTCGATTGACCTCTCGGTCGAAGTTGGACTTACCTAGCTGGACTATTTGTCCCAGGTAAAGGTACTCGTCAACAACTTCGAGCTTAGTGCTCCCAACAACTACCGGCATAGGTGTGACATGGACATTAAACATGATCTTTGTTTATTATGTTCATCTTTAGACCTATCCGTTGGGAGGCACTATTGAGGTCATTGAGCATAGTGCTTAAGTCCTCCAGCGATTCTGCCATAAGTACTATATCGTCGGCAAATCGTAGGTGAGTGATGTACTCGCCATTGATGTTAATACCGTATCCTTTCCAGTCCAGTAGCTTGAAAACGTCTTCCAATGCAGCGGTGGAGAGTTTCGGGGAAATAACGTCACCCTGTCTTACACCTCTCTGCAGTTGGATAGGTTTCGTACTCTGGTTCTGTACTCGGATAGCAATCATAGCCCTACTGTACAAACACTTCAGAACTTCGATATACCGACAGTCAACTTGGCACCGCTGAAGAGACCGTAGCACCGCCCAAAATTTGACGGAATCAAAGGCTTTCTCATAGTCCACATACGCCAGGCAAAGTGGCAGATTGTACTCTTCGGAATTTTGTACAATTTGCCGAAGGGTATGTATGTGGTCTATGGTACTAAAGCCTTTTCGAAAACCAGCTTGTTCGGGAGGCTGGAAATCGTCGAGTCTGCGTGCGAGATGATTCGTAATGACTCTCGAAAACAGCACGTAGACGCGGCTCAGAAGGGATATCGGTCTGTAGTTCTTTAAGAGGGCGTTGTCACCTTTCTTGAAGAACAAGACCACCGCACTTCTGCTCCTCGCCTCCGGAGTAGTGCCACCATGTAGGACGGAATTAAAGAGCCTCTGAAGGACTTCAAGTACCGGTTTTCCGCCCGCTTTCAGAAGCTCCGCTGTAATTCCATCCTCGCCCGGGGACTTGCCGTTTTTAAGGTGCTGGAGAGCCATTCCACTAGATGGAGTGACGACTTGGTAAGACATGCAGGAAGTCGATGGATGCAGGTGGCTCAGGACCGTGCTTTGTGTATACCTTGGGGGAGGTCTATGTTCAGCAGGGGACTTGTAAAGGGCTGTAATGTTGATGATGATGATAAATATGATGTGTTAAATTTAAGTAATTTACGTTTAGTAATAATACGTGACAAACGCTCTAACGTTTAAAGATACAAAAATGAATACAGTAGAATAAAAAAGAAATTGCTCTTGTAAATTTAACCTAGTTTGTCGCCGCATTAACGGCACTTGACGTCTGCGCCATGCAAAACCGAGAAGCCGCCTTACTCCACTCCGCTAAGATACCTCTTCAACAACAAAGCATGTTTATTGTCTCAAAACAAAGACTTCTATTCAGGGTTTAGTGACAGCGTATAGTCGGCGCTACAACGGCATGCCAATTATCAAGTTAACGTTATTCAAGCACGCTAACGCTTGAGTCAATTCGTGCCAGACAACACTGGGCATCCCGCAGATCTTAGAAATAATGAGATACGCTATTGCATTGAAGTATGAAATCTCAAACTCTTAATATTAACTCGGGTTGACTCTTTCTCATGAGATTAATCAACCTATTTTATTATATTGAAGGTTACATGCTACTGCAGGCATTTCTTAAGTTCTGGGAAGGACGTGACTGTTTCACTTAATTCAATAAATTTAGTCTACCAATCTAGAGTTTAAATAGAATTTTAATTATGTAAGTTACAGTCTCGGCCATCGACTTTGCAGTGTTTGAGAACAATATCAAAAATCTTCCTCGTCTTATGTTAGGTGACAGCAAAATATTTACTTAATACTAGTGACTCGACCTCGTTTTGCCCACGTGAGATATATATATATATATATATATATATATATATATATATATATATATATATATATATATATATCTCACGTGCCGTGAGCCGTGGTAGCTCAGTGGTTAACGCTCGCTGTAAATATAACAGAACGCGAGTAACCCGGGTTCGATCCCCGCCGGCACCAATGAAATTGTTAAATGCAATTTTAAGTGCTGATTTACCACGAGCTCGGCGTTGAAGGAAAACATCGTGAGGAAACCTGCATGTCTGAGGAATAAGAAAAAAAAATATTTCGAAGACATGTGAAGTTCGTCAACACGCATTTGGGCAGCGCGGCGGACACTTCCTTGCCCTAAACCCTCTCAGAAATGAGGGGAGGCTTGAGCCCAGCAGTGGGACGTATATAGGCTGTAACTTTACTTTTATATATATATATATATATATATATATATATATATATATATATATATATATATATATATATATATATATATATATAGTAGCCTCAAACACTTCTCATATCTTATTGTATCTGTTCATGAAATTTTATTACGACCAGATCAGCGAGACAGATGTATGAGATGAATATTTTTTTAAATGATTATTCATGTCGTAAGGGCATGCAAATATTCCCCTCAGCTAAAAAAAATCAGTTATTTCGATATCAGGTACAGACAGAGCGGGTGTCGGGTGTTTAAGAAGATTCTAACGTTGTACAACATTAATTTGAAAAACTTGCAGTATATTCAAAACGGGTGCTGGTCGTCAATTGGGTTTCATTCAAGGGAGATATAATAAGTATTAGTATAATTACTGATGTCGTGTTTTTAATTTGCATATCATCTTATTTTCTCGCATTGTTATTTTTCAGGGCTGTGTAGCTTCCCCCTGGCTGTTCAACCTATTTATGGACAGGTGTTTGCAAACTTTGAAAAATGAAGAATGTGGGTTAAGAATGGGCGAGTTAACCGTCAAATGCCTTTTGTATGCCGATGATCAAGTCATATTTGCGTCATCGGCGGCTGAGTTTCAAATTTTGGTTACATTAATGAACTGGGAATTAAAAGAAAGGGGAATGAAAGTTAACGCAAGTAAGACGAAAGTGATGGTTTTTGAAAGAGAATAAAGCAAAACGGTATGTGAAATAAGAATAGAAGGAGAGTTTATTGAGCAAGTGGATGAGTTTGTGTATTTGGGATGTGTATTTAGCAGGGATGGTAGATATGATAGGGATATAGAACGACGAGTAAATGCAGGGAATAAGGTGAATGGGGCACTACACTCTATTATGAAGAACCAGAATGTGTCAAAAAAGGCATGTATGGTAATTCATAATGCTGTGTTAGTCCCTACTTTAATGTATGGTAGTGAAAGCTGGGTGTGGCAGAAGAAGCACGAAAGTAGAATAAATGCTGTAGAAATGCGGTCTTTGAGGAATATGCTAGGGTTGAATCTGAATGATAGGGTGAGAAATTGCGTGATAAGAGATAAATGTGGTATGCAAGATGATGTTGTGACAAGGATTAAGAAAGGAATGCTTCGGTGGTTTGGTCATGTATAAAAAATGAATGAGGAAAGAGTGACAAAGCAAATTTATATGGCAGATGTGAACGGCCTAGTCGGGAAGGGACGCCCTAGAAAAAAGTTTATCGACCAAATTGGCGATATTTTGAAAATGGGTCACGTTTGAAGTACCCTTAACCGTCGAGCATGTATGCGTAGATATATGGACGTAAAGGAGGCGAAAGAGGTATGTCAGGATCGTGTCAAATGGAAGTCCGTAGTCTCTGCCTACCCCTCTGGGTGACAGGCGGGAGTGTTTATGTATTATGTATTGTTTTTTAATCACTATACTATATCTAATATCTACTATCAGTTTTAGGTTTTGTATAAAAGCTGACAAAAAAAAAATTAAAACTTGAATGCTCCAACCAGCTACATGGAGCAACATCAACGGTGTGAGTACTGGTACCCAAATGAAGCTTAACGTGGCGCTAAATAGGAAGTTAGGCTTTTGCGGGACCGGCATACTATGTCCTTAAGTGAAGCCCTAAGATAATATGTAACACTAAATCATCCCTTTTTTTCAATAAGATGTAATAACATTTAATTTTGTGTCCACCATCAGTTCAGTCTTGAGAATTAAAAGATATAAAATACTTGGACAAGAACAGGAAGAAGCGCCATACTGTTAACTATAAAAGCTACCGTGCAGTGCGTATATAAGAATATACACTACCCCATATCGTCCCGTAAGTGTCGTAAGAGGTGCCAGAGAAAATAAACAAGGAGGTTGGAAACAGCGTTTTTCTAATATCAACTAAAATTTAAAAACTGCGGTTGACAACTCGTCTACCAAGCGTGATGACTATGGGCAAATATCTCACTGTTAAGTAATTTACGGGGAGGCTTTTGTTCAGTTATGGACTTCTAATAGTCATTTATGGTAATAAGATTTTTATTCTCCTAGCCTTGATGAACCACAGTATCAACTTCACTACAGCCCCTCACAAGTCCACTGCTGAACATAGGCCTCCCCCAAGTAATGCCACAAAGCACGGTCCTGAGCCACCCGCATCCATCGACTTCCTGCACATCTTACCAGGTAGTCACTCCATCTAGTGGGGGGTCGCCCTACACTACGCCTACCGGTACGAGGCTGCCACTCGAGAACCTTTCTTCCCCATCGGTTATCGGTTCTTCGAGCTATATGGCCGGCCCATTGCCACTTCAGCTTACTAATCCGTTGGGCTATGTCGGTCACTCTGGTTTTACTGCGGATATCCTCATTTCTGAGTCTATCACGCAGAGAAACTCCGAGCATAGCCCTCTCCGTAGCTCGCTGAGCAACCTTGAGCGTCCTCATATGGTCAGCATTGAAGGACCACGTCTCAGATCCGTAAGTCATCACTGGCAACACGCACTGGTTGTACAATCTAGTTTTTAGAGATTGAGGTATACCTGACGAGAAGATACGTCGTAATTTCCCGAACGCTGCCCAGCCGAGTTAAATCCGTCGATTGACCTCTCGGTCGAAGTTGGACTTACCTAGTCGGACTATTTGTCCCAGGTAAACGTACTCGTCAACAACTTCGAGCATAGTGCTCCCAACAACTACCGGCATGGGTGTGACATGGACATTAAACATGATCTTTGTTTTGTCCATGTTCATCTTAAGACCTATCCGTTGGGAGGCACTATTGAGGTCATTGAGCATAATGCTTAAGTCCTCCAGCGATTCTGCCATAAGGACTATATCGTCGGCAAATCGAAGGTGAGTGGTGTACTCGCCATTGATGTTAATACCGTATCCTTTCCAGTCCAGTAGCTTGAAAACATCTTCCAAAGCAGCGGTGAAGAGTTTTGGGGATATAACGTCACCCTGTCTTACACCTCTCTGCAGTTGGATAGGTTTCGAGCTCTGGTTCTGTACTCGGATAACCATCGTAGCCCTACTGTACAAACATTTCAGCACTTCGATATACAGACAGTCAACTTGGCACCGCTGAAGGGACTGCAGCACCGCCCAAATTTCGACGGAATAAAAGGCTTTCTCATAGTCCACATACGCCAGGCAAAGTGGCAAATCGTACTCTTCAGTCTTCTGTACAATCTGCCGCAGGGTATGTATGTGGTCTATGGTACTGAAACCTTTTCGAAAACCGGTTTGTTCGGGAGGCTGGAAGTTGTCGAGTCTGCGTGCGAGACGATTCGTAATGACTCTCGAAAACAGCACGTAGACGCGGCTCAGAAGGGAAATCGGTCTGTAGTTCTTCAAGAGAGCGTTGTCGCCTTTCTTAAAGAACAAGACCACCGCACTTCTGCTGCACGCCTCTGGAGTAGTGCCACCATGGAGGACGGAATTGAAGAGCTTCTGAAGGACTTCAAGTACCGGTGTTCCACCCGCTTTCAGAAGCTCCGCTGTAATTCCATCCTCGCCTGGGGCCCTGCCGTTTTTAAGGTGCTTGAGAGCCATTCTAATCTCGCTTAGACTGACGTCCGGGATATCATCGGATTGCCGTGTAGTGGCGGTTAAGAATATCCACTACCCCATATCTTGCCGTGGGTGTCGTAAGAGGCGACAGAGGGAGTCAGGCAGGAGATGGGCAGCAGCATCTTCCTGATAACAGCAACTGTACGAAAAAAAAACTGCGGTTGCCAACCCACTCGCCAAACGTGGCAACTATGGCAATATACCCCCCATGAACAATTACACAAATAGACGGCCCCTAGTCCCCGGCGGCCCCGCTATTCCTGGCTACGGTGGCGACCATGGTAACGGCGGGGCAGGTGGTGCTAAGAATCTCCAGTGGAGGTTCGGTTGCCACCTACGATGACTTGACCTGGCAACATTTAACGCACGCACACTGAGGACTGACGAGAAGATCCTGGAGCTGGAAGAAGAGATAGACAAGTTGGGCTGGAGTATTATAGGATTATCCGAGGTCCGAAGAGAGGGGGATGACACGGTGATTCTCGAATCCGGCAACTTGTTCTATCACCGGGAGGGCGACCATC
The DNA here is from genome assembly GCA_036936625.1 of Parnassius smintheus behrii. Taxonomy (NCBI): domain Eukaryota; kingdom Metazoa; phylum Arthropoda; class Insecta; order Lepidoptera; family Papilionidae; genus Parnassius; species Parnassius smintheus. Next base: position 15,950,716 of record JAUPFT010000015.1, on the reverse strand, counting down.
TGTCCCAAGGAGGTGTCGGATTTATCGTCCACAAGTCTCTCGTCAACAACGTTGTAAAGATTGGGAGTGTGTCGACGAGGGTCGCGTACCTGATACTCAGAATCACCAAACGGTATTCGCTGAAGGTCATACAGGTTTACGCACCAACCTCGGCACATCCCGATGAGGAGGTGGAGGAAATGTATGAGGATATTTCCAAAGCCATGCATTCCTCCAAAACCCACTACACGGTGTTGATGGGAGACTTCAACGCAAAACTAGGCACAAGAGTAAGCGGTGAGCTGAAGTTAGGGAAATTTGGAGTAAGGCAACAGAACCGAAGGGGCCAGCAGCTGGCCGACTTTATGGAGAAAGAGGAACTCTTTATGATGAACTCTTTCTTCCAGAAGCGGCCCCACAGGAAGCAGTATTAACTTAACTAGACTTAAATCCGTCCTTAGTATCTTTTTTCCTGAGGGAATGCAATAAACATAAAAAAAGAACTTAATATGGTGAAACGGATAAAAGTAATATTAACTACATTTATATATTATATAATTAATACATTTATTTATCCCCGGCAGATACCCGCTCGCTGAGCGCACGGTAATATTTTATTGCGGAACCTGATATATCTAATTTTTTTTGATGGCACTATCGTAAATTCCGTTCTTAGTTAGCGTTTAAATTTTAAGTCCATCGCATGTATAGTTTTTAGAGATCTTGTCGTGGGTCTGTCAGTCAGTGGTATATATATATATATATATATATATATATATATATATATATATATATATATATATATATATATACAAAATGAATATAAATTTTTAAAGTACTTGTGATGCTAATTACAGACACATATTTTAACGGAAATTTAGATATTTAGTATAATTTGGTAATCTTCTCTAGTATCATAATGCATAAACTGCATGACATATGTCTCCTCAGGAAATTTCACAAGGCATGGTCCTGAATCACCTGCATCCATCGATTTCCTGTATGTTTTGTCGTACTCCATCTAGTGGGAGGCCGTCCCACACTTCGCCTACCGGTACGAGGTTGCCACTCGAAAACCTTTCTACCCCATTAGCTGTCGCTTCTATATGGCAGGCCCATTGCCAACTCATCTTAATTGAGGTCATAGTGCTTAGGTTTTCCAGCGATAGAACTATATTGTTGGTAAATCAAAGGTGAGTGATGTACTCGCTATTAATGTTAATACCGTATCCTTTTCGGTCCAGTAGCTTGAAAACTTCTCTCGTATAGTATAAATACAACCAAAATATGAAACAAATTTATGTGCAGCTTCGTTATGATATGGATAAACGAAGACGATACTAGTCAATGGTTGAACATTGTTGAAGTTGAGTGTCACTGTTATCGTGAAGGCAAAGTCTCAGTTAGTCTATGAACTTTTAAATATTTTTGAATTCGGAACTTGCATTTTTTGTATATTTTTCGTCTATATTTGTATATTTATCGTAAAGGCTATATAAGCCTGCTTTCGTCTGTGTATTCTTTTTAATCAATTCGTCAATGAAGATTGAGCTGTGAAATTTATTTTGCTAAATTTATAGTGTTATTTTAAATACACTCAATAGATTTCTATCGTTGAATGTAATCTCTATTGATGAATTTCTTTGTTTAATTGGTTTTCATGCTATGTATATTTAATATAGGTCTCGCGAGGTATGTTGCTCACTCCGAAGCTTAAAACTTTCTAAGATACCCCAAAATTATGGTGGCAGTACAATGTGTGGGGCAATAGATATCTTAATTTATTCTATAATCCATTAAGTACCGTACAATAGTTTAGAACTCGTTTTCCATGTTGTGTAGTTCCGTAAGTGTCCCCTACACAAATATCCACCTAAAAAATTACTGGCCTTCTCCAATAATACTCTTTTATTGATTTTACTTTGCACCTGAAAAACCGTATCAGGGATTTTTGGACTGTGTCATTGTTTTAATAGTTGTAGTGGTGCGACTGGTGATCACGAGGTCCCGAATTTGAATCTATGGTCGGGCCAAAAAATCAGTTATTGAGTTTTTCCGTCATGAAATTTTCAGTAGCTACCCGGAGTCAGGAAGTTGGCGGTGTCTCATCCCCGTGTGAAAGCACGCAAAGCGTTGGTCCTGCGCCTGATCTCTCTTTGGTCGTGTCGGTTTACCGTCCCATCGGACTATGAGAGTGAGGGAATAGAGAGTTCACCTGTGCTTGCGCATACACTTGGGCACTATAATCCTGTCCTAGGCGGATGGCTAATCTCTGTTGAGGCAGGCCGCCGTGACTGAAATTCGTTCTGGAGGACTATCAGGGACTTTACGATTGTCATTAAATTCATGATATGCTAAAATGTGCGTTATTACCTATTAATTTTCACTTATATTTTCTATAGATTTTTTTGAAAAAGGAAATTCGAAATATGAACCTGCGAACACTGAACTAAGATCGTAATATAAGTGACTTTTATGGGTTATTTGTAGTAAGGAAATTGTTTATTTATAGTAAATGTTCTAACTATCCGTGATTACTACGTTTGTCTCATGCTTAGCGTACCTAGCTACTACACTGCAAGTTCTATGTCCAAGTCAGAGCAAACGTTGTACCTAAATACTCGTATAACTGGAAACAATCACGTCTACATAGTGTTTTATCCGAGTATACTTCGAGTAAACCAAATCAGTTTTGCATTAGTTAAAGGAAAGACCCTTTGTATTTGCATGTACACTTACGGCACTATAATATGTATGACATAACGAAGGTAACGCCTTTCGAAATATTTGAAAGTTGTCGTTGTTGAAAACGGGGAGGTGAATAATATACACATTTAAAGGTACAAATTTATTAATTACTTAATATTAACAAGGAGTAGTAAATGAAAAATATAATTACTTCTATATACATTTAACATCATGTTGAAACAATGGCAGTTACATGTAAACAAATTGTATCAAATATTTATACAACATAAGGTTTTTTGTTTACGATAAAATGAAATGGAATAAAGAAAAAACCTTTTACATCGGAAACGTTACACGTATTAGTAGGGCCACAAATTGGAGTTTTTAATGTCTTTATAAGTGCCGTCTAACATAAAGTTAATGAAACAGCTATTTTTATTGATCTACCTGCAGGTTGACACGAATCCTGTCGCTTCTAACCCTACATTATGTTTTTCTTCAAATTATTTTCTATCTTTATCTAGCTTTATACAACTTGTAAGATGGAGAGAGAAGGGCTACTATTAAAGCCAAGCATCAGGATAGAACATTTCATTTGGAAAGGACGACCCCAATCATTTGATAAGCCGATGAGGTATTTTTAGCATTAATCCATTAGGACGCGGTGAACATTCAGATTATTTTTATTTTATATTAAGTTCAGAAACTTAGCTGTTATTTTTGTATAATAGTCTTAAAGCAAAAATTTTACTATATCTAAAATAAATAAAATGTTTTGTTACAAGCATACCACTTCATGTAGAACAAGCCTCTTTATGTATTTTAATTCTATTATGTATGTTGCCGTGTACTGGCGGCAAATGTTTGAATTTGTTAGACCGATGTAGGTACTCGGCTAATAACAAATATAATAGGGCTTTACTCTGCGGTAATTATCACATTTAAAGCAAAAACATTAATTACTTAGAGTAGTGGAGTGTAAGCCTTATTTAAAGAACGTCTTCATCCAAGCGTTCTGCAGTAGAACAAAATAAATTTGATGGACTGTACGGAATTACGAGTGAATATGGATGATGATAAGTTGATAAGTGATTTTTTAGTTATAACTTTTTTCACGCATTCTCTATACAATTTATTGAATTTTTCGAAGAGATTTCTTGCAATCATAATTGTAATAATTTCCTGCAATCATTATTGAATAAATATAGCTTCAAAATCAATAATAACAAATCATGCTGTGTCAACATGAATATTATCACATTGCCCATATGATATTTATTTTCGTATTTTTATAACAATTTATTTTGAAGCGAACAAGCTGTCGCCACCCGCATTCCAGACAATTGATGCAATCATCGTCAATGAGATTTTGGGGGTGTGTTAAACGGAATAATAATTGCATTGGCCACAACCAAATTATTGTTACAGTCACTATTCAATGATAATTCCATTTCGGAGAGAGGCCCCGGGCAAAGGTCGCAATGGTCGTAAATTACCGTTTGCTTGATAATAAATTACCTAAAGCTTATAACGAATAGTTGAAATTATACGGACGTTACGTTTTTGTTATTTTATAGGCAATGATTTCTTTGTGCCAGTAATCAAATGGTTAATTCCAATTAATTTATGTACCAAAAGAACCCTCAATCTGTGAGTTAAAGAAATTAAACTTATATTATGGTTGTAATTTGTCCTCACCTCAAAAATTGCAAATAAATGAAATAATTAAACATTTTAATATTAAAACAAGTGTCCTGGCACTCTGGTGAATTTTTTAATAGGTGAATAGAATAAATCTACATCTTTCGTTTTTCTCTTTTTTTTAAACGTTATCTCCACATTAAGATTTTCTCCTGTATCATGGAGGCAGTTTACAAAATAAATTTCACAAGGACAAACATCCAGACCCGGAATAATAACTTGTAAGCCATACAAATACTTGTTCCGTGCGAGATTCGAACCCGAGGCCCTTAGCGCTGTAACTCATTGCTAAGCCATAGCACCACATAGCCGTCGCTCCTCACACCTCACGACCTTCAATGGATAACAGTGTTTACATTGTATGTAATGTCATATGTAAAATCTCCAAACCACGTGAAGCTGGCTCGAAGGTGCAAGACATTGGCTAATGTAAAAGTTGAAAAAGGTAAAGTAGTGCCAATTGCACTTACGAGTATTAAATTATAAAAAAATATAATTTAACATAAACAAATTTAAGCACCAGTCAACTAAAGCTTTGAAGATACCAAATTCAATATCAAAGACCTTAATCTTTTAAATCGATGGAAGAACTGCTAAACAGATGATAACTGACAAAGTCTTATTTTCATATTCGACTGTGTGTTTTTGTATATATAGGTACGATATTTTTGTCAATTGTGAACCTCAGGTTATATCTTAGTGGTGTTATTAATGTTTCACACCCTAGAGAGTGACAATATAGGGAAAGAAATTTAAAAAAAAATATAATAATTAGTGCACTGCATTTAGTTCATGGTATCCCTCTACACACAAATGTTTAATTTGAAAATGGGAACGATTTATACATAGACCTTCAGGGTTGTTTGCTTCGCAGATAAAATACGCCTTTCTTTGGGTACCAAAATATAAAGCTCTAAATTATGCAATAGGACCGTACAGAGTTTTTATAAATTTAAATAAAAATTTACGTATTTTGATATTGAATTTTTTACCTGGTAGGTATGTTTAATATGCAACTATATTATTTGTCGTTTAAAATTGCATAAGTGAAATTGTAAAGTTTTGAACTTGTATAAAATATCAGCACGTTAAATGTAATTTATTGCGTAATCTAACTTGCGAAGTTAGAAATTAATTATATTCGTTGACGCCTCCTCTGTGTTTTTATACTATGCAGTCACGACAAATTACACGAGTTTTAACCTTCCGGGAAAAATAATATTTTCACTGGTATCCTAACTTATATCAACTCCCACTGGTAACATTATACACCTCATGTCATTGTGAATTTTTTGTGCCGAATCAGCGAGTCGCATCTTCAAATTAAAAAGTTTAAAGTTGGTTTTTAAGTGATAGTTCCTAATTTTATTATTAGCAACTTATGAAAACTAACTTGCCTTACACTCATAAACGTTTTGGATAATTGCAATGTATGTAATTTTTGCATTTAAATAACTTGTAGGGTAGATTAACTATAGCGCGAATGTCAAATCTATATTTGAAACAGAACGAGCACCTGTAAGTACATAATTTATCAATAAACTTAATTATTATATTGTATTTATGTATTGAATATGTATAGTAAGTATTTAAAAAAATCTGTAGGGTAGATTAGTAAAATGGCAATATTAAACTTTTGAGACAGAACGAGTCTATACATTACATATCTGCCTTCCGGTGCCACGAGGGGTTACATGAGGAATTTTATTCTATTTCACAAGAATATTCGTATGTTTTTTTTTTCTCTACAAAAATGTATCCAAGGGTTATTATACCCACGTTACCACTGGCGTGTACACGGGGCTATTTTCACAACTGATCTTACTCATGTTAGGGACAAAAGAGGAGAAAAATTATTTGCTCAAGTGATGAGGAAGATAAATTCTGTTTCCCACAGCATTTTCAACCCAAAAACTTATCAGTCAATCCTGTATTAAGGGAAAAATTGATTTTAAATTCTCCAAATTACATTCTTTTTTAACGAGTGCTAAATCAGAGATAGAAGGTTATGTGAAAAATGAGCCATATACTTTCAAATTTCAACATTGTATGTATAGGTCTTATCAAGAAGATTGGTAAAGAAAATAATGATGTTGTAAATAACTAAATTAGACTATTATGTGCATTTTACAAGAACAGCATTACTGATATCAGTGCTAACCAACGAGTATAAAGAAAGCTCTTATGGAAACCCAAGTGACTTCTTATTTGGTACAGAATTTTGTTTTAAAAAGATCAAAGGATCTTCATAAATTTAAAACAAACATTCAGAAACCTTAAAAATATTGGGACCAGTCTTCATCAGTAACAACTCACCAGACATGCAATAGCCTCCAGAAGTTGCTTTATGCCAGCAGAGGTGATACTATCAAGTAATATGTGACGGGCGCCAAGCCCAACCATCAAGGAAAAAAGAATAGAGGTAAAAACAGCTATAGAGGTAAGCAAATTCACTTGAATTTATTTTATTCCAAATGGTCTAAAATATTATTTTAAAAAAAAAATTCTCATGGTAGGTCGACAAAAATATTGTATTTAATACATCTGTAAAATTAATTAAAACAAGACTAGTCATAATTTTGTTTTTACTTATTGGTAAATACCATGATATGATAAACATATAAAAAGTGGAAAGTTCTAGAATTGCTGTTAAATGGATTATAAAGTTAATTAAAATAATCAATAGCTTAAAATTACATTTAAATAAATTGGTCTTAACATATAAAATTATAGCATTTTCATACCTGAAGTGAAACACAAATATTTGACTTGAATGGTAAGTCAATTATTAAATTACAACCCATTACAATCATATAGTAAATTTGCTAATTTAATAGACAAATTATTATCTGTTTGTCCAGTTATCTTTTAGGTGTAGATAAATGTATACAAAACAAATAAAATGTAGCAAAAGAATAATTTTGAATCTAAATTAATACTAAAAAATCATATTCCGATTTCAAGTGATCCAATTACAGGGGGTGCTTATAAAATGAAAATCCTTTCAGTATATAATGAATGTGATATTGTTTTTTGGTCCAAAAACTGCATATTCTTAAGTAACACATAACATATTGAACATATTTTAGTTTTTACTTTTGATCATAACGTTTTGTTATAATCCCCATAGCTAAAATTTCATATAAGAGTACAGCTATATTATTTTATTAGCCTGTGAAACTGATCTTGTGAAATATATGTATTTCTTTTTTGCTTTATAAATAACATCTCAAGGTAATTCTCTAGTATGCAAATAATACAGAAAATCTAATGGCGAAATATAATGGGAATCAAATTCCTAAACCTATAAAAAGATTGTCTATAATATTTTATCCAATAGTAATAGATAAACCATAGTCCATGCATTTGCTATTAGAAAAAATATAAATGCATAAAATTCATGGGTTAAACTTAAGTTTTATGAACTATTCTCCACAATCTTTAGACGGAATACAGAAGAAGGAATAACCTTCTAGTATTGATAAGCCAGTTACTAAATCATTGTTAAAAAAACGATTTATTAAAATTCTTACCCTGGTCAACAAATATTATGGAAGATCTCCTTTGATCTAAACTTACCTTGCTGTGGCAGTGCTGTCAAAGAGGTATTTATGTATGTAAAGCATAAAAATAAACCCTGGTCTGTATATACATTATGTCCATTGTCTAAAGTCGTGGTAGATAAAGTAAAAAATTACTGATTGTTCTCCCTATTATGATTTAGGCTCATACCCTGAAGTTAAACAGTTCTTTTCTGTTGTTTATAGGAAGAAAAATAAAAACTAGAACACAATCAAAGCTTACTAACATAATTTGGTTTACAAAGCTGAATTTCATCAAAAAGAAAAGCTAAGAAATATACAGTATTAAGAGATAATATGAGTATTTTTAACCGACATCAAGAAGGAGGAGGTGTTCAGTTCGACTTTTTATGCGTGTTGCCTCGTAGATTTTCTCTGGGTTGGCCGATTTTGGTGAGTATTTTTTTTATTTTAAAGCCGGTGCTTCAAGTGTGATCTCATGTAGATTAAATCTAGATCTGACTAATGGTATTTGATTTGTCCTTAATTCGTTTTTGATTAACTTTGAATGCATTGATGATCTTCTCATTTTTTATATTTAAATCGATTGTGCAAAGTTTTTAATTTTGCCACTTTTATCAGTTACCTCACAATGTCGCATGTATGTCACTAAAACTGTATAAAACTTTATTATTAAGTAAATTTGTTGCTGATTTTGAAATTTGCTTAATATCCCTGCAATAAATCAAACAAATTTGGGATGTACAAGCGGGTTTTAGAAAGGGAATGGGGTGTACAGATCAAGTCTTTTCCATGCGCATGATTGCGGAGAAGTTTTTTGGTCAAACACCAGAAAGTTTTTTGTGCGTTCATGGACTTGGCTTATTACAGAGTGGACAAGAATGTGTTATGGCAAACACTGAACTCATATGGGTTGAGCGCTGGTTTGATACAGGCATTAAGGTCTCTTTATAGGGACTCTAGTGCTTGCGTCAGGATCAATGGGGTCTACTCGGACTGGTTTGGCATCCAAAAAGGTGTCAGAAAGGGCTGTGTAGCTTCCCCTTGGCTGTTCAACCCATTTATGGACAGGTGTTTGCAAACTTTGAAAGATGAAGAATGTGGGTTAAGAATGGGCGAGTTAACTTTCAAATGACTTTTGTATGCCGATGATCAAGTCATATTTGCGTCATCGGTGGCTGAGTTGCAAATGATGGTTACAATAATGAACTGGGAATTAAAAGAAAAGGGAATGAAAGTGATTGCGTTCACTTTCATTCCCTTTTCTTTTAATTCCCTTATTTCTTTTAATTTAAAGTAAGACGAAAGTGATGGTTTTTGAAAGAGAAGAAAGCAAAACGGTATGTGAAATAAGAATAGAAGGAGAGTTAATTGAGCAAGTGGATGAGTTTGTGTATTTGGGATGTGTATTTAGCAGGGATGGTAGATATGATAGGGATATAGAACGACGAGTAAATGCAGGGAATAGAGTGAATGGGGCACTACACTCTACTATGAAGAACCAGAATGTGTCAAAAAGGCACGTATGGTAATTCATAATGCTGTGTTAGTCCCTACTTTAATGCATGGTAGTGAAAGCTGGGTGTGGCAGAAGAAGCACGAAAGTAGAGTAAATGCTGTAGAAATGCGGTCTTTAAGGAATATGCTAGGGTTGAATCTGAATGACAGGGTGAGAAATTGCGTGATAAGAGATAAATGTGGTATGCAAGATGATGTTGTGACCAGAATTAAGAAAGGAATGCTTCGGTGGTTTGGTCACGTAGAAAGAATGAATGAGGAAAGAGTTGCAAAGCAAATTTATATAGCAGATGTGAACGGCAGAGTCATAGAGGGACGCCCTAGAAAAAAGTTTATCGACCAAATTGGCGATATTATGAAAATGGGCCACGTTAGAAGTACCCTTAACCGACGAGCATGTATGCGTAGATATATGGATATAAAGGAGGCGAAAGAGGTATGTCAGGATCGTGCCAAATGGAAGTCCGTAGTCTCTGCCTAATCCCCTGGGTGACCAGCGTGAGTGTTTATGCATGTGTGTGTAAATCAAACAGTTAGTTAGGTAAAGTATTTTAACAAGAAAATACATTATTTTTTACTGTGCATGGTACCAGGCATTCATTCCCTTCTCGCCCTAGAAGAAGTGGTATTGGTGATATTGAAAGTAGTGTTAGAAAGACAACAATCGTACATCCAAAACTTTTTCCGTATATTATAAGAAGCCCTTATTAATTAAGAGCATTTGAAAAGTATAAAACATATCTACATATTATAGAAACACAGAGGAGGCGCCAACGAATATAATTATTTGATCAAAGTAACTTACCTGTTACTTTATGTGTATGGTATTTCGTAAGTGTCCTTCGATCAAAATTATATGAAGTTTATACCTCCTCTGTGAACAACCCTACCATCATCATCATCATCATCATTACAGTCCTTCACAAGTCCACTGCTGAACATAGGCCTCCCCCAAGTAATGCCACAAAGCACGGTCCTGAGCCACCTGCATCCATCGACTTCCTGCATATCTTACCAGGTCGTCACTCCATCTAGTGGGGGTCGCCCTACACTACGCCTACCGGTACGAGGCTGCCACTCAAGAACCTTTCTTCCCCATCGGTTATCGGTTCTTCGAGCTATATGGCCGGCCCATTGCCACTTCAGCTTACTAATCCGTTGGGCTATGTCGGTCACTCTGGCTCTACTGCGGATATCCTCATTTCTGAGTCTATCACGCAGAGAAACTCCGAGCATAGCCCTCTCCATAGCTCGCTGAGCGACCTTGAGCGTCCTCATACGGCCAGCAGTGAAGGACCACGTCTCAGATCCGTAAGTCATCACTGGCAACACGCACTGGTTGTACAATCTAGTTTTTAGAGATTGAGGTATACCTGACGAGAATATATGTCGTAATTTCCCGAACGCTGCCCAGCCGAGTTGAATCCGTCGATTGACCTCTCGGTCGAAGTTGGACTTACCTAGTTTTTTTTTTTTTTTTTTATTCAACAAAGTAACAGTTTTATTTACAAAATCAATTTCTTCGTGCCATTAAACATCTATTGTTTGTCTTGGCACTGCACAGTTTGCTCTTAATTATACATTAATTTACTTAAGCTTATTATTTAAATGACATTGGAATTAACTTTTACTTAAACTAATATAAAGTACTATGAAACAATTGTGCTACAAATTATTAAAAAAAAAATTGGCATAAAAAATTTATATAAAATCTATAATATGTATATCTTAAACTATTTTTATTGTGAAAAGGTAGTTTTGGTATTGTTTACCAGGAGTAGTGAAGAAAAAGCGTGATTGTTGTCTTCAGTTGTTCGCTTATCCGATATACTGTACTATCTTATTCATGCGCGTACACACGGAGTGTATTTTTAAGGAATAAGAGTTTTTTTTTCATGTATATTATTTTGTAACACGTTTTGTTTATTTGTCCAATTTAACAATTATTGGCATACATAGATATTGCTCGTTATGATTCTCATTGGAATAATATATATATAGATACTTTTTTGAATTCTTATTATGCGAAAAAATGTTTAAGTTTTGTTTTCAAGTTTTGTGCGGTTAGCTGGCTTCTTATCTCCGTAGGTAAAGAATTTAATAAGTATGGTATTAGAAATTTACGTGTTCTCTTGCCGTAGAAATTATTAGTTCTAATTGGTGAATAAGGTGTTTTATTTCTAGTGCTATAAATGCGTTCCCTTGGTGTTGGGTACATTGAGAATTCATAACATTCTTTTAAAATCATATATTTCACCTTTTTATGTATGGGTAAAACTTTGCAGTACGTGAAAAGGTATGAGTAATCATTTCGATATTTGTCCTTAATATGTTGAGGCAATATAGATTTTAAAATTCTTATTTGTAAGCTGTAAATTTTATCTAGGTAAGTGTGGAAAGTTCGTCCATAACTACTAAGACCATACGATACTATCGATTCCACTAGAGCATTATATAGGCTTAGAAGAATTTTAAATGGAACTTTATTACGAATAATATAAAATTTCGCTAGGATTGCCCTTAATTTACTACACACGTAGTCAATATGATTCTTCCAGTTCATCCTATTATCTATAATCAGTCCTAAGTATGTGTGATACTTAACAAGTGGGATTTTTTCGCAGGAACAAGTTATTATATTGTGCAGACAAAGATGATTATGAGCAATAATGCTTACTGGCATAATGTTCTTGATATGACTAGAATGAATGTGTAGTACCTTAGTTTTTCGTATATTTATTACAAGTCCTAGATCGTGAGCCCACATAGAGAGGCGTGAAAAATCATCTTGTAATTTTTGCGTGGCGATATCCAGATTTTTATCTTCTGACATAAGGCACGTATCATCTGCATATTGGTATAAACTACATTTTTTAATGATATTTTCTAATTCCTTTACGTATGCTAAGTAATGGAGTGGCCCTATAACTGAGCCTTGTGCCGTGCCAGTAGTCATAGGCATTTTAATACTTAAATTATTTTCTATCTTTACTTGGAAATATCGATTGCTAACATAATCTTTACACCATCTTAAGAAACGTCCCCTAACACCAGAGTTTTCAAGTTTTTTTATAAGAATGTTATGTTTCAAGGTATCGAAGGCTTTACTGAAATCGATGAATGCAATTAATACATGTTTTTTCTCATCTAAGCATTTGTTTACTTCGTCTGTAAAGTTTGACAGTAACTGTGTAGTAGATTTCTTAGGCTGAAATCCGTATTGAGATGCTGAAATAATTTTATGTTTTTGGTATAAGTTGTGAAGCTGGTTGGAAATAAATTTTTCTATAATTTTGTCAATTTTTGGAAGTATAGTAGAAGTCGGACTATTTGTCCCAGGTAAACGTACTCGTCAACAACTTCGAGCATAGTGCTCCCAACAACTACCGGCATAGGTGTGACATGGACATTGAACATGATCTTTGTTTTGTCCATGTTCATCTTAAGACCTATCCGTTGGGAGGCACTATTGAGGTCATTGAGCATAGTGCTTAAGTCCTCCAGCGATTCTGCCATAAGGACTATATCGTTGGCAAATCGAAGGTGAGTGATGTACTCGCCATTGATGTCAATACCGTATTCTTTCCAATCCAGTAGCTTGAAAACGTCTTCCAATGCAGCGGTGAAGAGTTTCGGGGATATAACGTCACCCTGTCTTACACCTCTCTGCACCCTACCATGCTGTATATTATTATCTGCCCTAAGGGCTTGCTTGCATTTTATTTTTTTTTCTAATTCTAGTGGATATAAATTCACAATGACATGACGTGTATGATGTTACCAGTGGGAGTTCGTACCGGTTGGGATACCAGTAAAATATTATTTTTCCCACGGAAGGTTAAAAATCGTGTGATTCGGTCCGTCAATTCATGACTACACATAGTATACAAACATGGAGGAGGCGTCAACTTCGTATAATTTTGATCGAAGGACACTTACAGGTAAGTTACTTTGATCAAATAAATATCAATGAACGCTACGAATTTTCATTACCATTTTTTGCAAGGCAATCACTGCAATTATGTTTTCTTTAACGACCTACCATATTGTAATTTATCAATCACAGTACAAAATAACATGTAAGGTGGCAACAAACCAATCGAAGTTTTTTACATAAATGTATTCGATTTGAATTAAAAAAAAAAATAATAACTTTATTTATGGTCAAACTAGATATATTACCTATACTCCTACAAAAATTTTGCCGTAGTAGCAGTAGCCGTAGTAATTTAGCCGTAAATGTAGCCGTGGTAGCTCAGATGTTTAGCGCTCGCTCTAAATTTTACAATACGCGAGCAAACCGGGTTCGATCGCTGCCGGCACCAATGAAATTGTTAATTGCAATTTTAAGTGCTGATTTACCACGTGCTCGGCGGTGAATGAAAACATCGTGAGGAAACCTGCATGTCTGAGAAATAAGAAAAAAATATTTAAAGACATGTGAAGTTCGCCAACACGCATTGGGGCAGCGCAGCGGACTATTCCTTGCCCTAAAACCCTCTCGGAAATGAGAGGAGGTCTGTGCCCAGAAGTGGGACGTATATAGGTTGTATCTTTACTTTTCTTTTTACAATAATTTTATATACTTATTGTTGTCTACTTATAAGCATTGTACAAGCTACGTATAATTAATCAAATAAATCAAAGTTTCATGATATGAAACAGTTTAACTGTAGCTATAAATCAGTCTTATATGTGTTTACAAGAGATAAGTAATCTTTATGGAGTGACATATAAATCAAAAGGCCGTGAAAAGGTTGAACTAGGTTTGGTAAGATAAAAATATCGATTTTCACGTAAGGTATGGATAAAATATTTAAAACGTTACTAAACTTTTAATGTTTATAAGCTATACTAAAAGCATACAATTAACATCAGGTGTTTGTTACCATTAGCAATATTTCTACAAGAATATTTTGTTATATGAAACAGATTAGACGGTTTGATAAACGGAGAAACGGTAAATACTTTTATAATTACCAAAACTTCTCGAGTGTTTCAAAAATATCGTTGTAAATACATAGGATTCCCAGAAAAAGAGACGCTTACTCGAGTTTTTGTTTCGTTTTAATTTATACTAATACTCTGTCCAAGAGAATTTTTGGATGATAGGGGAAATGGAGCTAGGGGGAATAAGAACATTTATTTGTAGCTAACCACAAAGTGTATGCTATTGTCTGTAAAGATTTATGCTCAAACACACCGTAATCTTGTCATTCGTGGGCGTGGACGCATTTGTTCGAAAGGAACATGGAGCGCTGCGCTCACCCTTGTTGTGTATTTACGGTTAAAATATCTTTGATAAACTCGGGTCGGGCTATATTCAACGATAAGGGAAAATATGTTAATTTAGCCTCTATGAGAGAGCCGATATGACCTACTAAGTGATTGGGTTTCTGTTGCGTCGGTGTGTTTTGAATTTGAACTCGTCCGCAACGCTTTTGAATCGAACATGTTTTAGAAATTGTACAAAAATTACCAATCATTCAGATATTTACCATGAATGTTTGCAATTTTATAAAGTATACATGTAATAATTGATTCAAAGTTAATATCGCATTACTTCGTTTTATTAAAACGGTATAAGCGTAATGATGTTTTTAGGGAAAAAAGTTATGTTATATTAGAATATAAAAACTGGAAAGGAGGTCAAATTATTCGGCTATGAAACCACTCTTAAGATGCAAAATATTACCGAAATGAATGCCTTTCCTCACAATATGGCGCCACTAAAATTTCCATCTTTTATGAAATTTTATGGATTACGTCGAGCAATTCGTATTCGTTTTTAATTAAAAAATAAAGAACGTTAATTACATTAATACGAAAGCTCACGTAAAAATTATCCTTTAATTAGCGCTTAAAATAGTAACGCTATGTCGATTATACCGTTTTTATGTCATTATTAAAAATTAAATTAGCACTGAAGACGTTTTGCTTTTGGTAAAACAAAAAATATTACAGAAAGTAACGATTTAGTTTCTTATGTGATCGATGATCTAATTTCGGTTTTAATAAAGTTTAAATGACTCAATTTTCGAACGCTTCGAGCAATGTTGTTTTATTAGTCGGCATATCGTTCTAAAATAATTAGAATGGAAATTTATAGATGTCATCGGACGCAGTGATTTAGGATTCGACCCGGAGCGGCTCGTATCCGCATTATTTGGATAGAATTCGATTGAATTTGTGTCGTCTTTTAGATTGGGAAACATTTACGAATTAGGTTCTAAGAAATTTCAACGTCACATCAAATTTATTTACTTATTTCAATTAGCTGTTGTTTAAGTAGAAGTAAGATTTGATAGGAATAAAATATGTTGTAAACAAAATAAAAAGAACTTCACATTTAAAAGTAATACAATAATAAATGAAAGATGTGGAATTCTAACTTATGTTTCAAGAGAAAGTAAATTGTTTGGCTTGGACCAAACCATTCATAAAAAAGGGTCCATGAATGAAATCAGAGAATATACATTACTAGGCCTAAAATACACTATTTGCAATGAGTATTCCGAAAGAAAATTTTATTTCTATGACCTAGCGTCCGCATAGCGATTATGATCAATGCGAGTTGCTTAAGTTTTTTTCTCAGCTGACTTCAAAAACAGGGGAGGTTCTCAATTCGACTGCATTTTATGTGTGTTACCTTGTAACTTTCTTCTAGGTGATTTTTTATAGAATAAGGATGACTAATGAGCACACAGTCCACCTGATATTAAGTGGATGCTGTGGCTCATAAACATCTACATTTTCCCTCGATTAGGAATCAAAACGCAGATGCGTTGCCACTATTGAGGACTAAGATGGAATGCCTTGTTTCCTGTAAAAAGGGTCTCCGGTTCTCTACACTCGTCATACGAAACACAGCGGCATAAAGCAGCTACTTTACGCTGGTATTCTGTGAGAGCGTGATCCTTCCCCGTTCGAGCCGACCCGTTTGTGCTACTACCATAATATAGCTGCAGCAAGGATCTACCACGTATAAAATTAATTGATGTTTTGATCCGATTGTGATGATTCTTTTTTATTTGAAGGCTGGTGCTTCTCATGTGGTCCCATATAAATTTAATCAAGATCTAACTAGTAGTTTTTAAGTTCCCATTAATAATGCGTTTTAAATTGACTTCGAATACATTGATGATGTTCTCATTTTATTTAAATTGTAGTCGGTTGTACATATTTTTTAATTTTATCATTTTACCACTAATATTAATATTAATAAAAATGTACACACGCCATGTGATTTTAATTATTGTGGTCTATAAATGGATTTCAATTACAAGTCAAATTTCAGTTAGTACCTACTGCTGAGATTAAAAGCCATGTGTGTAAAAAAACAAACGTTAAGGCAATTTATTCATATGTGAAATATATTTGGATAAATAATTTTAGTGGAATCGAAAACGAAACAGTAAGATTTAGTTTAAAAGTAAAGTAACGGTCAAATAATATCGCAATGCTACGGCCTACTCTCAATGTATGTATAGAAGTGTACGTAATAATTAATATAAGACATGGCTATTCCTAAACCTTAAATGGTACAATTGGTAAACAAACAAAGTATACTGCTTCTAATCGACGTTTTACCTATCGACTTGTGAATATTTTATGAAATCAATAGCACGAGGCGAGCCATCAAGTAAATTGAGGCGAGAGAAATAAAACGATTATTTGAATTAATACCGAGTGCTATTTTCACAACCGAAGCGAAAATGAAGCTGTATTTTTATTGTGGGTAGTCAAATGTTTTATGATTATTAAATACCTTTTTCGAATTGTTTTATTCTATCCGTAATTATAAAAATTCTATAAATTGTTAATCATAAAGTTTTTTACTTATTTTGAGACAGTGCATGACCGCAATTCCACCAATGAAACACTTGTTTGTAGCTATAGAATAGAATAGAATATTTTTTATTCAAGTTACAAGTAATTCTTATAAAAAGTCAATATTTTACGTTACCACTGGTTCGAAAAAAACCTATGTCCTGGGAGGAACCAGCAAGAAACCCAGCGGGACTTTCTTTCTAAAATTTTACAGTGTCAAGGGTCACAAAATATTTACAAAATTTGTTTCAGAAACAGCTTGGAAGCGATCACCTCATTCCTATAGGTTCTTATCAACCATGTATTCATTTATATCAAAATAACCCTTTTTATATAGTTTTTGTTTAATTATCTATTTAAACTTGGTAATAGAGAGGACCTTGTATATTTTCTGGGACTTGTTTGTTTTAATAGCGTATACATTGCCCCAAGAACGAATTACTGACTCTGTGGAGTCGAGAAACTGGTAGCACCAGCTTGTGTTTGTTCCTAGTGTTTACAGAGTGTATGTCACTTTGAAAGCAAGTGCTTATACACACTGCGCCTTCAGCTGTAGCAGGAATAGGTCGACTGGACCATGGACGGGCCAGGTTCACACGGCACACCTATATACTGATAACGTAGCACTTCATCTTAATGTCCAAGTTATTTTTTATAGAATAAAGGTGACAAACGAGCACGCAGTTCTCCTGATGGCAAGTAGATGGTGAGGCCCATATCTACATTTATCATCGTTTAAGGTTCAAAATGCAGATTCGTTGTCACTCCTGAGGATTAAGATGGAATGCCTCATTTCCAGGATATAGGGTCTCCAGTACTATACACACCTTCTAATCTAATTTGGTATCCTGTGAGAGCGTGCTGCTAATTTACAATTCCTCAAAGGGCTATCATGGATCTATTTTGTTTATGACAGTCACAAGTATTATTCAGGTATGTGACAAGTATATAGTCAATGATAATAAAATAGAAAAATCATGGTGGCAGAAGTCACCACAATTTCTTCACAAAAAGACCAAAAATTGTACTTAAGACAAAACTAACTAATCCAAATAATTCAAGGTTTTTGTTTAGTATTCAAAAAAAATTATAGCGTA
This sequence comes from Parnassius smintheus behrii, assembly GCA_036936625.1. Taxonomy (NCBI): domain Eukaryota; kingdom Metazoa; phylum Arthropoda; class Insecta; order Lepidoptera; family Papilionidae; genus Parnassius; species Parnassius smintheus. The sequence continues at coordinate 15,932,361 of JAUPFT010000015.1, read as the reverse complement.
TATTTTCCCTTGGCATGTTTATTTTGTTATTATTTGATTTTTATTAATAATTGACATAAGAAAAGAAAAAAAAATTAAAACCTTATACCTTAAGTAAGTACTTAAGGTACCTTTTCCCTAAAAAGGCGTAAGAGTCGTCCAAGAAAATAACATTAAGTTTTACATTTTGTACATGCACAGATGATCTACACGAACTTCATAGTTTTCTGTCTCGTTTCTCTCATTTTGTTATATAACTTTTTACTTTACTATTGCTAATTTCATATTGAGCCGTGTTAGCACTGAAACGAATTCGAGTTCCAGTCCATTTAGTGGTCCTAAGCCAATTGATCATGCATGCATTAAGTTTCTCACGTAAATTTTATCGTTCTGTCTGTGTAAATTTTTCTTCAACAGTAAACACTTTCTCATGTGTGAAGAGAATTTTCTTTTTGCGTCGTGTCTCTTTTTTTTATAGGATAGGGTGACAAACGAGCACACAGTCCACCTGATAGTAAGTAGTTGCTGTGGCCCATAGACATCTACATCTATCCTCGATTACGAATCAAAATGCAGATGCGTTGTCACTCGTGAGGACTAAGATGGAATGCCTCATTTCCAGTAAAAAGGGTCTCAGGTCTCTACACTCACCATATAAAACACAGCAGCGTTAAGCTATTATTTCACGCTGGTATTCTGTGAGAGCGTAGTCCCCGGTCGAGCCGACCCATTCGTGCTACAGTTATACTACTAATATAACTGCAGTATGGCTCTACCACGTATAAAACACATTCGACAACGATCGTACCGCAATTTGCGAAGGCGGTAATGAACTTTTCATCTGTAGGCTTTTGCTTTAAGATCATATTTCAATATCCTATTATATTATATAGATATATTCTTGATATGTTCGTCTGAATAGCCAGCTTCTTCTGAGTGTGGCAAGGGTTTCGGCGAAGACGTTCGCGTTTTGAATTGATGTTGGCAGGCGTCGTTACGCTGCTTGGTCTTGCACTTCTGGGTCTGTCTTGCATTGTTAACATCTCCCTGTATCTCTTCAAAGTATAGTAAACAAAATTTCTACTTGTGTTTGATTTGATTAAAAATCTCCATAGGTTTTTTCCCGCTTTAAACAACGAAATCACCGTAGAACGCAAATATTTACTCGCCGCCATTTCGATAAAAACTAAAAAGCTGAAAATAAATTTTTGCTTAAAAATTCTCAGAACATTCTAATTTTAAAATATTTAAAGAAAGATATTAAATAAGAGCTCATTCTATTTTCGAAATTTGCTTTTTAAAAATCGTCTCAAGACTTATGAACACACGAGGTATATTTACCTAATCCGCCAGACTCTCTATGTATATTAATATTGTAGGTAGTTTCTAAAGTACGAGACATATTATAATTTTTATAATCAAAACTTATGTGCATAAAAATAGTATATATATCATGAAGCAATTGAAGGCATCCAGTCGATGCTTGTACTACATTATAAAGTAACAAAAAAAAAACTACACTCAGCTTTGGCACGCATACACAGCGCCTCGGTGAAACGAGTGGTTAGTCTCAGGCTGATAGGGTCTTAATTATACTACTTTATTATGCAGTACATAAGTTTATAACGTAATCGTTAAACATTTTTTTGTAAATACAAAATCTAAAAAAATCAAAAGTGTCTCTAGTGGTCTAGTCCCCGTAATTTCTCCTCTACTTCAATGTCTTCAATGTAATAAAGATTCAATTCATGATTTCTTGCGTTTATTTTCCACAAGCATCTAACTTTGTCTACTCCGGAACTACTGAATCAGATCGCAATCTTTCAAAATGACAAATGTAGCGAGCAGTCTTTTATTTATCGTCCACGTTCCGGGTAAAATTAACTCGATTGGAATAACGCTAGATGCCTTATTAATCAGTGCCCTTTATAACTGATTGAAGGCATATGTTCCATCATTTTGGTGTTGACAAGAAAGTAAAGCTGCTTGTCCTATGATTTTGTTTAAATTTTCAATTTGGCATCACTCTCGATTTTTTTATTTCGTTTCACACGCAGTACGAAAAATTATATATTTCGTAAATATTATATTCTTACAAAATAGAAAAATTTAACAAAGTACAATGAAAGGCTTAAGTAACTTAATATATATATATATATATATATATATATGTATATATATATATATATATATATATATATATATATATATATATATATATATATATATATATATATATATATATATATATATATATATATATATATATATATATATATGGAGTAAGGAAAACAAGGTGAAATTATAAAACTTCGGTGCCGAGTTTTATTTTTTCCACTCAGATTGCTGAACCACTGATCCGACACAAGTTAGCCGCAATAAATATGAAAGTTATAGCTTGCAGGAGCCCTTAACCCTTCGCTTAAGGCTCACCAAAAGCGGATTACCGTCATTAGTCATTCCTACCGTCCAGAACGCCCGAGGCCCGGATCGAAGAACTTGCGACGTAAATGTATAAATTTTTTCCCAGGTGCTTATTTATGTTGGCTAGCCTCTCCGAGCGTGATTCGGGCTACTGATACCTTGAAATGTTGATAATAAACATATTTCAATATTTACTTCAGTTTATGTTTTTTGCTTAATGCTAAACAAGCGAGCTAAATAACTTAAAAATATTGTATGAATGACAACAACATGAAATGAACAATGAACAACAAAATGAACACACCACACCTTGACCGTGTAGTGAGTACGTAGTAATATTCACCACCTCGTATCTGGTTTCGATGATGTTGGTGCTGTTAGCCTATGCGGCTCTTATAGTTTCATAGGACTCAAGGCCCTGTTAATGTCGTAAGAGGCGAAAGAGGAAAACATATCAGAGAATGGGCAGCAACATCCTCCTAATAACATTTAGAAGTTGAAAAATTGCGGTTGCGAAGTGGAGACGTGGAGTTGTCAAGTGGAAACAAGCGTAGAAATTATGATAAATATTGTTCCTAAGAGTCAATATATAGGGAGGCATATTATGTTCAGCTATAAGTTTTTGATAGACTGTAATGATGATGGAGCTGTGGTAGCTCAAATGGTTAGCCCTGGTTAAGTGTGTTGACCCCTCTCCTAAGAATTAGGCCGTGCGTCACCACACTTATCGCTTAGTAAGATATATTTTAATATAAATACTAGCCTAAGTTTACTGTAAGATAAAAATTAGTTTTGGAAGTAATTATAAGTTGTAACGCTGCTACTTTAAATAAATAAATTATTTTTTAAACAAAGTCGTTGTTTTCAACTTAATTCGCTCGCTGTAAAGTCACATTACGCGAGCAACTCGGGTTCGATCCCCGCAGGCACCAATGAAATTGTTACTTGAAATTTTAGGTGCTGATTTACCACGTTCTCGGCGGTGAAAAAAACTTCGTAAGGAAACCGTCACGTCGAACACGTGTGAAGTTCGCCAACACGCATTAGGGCTAGCACTTCCTTACCCTAAAACCCTCTCAGAAATGAGAGGAGGCCGGTGCCCAGCATTGGGACGTATATAAGCTATAACTTTAACTTTTTTCAATGATGATGACGACGATGATGATGATGAAACAACCCAATGACGAGTGATCGATAGCGAGATTGCTTTTTAAAGCATGCCAAGTAGCTGCCTGTTATTAAAAATAAAATTTCCATTTTATCGCTTAAACGGTTAAGAAAAGTAACAAACATCTCCTTTGCGCTGGTTTTCGGTTTCGACCAAAATCGGCAAAATGATATATATATATATATATATATATATATATATATATATATATATATATATATTAACGTTTTGTCTGATACCGATTTTGAGTCACATCCGACAAGTATTATTGGATGGTTTGTCAATCCCTCACACGCTACTAAAACGTCGTTACGGACTTTACTTGAATTTAAGCATGAATGGTGTTGTTTACATTTTTCCAACCCAAAAACATCCGCTACCCTCTCTACCTCACCGCCGACTATCGTTAAGATTGCAGGATACTTGTTTTGAAACCATGTTACAGACTACCAAAAGCTTATTGCTGAACATAGTTCCCCCATATATATTGCCCCATAGGGGGGACATTGCAGACATTTGCAACACTTGGTTTGTTTCCCTCTGTCGTCTATTATGACACACACGGGACGATTTTTTTTAATCGAATAAGGGTGACAAACGAGCACAAAGTCCACCTGATGGTAAGTGGACGCTGCGGCCCATAGCCATCTACATCTATCCTCGAATGAGAATCAAAACGCAGATGCGTTGTCACCCCTGAGGACCAAGACGGAATGCCCCTTTTCTAGTAAAAAGGGTTCTCCGGATCTCTACAATCACCGTATGAAACACAGCAGTATTAAGCTGCTATTTTGCGCTGGTATTCTCTGAGAGCGTGGTCCTTCCCCTGTCGAGCCGACCCATTCAAACAAATTATAGAAATAGAACTAAGAATAGGGAAAGAAACTAGCCCCTGAAATACAGGTATTATATCCTAGTTTAGGGGCTAATGACCACTGTATATTTGGTGCATGTAATATGATTATCGATAAAAATTATTATTATTATTATTATTCTTGCTACAATTATACCTCTAATATAACTGCTGCATGGATTTACCATGTATAAAAACAATACCTAATAAACGATCACTCATTAATTTATTCATTTATATAGGTATGAAAAGTTCTTAAAAATAACCTTATACCTTCAAGATTGGATACTATTTTGTCAGCCTCCTGGAGAGCATGAAATGGCTTCAAATTCGATAGGATCTTACATCCAACGGGTGTGAACAGAGGCTTCCGTAATCCGATTAAAAATCGACTACGATATTCGATACGTGTGATTGAGTCGTAAATCCCTGTTGTTAACCGACTTGAAACAAGGAAGGAAGTTCTCACTTCGCCTGTATTTTTTTGTGTGTAAAGATTTCGTTATCATTATTTATTATTAATTAAAAACTAACTACTTATAAAAGATGTTAAAATTGAAATATTATTATGAGATTTGACTTCAGGGGCAGCCCAGGTACGTAAATTTTATGAAGGATGAAGTTTTTATTATAACTATTAATAGGGCATTACGATTTACGATTGTGATAATATTCTGATGTCCACTCATAAGGGCAAAACATCGTTTAATAAAAGGTAAAGCCTACTTCAAACATCAAAAGTTTTCTATGCCGTATGTCTTAGCATCTGCAGACTTTAGAATCTGCAAATTTTTTGTATTATTTTTAGTTTTTTGATGTCGGCTTACACTTTTAATAACATAATACAATGTTACATATATATTTATATATATATATATATATATATATATATATATATATATATATATATATATATATATATATATATATATATATATAATATTTTATACTTACGTGGTAGAGCCACAGTGCAGCTATATTAGTTGTATTAGTAGTAGCACCAATGGATCAGCTCGACCGGGGTAGGACCGCATTCTCACAATACCAGCGTAAAATAGCACCTTAAGGCTGTTGTTTGTTTCGTATGATGACTGCACAGAACCAGAGACTTGTTAATGGAAAAGAGGCGTTCCATCTTAGTCCTCAGGAGTGACAACACACCTGCGTTTTTATTTCTAATTATACGTTGGACGGCTTCGTGGCGCAGTGGCTTAGCAATGAGTAGCTGCACTGGGGCCGCGGGTTCGAATCTTGCACGGAACAAGTATTTGTATGGCCTGCAAATAATTGTACTGAGTCTGGATGTTTGTTCTTGCAAAAATTATGTTTGTAAACTGCCTCCACGGCACAGGAGAAAATCCTAATGTTAATCCTACCGTTTTAAAAAATATTTAGAATAAATGTAGTTGTCTATGAACCACAGCATCCATTTACAATTAGGTATGTGCGTTTGTTACCCTTATTCTATTAAAAAATGGTTTTTAATTCGCAACAATGAAAGTGAATAAATTAACTCTCCATCTATATATCATAGAACGTATACTTAAAGTAACGTTTTCCACAGCGTTTAATCTAGTTAAAACGTGTTTGTTTATTAGCGTATAAAGTCTTAAATTATACCACCTAACTAAAAGATAACAAGCTATCGTCCCGAACACGTGTTTCTATGAATGTTATATTCCTGTAAATCATTATTCCGTTCAACTCCAGCCAATGTGTCGATTCGTAACCGTTATTTATTGATTCAATTTTTATAAATCAAACTGTGCATAAATAGAAAAGATATTTAACGACGCTAAGATTGTTAAGTGGTCTGTTGAAGAAACTGTAATTGTCAGTGCTATTATTAAATTTTAATCGAGGTCCAAAAGTCGATTTTCGGCTTGATAACTAATTTTCTCTAATAGAAATCAATTAAAATAGAAAATAATGTAATTTAATCAGTTTTTACAAACAATATTATTGAAATGGCATGTTTTTGGACAGATTTTTTTAGAAATGGATAGAATGTAATTTTATTTTCATATGAGAACAATATTCATATTAATTTTAAAATATTTTATTAGACTGTCTGGACATTTCATATATTTTTGAAACATTAACACTGAAATGATAATGTCTTCCAGACCGAATCACACTCACGGTCAATCTAACGTAGAAATTTCTATCTGCAGGGGATAGGACTATAGTGCCCGAGTGTATCCGCAAGCACAGGTGTACTCTCTTTTCCCTCAGTCTGATAGTGAAATAGGACAGTTATCTGACACGACCAAAATGAGATCAGGCACAAGACCACGACCACAACGTTACGTGGCACTGGGATGAAACACCGCCAAATTCCTGAACCCAGGACCACATGATCAGCGGTCGGGCGCTTGAGACTAAAATTTCAGACTTTAAACCAAGGCAGATTCTTTTAGATATAAAAATCATTTGATATGTATTTTTTCCTTACTTTTAGTTATAGTTCCATTAGAAAGAAACATTAATCAGCGCTTATTATTATTTGTTGTTATAGCAGTGAAAACGCTGCTGTGTTTGACTGTAGACAGAATTAAAATCGAAATCATTCAGCAAATTGTCTTTTTTGGAGAAATTGTTGTAGAAATATGTAAAATAACCAACTAAACTACAAACAATGGAGAATTGTTTATAAAATAAAATAAAAATATGATGCAAGTGTGGTTCCTAAAGCTAATTCCAAAAAATCGTTTAAGGATTTAAGGCTTTACATCGTTGTCTGACAATACCCTGTGCTATTCATGTGGTATTACAATAAACAAAAGTATGACAAACGAGAATTTGCAATGTTTATTTTCTACAAAGACGAACACAAAAGCATGTCATTTACGGTCTCTTTATTCGGGAAAGAGCTGTAAACAATTGGCAACTTTGACAAGCATTTCTAAGTGACAAAAAGGATTAGGTACTCTGATGGCAACAATAACTCTCACAGTGCTGAAACTGACGAAATTTCTGTACGATTTTAAACCTTATACGTATGCAGTAAATGGCGATAAATATTTTCTAGCTTCTCACCAACTTTGTTTTTTCTGTAACAAGGAAGACTTGTTTTTGTAGCTGTACGTACCTCACCACTTCTGAATAAACAGTCGTAGTCTTTGTATTTGAAACGCAGCGCTAAGCGACGTTTTATGAATCCGTGTTTATTTTTTAAAAACCATTTAAGTTAAAATTTATGTAATATTTTTATTATGTATAATATTATTTTAAAAAAACATTCAATTTTATCTGTATAAAAATTTTGGAGGATTATATTTCCTTATTTATTATTGCTATTAAGAGAAGATGTGCTATGATTAAAATATATTTTGATAGTTTAATTCATAAAGTAGCTAATAAAATAATAATATAAAATAATAATAAAAAAACTTATTTTTATCTTTCACTTTACAAATATACACTCACCGGCACGGAAACTTGGCCAAGCGGTTATCTCGCGATAGCAAAAGCTTTAAGTGTTTCTGATGAATGTTTGTTATGCAAGTATGTCAAAAAATGTTTACCCTCAAGTTCAAGAGGGTAATTCATTATGTTTAAGTGCACCATGACGAATTCTTTAATTTTTAGTTGAATCGGGTCATTTGAGCGACTAAGTTCACATTTTAAATTTGTGTGTTGTGAAAAGTTTACTGTAAGGTTATTCAATTATTGTGATCTTGTGTCTTAATTAAATAACTAAAGGTGCTTTAAAGCCAATAAAAATGCCATTAACACCAGCACAAGTTGCACAAGCAGTAGCATTAATTGACCAAGGGCTGACACAGCGTGAAGTTGCTATTGTGCTTAACGTACCACGGTCCTCAATGCAGTATTCACTGAAACGATACCAGGAGACAGGCCGCTACACCCGCAGGCCAGGCAGTGGGGGCGTAAGGTGCACATCGGCCTGGGACGATCGTTTTATTGTTATGGAGATTTTGAGAAACCGCTACCTGACCGCTGTTGAGATACGCCAGCGGCTCCAAATCGCAAGAGGCGTTAATGTTAGTGAGCGTACGGTGAGAAGACGAATGGAGGAAGTGAATTTAAAAGCTCGTAGACCAGCACGAGGTCCAGAACTTCTCAGACAGCACCGAGTAGCCCGACTTCAGTTCGCAAGAGAACATGTCAATTGGAGCCACGAGCAATGGGCTAGAGTGTTGTTCACAGATGAGTGTCGAATAGCTTTACGTGCTCCAGACGGTCGAGAACGAGTGTGGAGAAAAAGAGGAGAGAGGTTTCTACCCATTACCACCACCCAAACTGTGAGTTTCCATGGAGGCTCAATAATGGTATGGGGAGGTGTAAGTTCCGACGCACGTACAGTTGGTCATCGTCGATAATCGGCTTACAGCTACTCGATACATCGAGGAAGTTCTTCAGGAGCACGTAATGCCTTATTCGGGATTCATTGGACACGACCAATTCCTCCTCATGCACGATAATGCACGCCCGCACGTCGCACATTGTGTAGAGGAATATCTGGAAGAGGTTGGAATACAAAAATTACAGTGGCCAGCTCGTAGCCCGAACTTAAATCCAATTGAGCATGTATGGGGTATGCTCAAAAGAAAGATAAAGTCCAGCTCCAAACCGCCACAAACTCTAAATGAGCTCAGAAATGCAGCGCTGGCCGCTTGGGACAGCATACCGCAAGTTGATGTCAGAAACATCATTCAAAGCATGCCAGATCGAATGCAAGCGGTTATCAGGGCTAGAGGAGGAAACACCCGATATTAAAACTGATAGACAATAAAGAAACAGACTTAATTTTTAACTTTATAGTGTTTTTAAAGTGACAATGGAAAGATGTTAATTTTAGTGAAAACATGTTATCTTGAAAAGAAAAATTTCGGTGAAGTAAACATTAAATTTCTATGTTCTAAAACCATTAGAGACACTTATTGAATGCATCTACCCTTAATTTACTGTTAAAAAAACGTTTCAGTGCAAATAATCAGCAAATTCACGAGTGGCCAAGTTTCCGTGCCGGTGAGTGTATGACATAACTATAATGAATGTAATGAATACAAGTTACAGCCTATAGACGTCCTACTCCCGGGCATAGACCTCTGCTCATTTCTGGGAGGGTTTTAATTAATTAACGACTAAATGAAATTAAGAACTCTAAGCCCATTTGTTCGATTAACTAAGTGATGAGCAGCAATATCTTTCTAATAGCAACCAAAAAAAATGAAACTGAGGTTGTCAACCCGCCTGCCAGGCGTGACAATAATGGCAAATATCCTATGAAGAAATTTATAGAGGAAACCCATGGTCAGCAGCGGAATCTGGATAGGCTGTAAAGTTAACGGTATGTATTTGATTATAGAACATAAAAATTACTTATGTAGTTAAATTTTAAAAAACCTAAAAATAAATTCCCCGGTTTACAAGCTACTGAACCATTCGCTTTATAATACTTTCTGTGTAAAAATTTTTTATTCACATTATTTCACCAACGATTTTGCACTTAGTTGACTTAAGTAAACATTGCAACCCGTTGTGAATTGGTTTTTGTGTAACAATATCTATAAGTCATTTCCTTCTAATATCCTAAAATAATTTTATATTTACAATAAACTAAATACAGATTTTCCGGCCATTTTGGTTCTTAAGTTTTTTTTTTGTTATATTAAGCTTGTTATTATTTTTAGAAGTGATGAAAAAGAGGATACGGCTACCATGATGGTAAGTGATAACTGCCACCCATGAATATCTGTTACACTAGAGGAATCACAGGTGTCGTGCCAAACTTGTAAAGGATTTAGGATCTTTGCTTGGAGGATAATTATTTCGATAATTTTTGGCAGAAAATTCGTAGTAAACCCACGTTGATCGGTGGGCCGTCAACTATCTAGATGATGTAGATGTCATTAAGAGTTTTTTGATGATAGAATTTGGCGACTAGAATTGGTCTGAACAATCCCTCGGAGCACTCTCCGTGGTATATGCGACAGAAAATGTAAAAAGAGGCAACGTCTCTTTTCATCAAACCGATCGGAAGGAAATTGATCTTTAACAATTCAACATGTGCCATTGAATACGGTAAAATGAATGGAGCTGGTATTGGAGTACCTCACAGATGACAATAGTATTCCATGTAAGGTCGAACATGCGATGCAAGCGGTGGGCCGTCGTAAAATACCGTTTCTGTCTTTCGAGATGCAGAAGAAACAGAGCAGGCGATAGTAGTGTATTCTCCTTGTGAAACACCAGCATTAACGGGCTTAGAGTACGATCACCTTCAATCTGCTTCTTGACAAAACTTTGAAAGAAGCGCTTCATGCCAAAGCCGATCAAAGGCCTTTGTTATGTACTAGTTAATCGGCTAACCTTCTCTCTTTTTGGCTGGCAGAATAACAGAGTTGTAGGTATACAATGAGAATTTAACATCCTGATCATGATCATAATATATCTTTTTATTATATAAGATTTAAGACTCGTTAAAATTCGTACTATTTTATACTTTATTCTTCTACCTATTGGTTTTATTGTTGTAATAACTGTAAAAAAAAATAATGTATTTTTTACATATTTACTACCTAGCTTCATCTGGCTAATTCTCGGGAATTCACGGCATGTACCCCAATGTGCACAATTGTGATTAAACGCAATGTGAACAGAGATGCGCGTGTACGGTTCGCATGTTAGGCGCTGGCAGAATAACAGCGTTGTAGGCAACTGCAACATTTATGCTGAGCCGGAGCCCATTCATTACTATGCTATGTAATTTAATGTCTATTTCAGTGAGTAACACTTCTAAATAATTATGTTGGTGGTAATGAATAAACATTTATTATTATTTATATAATTTTCTCATCTGGTTAAAATGTATAAATATATAAATAAAATGATAAATTTACACAAATGTATATTAATGTAGTAAAATAAATAAATTTAAAAACTACATAAATTGAACATTTGAATCTGTAGATGAAAAATGATTTTCAAAGCTTCGATTTGCAAGAAACCGTCAGACGATACTGACCCGAGAGGCTGTCCGGGATTAGCTCGTTTGCAGAAATGACTACAGAAATAATTTCGATCGGTAGACCACCCCACATGTTGACCATTTCCTGGGCTTGGTCCAGATATTTTGTTTATTTATTTGTTTCACATTTCATGTATTTCACGTCATAAAGAATAGTAATGACCTTAATAAATAATGGTTTTTAGCATTATAGTAATAATTATAATGATATAAACCATCACCGGCTTATAATCTATCATGCGATGGCCACCTTAGATTTCATCACTTTCATTCTATGCAAGCAATTAGGGTTCAATCTCCGTCTTTAACGAAATTATTAAAAGTTAACTTCAATTTAAAGTTCTGATTTAGCATGTGCCTGTTTGTAAAGGATAACGTCGTGAGAGAACCTGTGTGTCTAAGAAATGTAATATTTCGAGGACATGTGGACATTACCAAATCTGTCAATTGCTCCATCCATCTCAGAAATGAGAGGCGGTCTGCTCCGTTCCCAGCAAGACATATAAAGGCTGTTTACCTTAGTTCACCTTTTTTAGTAAAAATTGTAAAGCATTTTATTAAATATCTTTATTTTATCTCTTTGTTTGCACCACCTCTTAGAAAAGACACTACTGGTGCGTTCAAAAATCAACCGTCATGCTTTAAGAGCCTTATAACTTCAAACTGCTTATGAACTTTCGTATTATACATAAAAGTTATTACGTGATGGGAACATGGTTCAAAATAGCATGAATAGTTTTTAGTAAGAAATTATAACTATGTTTTTCTTGTGTTTGTCTTTGAAGAATATTTTAAACATAGCGTCCATGTGGCAAGCTCTTCAGTCGATAACTGCCTCTTGAAATGACATCAGAGCTATTTGTGTTGGAAATAACATAGTGACTTTCCCGACGAGTTTGTTGTGAGATGTGAGTTATTGCGACATCCCCTGGTATCGTAGTTACACGTTCATGTATCGTATATTGCAAGGGAACGCCATATTGAAACTCTATTTCATACTACGAAGTTTATCGCTTGATAAAGTTAAATTGTCAACTGTAAAAGCAGACTATTATTCAAAAACGTTTAAGAACAAATATGTTGTAAAAAGTAATAATTTTAGTATACCAGTATTGACAAACAGGACGTAAAAACAAGCTCACTTTGCACATCTGTCTGTTTACGTGATTGCTATGCGGGCTGGTAATTGTAATATAATGATTTCTTATATTTATGCGAACACTACACATTGAAATAATACTAGTTTTTACGGAATTTATCGCGTATATTTAACTTTTTAAATACCCGACGTATCGAACGCTTTACAGCACTCATGGTCACGGGAGGGACTGAGATGTTCGTCCATATGTCATAGTTAACCGCGGTTACCATAGATTAAAACAAAAGTTAAACAAAACAAAAGTTAAATTTTAATCTATGGTAACCGCGGTTAACTATGACATATGGACGTTGAACATCTCAGTCCCGCCCGTGACCATGAGTGCTGCAAAGCGTTCGAAACGGCGGGTATTTAAAAAGTTAAATATACGCGATAAATTCCGTAAAAACTAGTATTATTTCAATTGTAATCTACTTATACCTTTTAAAAACTACTAGCTTGCCAGGCAGACGTTGTTCTGCCCTTTTCGACGACCCTTTGTCAAGTTCTATTAAAATTCCTTAAATTCGCAAAAAAAAAATTATGGGTCACTCATGGGCAAAAAATTATCCTATCTATCAAGTTGGGCCAAACTGCACACGGTGTGCAAATTTGATTAAAATCGGTTCAGTAGTTTAGGAGTCCAACGCGGACAAACAAAATATATATAATATATATATATATATATATATATATATATATATATATATATATATATATATATATATATATATATATATATATATATATATATGTATATATATAAAGATATTAAGATTTACTTTTTTTTATTAGCTATACTCCAAAAAATTCTTGTGATTCCAAAAGTTCATCTCATATATAGAATTCCATCACAGTTTTTTTATTAATTTGAGTTGTTATCAAGAAGGTAAGATATTTCCGTTTCCCTCTGTCGTCTCTTACGATAAACATGTTACGATATCCAGTAGTGGATATGTTTACACTGTCACCATACGATTAATTGTATTTAAATTGAATTAACCATAACGTTTTTATGGTTACCATAGATTAAAACAAAAGTTAAATTTTAATCTATGGTAACCGCGGTTAACTATGACATATGGACGTTGAACATCTCAGTCCCGCCCGTGACCATGAGTGCTGCAAAGCGTTCGAAACGTCGGGTATTTAAAAAGTTAAATATACGCGATAAATTCCGTAAAAACTAGTATTATTTCAATTGTAATCTACTTATACCTTTTAAAAACTACTAGCTTGCCAGGCAGACGTTGTTCTGCCCTTTTCGACGACCCTTTGTCAAGTTCTATTAAAATTCCTTAAATTCGCAAAAAAAAAAAATTATGGGTCACTCATGGGCAAAAAATTATCCTATCTATCAAGTTGGGCCAAACTGCACACGGTGTGCAAATTTGATTAAAATCGGTTCAGTAGTTTAGGAGTCCATCGCGGACAAACAAAATATATAATATATATATATATATATATATATATATATATATATATATATGTATACATATAATAAAGATATTAAGATTTACTTTTTTTTATTAGCTATACTCCAAAAAATTCTTGTGATTCCAAAAGTTCATCTCATATATAGAATTCCATCACAGTTTTTTTATTAATTTGAGTTGTTATCAAGAAGGTAAGATATTTCCGTTTCCCTCTGTCGTCTCTTACGATAAACATGTTACGATATCCATGTGTGAGTGGATATGTTTACACTGTCGCCATACGGTTAATTGTATTTAAATTGAATTAACCATAACGTTTTCCATATTAAGCTTTTACTAAAAAGTTAAAAGCAACTTCAAAATTAAACTACTAACAGGTTAAAACCAGCTTTTGAAGTCGGCGCTAAGACATAATTTATCGAACAATAACGAGTAAAGCCTTGTTTTTTTTTTTGTTCCTTGAAGTTAGTTTTTACTCTCATTGAATCTATTTATATTCAGATTTTGATTAGTCCAAGGAATACGCAAGTTCAAGGTAATAACTAGGATGTCGCTTAAATAGGAACTTCCAAATTCGACCTCCAATTTTAATTTTATTTAATTTTTTTCTTTAATTTACCCTTCATAAGGGTAAGGTCTTTTTATTTAAATGTATGTGTAACATGCCACTGAAGTATAACCCATTAAATTAAAAAAAAAAAGATTCCTTTGAATTGGTGAACATTCTCACATAAAGAGATGTGCGTCGAATATAGAAAGTTCTCGATATTTTAACTGGGTTAATAATTCGACCACTAATTATTTCTACACCAGCTAACAATGTTCAATGAGCCGCGATACTCATAGTTTTAGGGATAAATACTGGCTTTAAAATTTCATAATACGCGAGCAAACTGAGTTTATGTCTGCTGGGCACTACATAGATTATTAATTTCTGATTTACCCACAGAAATAGTAGTAATATGACAATTAATACGATTTTTGTGAATTTACCATTTGCTTATTAGCGGCACAGAATATCTTGAGGTACACGGTATATCTGATTATTTACAATAAACTATAATAATAACTGATATTTGACACAAACACATACAATAGACGTAAACTGTATTAGATTGACCGTGAGAACGAGTAGCGTATATTTATATTATCAATGATTACGGAAAGAATATTTTAATTTAACTTATGATAAGCCAGTGTCTGATAATCCCACCTCTTGCTAAGTGGAAATGAATCCCTAGATGTTGTTATATTACACTCACCGAAACATTAATAAAAACATTTTTTTTAAAATTCGTATCGTATTAATCAAACAAGTTTTAAACTTTTAACTTAGAATTGTAATGATAGTTAACTTCGCAATTAGCCTTATTTTTTGTTCTATAGTGGACTTGATCATCACTATTGGACTCTTAATAAAATGCAATCCGAAATAAATAGTCGAACACTCGCCTTAGGCCGAACGAACGTTAAATGTAAGCCGGGGACTGGTTATTAAAATGGCTATACTATGTCATTATTCTCGAAACAGTAAAAAAAGGAGTGAATCGTAACAGCCGTGCCACATATCATCGCGGGAACTGGCACTTATGCGCGTAGTTTCTATCGTAAATCAAAGATATTAAACGCGACGTTGGGACCTCTTTCGAGTTCACATTATAAATCACGGACTCAGGGAGACCTATGCCATCAATACTACCTTTGCATACGTGCAGTCTACGGGCATAAATCTGAGGTAACAAAAAACATAACATCTTCGACATAAGCGTCTTCAAAATAACCGTCTTGTTGATGAATTATGGTTCACTCTTAGCACAAAAAGTGTAATAATTAATGAAAAATGATGTAATGACTAGAAGAAATGTTAGCTATTTACATATTATGTAAATAGCTAACATTTCTTCTAGTCATTACATCAAAACAATATATTTACTTCTTTACTGATTACAGATTTACTACGGAAACGTCGGGAATTAAAAATAAGTAAAATTAGTTAAATAAACGCGATAAAATCCGTAAATTTAGTTTTATTCAATGTGTAGTGTTTGCGTAAATTTAAGAAATAATTACAGATTTACTGTCATAATCTTTTAATCTCAAAAACAATATCGTAGTGTCACAATGTCAATCTAAGTTCTGATGGCCTTCACCAGATATTTCTGGGATTTCCCATAGTTGGAGACAACATCTTCTATGAAGGAGAAGTCCGTCTGGGTTAGTGCTTTTTAGCCTCCGAACAGCATTGTAACTACTGCTGAATTCTGGATTCGAGCAGTTGGGAGCCCATAAAATTACGCGAAGCATTCCATCTTATTCATCGGGAATTATAATGCTCATGGACTTCTTAGATTGAAATACAGATTTTCCTTCAAGCTAAATTTCATAAATCAGTCTGATATTATCTAATATCTTCAATAGCTGATAACTGAGACAATTTTATTTCACTCATTGGTAGTTTATTTATTTAAGTTAAATATATATTCTTTAAAAAATACTTTCACGTCGCACGCGCCACTGGTACGTGAGCACTCAGTCTGCTCTAAGTTTGAATGATGTTGATGTTTGTGGTTCCGTTATTTAGCTTCATTTACTTTCAGTTTCCAATATCAAAGTTTTACTTAAAATTGCTTTATTTTTGTAGTGAATTCGGAGATCAGCATAGAGATAATTCTTTACTGTAATGTTCACTTTCTCACATCACGCTTCTATATAACTACTTGTATCTTGACTTGATTCAAAAAGTCGTTGAGGATGCGCGTTACAGTAAAGAAATTATGTGAATATATGACTTTTTATTATTAACATTGGAGATACGCTAGCTGCTAGCTATATAGCACAAATGTGATAGATAAACGCTCTGCTTAGACATAAAGTTATCCGGTTACGGTATAACCGTATAACCCCATACATTGTATAACCCTGTCTTAACCTTCCGGCTTGAATAGTAAATGATAACTGATAAGTAAAGTCAGAGCCCGAGTAGGACTGTGGCCCTTGAATTAAAATTTAATGGTACGCGAGCTAACGGACTTTGATGCCCACTTCGACCTCTAAACAGTTTAGTCCACATATTTTATATACCGGTATTTATAAAACTCTATTCTACCTCCGTAAAGGTACCTAAAAGCGAAAGACTCAAAGGTGGTACAAGTAACCAGAGTATTATATTATGGATAATTAAGCTGAAGTGGTAATGGTCCAACCATATAGCTCGACCGTCAACTGATGCGGACAAAGGTTCTCAAGAGGCAGCCTCGTATTTGTAAGCGACGCGTAGGTCAGCTATACACTAGGACAAAGGTTCTCAAGAGGCAGCCTCGTATTTGTAAGCGACGCGTAGGTCAGCTATACACTAGATGGAGTGACGACCTGGTAAAGATGCAAGAATTCTATAAATGCTGGTAATGACTAAAAATCTAAGTTAAACGCTAGACTTTTAATGGGCTGTAATGAAGACGATTACATGTATAATACAACACAATTAATTGGAGATGAGCAGAAGCAGATGAGATAACAACTCCCGAAAAAAAATTAATTTTTTCGAAAATTTTTTAGTGTATTCCTTACACAACTTTATACGTGGTATACAAAGACTATATAACCAATTCTCTATGGTGGTATATATAGAGTTATGGTTGTAGCATGAATGGGTCGGCTCGATTAGGGAAAGACCACGTTCTCACAGAATACCAGCGTAAATTAGCAGCTTAATGCTGCTGTGTTTCGTATGATGAGTGTAGAGATCCGGAGATCCTTTTTTACTGAATGGAGGCATTCCATCTTAGTCCTCACGGATGACAACAAAATTTGCATTTTAAATCGTAAACGAGGAAATTTGCAGAGTTCTATAATGTTGGCCTCAGCAACCACTTACCATCAGGTGGACTGTATGCTCGTTCGTCAACCTTATTCTATATTTAAAAAAACACAGATAAAATGCGCGTTCCTTATCTTTTTAAATAATAAATTAATAAAAATTTTCCCTGTATCACAAAAGTGACCAACATATACCCAAAATAATTATTTGTGTGTTACCATTGAGTTACAATACCTATAGAGTCACAATCTCTAACTGACAATACTCAAAAAATGTCCGAGCGCCGTTCCATATACCTATATATTTTGATATTATATAGTTCAAAATGACATTTGCTCGAATTTAGACGTTAACCTGCTTGTACAATGTTCAAAGTCGCTCGTATGCAATGTCATCATCATTCACTCAAGGGCACGTTATCGCGGCGCCGCGCGGTCGGCGGTGAGTGATTTAGTTTGCTAATAAAATGAAAATTATTGAAATTTAAATGAAAACATGCACTGTGGATACATAAATACGTAAATTTGGTATGATACTTACCTAAAATATGAAACACCATCCTTTTTTCGCACGTGTCTGCTGTTATTTGGGCAGGAAATCACCGAACACTTTGGCATCGCGGACGTTGTACGAGGATTGTGGTCGCCTTACAACTAAACAAAAACTCTGCGCACTTCGCAGCGTGCGCCGAGTTTTGGCGCGGACATTTTATTTGTCTGTTTGTGACTCTATAGGTATTGTAACTCAATGTGTGTTACATATAAAAAATTCTTTATAGTATACTAGGTTGCAGTAAAAGTATCGGGAATCGAATATTTCCACTGTTCCAGTCATATTAAAATCTTTTTAATTGAAAACTCCTTGGTTTTAAAAATCGAATACCACTTATTTATTTAAAAAAAGATTCTTGGTCTTGTCACAAGGTTTTGTCAAACTTGTTTAGTCGTTGAAAAAATGGAATTGACTCGAAA
Source organism: Parnassius smintheus behrii (assembly GCA_036936625.1). Taxonomy (NCBI): domain Eukaryota; kingdom Metazoa; phylum Arthropoda; class Insecta; order Lepidoptera; family Papilionidae; genus Parnassius; species Parnassius smintheus. The sequence continues at coordinate 15,913,578 of JAUPFT010000015.1, read as the reverse complement.
AAATTCAAGAGCGATGATTTATTATAACTTTCGAAGTGGTTTCACACAAAAACAGTGTATTGTCTGGATGATTTCTGCATTTGGTGATGAAGCCCCATCCAAAACCACAATTTATCGCTGGTTTGCTGAATTTCAATCTGGACGTGTCAAGCTCAGTGACGATCCCCGTCAAGGTTGTCCAAAAACTGCAGTCACCCTAGAAAACGTTGATGCTGTGGGTAAGCTGATTGAGGAAGATCGACATGTGACATACCGCGAAATTTAGGCAACTTTAGACATTGGCATGAGTTAAATACAAATAATCTTGCATGAACAATTAGGTGTAAAAAAGTTGTTTTCCCAATGGATACCGCATTCGCTCTGAGAAGAGCAAAAAGCAGCTCGCGTTACTTGGTGCGCCAGAACTCTCGAAAGATTCCACGCAGGATCCTCAAATGCTGTATACAACATCGTATCAGGTGACGAATCCTGGATATATGCGTACGAACCCGAAACAAAAAACCAGTTACGAGTTTGGGTGTTCGAAAATGAGTTAAAGCCAACAAAAATTGTTCGTTCAAGGAGTGAAAAAATGGTGGCCACGTTTGTCTCCAAAACCGGTCATGTTACGAGGAATAGTCATTCCTCTTGAGGGACAACAAACGGTTAATGCAGAATGGTATGCTAGCATTTGTTTGCCACAGGTCGTTTCTGAACTCCGTAAGAAAAACTGCAACCGCCGCATCATCCTCCATCACGACAATGCGAGTTCTCACATCGCACACAGAACAAAAGAGTTTTTAGAGCAAGAAAACATAGAATTATTAGACCATCCGCCGTACAGCCCCGACCTAAGCCCTAATGATTTCTATATTTTCCCTAAAATAAAGAATAAATTGCGTGGACAGAGATTTTCATCACCTGAAGAAGCTGTGGACGCCTACAAAACGGCCATTTTGGAGACCCGAACTTTCGAATGGAATGGTTTCTTCAATGATTGGTTCCATCGTATGAAATATGTGTCAAATTTCGCGGAGAATACTTCGAAAAGCAATAAATACATTTTTAAATAGTAATATTGTGTCACTTCCTGGATTCCCGAAATTTTCAGTGCCGCCCTCGTACTTATCCGCTGCGGTAGCTAGTGGTCAATATAATTATAACTAAATAATAAAGATCAACAATTACTTTTGTAATATTTTGGTGTATAAGCGTTATCTTCAACAACTTGGTCACCATAGAATTCCAGAAGAGAAAAAAAAAGATACGGGTAGAATAGTTGTAGACATCGCCCTGTAAAGCTGCACGTATGTACACTAGAAATGCTTGTTTTGTGGAGTTGAATTGTATGTTTGTTACGTGATCGTAACCTGTGCAACTAATAATGCCACAAATAATCCAGTCGCCTTTCTTATAAGGTTGAATTTCAGAAAAGAGAATTTATGTTTTATACAAAGCACAACATGTGTTTAGCGACACCCGCTCCAGTTGGATTCGCCGGTCAATTGTATGAACTGTCCGGTCGTGTCCGCTTTGGTGGAAGCTCGCCCTAACACGGTTACTTTTCCGTTAAGGTGTCTTGTTAGAATCGTGACGAGATTTCAAGAGATAAATCTTAAAATTATTTCTTCGTTTACGCTTATAAGTATTTATTGTACGGCTGTTATGATACAAACACTATTGTTTTCTTACAAAGACATCAGTTTTATTTATCGGTAAATAATGGTAAGATATCGCATACCGGATATTCTTTTTGAAAGTAAGAGATGATATCTCTTAGAAGAATTTCAATTTCGAAATGATTGTGTATTATTTAGTAAGATAGTTTAAAATAAAAATGTTTTTTGAAATAAATTTATAATTTCTAAAGAAGTATATGAAAATGATGGCAAAAAAAAAACAAAAAAGCAAGGATAACCAAATTGTGTCCAGCAAGCCTTTGTTTTGTGTGTTTAATTTGTTTCTACAGTATCTTTGATTAATTATGTATATTATTTTTTAACGTATATTTGTGTTTATTCTGTATATATATATATATATATATATATATATATATATATATATATATATATATATATATATATATATATATATATATATATATATATATGGAGTGGAATAAATGTTTTAATAACTTGTACGAGCGAATGGAAAAGTGTGTTAAACTACGTGGTGAATACTTTGAAAAACAATAAAAAGTACCTAATTAATAGAATCACTCGTTACTTTGCGGAAATATTTTTATAATGAAAAGTATCATAAAATATAAGGTTCTAGTTGTATTTTTGGTCAAACGACAAAACTTATAAGGCGTACCTCGTAGATAGTCACTTTTTCATGTTAGCTTACGATATACGGCAGCACTGTACTTCTATTTAATGTTGGTATTCTGTGTGTTCTTTTCCCATCGAACCAACCCATTCGTTCTGCAGTCATACGCTGCACCATAGCTCTACCATTGATATGAAGTGAATGACTAGAATTCAGTAGAACATGTTTGATTTACATCATTTTAAATTTCTTGCAAAATAAATTATAAACATAAACATAAAACATAAAGGTTATAAACATAAAAGTTACAATGTTTTGGCCAGATCTATGAGACTGTAATAAAAAGTAAGTGCTTAGAATCAAACATTAATTTCTAGTTGCAATAAAATGTCTGTCATAAAGACGGGGTCTTATACGGTATTGCGTGGTCACGTCGCATGTACCTACCTTTCTGCCTACAACTACACAATGCTGTCATAAAGCTTTAAACATAGAAGCTTAATGAAGGAAGTGACCATGGAAACATTAACCTAATTATGTACACTAGGGCACGGAAACGTTATAAAGAGAAAAGTACATTTTAAGTAAATCAGTAATCTGGTTAATGGGCTTTATGAAAAGCACAACGATATTCAACTGTTACTTAAAAGTTATTTTCCTGAAATTCGCAACATTAAAATATTTCTAGTTTTAAAAGAACAATACATCCTATAATAATATTCACTTTCATTTCTGAGTGTGTAAAGAAGTTACTCAAAAGCCTGCTATTCGAAAACGGCAATGCGGATTGACATCATGTCACAAAGTATTTACTTTGAACTTTGAAGACGTAACATATAAAATATTTTTCATGATATTTATTTTTATAACTATACACATGAAAAATTTGAACTTAAAGTTGTTATTGATGATACATTTATTCATTTTTAAATTTTATAAAACCCAAGCTTCTATAAATTTTAATTCGAGGCGCTTGCCATGAAATATCACAACAATTATTGAGCTCGAATATGAAGTAATGAGTAAATACAATTATAGATAAATCTAAAAATATTATATAGTTATAGACAGATTTACTTGGCGTGTAGCGGACGTTGGTAGCGTAAACAACCAGACCATTTCTTTCCATTACAGTAATACAAGTCAAATAATACAAAAATCTAGTTGCCTTTTACATAAGATGGAGTAAACATAAAATCAGCGTTCACAGTGATAAGCTTTAGTAAGCCTGAGAAACGTGGTGAATCAATAGTGTCATTTACGGTAAACACCATTATTGTTCACAAATGCGGGAAATGAACCCATGACCTGTAGCTAGGGTTACCAGACGTCCTTTATTTTAAATGACATCCGCTCTGTATTTCACACCCAAACTTGAGCATGTCCCCTAATGTGAAATCTTTAATAGAGGACAAGGCAATATCACGCGTATTCGACATTACCTCTGTTGGTTGAGGTCAAAGAGTTTAAAAATCAAGTTCAGATGATGCGCGATGTTAGAGAGACAAATTATGTTACATTGCTTATTAACATTGCCTTGTTTATTAAAAAATGGCAATATCATAACATATCTTATTAAAAACAATATTATATCCATTTGTATTTTTTGTCCTTTATTTAATCTTATCAAACCTCTCAAGCATTAAATGGTAGCTGGCAACCCTACCTATAGCCGTAACCATTTTTAAACTACCACCTTATCATTTGACTTTGAGTATATTTTTTTACATTTACCTAACATCCTTTACACATCGGAATTTGCAAATAGAATAATTATGATGACTTCGAAAGTTAAAGTTAAATTTACAGCCCACATAAGTCCTACATATATAGAGTATAGGCCTGCTCTCACTTTTGTAAAGGTTTTGGGACGTTTAAGTGTCCGTGATTCTGCCCCAATACGTGTTGGTGCACTCCACATGTCTTCTAAATATTTTTTATTTCTCTTTACTTTTATTTCTCAGGCGTGCAGGCAGATTTGATGATTTCTTCACCGCCTAGCAGATAAAAAAAATCACTACTTTAAATTGCAAAAAGAGTCGTGGGGCTAAATTAACTAAGAGTTCACTGTAAATTTCAACGGATATATGCAACTCAGGTTCGATCCGCAATATTAAAGTAAATTTTATTGTTAATTTTAAAATTTTAATTTTGTGGTCGCCACGCCGAAAAAGTCGCGCTAAATGCATTTATTTAATATTGAGGATTTACCTAAATCGTCACCCTTGATAGTTGATGACTACAGTACCGTTGACGTCTCGTACATTTGACACTACCTCACTGGTATATAGTGTGTTCTATATCTATGATGCTACCACTCGTTTCCAGTTTACATATGGTGTAAATGAGGTGATACGCCTCAATTTATCGGGAGAAATATTTTTTATGGCATTTCCCATAGTCGTAAGAATGAGGCCGTAGAAATGAGGTGATAGATTATTTTATGCCGTTTTAGCCATACATTAGTATAATGTTTACTCATGTAAACGTAAACATTTAAATTAACTCTGTAAGAAGTCAAAACCTAGTGAAACTAGCACTTGCTCTAGTTTCAAAAAGACTGTAAAAGTTCCTCGAACTACGTCAAAGGTTTAAAACAGTAAAAAAGCAAAATTATGAATGCAAACCTCAACGTAAGCAAGGAATTTTATAAAAAAGATGATGATATATGGTTACAAATAAAAAAAAATGTTCGTACAATTTATATTGGTAATCGTAGTTTACAGTACTCTTTCCATAACTTAATTGATCTTTTACAATTTAATCGTGATCTGAGAAATAACATAACCGCCATGTGCTATAGGAAAAAATTTCAAAATTCCGTGTCAGATATTAAGAAAAGCAATATACCAAGGACCGATTTATCTATGTTAGAGCTAGGGTTGCCAACTTTTTTGACAAAAAAAAAACGTATAAAGTGGTTTGGATAGGAAAAAAATAAAGTATTAGGAAGAAAAAAAAGTATTTTTCAAATTTTATGTTTTTATTGCTTTAAACACGTATTTTTGTGTGCTTTAAGCACATGCTAACAATTTTTTGTTGTCTTTAAATGTTAAAGCTTGTTTGACAATCAACGTTTAAATTTAAATAAATAATTTTTTTAATTATTTTAGCTTTTTTAGGAGTCACTGGTGTGTCTCTATCAGAATTACTCGTCATTTTCAGCATTAATATTTATTTTAAAATGCATTCTTCACTTATAAACAAAACTATCGGACCAGTTTTGTACAATTTCGTCGATAGTGAGAGACATCTGTGACAAACGTCACAACTGACATCTGACATCTAATAGGCCTTTCCGATTCACGCCAACAGCGCTGTCAGCGCCAATAATCCGTTCCGAATCAGCCGTAAGCGCGCTGATGACAACGCTAACGCTGCCCATGGTCGCGAGCGTAATCACTGTTAACGCTGTCGGCGTGAATCCGAAAGATAGGTAACATTTTGTTCAGCAATTATAAATCGTTAAGCACCCATGATGAGTATGTTTTACGCATCACAGTAAAGGTTGAAAATAAAGTATTTTTGCATACTTTATTTGTATGTAAAAGTATAAAGTATAATTACCAAAAATAAAGTAGGATACGTTATTATAAAGTATGGTTGGCAAGCCTAGTTAGAGCCCCATCGCGCCATCCATTGCATGTTAGAAATGACGGCATCGTGTTTTTCCATGCGACACTTTGAATATATTTCTCGTTTACATATTTTTCAATTTACGAACGTTATCGAATGGCTTCTGAGCTTATAAATAAAGCTTTGTGGAAAAGATTTTCATAGCTCGAATAGAGTTTTCTTATAACTCTTTATAGAAGTTGGTTTCTCTTGAAATAATATCGCTGGCTGAATGCTTGAAATCTAAGAAATACAAACAAGTTTTAATTAAGAGTCTGTTTGCTTATTAAAGAAATAAAAGTGAGATATATAATTAGATTAGATGAAATGTTTTCTAGTAGTAACTTACTGTTTAACATTTTTAATATCAATTAAAGGAGATTGCTTATTATAATAAGGTTGGCAGTATCGCCAAAAAATTGTGTCACGATGAAATTTTGTAATATGTGAACCACTGATCCAAAGAAATATTTAGTTAATTTTTTTTTTGACTGTGTAATTGCAGTGTTAAAATATTCACTACTCCATATCGTGTTGCGGGTTTTATATGAGATAAAAGAGTGTTACAAATCAGGGAATGCTCTGCAATGAGGGAAAACTTCATTGGGAAACCAGTCTGTATAAAATATGCTGGTTTCCGAATGATATATGCATAATTAAAATCTTAGATATGAAGTTTGTCAGTACGCATTTGAGCAGAGCACTATGGAACCAAACTGTGCATGCCATCTCAAAAATGGTTCAGATAAAAGTCGTGTTACTAAAACCGTTTTGATTGTTTTATATTCTGAGAAGATAGAGCTACTCAATATAGTAATAAAAAAATCAGTTTTAGGTATATTAAATTACACCCAAACTTCGCACTTCAAAAATTTCATATTAATTATATTACTTAATCATTATGGTATTTCAACTTGAGATATGTTCTAAGTCTTTTAAGGAAATGTATAAATATTACACATTTTTGGATTGCTCAAGATCTCTAGTTTAAAAGTACGTGATTTCTCTACAGTAATTTTTTTAATTTAATTTTTGTCACAAGGACATTTTCCGTCGTTTTGATATTCAAGTAGTGGTTTCCTTGTTTACTAATAGTTGCCGATGTGGAATTAATGACATTATTAGATTTGCTAACTATTCAGTAGTACAAAGAAATAAAAAAAAACCTACGTGATTACTGCGACTTTTTGAGCTAGAAGCAAAAATGTCGATCGAGGAGATAAAAATAAATTGACGATACTCGTTACATATTTGAACTTATTTATGACATTTGTGGATACAAGAAATACCTACTTGTTATTGTTTGTTTCTAATAAAATGCTTGTTATTTAACAAGTAAGTACAAAATGGCATACCTAAGTAGGTATTTAATATTTGGAAAAATAACCACTTTTTATTTCTAATTTCTACTCATTAATTTTTTTTTGGCGGTGATCATTTTAACCACACGTATGATAAAAACCATGTTGCATACTCCTTATATGTTGTGATAATTTTAATCAGTATTGTCTACAGCATTATAGTGTGATCTATATATTTTAATAATTTTTTGATGAAAATTTTTAATACTTTATTTTTGACATTTTTTTTATTAAATAAATATAGTTTTAAAGTAGCGCTGCTTTATTTATCCAATAGCATAAGTATTCAGAAACACGCAAACAATATTTCAATTAGAAATTTCAAAAACAAAAAGTAATAGCTTTTTGAGATAAAACGTACAACTTGATCCCATAGTGCAGCGTGGCAAATACTTTCTTGCCATTAAACCATCTCTAAAATGGAATAAGGCCTGTGCTCAGAAGTAGGACGTATAGTCTGTAACTTAAATTAAAAAAGGAAACAATATTTATTTACTTTCAATACCAATTCTTTACGTTTTTATTATTTATTTATTTCCACCAACAATTTACATTAACAACAAATAATATGCTAACATCTGAAACAATGGATACTATTGTTAAGTTAAAAAATAAAGCATAAACAAGGTAAAACATGTATCTTGGGTCACCAGGTCCAAACTTGTAGATATCTATAGACATATTATTATTAATATTGCTTATATTATTAATATTATATTATAATTATTAATATTATGGGTAATTAGACGAAGCATCTATAAATGATTTCCTTCGTAATCGAGCAACAAAACGAGATACACTTATATTCTAGTTAAAAAAAAGTAAAAAACAAAATTAATAAAAAAGAAACTTAATAGCAAACTGAGACAATTATTTACGATTAAATATTAATTACGACGGTAGATACTATATTTCAGCTTATAATGTTAGAGTTTAGGATGGTCATAATTTAGGTGGTAGAATAATGAAATTGTGTATGTGTTTATAAATAGAGTGTAGTTATACACTCTATTTATATGTATAATATACATAGATATTTTATTATATTAATAATAGACAAAATATTATTATTACACTTTATAAATTACCACATTTTATTTTCAGTTCACCTTTTTTTAAATTGTTTATATATTATTATTATCACATCATTTGATTGTTTTGATAATTCAATATGTTTAAATATAATAATGATTTCTTAAATTTACGCGAACACTACACATTGAATAAGACTACTATTTACGGATTTTTTATCGCGTTTAATTACTTTAATTTATTTTTATTATCTATATATATCTATATATATATATATATTATATTATATTCAACTGAAATATATCCCGACGTTTCTGGTGCTTTACAGTACCCATGGTCACGGGGGGGACTGAGATGTTTGACGTCCCAATGTCATAGTTAGTCCAGCTACCTTCAGTTTTTTTTTAATATTAATTTTTGGTCCGATTTACGCAAAACGAGCTTATAGTATCATGAAGTCTTGCAGTGGTATGCTTGGGTTTGGGTTTAATTTTGTTAATTATAGGATCCCAAGCAGATGGTAGCACGCAACCATCTTCTCTGTTGAAATTTGGATGTTTTTTAATTTCAATAGCCTCGCGTATCATCCTTGGTAGGAATCGGTGTTCTTTTGCGAGAATTTGTGGTTTATCAAATCTAATGTAATGGTGGGGACGATCTTGAACATGTTCGCAGACTGCAGACTTCCCAGAGCGTCGGTGCTTCACATCAGCTATATGTTCCTTCACGCGGGTTATTATAGATCTCTTTGTTTGACCTATGTAAGAGAGACCACATTCACAATCTAGCTTGTACACACCTGCATCTTGTAGAGGAATGTTGCATTTGATAGATGGTAAAAATTGACTAATCTTCTTCAGCGGCTTGTATTATGTCTTAATGGACGCTTGCTTCAAGATATAGCCAATTTTGTCCGTTACTCCTCTGATATATGGTAGAGCAGGCGCGCGCTCGACTGTGGCCGGCTTCACTCGTTCACTGTGACGTAGGCGCGGGACCCGAAGCTTTTTGTCTTGCAATACTTGCTTGACGTGCTGAAGCTTCGCGGCCAGATGTTTTCTGTCACAGATCCCTCGTGCTCTCTGAAACAAAGATTTACACACGGTAGCTAGCTGTGAAGGATGATGGTGAGATTCACCATATAGATATCGGTTGGTATGGGTCTTTTTCCTATACACAGTGTGACCAATAGTGTTATCAGGATTTCGGATGATTAAAACATCTAGGAAGGCTAAAGAATTATTTGCCTCTAACTCCATTGTGAATTGTATTTTAGAGTTTAAGGAGTTAAGGTGGTCTAAAAATGCAGTTACTTTGTCAGATGGTAAAATTGTGAAAGTGTCGTCTACGTACGTAGAACCTTGGATTTACAGGAGCAGTAAGAAGGGCTTTCTCCTCAAAGTCTTCCATGAATATGTCGGCGACTATGGCAGACACAGGTGAGCCCATCGCCACACCATCTACTTGCTTGTAGAACTCCTCCTTCCACAATAGATAGCCAGATGTGAGGCAATGTTCAAGTAGTATTGCATATTCTTGAGGCATGTTATTTTCTTCTAGCATCCTAGTTACAATTGAGATGCAGTCCACAATAGGTAGGCATGTAAATAGTGACTGAACATCAAAACTGACCATAGTTTCATTGTTAGCGAGATGTAGATCTTTTATCTCACTCACAAAATGGTATGAATCCTTTGTGTGGGCTCTGGTATGCCCTCTCAGTGGTGATAGTATTTTTGCTAAGTATTGTGCCAGCTTATAAGTTGGTGAATCGATCTGGCTCTCTTTAGGACGTAGTGGAGCGTTTGGTTTGTGTATCTTCGGTAACCCATACAACCTCGGTGGTTTGGCACATGATGGTATTAGCGAATTCATGTCGAGATTTAATTTTTAATGTTTAAATACAATATAAAATGATGAAAGTTACATCAAGCAATTATTAAATTAAATATTATTAATAAATTAATAAATCTAATAGTGTATTAGTGTATTGTGCTTAGGTTTAATAACCTGGAGTCAACGTTATTTCTGCATTCGTATGATGATACGTACTTCATACATTAATTTTACCGTTATTTAAGTCGTGTAAATAAAGACCAAGAAAATCAAAAAATCAATCTGCGAATTTTATTCCAAATGCTTTGCTCGTGCACACCAAATCATGTCTTCGCTTTTTGCTTTTGAGCTCTGGATCATAAAGCATTAAGCAATATTATCTTTGTATAATCGATTTAAATAGCTGTCACACAGATAGTATTTTCTACTCCTTATAAAGTTCTTTAGTAGGGTAAAAAAATTACGAAAGGGTGCTACTTTTAAAATTGGCCCTTGGGCTCTTTCTTTCTAAGTAATGTTTTTGAAGAGCATCCCCAGACAGATATAGAATGCGTCAAAACGGACTGATATAATGCGTAATATAATGTTTTAATTAAGTTAATATCAGCAATATGACACATTTTTCTGAATATATAAATTAATTTACGTCCCATAGTTTTTAAGAGAATAATGTGCATTTCAAACTTTAGATGCTGATCTGTAGAAACACATAAATATTTAATGGTTAATTGTGTTGTGCATGAACATATAGGTGTTTGTTACCACAAGAGTGAACAATCAATTTGTCGGGGTTTTTGGGGTGTAAGGGATAAGCGTTAAATACCAGAAGTAATGTACATTATTTTGTCTATTTTAATCATCAAAATATTAATACATGGCCTACTGGGTGACAAAATTAAGCCCTATTTGGACATATTTAAAAATATCCTCCCAATCGTGGCCTTAGAAAAGAGACATGTATCATCGGTAAAATATTATTTTACTATAATCTAGTTACAGGTTGCATAGGTCATTAGTATAAGCCAATAATAGGGGGGAGGGACTATACTGTCTTGCGGCACACTAAATTTAATAGGAAGTTTGCAACTGGTGTAGTCGCTAATCTTGACGCATTGGGTTCTGTTGTGGAGGTAACTTTGAAAGAGATCCAACTGTAGAGATAAACAGTTAGAACGTTTCACACAGTTACACCCAAAGCTTGTAGCTTGTTTAGGAATATGGGAATAGAGACCGTACCTATCAAATACTTTGGTTAAGTGAAGAACTTCAGGAATAATAATGCAAAATAAACTCTTTTAAAAATTATACCTATATTCTTAACTATAATCTTAACTACACCAGAGAGAGATACAGAGATTTAAAACAGATTGATAAAAATATGAAACAAAGCTCTCTCTGAATTTTAAGTGACGTAACTATAAGTTTTGGGAAAAAATGTGGCACAAAGCATAAAGAACCTCACAAATCTTACCTTAGGTGTACTATTTGAAAGTCTGGAAACATTGTTAAGGGTATAAGATATTTCCTGTCAAAAAGGTACATTATTTATCATCATACACCGGCCCCTTATCAAATTTAATGTTAAGATTACATACTAAACTGAAATCAAAATTAAAGCAGTCTTAGTTTTTAAAAATAAGAAGTGTTTTTTTGTGTGTATTTATAATCAATATATAAATTAATCAATATACAAACAGTTAATATGTAGTGTATAGTAAGAAAGTATTTTTTGGTTTTATTTATTTATTTATTTGCTTTTTTCAGGGAAACATACAGTACAATAAAAAAAATAGAAAATTTTATAAGCATAGGGTTGACAACTGGGAACATATCGCATTTATAACATTAGATGCTGTGGACAATGGACTAAAACGCAGACTTTCTCCATATATTGCCTCACAGCGGGATTTCGCTATAGTTGCCACACTTAGCAGGCGTGTTGACAACCGCAGTTTTTTTACAATTTTGAGTCATTATCAGATAAATGATGCTCCCCATCTCCTGTATCAGTTTAAGATTAAATGCCCCTACATAATTATGTAACATACTAAACACAGCAGTATCATACGTACGTACCCGGTGTGCAACTGCAATAAAAATGGGTCAGCCAACCCATTCGTGTTGTAACAACAATATATCAAGAAAAATTTGTTATAAAATGATTTAAAAAAAATGTAAGAGCATTTTTTAAATAACATCACACTAATTTATTAGAAAACGACGATTATATTCAACTGAAATAATAAAGATATCACATTTTATAGAACAAGACAATGGCAACACCCGTAGATGTTTACACTGCTATATGCGTCCGTTACCTAGATTAATGCGCGCGCCACATCGAATGTGAAGAAAGATCTTTGTGGGAACCGCTTTTGGAAATGGAGTAAAAGATGGTGACATACGGTTTTCCAGTTTATGGGGTTAATCATTTAGATATTAATATAGCTGGCCTACGTACGACTACGTATATCGGACTACGTATATCGTAGTTAATATACAAAATATTTAACAATATTGCAGAACGATATTAATCTTTTCCTAAAATTACATTATAAAGTTAAAATAAATTTTAAAAAGTTTTTTTATTTAGTATCTTTGTAAAACATTATTTCTGGAATTACATTTCCGACAAAGTTATCAGTCTATTGGTTTCAGAACATCACCAAAACCTAACAATAAAAATCTGCGAAAACGGTTGACTCAACAAATATACGTAACCACGTTATAATATTAAATAATAACATGCATACAGTTGCATTGACAACCTACTCTTTTTTTTACTCTAATATAAATAATATAAAGTAAAGTAGCAGTCGATGTACTTATTACTGCTGTGCCGCGCTCTCCATCCGTGCACACAAACTGCATACTCGTATATTCCCATAATATTTCTACAGCTCGGACATTCAAGTATACTTACGATATTTTATTTACGTTGGACAAGTGGATGCCATTACTGAAAATTCAATTTACAATTTTCGTGTTGCCGGGACCGAATCAAATCACTTGACTTATGTACTTAGGTAAATGCCAGAAGGATCTTGTCTCCTCCGTTACGTAATACCTACCTATCTCGTGGCGCGTTGACAGTCCTTATTAGTACAGCTTATTATAGTCATCATGGGGGACCATAGATTGTCTTGGCAGTCGGGGTATTGCATTATCATTATCATAGTTGACATAGAATACTGTAATTACATACATAATAGAACGAGGGAGTGGGCGGAACCCGTGTAGCCACTAGAATGTCACTTACACGTCAATTCACACGTATGAATATCAACACGAAATGTTTTTTGACGTTACAATCATTTCCAAATTTTTCATGAAAATTATTTGGAACTGCCAAATTGCACGCTGTATACAAATAAATATGTATCAAAATGTGTCTGTCAACACAGCGAATCGGGTTGGTAGTAGTGATAATACTACGTAATTGCTTGTATGTGTGCTCCCGGCGACGCCTATCCTCGTACAAAATAAGGTTGACAGCCATTCTATTGTGAATTATAGTATTCTATGATAGTTGACACCCTTGGCAGGCTGGTTGGTAACCGCACTTAATTATTATTTTTAGTTGTTATCAGGAAGATGACGCTACGCTACTTATCTTGATCGAAATATCTCCTTTAATAATCTGGTTAATTTTCCTTCATTACCTCTATATATAGGTGATTTGCCACCCCCCCATTTGAGTTTGGCTGATTTAATTTGGTGTTACATAATATTAAACACCTACATAAACTTATTCATTTTAACGGCTGTATGTATCAACAGCGTAGCGTTATGCTATAGTCCTTTTGTCTCTGACACCCCCTCACTATTTGATTTATAGATTTGTTCGTTGACTGCTTGTCTCTAGTGAAGCTTATTAATGAATTTATTTAAACGCTAATGAACAAGTTACGTTCGGGACAAGTGAAACCAATTTATCTAGATTTCAAATGAAATGTTATTTAAAGATCATAATTAAGTTTTCGATATTGCTTGCTTTTATACGTTGTGAATGTGATTGCACCACGGTTTATTTGGTTTGAATAATTAATTATTTGCCCTTCGAATTGTGTTCAAACACAATTCATTAAAATATATAAAAGAAATCATGTTTGTATGTTTATTCCCATTTAATGCGCTGCCATACCGTTCATCAGATAGCCGTTAAACTTTGTCGCCTTATTGCTTACACTTGCGATAAGGTTATAGGCATACTATAATTAATTTACAGTAGGTAAAGTTAGTTAAAGTTACAGCCTATATACATTCCACTGCTGGGCGCGCTCTTGATTTCAGAGAGGGTTTTTCTCTGCCTCTTATTATTTTAGAGAGGGCAAGAAAGTTTCCGCCGCGCTGCCCCCATGCGTGTTGGCAAACTTCACGCCTTCGAAATATTTTATTTTATTTCTCAGACATACAGGTTTCCTCACGATGTTTACCTTCACCGCCGAGCACGTGGTAAATCAGCACTTAAAATATCAATTCAATTAGTCGAACCCGGGTTGCTTGTGTACTGCAAAATTTATAGCGATCGCTAACCATCTGAGCTACCACGGTTCTGAGAGTCCGTTTACACAGAGGAGTAGTGATTGGTGGAGTAAGAGCTACTCTAATTTTTCTCCACTCTTGTACGCCTAGTGGTTTTGCGGGGGTTTACGCTACTGCGAGTCATGCACCGATAAGGCATACATACATACATACATAATATATATACATAATTACATCTACGGTTGTCTCTGAATGCGGAATACAGGCCTACAGCTCCGCCAGTTCAATGTCAGCCCTCGGCGGTGTGTCTAATGAAGCGCGTATAGTATCGACAAATTATTTGAATGTCATTATCATTCCACTTCAATAAATCGTATCATTCGTAATTAAACAAAATAACTTTCTAATTTTAAACGATATTTCCACAATTATTTATTCTGCGACAGCATCGTGCCGGGTACCAGCTAGTGTAGGTACATATAAATATAAACACGTAACAATAACTCATGTATCATTTAATTAATTACGAAGTTTCTTTTATCCGAATTACATTTTAATTAAAACCGAGTTAATAAGGTAAAAAAGTTACATTGACTTCCACGTAGTAGATATTTGTTACAAACGCGCTTCATCAATTTTAAACACACGAAGTGTACTCTCCGCTTCACAGAGCAACGGAGCTCATTCAAAAGGCTACAGCTTTTTACTAATGCTTTCAGAGGCTTAATTAACATCCTCTCTAGTGAATAGGCAGGGTACTTAATTCAAGTTGCAAGATACTTTAGTTAGTACGAGTCCGTGTAATGAAGTTGGTGTTGTGATGTGTCTGGTCCAGTAAAATTTGAGTCTTAATATTTGTTGCAATATGAGATCAAATATAAGTAAATTAAATCGGCACTTTTACAGGTAAAGGAAAACTTATTAAATATCTAACGGTGGAACGTGAATAATATAATAAGATATTTAATGAGAATAATTAATTTTATTGCTTCTTTATATTAGAACTAACTTACACTTGCAATTTTACTCGTGTAAAATTCGCGCAGATAAGGGAGTCGCGAAAAACTACTGGACCCTTTTCCCTCCGTTAAAATATTGTAGATAAAGTAGCTAGTTAAGAATTATTTTACCAAGCTTTATCTCTCTCTCTCTCTCTCTTCTTAAAATATCTTAAAAATATAAAATATCTTAAATTAAACACTTCTTAAAATATCTAGGTTTGTCAATATAATAGAGATAGATTAGCAATATCAACAATTTATTAGCCACTCAGGTGTGAGCCAACTAACACAAGCTACCTGAGTGTTATTCTTTGATTTTCAATCCACTTTATAAAGAGAGGAAGTTCTCGTTTCGACGGTATTTTTTCTTTTTAGTTGTATGCTTTCATTAAAAGTTTAAGTATAAAAAAACTCAATTTCTTCTACATAGTTACATTTAAAACTTTATTCACTATTTTGCTACCATTAGGGGAAACAATTTTAATCGTGGAATTTATGTATTCGAACTTATAACTTTACGAGTTTGCAGTCCACACTCTCTTAATCATTAGGCTCCTGCAGCTTTCTTGTGTTAATATAGTGACACGAATTATCGTATATTTTCTTTGTGATGGATTCCATGTTTTATACCCAGCAGTTGTAGCGTGTAGGTCAATCAATTTTCTTAGTTTTAGAAATAGATGAGGACTTTGTATTTAAAATTCTCTTACAAATTCCTTCTAAGAACGGCGCCGGAGCGGAAAAAGATCTAAAATAATTTAATTCTGCTGGAAACCGTTTTAAGCCGAATTTACGTCAGGACGTAGTAGTTCTACACGCGACAGAATGCAAAGCAAATTCAATTCTTATTCCGGGAACTATACGGCTGGTGAAGATTTAGGGTTCATTTTACTCAGGGTAAGTTATTTGCTCATGAACATCTGGGGAGACTGATTTTAAATTGAAATGTTACCTTATGCGTTGAAATTGAGAATTTCATTAATTCTTGGACTCGGCTCGATTATTTTGCTTATAATTCCTTTTATAACAAAACATGTTTGTATATTAACTTTAAAATACAGTTTAATATTATGGTACATGAAAGCAAAGTAAACCTACCTAGAAGTTTTATGATTTACAGGACTTTTAAATAAAAATACTAGCAATGCTATTAATATTATATTCTGTTTTATTTCATATGTGTATTTCATTACACATATTGTCTTTTATTATATTGGTCATTATGTTATTATATTTATATTTCTATTTGCCATTGAGGTAAGCTTTGAATGCTTGTTGGTTCACGATAGATTCAAAATTGAATCCGAAACCACCGTTGATTTTTTGAGCGATGGATTGCTGAATTAATTTAATTAAAACGCACACGCACACGCATACGCATACGCACACGCACACGCACACGCACACGCACACGCACACGCACACGCACACGCACACGCACACGCACACGCACACGCACACACACATACATAATATTATATGCATAAATACGAGTACATACTTCCATACATACTTCTCGAAAAATGTTTTCTTTTTCTGGGGCTGTCGGGTGATAAAAATAAAATAAGTTACTAGTACACACTCATAAACATGACAGACTTAACTTTGCAAAGTTGATTTTAGTGCCTTTATAAGTTTTATATATGCACTCACAAGGAGCGTTCTCTAATAATTCATTCGTTTTTAATATTTATATCACGATAAATTTGATTTAATATTCACTGCTGACATCTTCCTTGCATTATATGCAAAAATTTCGGCTACGGTTTTGTTAATTCTTATTTCTGTTTTGACGTTTTGTACGTTTTTATGTAACGTGCCTTTTCCCTTAGCTTTCACGTAAATTCTTTTCTTTTAAATAGCCTGCAAATAAAGCAATAAATCGAAACATAAAATAGTTCGTTTAAGGAAACCGCAATACTCGGTCAGCAGTATCGTGCAATATTTTTTTTATTTCTGCTGCTCCGGTCTTTCGTCGCAGTTGGGCGTCTCTATATTAATTAAAATTGAATAGAGCACTAATAGTCATATTGTGATTATTTGAATAGCTCTTAATGAATTGCTATTCTGCAAGTAGGTCGTAGGCGGGAAGTCGAATAATTGCTAGAACTCTGGATCGGTAACCGCGGTAATGTTATTCACTGCACCAATTTTAGGTTTATTGTTTCGATAATTGCTCTAGGGAAATCCTCGATGATTTCGATCGACTTCACTTAAAACTTTTCTAGCGAAGGCCTTCTTGTAATATTGGCTTTTAGCCGGTTCTATGTTTTCTCAAATTTTTGCTAACTCGACCCAGTTAGCTTATCTTTATTCATACTAAGCGGCTGAGCATTTGCGATATCGTGTTCGTCTTGAAAGAGTTTGTCGTTTAAGTATAAAATAAATCATGCCAATAAGATCGAGAAGACAGATATATGTATGTATATTGCGGTAAAATATACGAAACCCCTTAACTAACAGATTTGTGTGAAATATTTTTAAGCATATGCATTTTTAAGAATAGTTATTAAGGACGATAGTAGGATTTGCAAACAAAAATTATACAGTCATCATACACGAAACCATTGACTTTTTAAGTCTTTGAGTGTCTAACGCCAATCGGCTGTCAATAAAAATTGCTTTGCAAGGGTTATACGGTATAACGGTATAATAAGAGTGGTATAACTTATACCACTTTTAATACTCGTACTCAGTCAGTGTTGTAGCGTTTTTGCTGATTTACAATCTTACAGTCAGGAAAGAGTGACAAAGTAAATTTATGTTGCAGAAGCGAGTGGTAAAGTCGGTAAGAGACTGGACGGATAGTAGACAAAATAGTATCAGATACACCAATTTTTTATTAAAAAGTTATCTACAATTAGAATCAAACATATGAAACTGTAGTTTTAATACGTTTTGCTGTCTGTAACCGACATAAAGTACCTTTTTAAAATAAATTTAATTGGCATTAGCCGTGGTCATAATACACGGGCATTTTACTATAGTTGCCTAAGTTAGTTGAAAACAGTGTTTGTGATAGGATAAGTATTTAAAATGGGCAGTGTAACGAAACCAAAGATATATAAATGTATTATGGTTTTGGTAAACGGACGAATAATTGAAAATGATATTTTTATTATCCTCCCTTGATGTAAAAGTAGACGTTTAATTAATTGCTTTGCTTATTTTAACATTATTGTTATCACGTGTATTAGTAAGGTAATAAAGGGCGGACTTAATACTTAACCACATTCTAACCAGTGACGCGTGCGAAATATTGTGGAAGGTGCAATTACCTACATACTTACTGCAATATACATATAATATGCGACTTCTATAGATGTAATGTATGTTAATATACATACAAAATATAATAAATATTTGTAAAATATATTCATTTCCCAATACATATATATATATATAATAATAAAATATATATTAAAATTACATAAAATGTACAAGTAAATATATAATCATCATTTATATAGTTTCACATCTTTTTGTTTCAAGAGGGCAGGTCAGGTAGTAGGCGCCCTGCTTACTTCTTCAGGTAAAGAATTTCAGAGTTGTCTTGCCTGATTAGTGAAGGTTGATGAAATGAGTGAAATAAAATGGAATCTTTTGATTAAATGAAGAGCGAAGAACCTTATCATGAGTTGATCATGGTTTAGCGTTAATTAAAAAAATCTTCCAATCCTCGTTTCTTTCACTCAAAATGGTTGTTGTAATTTATTACATTATCTGTTTTATTAGATAAAATGCTAAAGAAATTAATTGAACAATCAAAACAACATCAAGATAAATTTATATGTTTGGAGATGTAAAGATTAATTGTATGTTTTGAAGGCATAGTGACTTGTTGAATTAAATTTAATAAGTCTCTATACCTCTCAAAAACAACATGCAATTCCTTAAAAGACGAATTGATAACTGTAACCTTTGATTTATTTACAATGAAAACAAAATTACGGATTGACTTCAAACTTCTCCTAGCTATCTTAGAGAAACCTGTATCATTACATTGAATAATGTGTTCATATACTTTAACTTCTTAAATTACTGTTACAACATTTAACTAAGCACATACGCTATCACAAACTTCCACATTAAGACGAAAAGACTATAAATCGTGTCCATTTAATATCTAACCGCGATCGTTCATTATAGAAGTCTTACCTTAATACATTTCTTTTGATGAGACATCGTAGTAGATTTTACTCGTCGAAGAGATTAAGAACACCCACGTTTTTATCAATAATCCATTATGTATATGGCAAACAATAAGCTGTGTTATCAGAAGCGTTGGTATCGGAGTCCGGCATGATGAATAGTGGTGGAGTTACATTAGAAAATGTCAATAAATAAAAAGGCAGTATCTCGATGCTCATCTCTCGGTCCACTCGAAGATGGATACGTTGTAACTATGAGCTGTACAGTCACCTTCAAAGGTCTGTATGGATTTCTTATAACATTAAAGTGAAAAAGAAGCTACAGTCCACCGTAGGGTATATAGCTATTTCAACTAATTTTAACACAAGAATGCTACTAACAAAATGAAAGGATAAACTAAGACACAGACTAAAACAGAGGTTACAGTTCTTTTTTTATAGGATAAGGATGACAAACGGGCACAAAGTCCACCTGATAGTGAGTGTTGTGTTGCATATGTGTAGTCATCTTTAAGGACTAAGATAAAATACCTCGTTTTAAATAGAAATGGTCTCCAGTTCTCTAAAATCACCTTACGAAACAGAAGCATTAAGCTGCTATTTTTCGCTAGTATTCTTCGAGAGCATGATTCTCCCCCGGACCCATTCGTGTTACGACTATAATGCAGCTGCAGCATAGCTCTAGTATGTAAAATATAGTTATATGTTTTTAGCAGTAATGCATGGTGTACCTACACAGTTAGATTACTAGGGTCTTACACTACACCGCTGAACTTAAAATGTTATTATAATTAGTTAAGCTGACAGAATATTATTTTACTTCGCTGTTAGTGAGATTAGTTTTTTCTACATCCCCTGTGATGATGGCGTTATATTTTAAATAAAAAGGTAGACCGTTACTTAGAGTTTTGCTTCTTTAGTACATTTTTTTGAGGTGTATGGGATAACACAATATTTAAACTTGAGCGAAAGACATTGGACTATATCACATGACTTTCAAAAAGTCTATTTGCTTGTTAAATAATAAAAAGTTAAGTCTTCAGAACCACATGGTATTTTAAGTTAGGTACCACGAATATTCCACAAAAACATATTTTATTTTACAATAAGCATGATATTCTCGTAATCGTGATAGAATTTATACTTTACATCTGGAAGTTTGTCTTGGAAAGAGGTATTATTATTTAGCGATAACTTCCAAATGATATTGAAAAGATATTAAGTGCACTGGTCAGCACCGCAGGTTTTGTCTCAAATAAATAGGAATTTAATAAACTCTGTTCGGCATTCGAACCTAAGATCAGCGGTGTAACTGATGCTCACCACTAAGGTAAGTTGTCCAGGTAGTGATATATTATAAAAGTAGTTTTAAAACAAACGTATTGTCTGTTACAGTACGACAAAGACTCACTATAAACAATATGATCATTAGCAATATCTCAATGGCAATTAAAAAATGAACCGTCCGAAGCAATGAAACAGGGTATATTCACCTAGAGAACCGGTAGCGGCTATTGCGAGATAAGTGAAGTTATGTGTTTAATACTAGTTCAATATACGCTCTGCCTCCTACACGTTTAATTTGCTTCTACTAACTTGCCGCTCGGTTATCGCTTTTGCTTACCATTGTGGTGTCCATTGGATAGATAGCTTAAATTATCCGCATCCATTAATTAAGCTTATGTAGATTCTGTTTTGTTTTAGTTATAAGAGGGATAAATTATAAAAATTAGTCGACAATAGCAGTAAGATTTCAAAATCAAATCTTTTAATAAATCTAAGGTATCTTTACGATGATAGATTTTCTTTTACAAAACATATTTAGTAAAACACTTCCAATACTTCACGAAAACCTACTTCGCCTACCGGTAGGCAGGTGCGACTCGAGAACCTATTTACCCCATTGGTTGTCGGTTCTTCGAGCTATAAGGTCGGCCCATTGCCACTTCAGCTTACTAGTCCGTTGGGCTATTCACTCTGGTTGAATGAATGAATAAAATATACTTTATTGTACACTAGAAATACATATGAGAGAAAGAAACATAAATTATTTACAGGTGCAATTGGCGGCCTTATCGCTTAGAAGCGATCAACTACAAGGCAACCATTGTAGAGGATAAAGTGACCTGTGAGAAAGGGTAAGGGTGTAAGTAAATTGTTGGAAAATACACACGACAAAAAATTAAATATGATTATATAATCGATAAATACATACATAATATAATTACTGAATACATTTTAAATAAAAAAATATGAACATACATATACGAGAGCAGCAAAAATTAAACAAGTAGGTAAATGTTATCAAAAATCTTAACGTAAGAAAAAATAAGTAGTAAGTGTCTTTTTTTAGAGGAATAACTATTTAAGGAGGAAATAAGTGCGTTTTGACAAGTTTTTTAAATTTTTCAATAGACTGCGCACTTCTAATGTGCAATGGTAGGGAGTTCCAGAGCCTAACAGCGTCAACAGAAAAGGATTTAGAATAGAAGGAAGTGTTATGGGATGTGATCTTTAGGGTGAGGTTTTTTCAGAACGACAGTGAGTGTCACCAAGAAAGTCACACCGCTCTTTAAGGTAAGCAAGGGAAGTAGGATTGAATAGAATATAGTATAAAAGAGAAAGAATGTGAGTATTTCTGCGAAGCCGAATCGGAAGCCACTTGAGTTTATGTGATATTCGGAAATTTGGTCATATTTTCGAAGTCCAAATATGAACCGTATGCAAAAGTTTTGAATGCTCTCAAGTTTATTAAGCAGCTCCTCATTTAAATTGGGATAACATGTATTGGCACAATTTAGGATCGGTAAGAGGAGTGATTATGCAAGCGTAATTTTGGTAGGTTTAGGTAGAAAGTGGCTTAATCTACAAAGAGATCCAAACGACGCAAACACCCTCCTACTCATCTCACTTACCTGCGTAGTACAAGATAAAAATTCGTCAAAAGTAACACCTTGATTTTAACGGTGTCACTATATGACACAGGTGTCCCATCAAAAACAATACCAGGTAGAGAAGAAAAATCTATGCGAGTTACCAACCTATTATTATTGCTTTTGTTTATGATGGATTTACTTTAAGACCATGTAACTTACTCCAAACCACAATTAAGTCAAAATCTTTGTTTAATAACCCTATAGTACTAGGTAAATCCATCAATTTGGCATGCACATATACTTAGAGACCATCTCCATACAACGTGGCAACGACAAGATAATTGGAGCGTAATCCAACTTATGAAGATTGAAAAGAGGAGAGGAGACAACACACCACCGTGCGGTACACCGGCATTAATTATACACCTGTTGGAGAATAAATCATCAACACGTGTCCGTTGCCGGCGACCAAACAAGTAACTGTGAAAGCAGTCAATCACTTCAGGAGATATGTTAAGAAGAATATTAAGAGAAGTAGATCGAAATCCAAGTTGAATGCATTGCTGAAGTCAAGTAATGTCAACATTGTTACTTGCCGTTTATTCATACTACGACGAATATCCTCTATAATTTTGACTAAGGCAGTAGTCGTACTATGACCAGCACGGAAACCGGATTGAAAGGGATTGAAAAGACTCCACCTAGATAAGTAGAGGCTCAATTATTGATGAACTATACGTTCAAAAACTTTTAAAAGGAACGGAGCTATGGATATGGGGCGGTAGTCAGAGAAACTGGATGGATTTGTTTTTTTTAGGTATGGGAGTAGTTTGGGCTTCTTTCCAGGAAAAAAGGAAAAATTTTGGACGATATAGAATAATTAAAAATGGATTTTATAACAGGAGTCAAAATATCGTTAATAGGAACAATCATTTTACGACTAATGCGGTCTGTACCAATGGCATCAGAATTGACCTCAACAATGCTTTTCTTAACATCACTGATAGTGATGTTAAGAAAAGCATCAGTAAACACCATTCCTTAACAAATATGGTTGAAGTTTCTGTCTGTAATATCGAAATAACTGTATTATGCCATTAAGATACGAATAGCTATTTTTTTAATTTTATCCTGTCCGTCTTTATATCTGTCTGACTATCTCTCTGACTGTCTGTCTGTTTCTCAAGGTTAAACTTTGGAATGTCCTAACGGATTGTAATGAAACTTTGCTAGCAAATAGATATCAATGCTGGGAGTAATCTAGGCTATTTAATCTAAAAGTATTTAAAAAAAGTGAAAAATGTATAGATTTCTTTTAAATCTAAGTGATGTGGCGTTAATGGATGCTACGCAGGCGGAGGTGGGGGAAAGTGTCAATATATTTGAAACTAATAAGAGAGTGTTTTTGAGTATTTACGTTATGTTTGTTTAAAATTTACGACCGACGACATGTACATATACAGGGGATGTACAACGAACCAATCTTACTAACTAAATAATCCACCACATAATTTCGTTCGATAGATGACGTAAGAAGCGACTATGGGGAATGCCATCATAGTTTTATGGTTTCCGATAGATGGCACTATAACCATCTCGTTTAAGCCTGACGTATAATACCTTTGTTACGTAGCATAGTCAAATCATATATTTAGAATATATTATATTAACCACCATTAAGTAAGTTTATGAGTCAAATGTTTCTGCTAAGTACAAAGATCCTCCCTATGTCCTTGCCCAGTGTTCAACGTTACAGAACGGTGAAGTAGAAAAGTTAAATAATGTTAATTTATTCTTAAAATATTAAACTTTTGTTAACCCAAAATTTCTAATAAAATTAATACATACAAAGCATAATAATGTTAATTTATTGTGAAATTTTATTATAAATTTACGTCATTAAGCCATATATAGAATAATTTTGTGTGAAGATATGTGTAAAGGAAGTGTGCGGGTTCATGCTGAAGCACAGGGTTTTTTTTATTTTCTTGAATTTATGATGTTAGTAATACTTCGTTTTATTTGTTTTTTTTTGTCTATTTTTATTTTTTTACATTATGTTCTTCATCATTAAAATGAAATAAACGCATTTCTTTCTTTCTTTATTTCTTAAATTGTTAAGCTAAAGTTAACGTAATACTTCTAACAAAATTATTTCATATACAAATATACGAACGTACTGACAAAAGCTCGGTTTTAAAATGTTTACCAATTAATTAAAACATCAAGCCTTTCTATTCAACAGCAACTAACAATGAACGCTGCGATCCGGTTCGCTGAACAGAATGGGGACAGAAAATGAACAAAAATATTTGTTACTCCATTTTAAACATCCAACTAATTAAGCACGGCGTCTTAAGCAAACATTAAAAAAAAACTGCCCATAGAGGAAGATTTTATGGTGAATCAAGACATCCGCTTTAGATGTAAATAATTAATTAGAATATCGTTGCACTTGCAAGTTGGTACTCTCAGTACTTTGATTTTGCTCAGACTTTACTTTCGAGCTAAGACAATATCGGTATTTAAAGAACTAACTTCGAAGTTGTGCTGAATACGCGCTTAGCCAAGTCTAAGTCAACGAAATCGACGACTTACCAAAAACTCAGGATATAAACTATAACCACCGTATTCATTTTAAATTGTTCTTTTTATGTTACTACTTACTAGTTTTAGGCCGTATTCTCGTTTTAAAGAGCATTAATCCATTTTCTATTTAAATAATTTCAAACTTATTTCGAACTTAAAATCTTCTTTTTTCTTTGTGCTTTTTGCACTTTTCACATACATTCTCTTCCATAATCGCCGAATCAGCAGAGAAAAACAGGAGTTTTAGCCGAAAGTTTATATTATTATAAAAAATAAAGTAGAGAGAAATCTATATTCTTCATTTTATCACAATGTCGTTAAACAAGCCTTAATATAGTTCAAATGCCAGCAACGTCCCTTGCCCCTGCGATTTCTTTGGTATTGCAGACATTGATGCGAGTCAGTGATCACTCGTGTCCTCTTCTATAGATATATGAATAGAGTAGAGTAAAGTAGAATAGAATAGGGTAGAATAGAATAGAGTAGAATACAATAGAGTAGAATAGAATAGAATTTAATAGAATAGGATAGAATAGAATATAATAATGGATGGATTTTGAAGATCTTGTCAATGCTATACGTTTTATCCCCCGATAGTTATTTATTAATTCATTTACTTCAAACTTCATATACACACGTGGTATATAGGTGCCTAAGGCATTCTCTACCAGTCTACTTTTGTATTTTGTGGTAATAATATCAACAACTCTCGTTAAACTCAATAAGATGCTTACTTGAAGCGCATTCTAATCTCCACAACGAGTCATTTTTACGACTTTTAACTGCAGGCAGCGTGCTTCCAGGACTGTTGCTGCTGGTTGTTCCTAGAAATTCCACAATTCTTTAAGCAAATCTTCCTACCATTGTGTTCCGACTAGTTACGAATTATAGGAACGCTTTTCGGGCACTTTTACGCGGTATAGTCAAGCTGCAGCTATTATTATGGTTGCAGCACGACCGGGGAAGGACCACGTTCTCACAGAATGCCAGCATCAAATAGCAGCTCAATACTGTTGTGTTTCGTATGGTGAATGTACAGAATCGGAGACCCCTTTTACTGAAAACGAGACATTTCATCTTAGTCCTCCGCAGTGGCAACGCATCTGCATTTTGATTTTCAACCGAGAAAAGATGAATATGTTTATGGGTCACAGCATCCACTTACCATCAGGTGGACTGTGTGCTCGTTTGCCATACTATAAAAATGAGGTTTTTAGGTGTCTTTATGATCATTCGTCCAAGTTTTTTTATAAAAAGTGTAATTCACAGTGATAATAAATTTTTAATTCATTTTAGTATAAATTTCTTGTATGCTATTTCCACAAAACATACACTGTACCTACGAGAGAAATATTTGAAGATCCTTCCTTTGAACACCGAGTCACAACTTGGTACTTTAAACCAATCCAATAACAAGGCGGATATTGACAAATTATTGTTATCTAAAGGCAAACATTGAAAATCGTGGAAGTGAGCAAGCTTTGTTGCGAATATTATATAGAAGCTATATAGAAGTCCTGCTTCGATCTTGATTTAACCACGAAAGCTCGAGTTACAGGTTTGGCACGTACGGTCTATGCAATATTTAGATGCGGTGTATCGATTACTAAGATTTAGAAAGGAATGTTTCCGTTTGGACACGTAGAAAGAATGAGGAAAGAGTGAAAAATGAATTTATACTGCAGAAGTGAGTAGCAGAGTCGCCAAATGGACGTCATAGACGGTAATTAATTAATAAATAAATTGGTGAAATATTGAAGATGGTTCTAATTAAGAGTACCCCTAACCGACGAAGGATGCGAAGACGTATGGATGTGAGAGAAGTCCAAGATGTGTTTCAGGATCATGCCAAATGGAAATCCGTAGTCTCTGCATGAGGCGTGAGTGTTTATATACTTGTAAGTTATGTATATCTATCGAAAATTAATCGAATATTTTATCGTATGTATAGTTACGCGTAGTGTGGTACCAACGCTCACGTTGTGCCTAAAGAAATAAACTCATGATCTGGTTGTCCTATACATCCAAATAAACATTTTTAACGCAAATCTGTAATGGCGCCCTTGCGACGCGTTGTTGGCATAAACAGAAATATCTTAATCTTCTAGTTTTAATACTAAACGTAAACGGAACAAATTCAAATAATACTGTTATTATAAATTTGAGCTAATCCTACTTGAGTCAGTAACACTTCTAAAGGCACAAAAATAACATATGTGTATTACATTTTAATTAATAAATTTGTATGTTATCTTTAATAGATATAATTATTACTTATGCATATATACTACTATTATTATTTACCTGCAGAGAAATATGTAATA
Source organism: Parnassius smintheus behrii (assembly GCA_036936625.1). Lineage (NCBI taxonomy): Eukaryota > Metazoa > Arthropoda > Insecta > Lepidoptera > Papilionidae > Parnassius > Parnassius smintheus. Next base: position 15,886,058 of record JAUPFT010000015.1, on the reverse strand, counting down.
AATGACACGGCTTATCATTTCACGGATCCAAGTAAATTTGTCAATTGTTTTATGTCACTGACATTACAGTTAACTTTTTTAATATAAATGAGCCAAGTGACAAGAAATACTAATATCTGTAATAGTTACGGTGTTTAAAAAATAAAAGATATGAATAAAAGATAGGCGAGCTTCTATTACAAAAATATTCGTATAAAATTTTGTGACGAGCCCATCTGAACTTACCCTTTTACGTGACATCGTTAAGATGTTATCCCTTTACTGAGTGGGGACTAATCTGTGGTTGGGAGAACTACAATGGAATGACGAATAATGGGACATTTTTTTAATTTTATAAGATTGAAGTACCACGAATGCAACGGCTGTCTCAAGTGACAAATCGAGGTATCTACCACGTAAAAGAATTATTTTTGATTCCCTACTTGAAAGAGAAAAAGGAATATCCAAAGTTGCAAGTTAAATCTATTTGGTGATTAAAACGTGAATATTTAAATAATTTATGAACATATTCATACAAAGCTTACAGAAAATAGGTAACTACAGATGCGTTGTCATTTCTGAGTAAAAGGATGAATGTCTCGCGTTCTGAAATTATGCTCCCTCTCTATATCCTTAATACCGGAATACAAAAGATAAACTCTGCCGTTTGGTGATAGAAATGGGGTGATACCTTCACAGAAAGACTTCTATGCTGCTCTTAGTGCTGTTGATTAAAGCTGCTTTAGCCCACGGTCATTTGTTTTATTGCGAGTAAGCGATGCCGCCAATGTTATCCCCTTATACAAAACGTAGTCCAAAACTATCCAATGCGACCGCAGCGACATCAGATTTAAAACCAACAGCTCTGTGTTTCCCAAAGCACAGGGGTGAAACACCAGCAACTTCTTGACTGAGGACTGCTATTAAGAAATTCTTGGCGGGACAAATCAAAAAATTCTTTTGAAAAAAAAACTAACAATTACCCGGGATTACACACCAAGATCTTATGATCAGCAGTTACATTTACGATCACTATACAAACAAGGCAGTCAATCAAATTCTACCGCTACCACAGTAAACAACTTAACTATTAAATTATACCTATCTAATCTTATTAACGTCTATATATATATATATATAATATGGAAAATCAATATACCTATAAGAAATAAAATGATATAGTAGAAGATTGTACTTTATAAAGCGACTAGTTGCCGTGTTTGTACTTTGTATACAAATACCACACACGGCTGATATAGAGAGTCGGCTTCTTAACCTCAAAACTGCTTGAGATGTGCCCGAAGCTAATTTAAGTAGCATTGTGAACCTCACAAGAGGTGCGTCTGAATAAGATTATCATGAGCCTAAACCCGTTGGGAGTCATTGGTCATAAATCATAGCCCATAAAACTCGCCTGACAATAACCTCTTTCTTTCACAACGCTTCCTAGACGAAATTAAATTACACAGGAAATTTAACTCTAGTCTTTAGATTATATGGTTCATAATAAGGGTGAACTTGTTGGTATGAATCACGTGACGGTGCGAGAGGAGCATCGTTAAAGTGACAGGCGAACTTAATATTCCATTTGATCGGACCGATTGTTGGTATTGTATTTACTGTCGATTTTTAGAAAGCGAAAAAGAACGATTGGAACTAAATAGCATGAACTGTGTCCAAAAACGCAGGGTCGGGAGCAAACATCAATCATACGATACCTTTTTAATTTTTTTTGAAATAATTAACACTATACAAGCGTAGATGATCAATGGGCAATATGCGATTACATATAATATGAGAATAAAATAAAATGATTGATTTAAAAAAAATATTTAATAATAGATGCATACGTTATAAACCTATTCAAGTTTCTGTTTTACACAACTGCTTCTAATTTGAAAACTTGTGATTATGAATTACTTTACATTACTGACCTCGCATTCCTATTAACTATCATATACTATAACGTAATATGAAACGCAACTTTCAATGTGAGGTATATCAAGACGCTTTCTGATAACTCTACAGCGGTAATTCTTTTTATTGCTGTGCATTTAATGTTCCGAATAAATTGGAATTCGTGTACGTTATTGTGGCTGAGGGAATTAGATCCGATGCATTCAAAACTCCGACTATCCTATTGAGACCTCTCGGAAGGGAACTGGATCTGATAAGGCAGATCGACGATAGGGCCCCTTTTTCTTTGCGCGACACCTTTGTCATGACAAAGGGGCTGTTTGGCCTCAACTATGGCATCTGAATGGGCTCGCAATAACGCGTCCTGGCCCAAAGCTCGAATCCCGCGAGATCGGTCGCAGATATACTTTTCTCTCCAAAGATTTATTAATCTTTCTCGTTCGCTGGAACAATGAGCGGTTTCGGTAGACACCTGGTACTTTTTTCTCATCTTTCGGGTTTGTTTGGATCTTACATTCAGTTTTTGCATGTTTAAGTGTGTCGAGTGATTGACATTGAAGAGTGCAAATAAATATTGCATATATTGTATTAACTCTACGTTTACAATATTACACATATGGATTTCTTGAACTTGTACGTATATTTTATGTCTAATGTCTAATCTATTCATTATTTTATTCTGTTGGCGGAAAGATTTTAAATATCACTCGTAATACAGTAACAGATCAAGTTACGTGTTTAAATTGTCTAGATCGCGTGAGATGGGGCAGGTAATATAAATTATGTTTGTTATCTTGACATCGCCGAGGTATTCTGGGCAGAAATTCTTACACGTCCTTTCGCTGAAACTCAACGCTTTATAAGTTTTAAGGTAATATTATATACTACAATGGATGGCGGAAATCTCAAAATTATAACAAAATTATATTTAATTAATTAGCAATGAAAATAATTTATTTTTTAATAAAATTAAATCAAAAGTGTTTAAAATAATATATTTTACAATACGCGCAATAGTTTAATAGCCAAGTGCCGTAGTTGCAAGAAAAATATAATGGGTATTTTATTTAGTCGACAATGAAGTCAGCTGCAACGATTGTTGATGTCATATAGCGATAAAACACCCGCATTTTGGCAAATAAACCACAGCGGGATGCCGTCACAATATTTTAGGGTCTATAACTGTATCTGTGCGGTCAGATGACACTTTTTGTAGTTTATGAAATTAAAAATTATGAAGAACTGTTTAATGTCAACGTTTCTATTAAACAAAAACAGTTTCATATTTGGGAAATGAATAATAATAAAGTGATAACTAGAGCAAAGCGAAAAACACAACTTTAAAAATTTACGGGTTATAAACCATATCACATCTTAAGCGTAAGCTTAAAAGATCTCACTATTCTCAGATTGCCATATTCGATATTTATTATATTTGCGAATGAGAGTATTAATCAAAAATAGAGTAAAGGTAAACTTGTCACATACAATATCAGTAACATGGAGAAAATCAAAATATTTTGAGTTCTAAAAACTTAAAGATGCTGACATTAGACATAGCCATAGCCTTGCAACTTATAGGTATACACTATATTTATATACTTTACAAAGTTAAGAGGAAGACTCAAAAGGAATGCTGATAAGAGAAATAATATACATGTATACCCTTGAAGGATATATAAATAACAAAATATAAGCCCACATACTTTGTTTTTTCTGCAACCAAAAATATTCTAGAATATCGTAAATATTTAGCTTAATAATTTGAAGTTTCTAAATTTGATATATATTGTTTAAAAATTATATTTAAAATCATGTTATTTTCTATTTATATTAATAGACATTAGACGGCTATAATAAAGGCGACAAACGCCCAGTATTCCCATATGATTCTTTACTTACTATAAATTATGTCCCACAAAGTTTTATTATGTTTTAATCACTCCCCTTATGTTCAAAGCACAACATAAAGGCAAATGTGGAGAAACACAGTTTACGAGAAAAAAACTTCGGTTTAGCCCTCAAACTTAGTCTTTTGTGCATGTGTATTGAACCGCCCTTCTGTGAATTTACTGTCGTGGAATGATACGATGTCTTTATGTTATGCTTCCATTGTGAAGCACTTATCTGATCTTTTCTTGTGTCACTTTAATGGCTGACCTAACCGCATGCTATATTTTGTTAGAATATATGTGATCTCTGTTTTGATGTATCCAGTTTTACGTGACAGCTTTTTAAAAATTTAAGATGCGATTTTGTTAGAACCATAGTCTTAGAATATACTGTATATTCCAAGTCTATGATTAGAACCGATAGAATAAATTTTATTTATGAATAAATTTAAATTAGTTTTCATACTAGCTGTATTTGACATCCGTTGCGTCCGAAAACTTTGCGAGCGCATACAAAACAATTAAACAAAGGAATGCATATAAGAAAAACAAAGAGCCATAATTTACTCATATTCTACTAAATTTCTTCGGTTTGCAGGCAAATCGAGTTCGATCCCAGCCAGCACTAAGCACTAAACACATACCATTACCACATGCTAGGCGGTGAAGAAACACATCGTGAGGAAAACTGTATGCCCGAAAAAAAATTTGGGGTACATGTAAACTGCACTGACATGCACTAGAGCAGCGCAGGGTTATCCTTATTGCCTTAACACCCTCTCAGCACTGACAAGGATTCTGCGCCTAGCGGTAAAACTTAAAGGCCAGTACGTAATTTACTTTACTGAAATCTAGCGTTATAAAACAATGTAATACCGACATCACTTTTATTATAATATTTACTGAAAATTATATAAATTTAATGATGTCAATGAACTATGAATGTGCTCGTGTATTGCATATACGTGTACATTCATAGTTCATATATACATAGGACTTCTTTCTGCCTATAAGTCCGTCTGAGTCTGAGTACGTTCCACCACCCATTAACTATATCTACCGCCAAATAAAAGTGCAACATCTTTTCTTAGACCTGAAGGGTATTTTAACATTAAAGCCTACTCAAATCCACTGCAGAACATAGGCCTCGGTATAGAATGCCTCTTAGGGCTTTTCCATAGTGGGCACGCTTGCTGGGTCAATTGCAACAAAAGGGTATTTAATGCAAATTTTATTCATTTCATTTCCTTTTAGCTTCCTTAATTTTTATACAGAATAAGGATGTACCTGCAACTGGGCAAAACACAGTGGTAAATGGATGCTATTAAGAATCAAAATACACGTGCGTTGTCACCCTTTAGGACTAAGATGGAATGCCACGTTTCCCGTGGAAAGGGTCTTCGGTTATCTACACTCACTATATGCAACAGAACAGCCTCAAACTGCTATTTTACGCTGGTATTCTGTGAGATCGTGGTCCTACCACTGTCGAGCCATGCCATTCATGCTACTACTAATACAGCTGTAGTGTGGCTCAACCAAGTCTAAAGTTAAAATTTATTTGAGTTGGTTGTATGTGTTCACGGGCTGTGCAGTAGCCAGGATCAAAGGATTATATATAAAATGACCGTGAAGTTGTGGTGTATAAATATCCACTACCTCATATAAACCTGTAGATATCGTAAGACGTGGCAAAGGGATACAAATCTGGAGATGGTCAGTAGCGTCTTCATAATTACAACTGAAATAAAAATAAACCTTTGTGGACTTTGGTAGGTTAATAAACATGTTATGTAACGAAAATTGTTTGAATATTTTACTGGTGAATACTCCGTTGAAAATCGGTTAAAAATATAAATAAATATATAACTCTCAGTGAACAAATGCTGAACAGTGATTTTGCTGTTGTTCATGAAAAATTGAAAAAGCTTTGTTACTGAGTTTTAGTGAAAGCAACTTAACGACAGGTTTCATACGACTCGTTAAGTTTTCGATTTGTTTTATCGTTAAATTGCTTCTAGTTAAAATTGAAAAAAGTTCAGAATGGAAATAAGTCTATACAAATAAAAAAATTGAAGTGGTAAGCCAATCCATAAAGGCGGTGTTTAGTGGGTAAAAGTCTCCACATAGCCACGGAGCCGGCTGCGTGGTATGCTATGAGCATTCACCGCCTCCCTCCCCCGCTTTCTGGAGGGTTGCCCATATTTGCTTCGGGCGCAAAAAAAATGACAATAATATTGTTGCTGACATGTCCATGTTAAAAGTTGAGCTGCTGCATTTGGTTGCTATAAATAAGCCAGCTAGACCAAAATACATATTGGACGAAATGGCTCAGGAAGCCGGACGCAATGTAATGTGCCTTCCACCCTACCATTGTCAATACAATGCCATAGAATTGATTTGGGCGCAAACTAAAGGCAAGAATTTAAGCAAATCTTATTTATAATTTATTTCTACCTATTTTAACATTTTATCTGTTGTTACAAACCTTTATTTTAGGTTATGCGGTTCGTAAAAATACCAGCTCACCATGTAGGGTGTACTGCAAACAAAATGCTGTCATTGTTGCAAGAAGCTTGTGATAGTGTTACTGCCGCGAATAGGGGAAGTGTGGTTTACGAACAAAAAATTTGATTTTCGCTAATTGGGATAGAGACATACATATCGATGCCGTCATAGATAACCAAATTATAATAAATGCAGGGGATTTTACAGACGATGATGAGGGTGATGACGACGATGCCGACCATGAATACATCTTGATAAAAATATCATGTAATATTCTCTATCTATCTAATTAAAATTAAAAAACATTTTTATAAATTTTAATTTGATGCTAATCCTTTTTTCTGTCAATACGATTTTATGTTCGTTATAGTAATCGAAGATCAATATCGTCAAGTATCGATTATAGCGGTACTTTACTAGTACTTGATTATTGACATCTGTCAAATGGGACTTCGTAATTGGAATTGACTATAAAGCCTACATACTTAGTCGGGTCATAAGTTCTGTCAAAACCTTATTATTTAAAATTTTTGAATACAAGTTAGATGAACTTAACGTATGCGCTTGCAGAAAATAAAAAAGAAATTAATTTTTATTCATTATCATATATGGAATGGTCGAAGAAAGAAGATAGAGTAGTGGTTATCGCGTTGCACCGCTGTGGTTACGCGCCACAAGAGATTTTCAATATTCTACGAAATTTTAAAATAACCCTACGATTTGTTTTCCGCACTATCAAACGATTCACTGAAGATTCCAGCTTCGAAGACCGTAGGAGGACCAGCCGACCTCGTAAAGTTAGAACACCCGCGATCATCAAAACAGACCGTCCACTACCACCTCGAGACGGCGAGGCCGGCTCTGCTCTTTCTGACCGAGACGCAGGTATCCTCTCCAGCTGATTTCTCGTATCTCTCCTACCCGTGGTACAAACTGGAACACTCCTTTGTGCCTCGGGCTGGAGTTTGCGTTTACGTCAGAGAGGACATCTGTTCTCGACGCCTCGGCAGACTTGAAGGTTTGGACCAGTCCATCCTTTGGCTACGCGTAAACAGTGACGATCATCCGCGCATCTACGGGTGCCTCTATAGGTCCCATAGCGGTAATGCCGAAACAGACCGACTCTTTGACCACGTTCAAATAGCTACAGATTCGTTGCTACAGCAGATACCCTCCGCAGAGATCGTGATCCTCGGCGACTTTAACGCCTATCACTCCGAATGGCTTGGTACACGTTTAACCGATCATGCGGAGAGATCTGTTCATGATTTTGCCTTGGCATATGGTCTGACACAACTGGTTACTTCGCCTACGCGGATTTCAGATGTGGAGAATCATGCACCTTCCCTGTTGGACCTTCTCCTGACCTCTCACTCGGACGGATATCAGATTTCCGTCGACGCCCCTTTAGGCTCCTGGGACCATTGTCTTGTCCGGAGTGTGAATCTCGCTCACGCTGAAATCGCAGTTGCATTCTGCAGGCTGCCACCGTGTTTGTTAATATAGGTCAGCCGATTGGAATGGGATGCGGTCTTTTTTTGCATCCTACCCTTGGGGGTGTGTTTGCTTCTCGCCGGACGATCTCAACGTTGTTGCGGATTCTGTCGCTGATGTGGTACTTCAGGGTATGGAACTTTTTATTTCTTCCTCTGTGGTGGAGGTTCCAATGGAGGCAAATCTCAGCCATGGTTTGGTCGCTCCTGTAAAATAGCATCATGCTATAAGCAGGAGTGCTACCAAGCCTGGCCCTACGCATCAGCGTCCTGGGATGTAAACACCAGCGCTCTAAAAAAGAAGTATAATTCCGCCTCTAGGTCCTTCAAAAGAGTCGTTGTCAAGGCAAAGCCAGAGCACATAGGCAGAATTGGCGAGAAACTAGTTCGCCTTCCTTCTGGAACCCATGCATTCTGGTCTCTCGCCAAGGCTGTCCAGGGGAATTTCTGTCAGCCGTCTCTTCCATCTCTGCACAGAGAGGACGACTCACTGGCCCATACCGCTAAGAAGAAAGCCGATCTTCTAGGCTCTTTCATTGCGTCCAACACGACTCTCGATGACGCCGCCGACCATCCCGCGGTGTGAGTGCTCCATGCCGGAAGTGCAGTTCACACAGCGCTCGGTTCGCAAAGCACTCCTCTCCCTGGAAATCCACAAGTCAAGTGGGCCTGACGGAATCCACACAATTGTGCTGAGGACGTGTGCTCGTGGCATGGGTTTTAACGCGTTTTTTCCGGTACTCCCCTAGGCGTAGTCCCAAAATCGTGAAAGACGGCTTTCGTCCACCCGATCCCTAAAAAAGGCGACCGCTTAGACCCGTCCAACTACCGGCCTATCGCCATCATCTCCTTGTTCTCCAAAACAATGGAGTCCATTGTAAGCTGCCAGCTCATGAGGTACCTTGAGGATCACCAGCTGATTAGTGACCGCCAATACGGTTTTTGCCGTGCTCGGTCAGCTGGTGATCTTCTAGTCTACCTAACTCACAGATGGGTGGAGGCAGTAGAGTCCAAGGGGGAGGTATTGGCCGTTAGTTTGGACATTGCAAAGGCCTTCGATCGGGTTTGGCACAAAGTGCTTCTTTCGAAGTTCCCTTCCTAACGGCTTCCCGAGAAATTGTGCGATTGCATCACCAGCTTTCTTGCAGATCGGAGCATCAAGGTCGTTGTAGACGGTGCAAGCTCCGATTGCAAGCCTATTAATGCTGGTGTTCCACAAGGCTGCATGCTATCGCCAACGCTATTTCTTCTGCATATCAATGATATGTTGCAAACCCGCAACATTCATTGCTATGCAGATGACAGCACTGGTAATGCTCTTTACACCGGCCGAGCCAATATTTCTCGGGAAAACGTCTCCGAGTGCCGGGACAAACTTGTGTCTGAAGTCGAGTCTTTACTGAACAGACTCTCGGATTGAGGGCGACTAAATCTAGTCCAGTTTAACCCCCAGAAGACACAAGTTTGCGCGTTAACCGCTAAAAAGAACCCCTTTGTCGTATCTCCTCAGTTTCAAGGCACTCCCCTTAGTTTACTCCCCTTATATGTAGCAGCATTTGGAGGGGAAAGTCTGCGCTAAACCTCGTCAGAATTTGGAATCACTCCGAGCATCTTTGGCTTAAGCAGCGGCAGAAATAGATATGAGTGTGGTGCGTGCTGCAATTGATGATTAGCCGCGTCGATTAAGGGTCAAAATAGGGGAGGGCGTTTTGAATAATGCAAATAAAATTATATTCAAAATAAATGACTTTTCATTTCGTATATCATTTTTATATAATTATCAAAAAGTGTATCATAAGATTCATAAAAAGTTTTTGACAGAACTTATGACCTTAGTTAAGTTGACTTTAAAGTATTGCCTCAAAAACCGGTAATAATATCAAATGGATTAAGTGCTCGTTTGCTAAATGTGCTCTTAATACGCATAAACATTATTACACATATTTTAATATGTTAACCTATGCTGACTAAAATACCTACGGGCGGTGGGAAGCAATGTCAAAGACTTGTTAATTTCTTTATTAGTGAATTACAAAAAAATTATCGTGAAATATTATTATATTTAACACAATAAGGTAGTTTAAACCTAGGCATTTTAACATAAAAATGTGCCAGAGGTTAATATCAAAGCATTCTCTACGAACCATAATCAAGTGCTGCTTAAATGGTGTATCATTAAGCTAGTACAATGCACAAGTAATTATATAGATTGGTTCGTTAAAGTTATAACTTCTAATCGAAATGGCATGTTAAAAATAATGAAAGCACCTTAATTAAAAAAGAATTAAAAAATACTAGGCACAAAATTTTATTCCAACTCGATGTCGACTTGTGCTGAATTATCAATAGTGAATTGAACTGCTGATTTACGACGTACTTAACTATAAAAGGTAGAATTGCACGTCTAAGATATTTTAAGGATACGTGAAGTCATTTACGGAATGGACTATTTCCTTTATAATAACTCGCTTAAATATAAAGCTGAGTTGGAGGTCTGTGACTAATAAAATATAGGATGTTATTCTACTTAAGATTATTTTAAGCAACACAAATGTAGAAACCTTTAATTTAATAATCCAAATTAAGCTTGTACGGATAAAATTAATTAAGCATTTTTTATGACCATATATTTGTTGATTTTACGCTTATTTATGACAGTAAATGTATTTTACTACTTTATGTATTACGATTATATCTAGTAATATTCTTTTAGTTTATTATGTAGTAAAAGGCATGTAAACACATCATCTACTCTAAAGTTAGATCAGCTCTTTAAATTGAAAACAAAAATATCAAACAACAAGGCCAGAATAGCCAACATTAAATAAAATTTCAACTCTGTCAAAGAATCATCTCTTCAGCACTAAAACACTCAACAGAAATACAATATACTTCAAGAAATACTTACAGTAAGACCAGAAATCACCCCTGATATCAAACTAAAGGATAAAAGACACTATTATCAGAGAAAACAATCAAACTCCTAGAGGAAAGGTTCAAATTAATTAATACATTAAACAAAACGAAAATCATCAGGAAGCAAAAAAGCAAATTGAGCAAAGAATTAAAAACCAAATGAGTAAATATAGAGAACATTCTAGACTTGAGAGTTTTGAAAAACACATTAACAAGACTGGAGGTATAAAAAGGCTCTTAAATGTTTATCAAACAAAAAACTGGATATCGAATCTAAAAGACCGTCACTGCAAGACAAAGACCACAAAGACTAGATATATCATCAATAGCTTCAAACTTCTACGAAAACTTATATTACAGCAAGAGACAAATACCGATTTAAACAAAAACAACAGTGTACCACCCGTATTAGTAGAAGAAATAAATAAGGCAATCGAAATACATAAGAAAGATAAAGCTCTTGGTTCCGACGAGATCAACAAGCAATTGCTTTTAGACTGCCAAAACTACATTGCGCCATTACTAAAACACATTTTCAATGATATACTATACACCAAAAATATTCCCACACTAAACATGCTCGTAGACTTGGAAAGGGAAAGTTGCATGGTAGGTTTAACAATGAAAACTTCTAAAAAAAAGGTCGACAAGAATGAAATGAACAGCTCTAGTCTTAAAGAAGCAGCATTAGTTATTAGTCTAACGTCAAGAACTTACGAAATTTTCGCAAAATAATTCTATCCGAATAACTAGAAATCTAGACAAAAATCAGCCCACAGATGAAGCCGGCTTGAGGACAGGATATTCAATGTTAGATTATAGGCATGTTGTAAGGCCAATTCTTATAAAGAATTCAATGTACCATTCTATTCCTGCTTTATCCATTATAACAAGACATTCGACTCAATAGAATACGAAAACATCTGGCATTTTCTGAAGAACCTAGGTGTCGAGCATAAGTGCACTGGAATTCTAAAAAATGTTTACACTATCAGTAATGCTAGGATGAAATTTGAAAAAGAGGGAAATGAAATGAAAATAAATACAGGTGCAGATCAAGGAGACTCGTTGTCCACTCAATAATTTACAGCTGTCCTAGAAAAATTTTTCTCAAGCTAAAATGAGAATAGTATCGACTAAATACAAATGAAGAAAAACAAACTCACCTGCGCTTCATTGACGTTATTATATTATTCGCCACAACAAAGACCATCTACTATACATGCTCGTAGACTTGGAAAGGGAAAGTTGCATGGTAGGTTTAACAATAAATACTTCTAAAACCAAAGCCATGACCAATACACATGAAAACACTATCGTCATAAATAGCAAGCCGATTGAGTATGTGAAAGAGTACAATTTATTTAGGGCAACAAATCTCAATCACCGACATTTAATGTCAAAGGAAATAGATAGTAGAATTATAAAATCATGAAAATGTTATTAGCATCTAAAAGAAGTAATAAAGAGAAATGAAAGTGCAATTCAATAAACTAGAAACCTGTCAGACAGCAATGGGGAGAAGCTATCTGAACGTAAGAAATCGGATAGAATAAGGAACAAAATTATTAGGACACCGACCAAAATAGAAAATGTAACAACGAGAATAAAAAAACTCAAGTAGAAACGGACAGGAACTATTAAAGGCATTATTACTCATGGTACCTTAGAAATAGAAAAAGAAATCGTGATAGACTGAATAGTTTCGAAGATGGGAAGACGAAATAATGGCCACAAACGGAAAAACATGGACAAAGAAAGCGATGAACAGAACACAGTGGAAAGAAATGGAGGAGGCCTTCGCCAAAGTTGGGCTAACAGACCAAGTTTTTGGTATCATCGGCTTAAAAGAGTCGTGAATCTAGGATATTTATAAAAAATGTGTCTGAATAAAGACTTATTATTATTATTATAACTAAACTTAAACTAACGTGTCTCGTTGTTTGTCCGCGATTTTGATGGACTAATAAACTACTTAACCGATTTTAATCAAATTTGCACACCGTGTGCAGTTTGATTCAACTTGAGAGATAGGATAGTTTTCTGCCCATGAGTGACCCACAAATTTTTTTTTGCGAATTAAAGAACTTTTAATAGGACATGACAAAGGGTCGTCGAAAAGGGCAGAACAATGTCTGCCTTGCAAGCTAGTATATAAATAAATATAATAAATCGTATGCAAGTTTCAACCGTATCTTTGAGGCAAATAACATAATACATTATGTTGCTGATATACAATATATTTATGAATATTTTATTTAAAGAATAAGTATGACAAACGCGCACACATTCCACCTGATGGTAAGTAAATGCTGTTGCCCATAGACGATTGCGTCTATCCTCGATTAAAAATCGTCATTCAGATACGCTGTCACCTCTAAACAATAAAGTGAATTGCCTAATTACCAGTAAAAAGAGTTCTCTCAAAGAAAGCACACTTAATCACAATTCCCTTGTTCGAGCTCTTTGTATGCCCGTTTGTAGCCTCACTTCTAGAAAAAATCTAGACCTGAAACTATAAAAAAGTTGTCAGGCATGAAACCCAGCGCATGCCACAGCTTATGTTGTGTTATTATTGTTGTTTATTTTTACAATTACTGAATACTCAGATCTTAAACTTTAAGCGTAACTTCAAACACGGGTCCCATGCCATCAACATGTTGTATGTCATACAGCAGAATATACCCACTAATACATATTGGAGTAGAAGGATGGACTATTTTTTCATAACCCTCTCCAAAATAAGACTTGTAGCAAACAATGGATCATATATAGGCTGGTATAACAATAACATAACGGAAGTTTCTCCAAAGGCGTAATTGCAAAGGGAAGAAGAACAAAATTTTATAAATATTCAATGAGAACACATTCGACAGATTATTCTATCCTATCGCGTAATTAAGAGTGAAGGCTTTTAAGCTGCAGATAGAAACCGGCTCGAATTTCGTTGCTTAACTATCATCCTATTGAATGGTTAATATAGAATTTAAATGCTCTGTTTAAACTACGTTTATCTATTTTATGTTTGAGCAGGCATTTCGTTAAGAACTATTTGAGTTCGGTAGCATAGTTCAACGGTGTTTACGTAATAATGGAATTTAGGTCAGAGATTTTAATGAGACATTTCTATGTGAATGTATTGTAATACAATTAACGACGACATAAGCTGATGTTTAACTCTTGTAAGATTGAAACCGCTTCCAGTATGTGATTAATAGTGTTCCTTATTTAAAAATTTGAATTAAATAAAAAGTCCTATATAAAAGCAAAGAAAAAAATATAAAAATTAGCGTCTTCCTTAAAATAACTAGAAAATAAAAACTATGGTTGCCAATCCGCCCGCCAAGAATGGCAACTATGAAAAATATCACCCTTATGCGTTAATTTATGAGAGGCTTATGTTCATTAGTATGACTCATATGAGTGAATCCCCGGATGGTTCAAAAATTAAGTTGGTTGGTAATTGGCGTTGTTGTAGAGATCCAAAAATCACCCGTGCAAAGCGACAAATATAAAATAGCAATTGCCATTGAAAACCCCACCAAGCGTGGAAACTATGGAAAATATTTTTTTATAGGATAGAGAACAGACGAGCACACAGTCCACCTGATGGTAAGTGGTTGCTGAGGCTCATATACATTTGCATCTGTCTTCGATTACGAATAAAAATGCAGATGCGTCACCCATGAGAACCAAGATGAAATGCCTCGTTTTCAGTAAAAAGAGTCGCCGGTTCTCTACACCCACCATACGAAACACAGCAGCATTAAGCTACTATTTTACGCTGGTATTCTGTGAGAGCGTGCTCTTTCCCCGGTCGAGCCGACCCATTCGTGCTACAACTATACTACTAATATAACTGCAGCATGGCTCTACCTATAGTATAGTACACACCCTTATGAGTCAATCCATGACAGGCCTATGTTCACTAGTGGAATTAGATAGGCTATAATAACGATTTTAAGCGTATAAAAACAACTTGGAAATCGTCGAAAATTTTATAATTTTAGATTAGAGTAAGACACTAACAGTCACTTTGTTTCATATTGCGTAAATTAAGAATGATTTTACGCCCAACAAAACTCTATATTCTATAAAACTTAAAATCATTATTTTGCATAATATATATACAATATTTTAACATGACCATGCTATGTTATGAATACTTGTTACCAGCCTAGCATGCCTTTCTAAAACATTGCAGTTAACAGAATAAAATTGAATACAATTTTGAACTTTATCTCTTAGTAATAGTGATCCAAGGAGTTAAAGTGGTAACATCGGAATAGTAGTGGTCCAAATATAAGAATTTGAATAATGTAACCTGTCTTGTCGGACGCCGAGGAGATGACTTGACATAATGCTGCGTATGAAATCTTGAACGATATGGATACCCTTATGAGATTGTAAGTATAGTGAGGATTATAATATTAAAATAATTTTTGGTTTTAATTTTAACAATAATTTCCTCCTAAAAGTATTTATTGTTTTATAATACGTATGCAATAAGTTCCAGAATCCGTAATGAAGATATCCGCAGAAACCAGAACAACGGAACATTGTTGTGAAATTCAAACAATTTGGCACTGAGACTGAATTTAGAAGACGGTCAAATTTAGATCTTGGGCACGGATATCGTTGCCTATCGTATGTAAGCATGTAGAGAATTATAATATTAAAAAAAACAATTTAAGATGTTAGGTCCACATTAATATTGTGATGAAATGAAAGCTCTCTGCGTCCCAGAAGCGCAAGAGTACAAATTATTCCTCCTACATACTTATGTAAGTGCATCTGAATCAATGAAAACACAACATTTGTTCCGCCTTTTATCCAGCAGATAAACGTATTTAAGTCACTCATTTGTGTTTTATGAACTGTGAATAGGTAGTACTCGTATGTAATGTATATAGTAGTAGTTTGTTGCGTGATTTGATTAGTGAACAGTATTTCGATAAATGCTTTGAATCAATTCAAAAGAAAAAAATATAAATATAATAAAAACAAAAACAGAACTAATAGTAATAATAAGCTAACCAAGGTGTTGTAAATATATTTTTTTATTTTATAGAATAAGGGCGACAAACGAGCACACAGCCCACGCGATGGTTAATGGATGCTGTGACACATAGATAATATCTGCATTTTACCACAATTAAGAAATTAAAAACAGAAATATTTTCACTTCTGAGGACTAAGATAACTGCCTGATTTCCAGTAAAAATTGTCTTCTGTTCTCTATATTCACCATACGAAACACAGCAGCATCAAGCTGCTATTACGCTGGTATACTGTGAGAGCGTGATCCTTCCTTCGTAGAGACAATCCATTCGTGCGAAAACTATAATGTATGTAGCCTACAGCATGGCACAAACATAATGACTTAATATTTTTTAATTTTATAAAATTGTTTTCATAAAAAAATAACTTTCTCTTCGGTACCTAAACGTAAATTTATTATTATTCAAATCGCACTAACAACGTGTCATGTATAATATACAAGTTATTTATCAAAATAATTATGTACATACAATCTTATCTTTGGTAATTTATTACAGGTGTACAACACACAATTATATATTTCTATAATACTTATTACTATACACGGGGTCAAATGAGGTCGCGAAATTACTAATACAGGTGTAGGCGTACTTTACAGGCCAATTACGCCTTAAATATAACAACGCCGTTCTTAAAACAATAAACAATATGATCGAGATCCTGAAACGGCTCCTTATGGCTAGGACTTAAATTGAACTGTTTATTAAGAATTATTTAAATAAGTGTGGGTTCAATTGGCAACTTCTCGTTGAGATTTAAAATCAGAGCACAGATTTCAAAAAATTTCGAAGGTGTAACTGCCTAATAAATATTGGAAAATTTCTTGGGTTCGGTTTTGCTCCAAGAATATAATTTTACCGGTTTGAAAGCTCTCGTTCTCGATTAAAAACACGTGTTGTTTTATTCGAATTCGGTTAATTAAAACAAGTGCATGTGTTGCTATTTTCTGAGCCACCTGCATCCATCGACTTCCTGCATGTCTTACCAGGTCGTCACTCCATCTAGTGCGGGGTCGCCCTACACTTCGCCTACCGGTACGAGGCTGCCACTCGAGAACCTTTTTTCCCCAACGGCTGTCGGTTCTTCGAGCTGTATGGCCAGCCCATTGCCACTTCAGCTTACTAACCCGTTGGGCTATGTCGATCACTCCGCTTCTACTGCGGATATCCTCGTTTCTAAGTTTATCACGCAGAGAAACTCCGAGCATAGCCCTCTCCATAGCTCGCTGAGCGACTTTGAGCGTCCTCATACGGCCAGCAGTGAAGGACAACGTCTCAGATCCGTAGGCCATCACTGGCAACACACACTGGTTGTAGTTTTCAGGTTTTGAGGTATACCCGACGAGAAGATGCGTCGTAATTTCCCGAACGCTACCCAGCCAAGTTGAATCCGTCGATTGACCTCTCGGTCGAAGCTGGACTTACCTAGTTGGACTATTTGTCCCAGGTAAACGTACTCGTCAACAACTTCGAGCATAGTGCTCCCAACAACGATCGGCATAAGTGTGACATGAACATTAAACATGATCTTTGTTTTGTCCATGTTCATCTTAAGACCTATCCGTTGGGAGGCACTATTGAGGTCATTGAGCATAGCGCTTAAGTCCTCCAGCGATTCTGCCATAAGGACTATATCATCGGTGAAATAGAAATCAAATCGAAGGTGAGTGATGTACTCGCCATTGATGTTAATACCCTATCCTTTCCAGTCCAGTAGCTTGAAAACGTCTTCCAATGCAGCGGTAAGATATAACGTCACCCAGTCTTACAGCTCTCTGCAGTTGGATAGGTTTCGTACTCTGGTTCTGTACTCGGATAGTCATCGTAGCCCTACTGTACAAACACTTCAGCATTTCGATATACCGACACCACCACCGGCACGGCACCGCTGAAGAGACTGTAGCACGGCCCAAATTTTGAAGGAATCAAAGGCTTTCTTATAGTCCACATACCCCAGTCAAAGTGGCAGATAGTTCTCTTCGGACTTCTCTACAATTTGCCAAAGGGTATGTAAGTGGTCTATGGTACTAAAGCCTTTTCGGAAACCGGCCTATTCGGGAGGCTGCAAGTCGTCGAGTCTGCGTGCGAGACAATTCGTAATGACTCTCGAAAACAGCACGTAGGCGCGGCTCAGAAGGGATATCAGTTAGTAGTTCTTCAAGAGGGTGCTGTCACCTTTCTTGAAGAACAAGACCACCGCACTTCTGCTCCACGCCTCCGGATTAGTGACACCATGGAGGTTGGAATTAAAAAGCCTCTGAAGGACTTCAAGTACTAGTTTTCTACCCGCTTTCAGAAGTTCTGCTGTAATTCCATCCTCGCCCGGGGACTTGCCGTTTTTAAGGTGCTGGAGAGCCATTCTAATCTCTTTCAGACTGAGCTCCGGGATATCATCGGAATAGTGTCGGATAAGACAATACATCTATTTATATGTTAATAAATATACGAAATGATTTTGAGGCCATATCGAAGGTGACAAGATCTCTACATACATACATAAAACGTGCATAAATACTCACGCCTGTCACCCAGAAGGGTAAGCAGAGACTACAGACTTCCGTTTGGCGCCATCCTGACACACCTCTCTCGCTCCTCCACATCCATATACTTACGCGTACATGCTCGTCGGTTAAGGGTACTCCTAATTTGTTCCGTTTTCAATATATCGCCAATTCGGTCGATAAACGTTTTCCAACGCCATTTCTGACTCTGCCGTTCACTTCTGCAACATAAATTTGCTTTGTCTCTCTTTCCTCATTCATTCTTTTTACATGACCAAACCACCGAAGCGTTCCTTTCTTTACCCTGGTCACAACACCACCCTGCAAACCACAATCACACACTTTCTCACACTGTCACACAGATTTGGCCCTAACATACTCCTTAACGACCGCATTTCTACTGCGTTTATTCTACTCTCGTGCTTTTTCTGCTACACCCAACTTTCACTTCCATACGTTAAATTAGGAACTAACGCAGCTTGTTGAATTGTCATACGTGATTTTTTGACACATTCTGACTTTCAACAATAGATTGTAGGGCTTCATTTACTTTATTTCCTTTTCCTGATCTTTCTTATCCTTATTCGATACTTACGAGACGATGTTGGGGTTTTCTTTTTTATATAAAAAAATATAGGGGTGATAGCTTTCCTCACTTTTATGGTGACACGTGCAAATAAATATAAAAAATTAAATTAAGACTGAAGTACAACAATAATATAAATTAATAAAAGCATCATGAAGTTAACTCAATGAAAGTTGTGGGTTTTCCTTGAATTTGAAAAATATAAGAATGGGGATATAGAGAAATAGGGTCGACAAACGGGCACAGAGTTCAGCTAGTAACAGTAAGTGAATACTGAGGCCCAAACACAACTACATCATCATCATCATTACAGCCCTTCACAAGTCCACTGCTGAACATAGGCCTCCCCCAAGGTATGCGACAAAGCACGGCCCTAAGCCACCTGCATCCGTCGACTTCCTGCATGTCTTACCAGGTCTTCACTCCATCTAGTGGAGGGTCGCCCTACACTTCGCCTACCGGTACGAGGCTACCAATCGAGAACCTTTTTTCCCCAACGGTTGTCGGTTCTTCGAGCTATATGGCCGGCCCATTGCCACTTCAGCTTACTAATCCGTTGGGCTATGTCGGTCACTCTGGTTCTACTGCAGATATGCTCATTTATAAGTTTATTACGCAGAGAAACCCCGAGCATAGCCCTCTCCATAGCTCGCTGAGCGACTTTGAGCGTCCTCATACGGCCAGCAGTGAAGGACCAGGTCTCAGATCCGAAAGTCATCGCTAGCAATTCGCACTGGTTGTACAATCTTGTTTTCAGATATTGAGGTATACTTGACGAGAAGATGTGTGATAATTTCGCGAACGCTGCCCAGCCGAGTTAAATCCGTCGATTGACCTCTTGGTCGAAGTTGGACTTACCTAGTCGGACTATTTGTCCCAGGTAAACGTACTCGTCAACAACTTCGAACATAGTGCTCCCAACAATTGCACCATTGAGGTCATTGAGCATAGTGCTTAAGTCCTCCAGCGATTCTGCCATAGGGATTGTCATTGTCACCTCTGAGGACTAAGATTAAATTCCATGTTTCCAGTGAGGATCTCCAATTTTCTGCTTTCACCATACGAAACACAGAAGCATTAAGTTTTTATTTCATGCTGATATTTTATGCAAATGCGATCCTTCCACGGTCGAGCTGACCCATTCATGCTACAACCAAAATATAGTTCCAGCGTGGCTCTACCACGTACAAAAGTAAATATAATTTTAATTATTGTTAAAGTTGTAATTAATATTTTCTCTTTGTTCTTTATGGTTCGCTACTAACATAACTTAAATATTTATGGCAAGCGTAGTAGGAATAGGTACGTAATTGTTCAGCTAGAAATTTTTTTATTGAAAAATCGATTACTTCATTATTTGAAACATCACCAGAGTTACATAATTTTACATATGTAATTATGTAATATATTATAATGTTACATATACCTAATTGTTTTATGCGAAACTGTAAGATAAGCTACAACATATATTACTTGTAATTATTAACTTTACTAATTGATTACGAATAATAAAACTATAAGTGACGACGAAGAAATAACAAAGAAACATATCTGAAAGCAATGTACATGAAACAAACTAGATGTCCAATCTAGTCGCACATCCTTAGCAGCTGTATACGTGGTTATTGTTCTCAGTGGATTGGATTGTATTGTCTCATCGATTGGGCCTATTTATAGATGAACAACGTTGTTCCAACACTTGTATTTGTGGTACAATAAGAATTTTAATTAAATAAAACTGAAGATAAAATAAATAATAACTGAAGATAAAATTAGATTATAAAGTGTAAAAATATCACTGATTTGGAATACGAATACGGATAGATAGTACGCGTTTAGTTATTAGCTTGTGTCGAAGAGATAAAATGTATTCCGAATATTACTTTTTTTTAAATACGAAAGTGGCGAGAGAATTTCCTTAAATTATGGTTTAAGTTAATAAATAAGTTATATTTTTTCATTAAAATTGACTGTCGCTGAAAGCTTATAAATTAATTTACGCCAAGAAAGTGTATAATTGCATGTTAGACTGCGTAACATGTGAGTATTCGACACATGGCAGACATGGGTGGGTCCAAGAAGATTTGTAGTTGACAAGTGAAATAAAGTATGCCACTTATTGTGTTTATTGTTGTTTCAAAATGTTACATTGTTAAGAAAGTATTTACATAGTCGAATATCTAAAACTCGTTTAAAAACATGAGGAAAGTTCATACAGCGTTAAATCTCTTTCACCTCAATGAAATCGATTTAATTTCAATAAATATAATAGAAATAAAATAATATCACAAATAAAGCTATTTTATATTATCCTGTACGGTAAGATATTTCATATTTTATTGCTTTCTTTGGTTCTTTTTAGTTTTAAAGTATTAAAGCTTTTTTATTTTTTTAAATTATGTATTTATACCTATTAAATACACTATTACCCATTAAATACATTAAAGACAATATTACAAATAGTGCCATAAAAAATGTAATGTAAAATGATGTAAAATGTAAGCTAGGAAATTCGTTATCCCTATTCATTATAGATTTGTGATATTTTTATAGACATATATAATTCTTCTCTTCTGTACGTGTGTTTGTTACTGAAATCCTGATGAGTGGCTGGACCGATTTTGATGAAAATTTTTCTATGTGTTTGAGTGAGTCACTTGATGGTCCGCTCGGAAGAAAAGTCAGTATCAAAACAGGCTGTGAGATATTCTATTTTTGTCCTCAAGAATGACAACGGATACACACACTTCATTAAGTTGAAATTAGTAATATATATATATATATATATATATATATATATGTGTGTTTCTGCAGCGCGTCATATACGTATGAGGTCGACCACTTGTTATCTGGTTTGTTTGAGTACTCTTTTATTATGTTTTAAGGACATGACATAACATAAACTCTCGCGCCTATCACGCAGAGGGGAAGGCAGAGACTATAAAGACTTCCTTGATATGATCCTGACACAACTCTCAGGTTTCTTTCACATCCATATCCTACACATAGGTGCTCATCGTTTAAGAGTACTCTTAACTTGGCCCATCTTCAATATATTGCCAATTAGGTTGTTTTTGTTTTTTATGTTAAATAGCAATTTTAACATTCAATAAAAATATTTTCCTTTGTATAAGTCAAGGTTGTTAATTTGCAATACATTGTTTACAATTAGGTATATATCCGCTTGTTCATCGAACGCCGATAAAGCAATCAATTGGTTCATTTTTTTGCTTTTTGCCATCTGGATTTTCATTTACAAACGTGTTTGTTTCAGGTTTGGAAAGAAATATATTTTTAATCAAATTATACTACAAAAAAAAATAAAAAAGCAATAATTCCTAAGATACTTTATATTTTCTTTTACAGTAGTTTCTTTTCGTCGCAAAAAATTTACTACTTTAATAATAAAATTGCCTTTAGTATAACTAGCTCCTACAAAGTCTCACATACCTATCAAAGAAAGCGGCTTACCTGACTTGAGGCAATTTCGCTGTCCACTGGTTCCACGTAAAGGGAACAGTAAGCCCTCTGAAAGTCTTTGTACAGCCACTGCGATTGTAATACTGGTACAAAACTCGATAAGAATGAAAGCGTCTAGCGGTGATAGTCGTATTATCGCGAATTTTATTTTATTTAAGATTAATTTGATTAATATTCCCTTCTCGACCTTTTGTTTTTTTATTACGAAATAAGGCACAGATTAGATAATAATAATAATAATAATAAACGTTTATTTCGGACATCATGATCCATATTGTAGGTTAGTAACAATTTCTAGAGCTTATAACTAATGTTAGTAATTGACAATTGAAACATAACACATATAACATAAAACAAGGACAAACAGAAAAACCACACAAACAAATATGGAACCCGGCCCCGCCTGCAAGATGACTACTTGACTGCGTGCAGCCGTATCCATCGAGCAAGCATCGGCGAGTCCCAACGGTCTGCCAAAGCACACAAGATACTGTTGGGGCTGTCGCGAAAGCGCCTAAGGTGTGAAGCGCAACGTTTACGCATTATGGCGGTGAAACCATCCACGTGAGCCTCCGCAAACATAGCAGAAGCGCTACAGAAACGCGGCAGCCCCATCAATACCCGGAACGCGTTATTGTATTGTACGCGAGGATCACTGTATGCCCTCTGCGTAAAGTTAACCCACAGACTGCACGTATAAAATGACTGACAGTAAGCCTTGAAAAGCATAATCTTTGCTTCGTTAGTACATTTAGCAAATCTGCGGGCCAACATATTACAGCGGACAGACAGCGATCTCCGCTCCCTCTCAATATCCTGGTTGTCTTTCAGGTCATCTGTGATCCAGTGGCCCAGGTACTTAAAGGTCTTAACTTTTTTCAAAGGGGTTCCACAGAGCTTAAAAAGTGACACATTAGTGTATCGCTTGTGGTCCAAATTGAACATCATGAATTCGCTCTTAACAGCATTATATTTGAGCCCCTGGGCCACAGCATAAGATTCGCATATAGTTAACATTTTCTTTAAGGCTGCACTTGATGGACTCAGCAACACCATATCATCTTCATAACTTATGTTATTAATACAAACTCCGTCTATGTGGCAACCGATACCGGTACTGCTGAGCTCATCAAGGAGCCTATTCATATATAAGTTAAAGAGCATAGGAGAGCTTAAACCACCTTGCCTCACGCCGTATTCTAATCTGTATTCTTCTGAGAGCGAGCCAGCCCATCTGATATTGTTCTTTTGGTTGCTATATCAGTGCTGAAAGAGCAATACAACTTCTTCGAGCAGGCTAGTCTCAGATCTCATCTTATCCCACATGCGTTAGTAAGCTACTAAGTCAAACGCCTTTGATAGGTCCAGGTAGCAAACATACACAGGTGTCTTCACACAGGTGTAAAAAATACACTACGCTTCAGACTACCTGCCTCAGCATTAGACACCAGCGGCTCTGCCGGTCCCAGTGGTGATTCCACTCTAAAGTATTCTCTGAACACCTTAGCAATATCACTAGGATCACAAGCTCCCGAAACACTCACGGGAAGGCTCAACTTATGATTCATTTTATTGGTGGTTTTCCAAAACTGACTGAAGTTCTTTCTTTTATGGTGTTCATCTATTATGTCCATTTTTATTTGTGTCTGATTATTTTGACACCATTTTAATTTAGCTTTAAAAATGCGTCTCGATTCACACATTTCATTATATGCGTGACCAGGGCCGGGTCTGCCATGTAGTGACCAACTTTGAAAACAACGTCGAGCCCTCCCATGAGCCTCGCGAACGTGTTTGTTCCAACCAGGTAAGTATTTACCTTTCCGCCCCGTCCTAATACTATACCCACAGATAGCTGCCTCCAAAAGTATACACACAATATGTTCATACAATCTGTCAAGCGCTATTTTGTGTTGATGGTTACTACACATACTATCGCAACAATCCGAAAATTCTGCTGGAAAATCTATTAATTTGAAACTGGAGTTACATTCATTATAATATTCACCAATTTCATCATTATCACGCTCTCCCCATATGATTTTATTAATACAATTATTTGACTGAGCTAATTTTGGTGTTACAATATTGAAATTACACTCCATCAATACAGGAAAGTGATCGGACCAGTACGTGTCGTAAAGAACACATGCAGAAAGTATAGTAGGCCTCCCCGCGGTCGTGACCACAACATGGTCCAGCCACCTTAAACTACCATGCGCTTCGCTCACAAAAGTATAGATATCCGATGGCAACAAGTAATAGAAATAATAGTTGCTACATAAATAAGGGTGACAAACGAGCATACAGCGCACTTTATTGTAATTGGATGCTACGTCCCGTAGATGCAGTTGCGTTGCCTGACTGAAATAGAATGCCGCGTTTCCTGTAAAAAAGGTCTCTGGTTCTGTAACTTCCAGCTATTTTTGTTCATTACAACCAGCACCACTGAGTTGCTGCTGCTATTTTACACTGGTATTCTATGAGTAGGAGTTGAGTGGTCTTTTCACGGTCGAGACGAATCACTCGTCCTACAACTATAATATAGCTTTATCATGGCTTTACCACGTTCAGAAATAAAAAATATTATATTGATTGTTATATAGACTCCTATTTACTCCTATGACTCTTTTTCCCTATTTCTATAATGAGGCTAGAGTTTTTGGAAGGTGTTTTAAGGAATTCTACTAACGGTTTCTATCGACACAAGCAATGCCGGTGTAGGTCGACTCCCAGTAACAGATCGGCTTATTAATCATAAGTACTTACATACATAATATATTATGATACAATATGACAGCCTTTACACGGTTTTGTTCCTTTGAAAATTTATAAGCAATTTTATATATTTTTTTAATCTAAAGTTTCTAAGCAAGCAAAGTGCAGGACGACTCGCCACTAAGTGAAGTGACTACCTGGTAAGCTATGCAGGAATTAGATAGATAAATTTTAAGGCTTCGGATAGATGTCAGTGTAGTTATGTTCTGCTTACGCCAGGCGTAGGATACGAAGACCGGCGACACGAAGCAGCTAAAGTAATAAAACAACTAGTACTGCGCGATCGTCCATATTCCTGTCGAGATTGAGGCAATGCCTTATGATTAAGACAATTCCTTCCTATAGCAGGGTCCAGCAATGGCATTTTGGGTCTAATTGAAAAAGCTTAAGTAAGGCAAACGGCATTTTTAAAATTATTTTAAGCCAGTACTTGATTACTATCTCATCGGACATCAAGTGGTGGTGCTGCCAAAGATGGTAAAGCGTACTGACTTAGCTTAACAAAATCTTATTTACTCTGGCCTTGAAGACATCCATATTGTAATTGGATGGAAAGACAAATCCTGGCAGATTTTTCCCTCCCTTCCTGTACGCATGACGAACGATGAAGAAAAGCGATTGGTTTGAAAGTAAGTAAGGATAACGAAGTGAAAAATACAACGAACAAAAGTGAAAAATTTGAATACTAATGTGATTTTAAATGGGGAAAAACAGCCCTATCAGTTCCACTGTCTTTCTTGACACAACTTTAGACGGAAAGCATCAGTGGAGTTCCCATATATATAATCTAGCAAACACAGCTCACTAGTGCCGTGACAGCTAGATTAGTTTATTTTTAACTTATTTCAATAGCATTATCTTATGGGATTTTGCTAGGGGGAAATGCGACTGATTTAGAAACTAGTTTGTTTGGCAGAATAGGGTCATAAAAGCTATTTACAGCCTAACAACGAGAGAGTCTCTCAGAGAAAATTTTAAATAAATAAATAATTTCACCTCTCATTATATTTACGAAAAATTTATATATGTTCACAAAAAAACTAATTTTAATAAAAAGTGATTTATATTCTTCTTTTATAGGAGAAGGGTGACAAACAAGTACACAGTCTCAACCTGATGGTAAGTGGTTGCTGTGGCCAATAGACATCTACATCTAACCATGATTACGAATCAAAATGCAAGTGTGTTGTCTAAGATGGAATGCCTTCTTCGTAGTAAAAAGGGACCCGGTTATTTTACACACATCATACGAAACACAGCAGCGTTAAGACGCTGGTCTTCTGTGAGAGCGTGGTTCTTCCCCGGTCGAGCCGATCCAATCGTGCTACAACTATACTTCTAATAAACATGCAGCATGGCTCTACCACGTAAAAAACACAAGATAATGATACCAGTTTCTCGACTCCACAGAGAATAGAGCAAAGTAATTAATTTATGAGGCAATGTATACGATGTTACAACAAAGTCTCAGAAAATATACAAGGTCTCTCTATTACCAAGTTTGAATATTTTATTAAACAAAAACTCTACAAAAAGGGTTATTAGAATATAAATTAATACATGGTTGATAATAACCCCTGGGATTTGCTTCCGAGCTGTTTTTGAAATAAGTTTTGTACTTAGTTTGTACAATCTGAGTTATATTGTAAAATTTTACTTCGTAAAAAGGCCTTGTTGGGTTTCTTGCTGGTTATTCCCAGGGCAGTTTTTTTTTCAAACCAGTGGTAAAAGCAAAAAAACAGCTTTTAATATGAATTACCTGTGATCCATAATTAATAAAAAAAAATATTTCCATATGATGATATTAAATTTTAAAAAAAACATATTTTAAATATTAACCTTGGTTATTGTAGGAATATAAGTAAGATTTCGCTTATCGTTTTACGGGAAGCAATAAATTATACATTGAAGTAGTAAGGCGGACGGCACTGCGATACAAAACTATTCAATCAATGCCTGTTTTAGATTTTTAGACTAAAATGATGTGTTAGTGGGTAATATTTAGTACTACAACTTATAAGACGGTGTCAGTTGCAACAATTATTTATAATTGATTTTAATTTTTATTGATGCTAAATACTGGACGATTTTTTTACCGTCTGGAAAAGAATAGGGTGTTTCAGGTGAACGAAAGAGAAGCCTAAGGCACTGATATTTTACATTAATGTATTATGAAATTGATCTATCAATAAATACTACTAATTGGGTACGTATTATTTTAATTTCGATAGTTTTTATTTGATTTATTAATAATTACGATTTCTGTGGTTGCCCCTTTGAACACAAAATACTCTATAGCTACTGAATGGATTTTGATAAAACCCTGGATTAACATCTAAGATAATTTCTGTCTGTATCTGTTTATGCATGAATGATTTAGAATTTTTTAATTTAGTCTCACCCACTTCCAGATATGTGAATAATATAAAATTTTGCAGATGTTTTAAGAGCCGATGACTATACAATAATTTTATGACCAGGACCTACCTATTTATCATTTTGACCAGGATTATCATACAAAAAGTTTAATGCGTCTTGTTAAAATTTGTTAAACTCCTATTATTATGCCTATAGTTTAATACTTATGTATGATGAACAAGGCAATGAAAGTACATACGATTGTAAAAATTATTATGCATTGAATTACTTATTTAAAGAACTTTATTGTTTTAACCATAAAGGTTAAAAAAGGCGGACTTAATGTCAGTTTGCATTCTCTGCCAGTCAGTCAATCCATGACGTGGTAAAAATTAGTGACAGGTGACTTAAATAACTAATCATAATAAATTGTATTATTAAAAACTCTAAACCATTATCGAATCAACTTAATCACACAGAATAAACTTTGATAAATTGTGATTAAGTTAATTCGAGAATAGTTTGGGTTCACAATTACACTCTTAGTAGGTGGCGATATTGTCGAGATCCAGAAATCACCCGAGCGAAACCGTGGCAGATCGCTTGTATTATTATAAAATATTATACGTGTTCTAGCACGATAAAATAGAGATAAGTAAATATGTATATATACCACGCATACTAAAATATCAGTGAGTAGCTTTAACCACTTTTAATTATAAATAATATGATAAAATCAGTAATAGGAACCAGGTGTTTTCCAAGGGGTGATAGGTTTTTATAAGAACAATGTTTAATGACTATTCGATTCCACCTATTAAAATAATTTAGTCTGTTAAAATGTAATAGACAAACCGGAGTTGGGCATCCCGTGGCGAAACATAACGAGAAAAAAACCTGTATAATGGAGTGCTATAACAAAATGATGAAGCTATCACTTTACAACCAACATATGGTATGCATGAAAAAAGCGTTTTGTTATATGAAAGCAAAACGTTTTTTGCCAATGATGTTTATAAAATATAATTAGTTCTTGTGCGTTACGAAATATTAAAAGTAAAAAAATATATATGGTTTATTTATTGGTTGCATAATATATTTTGTAGTATATGCAGTTGTTTTTCTACTTCACCGTAGATAATTCTATATCTTTAAAGCAATAAGTAAAAATAGAATTAAGTTATGAGTCTATGAACAATGTCCAAAGTAAACAATAGAACAAAATGTGATTGATATTAAAATAACCACAGATTTTTAAGTTGGTACTTAAAATTTTGACCGTTCACGGTGCGTGCGGTAGGCGACGTTAGAGGCGTTTGTAAAATAGGAGGTTATTATGTTGTTTCAACGCGCCCACACACAACTCTACGACGTGATCCCAACGAGAAAGAAAAACAAAACACAAAGAGCAATGAAAACAAAACTGAAAATGAAAAAAAAAGACAATGTCACGTATTATTTCCGTTAAAAATTGCAACAAGTTATTTGCTTTGTACATTTTAATACACCACAAATTAAAAAAAAATAGGTGACCCTACAGGCCATCCCTTGAACTTCCCGCTAATTTCAAATGTAAAGCGTTCTAAGTTTAACCAAATTATGTTGCGAAATCTCGAAGTTATGTTAAAAATTTTTTTTTCAAATTCTTTCTCCGTCGATATCTCACGAACGAATAAACCGATTTTTATTTTCCGAAAGGCATTCGACGTCATTTTTTGAGATTAAGAGCTAATTAGTTTTTGAAATCGATCAGAAAAGCCGTTTAAAAGTTAAGACATAAAACAGTTTTTATTTTTGAGATTTCTCAAAATCTATTTAATTCTATCTAATTAGTTCATATTATCACCAAATCTATTTCACATTGAGATCTTTATAAAACCGCATCTCAATCGATCAAGACATTCAATAGTTATGAAAGGTTTACATACGTTAAATACACACACACACACACACACACACACACACACACACACACACACACACACACACACACACACACACGCACACGCACACGCACACGCACACGCACACGCACACGCACACGCACACGCGCACGCGCACGCGCACGCGCACGCGCACACGCACACGCACACGCACACGCACACGCACACACATACGCACACACATACGCACGCGCACGCGCACGCGCACGCACGCACGCACGCACGGACGGACAGAGAGAGAGAGAGAGAATTTTCTTCCTGGGATCTCAAAACGCGAGATCTGATGAAAACTCGATTTTCGAAAATCGAGGTGAAACCAATTACTTCCCTATTTTTTTTAATTTTCAATTTTCTTAGCGGGAAGTTACAAAAAACATCATTAAAAGGTCGCTTAGCTAAGAAATTTATAAAACATAAATGTCTTCGTGTTCTGCTCTCCTTTAAGGCATTCAGAAAAGTAATCTATTCTGATAAGCCAACAAGGAGGCTGCTCGTTTTTATTTTGTCATTCCCTAAGGCTTATACATATAGTATACTGTCTCGTGTAAGGTATAAGCGACAAGCGGCGAATGTAGCGGCGAATGTTTTAAAACTTTACTTCTTTTATAATAATAATATTATAATTTCTTAACTTATTTGCCTTATATTGTACAACCTCGAGCGCAAAGCTGAGATGGTGAGCTTTACTGTTCACCTATCAAGGTCACGCGACTCGCTTACATTAAATCGGGTTTATTTTTATAGCGCACTATATTACGTGATAAAAATCCCATTAAAATTAAGAGAAGATACTAATGAATAACTTTAATGATTTTTTAAGTATTGCAAAACGTCTTATTATATAAAAGTCGAATAAAATAATTTTATAGTCACCGTCTGTTAGTAATTCTCTGCAACGGAATGACTTAATTTATTTTTTATTACCTTTAGAATTATGTCTGCAGAGTTTGTTTTTTCTTTTCAAAAATGAGTTATGTATACCTTCTTGATTTTATATTGTCTTATTTTGTTATAGCTTAATTTAATTAATTACTTAACCGTATCAATAATTAACGTTCTACTAACAAATGAACGTTTAATGTGTGCTATTGGATGTTCCAAATATTTTTTGTATATGGACCATTTAATAGCATCTGTATATTGGTGCAAAATTGAAATTAAATATATTTTATGTCTTTTAAGTTTAGCATAATATTTCATTCGTCAACAGTCAATTTTTAAACTTCTAAACCTACTAATATTTCTAAATGAGGTTCTTTTTACCGCAAAAGAAATAGCAATAAAATCCCGCAGGTATATCTTTTTAGTACTTTTAAGTTAATATTACAATAGCATAATACCGGGTGGCCCTTGAAATGTAAAAAAATAATTAAAAAAAAACTAATGACATTATGAAAAAGGTTTTTATTTTGTCATAATCCATATAAAATGGAAATTATTTTTTGAAAATTGCATCATCTAAATGTAATCCGTTACGATCGCGGCACTCCTGTAAGCGACGTTTAAAATTATCCATCACTGCGCGGCAAGTAAGCTCTGTAATGTTTGCCATTTCTCTTTGGATATTTTCTTTCAGGACGTCAATTGTTCGCGGGTTGGTTTCGTACACTTTAGTCTTAAGATAACCCCATAAGAAAAAGTCCATTGGGGTCAGATCTGGACTACGTGGTGGCCAAGGAATATCTCCTCTTCGAGAGATCACTTTATTAGGGAAAAGTTGACGGACGACCGGCATAGCGACGTTAGAGGTATGGGCAGTTGCTCCATCTTGTTGAAACCAGGTCCGCGTATTGAAGCCTGGAAAATTCTGCAACTCTGGTGTAAAAAAGTCCTGGATCATAGCTACATACCGTTGTGAAGTAATAGTAAGCGCGCGGCCTCTGCCGTCCTCAAAAAAGTAAGGGCCTATAATGCCATGCGCTGACATAGCCGCCCAAACTGTCACCTTAGGGCTATGTAAGAGCTTTTGATGTTTGCGATTTGGATTTTCGCAACTACAGTAGCGACAATTTTGCTTATTGACATGGCCGTTGATGTGAAAGTGAGCCTCATCAGAGAATAACACGTTATTAAACGAAGTAAAGCGGTTCAACATTTCATTTGCGAAATTTAGTCTGTGGATAGTGTCAGTATCTTTTAATTCCTGTACTATCTGAATCTTGTACGGGTGAAGATGTAAATATTTCTTTAAAATTCGCTGTAACGATTTTCTGGGTAAGTTTAATGCACTGGAACGCTTACGAGTAGACTGGGTAGGATTTTCACGAATTGAGTGTTTCACTACATCGATGTTTTCTTCCGTCCGTGATGCCCTTGGTCGACCTGACCGTTGTTTATCCAAAGACGACCCACTCTTTTCGAACTTAATAACCCAGTTCTTAATCGTTTGAACACTGGGAATGTCTTTAAAGTTGCGTAAATTCTGATATTCTCGAAATTTACGCCGCGCAATGGTAGCCGAATCATTGTTTCGATAAAATTCGCGAACACAAAATGCACGGTCCGCACCGGTGAAACGCTCCATGGCGACTGAATTCCCAGAAACCCTCGGTACTCCCCCCGCACCGCGCGCGCCACTCATGCGCGCCTTTTGTATTTTATTCGAAATTTACATTTCTAACGACTTATGGGCCACCTTGTATAATATTTTAAAAAGAAAACAATGACGTTTGAAGCTTATCGATCCCGATACGCGGTAGAGTCACGCTGCAGCTATATTATGGTTGTAGCACAAATGGGTCGGCTCGATCAGAGAAAGATCACACTTTCACATCATACCTGCTGGGTTCCGTATGGTAATCCTTTTTACTAGAAACGCGGCATTCCATATTAGTCCTCAAGGATGACATCGCATCCGCATTTCGGTTCTTAATCGATGGTTGATATATGCACCGCGGCATGCAATTAACATCAAGTAAACTGTGTAACTGTTGGTCACACTTATTCTATACACATTCATTCAAATTACATCAAATTATTACCATACAATGTATAAAAATGCAATAACTACCCATTATACACTTTGTTTAATTTTACTTTAAACCACATCCGCAGAGGCATGACGATGCATGCACTGCCACGGCCTTAATCTCCGTACGATGTGGGCACGATAACGTTTGTGTGTTTGTGTGGTGACTCTAATAATAAAATATGAATATTAAGTTATTTTGCACATCTATAGATTCATTTCTTTCTGCAAAAAATATTTACCTTATGAACTACAATACCTTAACTACAATATTGATTAGAAATATTACAAATAAACAAGCTGTATATGTTCCACTCATACACACAATCTCTCATTCCTTAAAGGAAATGAAAGTAATAATTATGTAAACAAATAGATATTAAAACTGCCATAATTCAAATAAATTTTTATAAAAACATCACATCATAACCATTTTAATCAACTTTTGAAATGAGGAGGATTATCAATATGCCTGTATATTATATATCATAATGTTCGGGCATAACTTCTTTGCTTATAAACCGGTTTATTTTTAAATCAATTTTTATTATTTTTCATATTCTTATCTTTCCTATAATAATATATAAAAATTATTTAATACAAAGTGTCATTAACTTTTTGGTTTAAATTACATTACATTAACATTTAAATTAGAAGAAGAGCATTTTAAACTTTTATGCGGAAGTTAAATGACCTATTTTTAGTACGATAAAAGGCTGGATATAAATATTTAAGCGTATTAAAAGCATATATATAAAATATTTAACAATATATCAGCCTGTGTCAAATGTCTCTACCACCTCGCATCTTAGATGTGTGTTTTCACCACTTATCTGATACTATCAGTTTTCTAGATGGTATTATCTATATACATACTATTCGTCTTTAGATTATAAATCTAGATAGATAAAAATCTTAAAATTATAAAGCAGAATATTGGGCTAAGTAGCGCGTTTTGGTTGAGACCTGCCCCAGGTTAAACGACAGTAAAGATGTCTGAGACTGCACAATTATATACATATCTCAGTACAGTATATTATTATAACGACATTCATTCACAAAACATGAATCTGACAAAAATGACACAATAAAATCAATAATGGAATGGTTGAATCAAAATTTAATCTTACCAAAACTCATTATATTAAATTTAACAATTTGAAAACAAATAAGTTTGACATACAACGGAACCAAAATTGAATAAATGACGCAACGAAAAATGTTGGCTTAGTGATTGTGTGATAGCCTAAATAAATTTGTATATGCTTAAGGTATAGTAAAAAAGTCACTAACATAATTACATCCCTATCGGTTTATCGTGCTTTTTAGTTTCAATTCTGCGTTACATGTTAATTGTCTGGAAATAATCAACATGCAATGGTCCTCAATCAAGCAAAGGCCTATATCACTCAAAAAAGGTTTTTACGAGCACTAACTCTCAAAGCGCAATTTAATTCATGTAGACCTTTATTTAAAAAGCTTAAGTTATTGACATTGCCTTCGCTCTACATATATAAAATATGCTTGTTCGTAAAACAACACAACTATCTGCTTACTAAAGCAAAACATATATTATCTTCTCGAAGCCCTAGGTACCCTGAAAAACTTGTAACTGACATACTTTCTAGACTATCTAAGTATATTTAAAACTGTAGGTATATGTGTATCAAAATATATATTACAATTACTCAGCATATTAAAGCACTATCTTTCTCAATATTTAAAAAAGTCTCTATGAACTTCTTGCAGAAAGTGGCTTTCATAGCGTCAAAGAATTTCTAAGAAGAATTTATGACAAATTAGCCACTGTAATTTCACCAACCATTGACATTTTTATTCCATTTAATAAATATTCATAATTACCTAATGGGTAATTAAAATTAATTTAAACAAATCCCCTTTTCCATGTATCTATCAAAATTTTGTAATAAATAGCTTAATGATAAAAAACTGAATAAGCCATTGAATTAAATTTGATATCTGTATGCCTCTATATAAGCGGTGAAACATGTTTGGCCCAAATGCATGTAATAAACACCTGTATTTACCATGCTTGACGCAAATAAAAGTTTTGAATTTTGAATCTTGAAGCAGTCAGTTGAATAATTTTCTTTAAATTATTCCCCTTAAACGCAAATTTCTTGATAAAACCGTTGAACCGAAAACATGTTATCCTTTGTCAAATATTTAAAATGTTTCTAATGACTGAATTTAAAATTCATTGCTTTCTAAGGGTTGCCCTCTGTCAAGCTTGAAAAAAGGGTATAATGAGACATTTATTAACAAATTAGATCTTGCCGCATTATTGAAACAAATCAAAAGGTTGTGCCCGACTTCAAAGCGATGCGGCTTCAAGTGAAATAAATATATTACGTTTTGATCATTTGTTAAAATCGTCATCTATTTTACATTAAACTTTTTTTTAAATTTTATACTTTTTGATTTAATCATTATTTACAATAGTTTTAGCAATATAAGCGTATTTATTTTAGTAAAAATCCTCTCAGAAATGATAGAAGGCCTGGGTCCGGCAGTGAGACATAGTGCATATAGGCTTTTTTAAGCGTATTTAAGTAAAATAATAAAATAAATTGATGATATAGTAAAATATCCGTAGGTGGTGGTTAACGCTTGCTGTAAATGTAACAGAACGCGAGTCGAATCGTTACCCGCCGTTACCAATGAAATTGTTAATTGCAATTTTAAATACTGATTTACCAAGTGCTCGGCGTTGAAGGAAAACATCATGAGGAAACCCGCATGTCTGAGGAATAAAAAAATATTTCGAATACATGTGAAGTTCGCCAACAGGCATTGGGGCAGCGCGGCGGACACTTCCTTGCCCTTAAAACCCTCTCAGTAATGAGGGGAGGCCTGTGCCCAGCTGTGGGACGTATATAAACTGTAACTTTATATAGTAAAATAATAATTGAAAGCTGTAAAATATTAGATTTATTTTCAACGGTCGTATGTTCCATATCTTCCGTTCGGTCCACCAGTGTTGTGTCGTATCTGGGGTTTTAATTGTTGGCTTAGGTTATATCTGAATTTTAATCTGCGCGGAGGCTACGCCGCCTACTTCCTTCGCGGTTGCATTTTTGAAATATTATCAATAGTCTTTTCTTTTAGCTTATTTGCTTGCAGTTTCTCATTTATTTTGTATTTAGTTTTGTTGGAAAACAGACAGTGACACATTGCTTAATTATTTCAAAGTTATCATTGCCATACATCATTCAATTGTTTTCGCATTATTCTTTTCATTTGTTTTAAAGTTAATAGGTTTTAAAAGATTATTATTAAAATTAAATACTAAGAGTTTTTACTCTATCGTGGAGGCAATTAACAAACATATTTTTTTTAATTACACAACGACAAACATCCAGGCCTGGAACAATTAAATGTAATAATACGGAACGCCGGAAGCCCGGAACAATTTGAAATACTTGTTCCGGGCGGAATTTGAACCCACGGCCCCCAGTGCCGCAATTCAAGGCCACGGAGCCGTCACTATAAGTGCACACGATATAAAATATTATTGGATTAATCATTACGTTCCTTCACAAGTCCCCTGCCCCAAGGCATGCCACAAAGAACGATCCTGAGCCACCTGCATCCATCGACTTACTACGTGTCTTACCAGGTCGTCACTCCATTTAGTAGAAGAACGTCTTACACTTTACCTACTAGCACGAAGCTGTCATTCGAGGAACCCTCTTTCCTCGTATTGACCATATTCAGATTTTAAAGCCAAACACGAATTAGTGATCAGCCCATTGACGATTATAGGCTCCTCCTGGCATTTTTCATAGATGTCGAATTAATCTGTGGATGTAAAAGTTCAAAATTAATGATTAAATACTAACATAATTAAAAAAAATCCTGTGAAGAAATTCTTAACATAAATTTCCATATTTGAACTCATTCATGAATAGTAACTAAATTACTAATTCTCAAGACTGTTAATCTCTAAATGTGTATGGAAAAAAATACCTGCAGTGTTCACATTGCATAAAATATTCCAAGAAACGAGTCACTAGGCTTAAAAGTGGGAGCTTTATCGAGTGCGTTTATCGCGGAGCATTAGTTTTAAGGCTTTACAACAGACGGCGGCTCCCAAATGCATTTTAATCCCTACGTCGGATACAGCGAATTCATAAACAAAGCAAAACCGTAATTTACGCGCGCTTCGACAATATCGGTGCATCTCGTGGGAGATTATTTTTTTAATATCTGGTATATGACACTCTGTTTATAAACGTGAAAGGACCGAACGTGACCGGTATGCTAATTTATGGTCCTGGAAGATTACTTACTGAGATAAAGAAAGATTTAAACAACATTAAAGACAATGTGAATGGAAATTTAAAGGAGCAAGCGTTTTTGAAATTTCTACTTAAGAAATTAGAGTTTGTTTTGAAAAGAATATTAATGAAAAATATGTCTTGTTTACATGCTTTTATTAAATTCTTTAAGTGGATGAAAACCGAATTTAGGAACAGGAGTTTTATAACTCAGTTTTCATTAACATCGGTAACATTACTTCTTGTCACTCGCTCACTCTCCTGAGTATGAATTTATACGTTAATAAGTGAGTTATAATGATGATTGCGTAACCTTATTGCGCAAATGTAGCACTTATCTGGAAAAATATTTACTTACCTCAAAAGATATATACGTGGTAAAACCACGTTGCAGCTATATAATGTTTGCAGCAAGAAAGGGTCAGCTCGACCGAGGAAGGCCCACGCTCTCACAGAATACCAGCATGGAGAACGGGAGACCCGTTTTACTGGAATTGAGGCATTCCATCTAAGACCTCGGGGGTGACAACCCACCAGCATTTTGATTCTTGATCGAAGTTAAATGTAGATATCTATCAGCCACAGGTTCCACTTACCATCAGGTGGAATTCATGCTTAAATCTATAAAAGAGTAAACGTACTTACTGCTAAGTAAATCATTCTACACATTGAATATAAAACTAAGCAGTAAACCATAGCCTAGAGTCTCACAGTGACATATCGTACTAATATACCGTTTAGTGGCTGAGTAAAAATTTTTACTACGTTATTTCATCCCGTGGATGTCTAAAGAGTGGACAGAGGGAAAACAATCAGATTTTCCTAATAACACCTAAAAATAAAAAACTGTGGTTGCCAACCCGCTCGCAAAACGTGGCAACTATGGCAAATATCCCGTATGTAATGAAATCTAAGGGGGAGGCCTATGTTCAGTAGTGGACTTCAATAGGCTGCAACGGTAACAGTAACGGTATTACAGAACTTCACACAAAATACAGCTGAATGAATAAAATAGGTCAATCATTGCACTTAATATATTCAGTCACATTACAACTTATTTTAAGGATAACTTTTATCTCAAAATTGAAAACAGCTCTAATATATATAAAGTCTTTTGATATAAATTATAAATAAAATAAATTAAACAGTTAATTTTAGAATGGAACAAAACATGATTGTATTTTTGTTCCCTCTGTAAAGAAAATCAACAATCTAAAAAGCTAGGACAAAGTTGCTGTCCGTTACTGGATTTTAGTGGAAGAGCTGCGAATCCTCCATTCTTTATATATGTTTCATTTTGAAAAACGTTTATAACTGACTGATTTTTTTATAGAAGAGGGGGCAAACGAGCATGTGGCTCACCTGATGTTAAGTGACTACCGCCGCCCATGATCAACCGCAACACCAGGGGAATTGCAGGTGCATGGCGGCCCTTTAGAAAAGAGTAAGCTCTTTTCTTGAAGGTCCCCAGGTCGTATCGGTCCGGAAAAATCGCCGGTGGTAAATTATACCACAGAGAGGTTGTACGCGGAAGAAAACTCTTTTTGAAACGAACAGTGGTGGACCGCTAAGCATCCAGATGGTGTGGATGGTATCGGGACGTTTGCCGCGTAGTGCGTTCACGAAATTTGGCAGCCGGGATTAATCCGAACAATTCCTCAGAGCACTCTCCATGGTATATGCGAAAGAAAATACAAAGGGATGCAACATCTCTTCACAGTGCCAGTGAATCGAGCCGATCGGAAAGTACTCGGTCGTCGACGATTCGAGCCGCTCTGCGCTGGATGCGGTCAAGTGGAAGGAGCTGGTACTGGGGAGCCCCAGCCCAGAGATGGGAACAGTATTCCATGTGCGGCCGAACCTGCGCCTTGTAGTGTAGAGTTGCAGGCGGTGTGCCGGCATGAAACACTGTCCCGCTCTGCTGAGCACGCCAAGGTTTTAAGAAGCCAATTTGGCCTTCCCTTCCAAGTGACCACGAAACTGTAACGTCACTCGATATGTCGACGCCGAGGATTCCGATACTGGCTGAGGCAACAAGGGGAGTGCCTTGAAACTGAAGGGACACGACACAGGGGTTCTTTTTAGCGTTTAACGCGCAAACCAGTGTCCTCTCGGATTGGGGGCGACTAGATTTAGTATCCCCCAATCCGAGACTCTGTCCAGCAGAGACTCGACTTCAGACACAAGTTTGTCCTGGCACTCAGAGACGTTTTCCCGAGAAATATTGTCTCGGCCGGTGTAAAGAGCATCACCAGTGCTGTCATCTGCATAGCAATGAATGTTACGGGTTTGCAACATATTGTTACGAGCTTGAGGTTCGTGACAATAAAAATTGCCGATAAAATTACCTAAATTAACACTTTCATTTACTTTACACAAATTAAAGTTAAAACACTAATAGTTAAACACACTAATTCACTTAATTCCGCTCCGAAGCTTCGCTTGTGTCGCCGAGTTAAACTCTGTCTCGATCGCATCTTGCGCCACCTATTTATTTAAATTAGCAAAATATCCGGAATGTTCAAGTAAACACGCGCAAGGTACCGAGAATCGAGTATAGATTTTCTAGAAACATAGTTCTTCGGGTGGCGCTGTCGGTCGAGAGATCTGTGATGTCATTCTCTGCAAAGCTCCCCTCGCTCTCGTTCCTGACACTAGATGGCGCTAGTTGACTTATTCACACAACACTGCCCCCTCCTAAGACATGCTCGTCCCGAGCATTATTGGTCCCATAATAACGCGCCAAGCGATCCACATGGACGATCTTAGGAGTCCCTCTTGCGCCTTTCTGTAACGGCTCTGCAATGTCAAGGGATGTCCTATCCCGTGGTGCACCAACATTGTACAATTTCGACGCTCCTCTACTCCGTGCCTGAGGATGAGTATCACAGCCGCATAACTTGTACATGTACGACACCAATCCTCGACATCGTCACGATAATGAACCCAGTAAAACTGTTCTCGGACCTTCAGTAGAGTTCGTTTACCTCCCAGATGGACTCTTGAACGACCATTATGGCACAGCTGTAGAACATTCGGCACTTTAGCTTTAGGGACAACCATTTGTAAGCGACAGCTGTCTCCTCGACCATTGTCCCATTTACGGCACAGGACTCCATCCTGAAGCATCAAGCTGTCCCATTGGGCCCAATAGCTTTTCGTGGTTGAACTCATCGCTGAGACGTCCCTCCACTTAGGCTTGGTAGCACGGGCCTTCATCCATCCCAGAATCGGCTTGATGTCCGGATCTTCCTGCTGTGCATGTCGTAGGCTGTCCCTCCACCCGTTGCTGAGGTAGTCTGTCCTGAGCATCCTCACGGATACCACTTCCTTACTCTCTTGCCTACCACAATGGTTGCAATCTTCAGGAAAAGCTCTTCTTGACAATGCATCTGCGTTGCCGTGAGATTTCCCGCTGCAGTGTCTGATAGGAAAGTCGTATTCCTGCTGCTGCTGGGCGGTGCTGTTAGCCGCACTTCCTTTCTGAGACCGTTCACCTTCCCTTCCTAGGGTGTGCTTAGGGCAGCTGGACCGAAGATGGCCCCTTTACCCACAGCCATAGCACCTAGGGCTGTATCTTTTATTTTGGTCGCGAACCGTAACTGCTGGAACCTCCCTAGCGGGAGGTGAACGATGATCCTGTCGCCGCCAGGCAGTGCCGTTAGCTGCACTACCCTCTCGAGATCGATCAACTCTCCTTTCTACAGTTCGCTTACTGCAGCTGGATCGAAGGTGGCCCTTTTCCCCACAGCCATAGCACCTAGTGCTGTATCCTCTGTTGCGGTCACGAACTGTAGCTGCAGCAACCTCCCTGACGCGATGGGAACGATGATCCTGCTGCACGGCTTCCACCTCCAGTGCATGGGCCAAGGCGTCCTTAAGCTTCTCGTGGTGCCCGATCCTCACAGCAGCTCTGACTTCCAGGTCGCGGATGCCGTCGATGAATGTTTGCACCAGGTTCCCTCCAGTGAGCGCAGGTACAGACTGGTATGCTTTTCGAACCAGCTTCTCCACTTCTAGAGCCCACTGCTGCAGGTTTTCGTTGCTGCGCTGCACACGATCTTTAAGCTGCGCACGAAAGACGTGTTCCAGGTGAGCGTCGCCATATCTCGCCTCCAATGCCTCAAGGAGTTGCTCATAAGTCACTTCCTCACCGAGAGCTTCCAGAACTGTTAAGGCCTGGTCGCGCAGGCCTAGTGTGAGAGCAGTCATGGCCTGGCTTTTATTCCAGCCGTTCGCCTTCATAACAGCCTCGAACTGGATCTTGTAGGCTGACCAGGAAGAAGTACCGTCGAACGGCGGCACTTTGAATCCACGTAGCGAAGGTGTTGTAACTACTACGGGAGCTGTGGTTCCATCACCCAGTTTGAGTTCATCCAGCGTTTTCTTAACTTGGTTGATTTGGGTCTCAGCTTCCGACAGGCGGTTATCATGTTGAGCAACCTTATCCTTCACCTCCCTTATCTCTTTCCCAAAGGTAGCATGAAGGTCCCTCATGAGGAGCATCTGTTCCTCCTGTCCGCTCTGCAGCTGCTCTTTCAACTGACGGACCTGTTCCTCCTGTCGGCGGCTCTGTTCGTCCTGTCCGCCCCGCAGCTGTTCTTCCAACCGACGGACCTGTTCCTCCTGTCGGCGAGCCTGCTCTTGCAGCATCACCATCAGAGCACCTAAGTCAGGTGCCACAGACGTAGAAGCTGCTGACGGACCGGCTTCCGTGGCCGGCGGCTGGCCCTCAGACATCTGCGGCGTTGCACCACCAAATCTCCTCTGGTCCGTCTCCTGCTGGCGTTGACTTCGGGTACGGACACCCTCCGTTTCCTCCTTAGGTAAAATCGGCATTATTTTATCCCACTTCTGACACCAATTGTTAAGAGCTTAGGGTTCGTGACAATAAAAATTGCCGATAAAATTACCTAAATTAACACTTTAATTTACTTTACACAAATTAAAGTTAAAACACTAATAATTAAACACACTAATTCACTTAATTCCGCTCCGAAGCTTCGCTTGTGTCGCCGAGTTAAACTCTGTCTCGATCGCATCTTGCGCCACCTATTTATTTAAATTAGCAAAATATCCGGAATGTTCAAGTAAACACGCGCAAGGTACCGAGAATCGAGTATAGATTTTCTAGAAACTTAGTTCTTCGGGTGGCGCTGTCGGTGGAGAGATCTGTGATGTCATTCTCTGCAAAGCTCCCCTCGCTCTCGTTCCTGACACTAGATGGCGCTAGTTGACTTATTCACACAACAATATCATTGATATGCGGAAGAAACACCGTTGGCGATAGCATGCAGCCCTGTGGAACACCAGCATTAATAGGCTTGCAATCGGAGCTTGCACCGTCTACAACGACTTTGATGCTCCGATCTGCAAGAAAACTGGTGATCCAATCGCACAATTTCTTGGGAAGCCCATAGGAAGGGAGCTTCGAAAGAAGCGCTTTGTGCCAAATCCGATCGAAGGCCTTCGCAATGTCCAAACTAACGGCCAATGCCTCCCCCTTGGACTCTACTGCCTCCGCCCATCTGTGAGTTAGGTAGACTAGAAGATCACCAGCTGACCTACCACGGCGAAAACCGTATTGGCGGTCACTAATCAGCTGGTGATCCTCAAGGTACCTCATGAGCTAGCAGTTTACAATGGACTCCATTGTTTTTGGAGAACAAGGAGGAGATGGCGATAGGCCGGTTGTTGGACGGGTCTGAGCGGTCGCCTTTTTTAGGAATCGCGTGGACGAAAGCCGTCTTCCATGATTTTGGGACTACGCCTAGGGAGTAGGAGTACCGGAAAAGACGCGTTAAAACCGGTGGCAACTCTGGAGCACACGTCCTCAGCACAATCGGGGGATTCCGTCAGGCCCACTCGACTTGGGGATGTCCAGGGAGAGGAGTGCTTTGCGAACCGAGCGCTGAGTGAACTGCACTTCCGGCATGGAGCACTCACACCGCAGGATGGTCGGCGGCGTACTCCCCCCGTCATCGAGAGTCGAGTTAGACGCAAAGAATGAGCCTAGAAAATCGGCTTTCTCCTTTGCGGTGTGGGCCAGTGAGTCGTCCTCCCTGTGCAGAGATGGAAGAGATGGCTGACGGAAATTCCCCTGGACAGCCTTGGCAAGAGACCAGAATGCACGGGTTCCAGAAAGAAGACGAACTAGTTTCTCGCCAATTCTGCCTATGTGGTCTGACTTTGCCTTGGCAATGACTTTTGAAGGACCTAGAGGCGGAATTATACTTCTTTTTTAGAGCGCTGGTGTTTATATCCCTGGACGCTGATGCGTCAGCCCAAGCTTGTAAAATAGTATTTGGTTTTTAAAAAGCAAACTTACCGCTTTATTTTTTTTAATTCAATCATTGAAGAGGAAATTGTTTTAATTGCAAGTAGTAGGAGTCAACTTTATTCACAAACTTAATAACAAATTAAAATGTCTGTATGCCGTAACGAAATAGCTGTCTTCTATTTCCTTTATAATTATTTATAGAATAAAGTTAACAAACGAGCACACAGGCCACCTGATGATAAGTGAATGGTGTGGCCCATAGACATCTACATCCTCGATGAAGAATCAAAACGAGATGAGTTGTCACACCTGAGGACTAGAATGGAATGCACCGTTTCCAGTAAAAAAGGGTCTCCGGATCTCTACAAGCACCGTACGAAACACAGCAGTATCAAGCTGCCGTTTTACCCTAGTATTCTGTGAGAGCGTGGTCCTTCCTCGGTCGAGCCGACCCATTCGTGCTACAACCATAATATAGATGTAGCGTGACTTTACCACGTCACGATCATAAATAACCTTTATACAGACAGCAAATTTGAAATGAAAAATGAACTCACAGTCTACTTTATGGTAAGTGGCTACTGCAGTCCATGGTCATCTGCAGACAACTTCTAACAAATAAAGCCACAGATGTGAATGTCAATTATACTGGCTATCTTTATCCCTACTAGGCTGCACTAAAAGTATCGGGAATGGAATATTTCCACTGTTCCGGTCATATTAAAACTTTTTTAAGTGAAAACTCCTTGGTTTTAAAAATCGAATACCATTTGTTTATAAAAAAAAGATTCTCGGTCTTGTCACAAGGTTTTGTCAAACTTGTTTAGTCGTTGAGAAAATTAATTGACTCGAAAAAATTCAAGAGCGATGATTTATTATGACTTTCGAAGTGGTTTAACACAAAAACAGTGTGTTTACCGGATGATTTCTGCATTTGGTGATGAAGCCCCATCCAAAACCACAATTTATCGCTGGTTCGCTGAATATCAACGTGGACGTGTCAAGCTCAGTGATGATCCCCGTCAAGGTCGTCCAAAAACTGCAGTCATCCAAGAAAACGTTGATGCTGTGCGTAAGCTGATTGAGGAAGA
This sequence comes from Parnassius smintheus behrii, assembly GCA_036936625.1. NCBI lineage: Eukaryota > Metazoa > Arthropoda > Insecta > Lepidoptera > Papilionidae > Parnassius > Parnassius smintheus. The sequence goes on along the minus strand of JAUPFT010000015.1, from coordinate 15,842,007 downwards.
TCGATATGTGACATACCGCGAAATTCAGGCAACTTTATACATTGGCATGAGTCAAATACAAATAATCTTGCATGAAGGTGTAAAAAAGTCGTTTTCCCGATAGATACCGCATTCCCTCTGTGAAGAGCAAAAAGTGGCTCGCGTTACTTGGTGCATCAGAACTCTCGAAAGATTCCACGCAGGATCCTTAAATGCTTGTATACCACATCGTATCGGGCTTCGAATCCTAGATATATGCGTACGAACCCGAAATAAAAAACCAGTCACGAGTTTGGGTGTTCAAAAATGAGTTAAAGCTAACAAAAGCTTCACGGAGTGTTGCAAAAAAATGGTGGCCACGTTTGTCTCCAAAACCGGCCATGTTACGACTATTCCTCTTGAGGGAAAAAGAACGGTTAATGCAGAATGGTATACTAGCATTTGTTTGCCACAGGTAGTTTCTGAACTCCGTAAAGAGAACTGCAACCGCCGCATCATCCTCCATCACGAAAATGCGAGTTCTCACACCGCACACAGAACAAAAGAGTTTTTAGAGCAAGAAAACATAGAATTATTAGACCATTCACCGTGCAGCCCCGACCTAAGCCCTAATGATTTCTATACTTTCCCTAAAATGAAGAATAAATTGCGTGGACAGAGATTTTCATCACCTGAAGAAGCTGTGGACGCCTACTAAATGGCCATTTTTGAGACCCCAACTACCGAATGGAATGGTTGCTTCAATGATTGGTTCCATCGTATGGGAAAATGTGTCAAATTTCGCGGAGAATTCTTCGAAAAGCAATAAATACATTTTTAAATAGTAACGTTGTCACTTCCTTGATTCTCGAAATTTTCAGTGCCGCCCTCGTAATACCAAAACACGCCAGTGTAATCACAGCTATTTGTCAACAAAAAGAAGAATGCGAGTGGTACTTAGAAAACTAATCCAACCACCTATTAGACTCAACCATTATTTGCATGCTTTTAAGAAATTAATAACCATCTTTGAAATGACTGAACCAATTGTGATGAAAATTCTAGAAAAAATAGAGAGCTATGCCAAAAATGTCCAGGCTATGTTCAATCTTAAAAAAAATAATGCGTTGTTTGGGAAAACTGGCAAATATATAGTTTGATAGTGATAGACCATAAAGATCAGGAAGTTAGCAGTCAGACTACACTCAAAAATACCGTTGTAAAATGGCAGCATAACGCGCAACTCGATTTTGTGGAAATAGAACGAATAATCGAGAACAAATTAATGTAAATTTCTATGAGCCACAGCTCTCGCTTACAGGTGGTAGAATGTGTACTCGTTTGTCAATTTGACTTTAACGAAGAAAAAAGAAAAATGGAAATGGACAGCTTTTGGGTTTGGGTAAATTTTCTGTTTCTGTAACTTTGACATTAGCAGCTGCGAACAATTTCATAAAGCATAACGCTTAAATTCAAGAATTCCATAGTCCTCCTAAAGAGCGTCCCGCTTTTTACATGGAAAGTTTTCACCGTTGCTAAAACTAGTACGACTGGCTCCGAAAGAGATCATGATCAATATATTCTGAACAAACACATTTAAAATCAGATTTGCAGATTATTTATTAAACTATCAAATTTATTCATTGTGCTTACTGATCGAATCGCTTTGATATCGCATTGCACGCGGCCGAAATCGTTTCCGTTGACAGAATATTAATTTCAAGGTGACTATGTACGTGCCCCCTGCCGCGATACGCGAGAACTCGACAAATGTATTTAACAATAAAACTCTACAATTTTAATCAATAAATTAAGATTTACAAAACATAAATTTGTTTTTAAAAATTTTCGCCAAGTTATTATGTTAGTCACGGTTGGTACGTAATATTTCTGTTTTGTATGCTATTAGCTATAATGTGTTGGTAAGAAGTAAGGCTAAAATAAACATATTATATGGGCGTTTACCACTTAATACATAGGTAATGATTACATAATATATAAACTATTTTTATTGAATAAGTGTGACTAACGAGCACACAGTCCACCTGATGGTAAGTGGATGCTGTGGCTCATAGACATTAATCTTCGATTAAGAATCAAAAATGACAGACAGACAGGCAGACCCCTGAGGACGGAGACGGAAGGTTTCTCTACACTCACCATACGATACACAGCAGCAACGAGTAGCAGTTCTATGCTGGTATTTTGGGAGATGATTGCCATGGTCTTTCTCCGGCCCAGCCGATCCAAAGGTTTTACCATAATATACCTGCAACGTGGTCCTGTCAAGTGTAAAATAAAAGTATAAGGAAGAAGATATTACAATGGACATATAGCTTATTACCAATATCCATTGCAAAAAAAGATTATCGAGTATGTTTTTAATTGGCCTGACGACATGATAAGTTAATAACAGAAGAAGAAACTAAACATGCTTAGGTTAAAAACGTTGCGTGACGTGACGATTTATATTTTTTAATTCATATAACACTTTAAAATTAATGAGTTATGAGTAAAAATTAAAATTAAAAGTTAATGACTTATTGAAAAGATTACAATTTTCACTTTTAAATGTGAATTTTTCGTCCTATGAATCCGTTATAAAGCATACGTAGAAAATTTCCTTTATCTATAGATATAAAGAAATTTGAGATGTCTGACTTTAACATCGAAATTTTTATGGAGTTTACGGGGTTACCCGAATTCCATTCAAACACGAAATACCATTTTTAAAGTTTTAGTCTTTTTATAGAAAAGTGTAACAAATGATCACACAGTTCAGATCACCTGATGGTAAGATGCGTTGTCACACCTTTTTTTTTTTTTTTTTTAACATGGGGAAATGCCTACGCATACCCGCCTCGCGGGGGCAAGGACGGGTTATGTCGGACTCGCACCGACTAAAACCCCATGGTGTTCCACCTTTGTCGCTTATTGGCGGGGCCACGGGAACGCTTTCGCACACATCCGCAGCCCCACCAGCGCCTGCCGCGCCATGGCAGCACCTCCTCGGGAGAGGAATATTCCTCCCCGTTCTCCTTCACAGGTAAGGCGCACCAGAACACATGGCGCGCCTTCCTTCTCGGCCTCCAATTTCATCTGCGCAACGGACGCCCCCGCATCCAATGCAAGAAGGCCATGGGGCCAGGAAAAACGAGCACTTAGAAGTACTAGCCTTCCCGACCCCAGCGGCGGATCTGGTCTATGGCTCCGCCGCCAACCAAGATTCGGCTGCGGAGGGTAGGGAGAGCGGCGCCTCGTAATACCGACAATCCTCTCCCCCCGCAGCCCCACCACCACCGCATCAACGGTGCGGCCCCGTTTGAGTCGCGGAGGATAGGGCGAGTGGCGCATCGCCATACCAACACTCCTCTTCCTCCGCGACTCCACCTCGGCTGCAGCGGTAGGTGGGGAGGACACACCTCTCACCGCAGTCCACCAACACACATCCGAAGCGGGCTTCCCAAGCCCACTCGGAGTGGCCACCTCGGGCCGGCCCTCCACCTCGGACCAGCCATTTGGGTTCCTCTTTGTTCACCGCGGGAGACCAAGCCACGGCTACTAAGCCCCCCCGCCACGACAAGGTGGGAACCCGATCGGGGGGGGCGTTGTCACACCTGAGGTCTAAGATGGAATGCCTCGATTCCAGTTAAAAGGGTCTCCAGTTCTCTACGCTCACCATACGAAACAGAGTCGCATTAAGCTGCTATTTTACGCTGGTACTCAGTGAAAGCGTGGTCCTGCCACGGTCGAGCCAACCCATTCGTGCTACAACCATAATATAGTTGCAGCGTGGTTTTACCACGTATCAACTGTAAAAAAAATCAACGTGGTCTGTCTATCGCCTGCCTGTCTGGGATAATTTCTGGAATGGCTGAACCGATTGTAATGCAACTTGACGAAAAAAAGAGCTACATCTCATCCGAAATGCTTGGAGACTCTTTTAAGAGATTGAAAAGCTGAGAAAATAAAATGGTATTATCATACACAACACATAGAATTATTGTATTGTCAACAGTTCTTAATACGTCTGTGAAAGTTGAGATAACGCGGACTGGAAGTGGCGAAACTAAATTGAGAAATTCCATTACTTTCATACACAGACTGTAACGTTGCACGTACATGTATGCATAATTATAATTAAACGGTTTATTAAAATTAAATAAACATTTAATAAACTAAATAAAAATAAAATAAAAGTTATTAACAAAAATAATTCTATAATTAACTTAGGTATCCTATTAATAAAACAAATCAGTAAACTAAAAGAACGAATTAAATAATAAATCAAATATTAAAATATTGTATTTCGAACAAACACCCTGACGCTTCGTTACTCTATGCGCTTTGCAACTCTCGCGTCAGAGTTTTACCCGGCCGGTATTATTCCACGGCGTCGCGCTCCCGATCATTCTCCGCCCGAGCGCCCTGGGAGGCGCACACTACCACTGCAGCCGCGTTCACAAGCTCTGCTTTGTGTCCTCGTACGCGCTTGCAAATTTTAATCCCATTTTGGAAAAAGTTAAAAATAATATAATAATTCCGGCACTGTGGCCGTATAGTTTTTTCGTTAATTCTCGTCACCGAGACCTCCGTATCGTCTTGCACCCCGTAAGGGTAAGTGTTGAAACGTTACCTAGTTTTAAGTAGTGAAAGTGTTTTATAGGTAGTGTAATTTGATCATGCCAGGCTATTTGCTTTTAGCTATTTAATTGCCACGTTATTAGTGTTATTTGCATGTAAGTAATGTATGTAGCCGCTGTGCGCGTTGGAAAAAGTACCGTTACAAAATGGCGTCTCACATTTCGCACCGCGATCAAATATCGCAAGTCACCATCATGTTTCAACCAATGCACAGCCTAAATTAGTTATCCTGGTACATTTAAACAGTATTTTACACTTGCCGTAATTTTAATTCATGTGTATTTTAATTTGCGCCTCACCGCTATGACGCTTGCCTTCCATTCCGCCTTGTAACTCCGTTCTGATTATGAACACCCGCCAGCTACTCTCTGTGCTCCCATCTACTGCTAGCCTGCGATATACCGGGGGTTCATAATCGGCGGCATTTTATTACCTGGACCTAAATGTGGACGACGTTGTTTCCAGGGTGCAATTTTACGACTACAACCGTGGCGGTCTTTTTAAGAGGGCCTAGGCCTGCCCTCGACGCCGCCACCGCCACAGCCAGCTGCCCACGGCGCTCGCCGTGAACAGTCCAACCCCCCGGCCCTGCTCGACCACCTCGCGGCCACATAGGGGAGTACCTGACCCCGCCAGTGAAGCCAGACGGGCATTTTTTTTAAAATTATCGGAACCACGCCCACGACCTTTCTTTTACCAATATATAAAATTTTTTTTTGACTGGTTGTTGCCTTATTTTAAATACCAATCGTATCAAGATGACATATCTGGTTAATAATTTACATTAAGTAAAAGTTATAGTCTTTTTTTATAGGATAGGGTAACAAACGAGCACACAGTCCACCTGATGGTAAGTGGTTACTGCGGCCCATAGACATCTACATCTATCCTCGACTACGACTACGACTATGATAACAGTTTGCCATTTCACACTCTTTCATATAAACCATTATAGCCCTTATAGTTTTGCTTTAATTGCCACGCTTGTTATGCTAGTTGGCGGCGTCAGTTTTTTTTTATTATTATTGATTTTTTTATCAGAAAGACCCTTCCACCCATCCCCTGTTTCTTTTTCCTTCTCTCGCGGTTTTCTCTTAAGTCACCATCACACTATTTATTCAATATTTGGTATTTCTCATCCAAATATAAAGAAAGTAACGTAGCGCTAAGCCTCGTGCTAGGCGGTGAAGGAAACCATCGTAAGGAAACATGCATGTCGTAGAAATAAAAAATAAAAAAAAATTTGAAAGCATGTGAAGTCCGCAAAGATACAATTAGTCCAGTCAAAAAAAATTGGCACTCAACTTTGTATTTTTGATATAATGTAGTTCTAATGATACAAAAACATTGTGTAAAGGTTTTCGTATATGCGACCCCAGGCAAGGGTTAAAAAAATTGTCAAATGTGTTTTTTCGCAATTACTCGAAAACGGTAAATTTATGTAAAAAATGTTATATGATTTTTTCCTCCGGTCAAAATTAACCAATTTAGGGAGATTTTAAGTTTAAGGGTTAAACGTAGGTAGTAGAAAAATCTTCTTCTCTTCCCTGGCTATTGTCCCAATTTAATAGGGGTCATCATTCCTAGTAATCTCGCGCCACATCGTGCGATTGTGGGTTGTCATTTCTGACATATAAGCAGATTTCAGGTTGTTTTTTAGTGTTTGCAGCCAGGTTATTGGTGTTCGTCCGCGGCCTTTCTTCCCCTCTTCCATGTTCATACATCTTTTAGTCATATGGTCATCGTCCCGTCTCATGACGTGTCCGTACCAGCAGAGACGGTTTTCTCTAAGTTTTTGTGCACAAGCAACCTTAAAACTACTACGAATATACAATTTCGAAAATTTTACGATGAATCTTAATATAAAAAACAATAAATAATTCATTAATTTTTAGGCATTCAAATTTCAATTTGGAAATATCACATTGTTATATTTTTTAACAATAAAAAATCCGTTTCTCTAAAATTAAAGATTTGATTTATTTAAGTAATAATGCAACGCTTGTTCAAGATCGTCCCCACCATTACATCAGATTTGATAAACCACAAATCCTCGCAAAAGAACACCGATGCCTACCAAGGATGTTACGCGAGGCTATTGAAATTAAAAAACATACTTATTTCAATAGAGAAGATGGTTGGGTGCTGCCATCTGCTTGGGATCTCATAATTAACAAAATTAAACCTAAACCCAAGCATACCACTGCAAGACTTCAAGATACTGTAAGTTCGCTTTGCGTAAATCGGACAAAAAATTTGTATTCAAAAACTGAAGGTAGCCGGGCTAATAATGACATTGGGACGTCAAACATCTCAGTCCCCCCCGTGACCGTGGTTGCTGTAAAGCACCCGAAACGTCGGTAATTAAAAATAAGTAAAATCGTTTAAATAAACGCGACAGAATCCGTAAATTTAGTTTTATTTAATTAAAAATCGCTTATTTCGCTTATTTTTCTACTACCTACGTTTTTTTTAAATTTCCGTTCATTCCTTAAAATTAAAATATCCCTAACTCAGTTAATTTAGACCGGGAGGGGGGGGGGGATATCATACAACCTTTTTTATGTAAAATTTTAAGCTCCACACTTTTTTATTAGAGCTTTTTTGTCTTATTTTTATCGTTTTTTTGTAATCGCAAAAACACTTTTGACAATTTTTTTCAACCCTCGCCGGGGGTTGTAGACACGAACATCTTTTGATTTCAGACTTTATTTAACAGGACTAAATGGAGCAGCGCGGTGGACACTTTCTTGCCCTAAAACCCTCCCAGAAGTAAGAGGCCTGCGTCCAGCAGTGGGACGTGTACAGACTGCAACTTTAACTTACATAAGTAATTTATTTCTAAACTGAAGTAAAAAAAATTATAAATTTAACACAAGGTAAGAGCGAATATTTTTATTTAATAAACAGCTGAATTGTAATGCAAATGTGCTAGTTAAACTAGAGTGTTCGTTTTTGCATAAGTGCTTCACAAAAATGTGGAAGGCTTTTTACACCGACAATGTTGCTTACTGGGTCAGTAAAGATAATGTATCTTGTCATTCATTAGGTACATTTGTAATAAATATATTATTCATTTAAAACAAGCTATTCAATTATTTTCCAAAATTATAGGGGGGATTAATATATTATGTATTTACTATTAACAAGTGCGCCGAACGCCATTATGTCTGCCCATCATAGATAGATTAACTTTCTAAGTTGATATTATACGATCGTTAACGCTAACATAAAAGTATTAAATTATTGAAATTAACGTGAAGATGTAAGTGTTGGGACAAATGATTCCAAATGATATTTATAGCTTTCTATTAGCGCTTGCGATTGTAGAAAGTTAACTAAGCAAATTCCGCTAAACAGCTAACACGTTTCGACTACATCACACTGAAATGACATGGTAGAGCCATGCTGCAACTATATTATAGTTTTAGCACGAATGGGTCTACTCGGCTGAGGAAGGTCCACGCTCTCACAGAATACTCGCGAAAAACAGCAGCTCGATGCTGCTGTGTTTCGTATGGTAAATGTAGAGTACTGAAGACTCTTTTTAATGGATTCGAGATATTTCGTCTTATTTCTCAAGGGCGAAAACGCATATGCATTTTAATTCTTGATCAAGGATATAGGTGTCTATGGACCACAGCATCCACTTACCATCAGGGTGTGCTCACTTGTCACCAATATTGTATAAAAAATTTAACGTGTAGATTAAATACTCGTACATCGTGAAGAAACTTGTATGTCTGAAACATTAGTAAAAATACATTTTTTACTGATATTTTGAAATACGAAATTTTATCTGTTGTTTATTGTTCAATCAAGCTCAAATAACTGAACGGATTTAATTGAAATTTTACACGGGTATAGGCCGTTAAAATTCAGTTTCCGGCGAATTTTAGCGAAGTTTAACTTTGCACTCTTGTTTGGGAATATTTTAATGTAAATATTTCAATGGAAAATTCTCTAAATAATAAATTATATGACTGTAATCCACACCGAAAATCATAAAATTTTACATAACCTCAGCATTTTTAAATCTCTAGAAATGATGTGGGTCGAATCCCGCTTTCGTCGTGGGATGGATCATACGAAACGAATACCTTCATAGTCCCAATGCTGCTCAAAAAGACCTTTGCTTCTCCGCAACTCCCCTTACCTTAGCAAATCAATTTAATCAGAATGATGAAGTATAGTGACAGAAATGTTTTTAAATGTTACATCACCAGATTATATTTTATTTATCGTTTTTGAAGGTTTACGCTCGAAAGGGCACTTAGAATTGATAGTACTTTTTGTCGGTCCGGATATTTCTTGACTCGGTCTTTGCCGGAAGCGTAAACAACGAGATAGGAAAGAAATTAAAGCAAAACAGAAAATCTTTGTTTTGACCTTAAATTTTGGTAAGAATACATTAAAATTAGCGATGTTATAAAATAAATATGCTATTTTTATATAAATTGCATTTCTTGTTTTTTTATTTACCACATTCTAAATAGTAAAAGAAAATTATTCCTAAATAGTTTTATCGGATTTTTTTTTTAATTTGCAAATACATATACTGAAGCAGTGGACTATTTTATAAAGCGATCAAATGATTATTAAAAAGCAATAACGACAAAGAAACCGACTGCAGTGATCTATTACTATTTTCATTAAATGAGTTACCGCTATCGTTACCCTTACCTACCTATCCAAAGTCCACTGCTGTACATAGAGTTTCTCCATAAATTTCTCCATAGGATAAAATCGGATATTTTTCAGAGCTGCCATGCTTGCCACACGGGTTGGCAACTACATTTTTTTAGTTTTTACTTGTTATTAGAAAGACGTTTGTTGCCCATCTCATGGTTAGTTTCCCTCTGTCGCTTTTTACATTCTCCGGAAAATATAGTGAATATTCTTACACTGGCTTTCACGTTACATAACATATTATTATTTTAATACACTATGTTACATTATTTTGGTATTATTTCTTTACTACATACATCATTATTATATACATCATAATTTCAATACGACATCACTAGTCTATGGTACTTTTTTAATCTACCATCACTTCAAAATCTGTCAAGCAGGTTATTTAGGTAACGTAGACAGAGAAACCTATAGACTGATGATTAGCGTGGCTTCGAGTGAGAAAGGACGGTGACGTAGTTTTAGGTTATACAGAAATCTTTATGTCTTTTAAACATATTTAGATAAAATTTTGGATTTTTCTAAGAATTGAACTGAACAAGATTCACCAATCTTAAGTTCACAAAACACTTTTTTCTCACTTAAACCAACTTGTAAACTGTCAAAAATGTTTTGCAAAGTGCAGTTTGCTAAATAACAAATCAGCACGGAGAAAGGGACAAACAATCACACCGCTCTGTCTAATTTCTATGCACAACGTAAGCATAAATCTAACTTTTTCGTGTGCGAATGCGAAAGAAGGCTTCAATTTGTCTATAGGTTTCTCTGTCTACGTTATTTACTATATGCACTTATATAAACTATTACATACATACTTAGAAAATGTTGCAGTAATTGTAAGCAATATTAACTTTGATTGGGTCATACAGATGATTTTTATAAATAAAAAATATAATGGAAAAACTTGGTGTCCGCTATAAGTTTCTTTTTTATTAGTAACAAAATATCAAATAATAAATAGAAAATCACTAAATTCAATCATGTTGCAACACATTGACCGTTAAGAAAAATAATTCAACCGAGTTAAGGGTCATAGTTCGATGCAAGTAAAGGAAGTTTCTGCTTCATGATTTATCGTCTGAGAACATGAATGTAGAGAGCAGAAGGTAAAATTAAAACACTAAATATTTTCACATAAAAATATTATGAAAAGAAAATAAAAAATATAACTAAAATAATAAATGTAATACCTACGTAAATAGTAAAACTCCGATTACCTCATTTCGTCTCGTCACTTTCATAAGATACGGCTATGGAAATGCTGAAAAGATTTCATAGCTTTTTTGATAAATGGCGGCATTTCGTTATATATTTGCCACGTCGGTGATGAGAAGCAAAGCAAAAGATCTCAGACATCCAGAATTACCATCGCTGACCCACCTCCGTTAGCGTAACTATAACGATAAATCCTTTTTAAATTGAAAGAGTTACAGTCTAATAATTAACTTAATGAAAGAAGATTGGAAATATTAATTCACGATTAAACTTCACCTAATACCTCTTGGTAAAATATTGTGTATAGTGTTTATAAACTGTTGCTTTACCTATTTACCTAAGTTCTACTCGGAGCCTCAGTAGCGGAATCCTTTGTAAGAAATAGAAATAGAAATAGAAACTTTTTTATTCAATGTAGATTATAAAAATACTTATTGAAAGTCACTTTTTTAATTTACCACTGGTTCGCAAAAGAAACCTCTGTCCTGGGAAGAACCAGCAAGAAACCCAGCGGGACTATTTTTTTTAATAATAGCTTACAATCATGTTTACAATCAACAACACAAGACAAATTAGAAATAGCTTGGTAGCGATCACCCTTCCCAGGGGTTCTCCCATATATAATACATTATTATTTTTTATAATAATCATAATTATTTATAATTTCAGATGAAAAGGTATTAAAATATAATAAAGGACAATTTTTCTAGAAATGTAAAAATTTTGACAAATATGAAAAGCGTGGTCGTGTCGTTATCTTTACCTGGTTGGATTGGCAGCGTCTAAAGTCTGGACACGTAATACATGATTGATTATATTCATTATTGTAATTATGTATATGTACATAACACTCTTGGCAGGTGAAATTACCGTTTTTTACTCTCGATAATATTTTAAAATAAAAGCACTCTCGTCATCTGCATCTAGTATACTTTATCCCGCAATGCATCCCGTTTTTCCTATCTTTCTCTTAAAACTTACATGATGTATGATCTCGTATATGGTTATTTTGAGTCTGTCATGGCTTTTTGCCACTAGATGGTCTATTGTTATTCACCCTGCTGAATTGCTGGGATTCATCAGTTTTGTTTCTCTGCGGATATTCTCATTATGGATTTATAAAGCATAGTAATTTTGAACATAACTCTCACCGTATTTTATTGCGAAACTTTCGGCTTTATTTCGGCAAGACATGAAGAAGCAAACTAAGTATTTCTCGCTTCTTCACGTCTTCTTCTTCTCTTCTTCTTCTTCTTCTCTTCCTTTTATATTATATTTATTCAGCCCAATCAAATGAGAATACCCCAAATAATAATAATGCTATATTATCCCCCTAACCCTCGGCCGTTTGGTCTTCCCTTCCGAGGGCCTCCATCTGGTTGGGCTTTTATTTATTTATATATTATTTATTTATATATGTATATTAGTATATTAAATATATATTTATGTATATTTATCATTTCCTTTTATATATTTATTCGGCCCAAACAGATGAGAATACTTTATTAATACCTCATAATAATACATAATATTTCTCTTCTTCGTATAAAACATTTAGATTATAATAAATGCATATTAAATTATCAAACAAACAATTTAAGTATTAAATCAATATGGCAGGATTGAAAGTTGACCTTATCACAAAAATTGATAGGGGCGTACTCCAATGGTTTGGACACGTTGAACGAATGAGTGAAGACCGAATGGTGAAGAAAATATATAGAGCGAAAGTAAATATTAAAAGGTGTCGAGGTAGACCGAGACTAACTTTCGAAGACCATGTGAGCAAATTGCTCGAAGAGGGGAGGGTCAAGAGTACTCGGATACCTAGACGTGCATGTTTGAAGAAGTTAATGAACCTGAAAGAAGCGAAAGAGGTATGTAAGGATCGTGACACTTGGCGATCTGTTCTCTCTGGCTACCCCGTTAGGGATTGTGCGTGACGATAAGTAAGTAAGTAAGTAAGTAGTAAATCAATGTAACTTGTGTTGAGTGTCTAAATATAATTCTTTGCCACGCTATCAGGGACGCCGGGACACAAAACGTAGCGTGCGTGCAATCGAGCGTTCTAATGACGCTGCACCTCCATTGATATTGCACATTTCGACGCACGATTTACCACTACGGATATTTGCCGCCTACCAGGATGCTTTCTAACATTGATGTATGTGCGGATGTTGGATGACTTTTGTTTTGGGGATACTCTGGTTGCCCTCAAGTTGATATATTGGAATACACGGTTGAACGCATTTTTTGTTTACGGTGTACGAGCTATGATAATGGACCGTGTAATGTTGTCCCTTCAAAGTCCTTGGAAAAGTTAAAATACAAATTTAAAATGCCACTGAATTAAACATTTTGACCGTTGATTTCACCATGTCAATGAATGAGTGAAGTAAAGTCACAGTATTCCAATATTAGGCACAGCCCACCACTAATTTTTGAGGTGATTGTAGAACAATTAGTTCACCGTGCCGCTTTAATACGTATTTGCGAACGTACACATACTTACTACTACATAAATTATTACAAAATAATTTTTTCCCCGCTTTCCTCACGATTAAAATTACTCTAAATTTTTCAATATCGTTATGATCAGGTGCCAGCGACGTTTGAACTTTGAACTAATACGGCTCACACTACTTATTATAAAGGATAATTATTTACGAAATTATTTATTTATTTATTTATTTAAAACTTCATATACACAAGTGGTATATAGGCGGACTTAATGCCTAAGGCATTCTCTCCCAGTCTACCTTGGGATGATGCAGAGATAGAATGAAGTAGGTGTAATAAAAAGTTAATATGCGAATACTAAAATAAAATAACAAAAAAAATGTAATACATGGAAATAAAATACATAAGATATAAATGGTACATCGCAAAAAATAGATAAAATTATATTAATATTCATACACATATATGTATATAAAATATATAATATACATAATTACAATAAGAACAATAAGAATATATACATATATACATATAAACATACATATATACATATAGTACCCGGTTGACCGAGCTTTGCTCGGTAATTTTCGCTTAAAATCGCGGTAAATTTCGCGGTTTTTTTTTGATTCGTGTGTTTTGGAAATTATATTTAGATACAAATTACATACTGATGAAATACGAATAATATTTATTGATCGTAGCGACATAATAGAAAAAAACTGAACTGTTTATTTGATTAAAAAATCATGAGTGCAATTAGTTTAATTTAAATTTTCGTGTTTTTAAAAAATACTAAAAAAAGGGCTCGAAAAAAATAGATTTTCACAAAAAAGAAAGGAATTTAAAAAAAAAATAAAAAAAAGTCGGTCGGCCGATCTGGGCTCGAACCATGGTATTACGATTTTGTGACCGCCCAATATACCATTAAGCTATTTGTAATCATTAATAAGCCGTCAAAATTTACCTTCTTATTCTAACGATATTATAGCAGTTTTTCATTGCCTAAAAACACGGACAAAAAGACATTTTCTAAAAATAAATCCTAGCTAGATCGATTTATTGCCCCCGAAACTCCCTGCACACAAAATTTTATGAAAATCGTTGGAGCCGTTTCCGAGATCGCGATTATATAGATATATATATATATATATACAAGAATTGCTCGTTTAATAGTATAGGATATATACATACATACACATATACATACATATATACACATATACATACATATACACATGTACAACTAGTGCGTGTTGCCAGTGATGTCTTATGAATCAGAGACGTGGTCCTTCACTGCTGGCCGTATGAGGACGCTGGTTCTGCCAATGATGAGGATGATGATTCTGCCAATTTATTAAGTAAGTGTTCGCGAACCTTCATCTTGAACGCGTACCGATTGCTAGCCGTCCTGATTTCGAGTGGGAGTGCGTTCCAAAGGAGAATAGATTGAATGTGGAAAGAAGAATGAACAAGTCCAGAGCTGTGGGATGGACATAGGAGAAGAAGGTTGTTCGTAGAGCGGAGGTTTCTCTCATGACTAGCACTAAGCAACTGAAAGTGAGGAGATAAGTAGGTAGGGGAAGTTGGAGACATCAGGATAGAATAAAGGGTGGTGAGTGCACGCAAACTACGGCGTTGACGAATAGGTAACCATTTTAATTGTGATCGATACGTGGATACATGGTCATACTTTCGAAGATTGAAAATGAATCGAATGCAGTTATTCAGAAGACGGTCATATTTGTTGAGAAGGTCTGCATTCAGGTCGAAATAACACACATCACCATAGTCGATTAGGGGAAAAATTAAACTCTGCACAAGCATTGTCTTAATTTCAGATAGTAGAAAATTTTTTAGGCGGTAGAGAGAACGCAGGGTACCAGTGACTTTCTGGCTAACGGTCGTTGTTTGGGATTTCCAACTCAGAGTTGAATCAATTAATAAACCTAGATCCTTCACAGTGGAACACAATTGAATCTCAGTACTATTAAAAAAGATAGGAGGTACAGCTACTGTTTTTCAATCTCTGGATCATCGGACGGCTACCAATTATTATGGCCTGACACTTCGAAGGGTTGACCATTAGGCCAAACCTGTCAGACCAGTTCTTAATGTACTCAAGGTCCCTGTTAAGTGTGTCCACCGCTGTAGAAATATCGTCAATACTCGCTTGTGCGTACAATTGCAAGTCATCAGCATACAGATGATACACAGGCTGAAGATTTTGAGTAATGAGATTAATAAATATAGAAAACAATAAAGGAGATAATATGCCGCCTTGAGGGACACCAGCATGTATGTCAAGCCAGCTAGATGATAGCTCATCGATGCGAACCGACTGCTGGCGCCCTCGAAGATATGATGAAAACCAATCCAGTGCTTCGGGTGAGATCATAGAAAGGGAAAGGATGGAAATTAGAATGTCATAACTAATGGTATTAAAGGCGTTCGAGAAGTCAACCAAAACCAACACAGTGACTTTAGTGTCCTCAATGCCTGCCCTAATATCACCAGTTACTTTCAGGAGTGCGGAAACGGTACTATGACCGGGCCTAAAGCCAGACTGCAAGGGACTTAATAAGTTATTACGAGAGATAAACTGCAAAAGTTGCTTGTGGACACAGGCCTCAAGGACCTTGGATAAGAAGGGAAGGATGGATATAGGTCTAAAATGATTGGGTAAAGTGGGATTTGGGATCTTTTGTAAGGGAATAACGTAAGCCTTACGCCACAGTGAGGGAAAATTACCAGAATCCAAGGAGAAGTTAATGATGTGCGAGATGACTGGAAGGATATGGTCTAGTATATAGATAATCATCCGTCGGCTGATGTTGTCGTAACCTACAGCATTAGATTTAATGGAAAGGATTATCTTCTTGATCTCATCTACAGCTACTGGAGAAAATTGAAACAGATTAATATCAGGACGACAGGTAAACCCATTAAGTGTTCAACAGTAAGACGCTTTTGAACACACTTGAATTATATCTCACAATCCATAAATGAAGCAGCAGCAAGCGACTTAACATCTATATATATATATTTATATATTTAAAACTACGATAAAAGTAGACTTTATCCTTATAACATTATAGTGTATAGTTTTTTAGCACTAAACCAACATAACACATATATTTGTTTTTTTATTATGTTGTATAATTCGTTTCGGTCCGTGTAAAGTTTGTTAATGAATAACTTGACTATAGAATTTTAACATATCTCGCGATTATTACAAATGATTATAATATAACTATTCAAGTATAAAGACCGTCGGTGTGTTCTTTAGTGTTCGTATAACTTTGCTGTGTCTTCGGTTTACAAAAATCATTGCTGTGATTTTTGCTAGTACCTATATAATACATTATCATGATATAAGCCTGCTAGAATAGCTTTTCCAAAGTCGACCAAAAAGTGAAATTTTGGAAACGCTTTATCGTTTTATTTTTTTAATTTTACAATAAAATCAATCTCATATTCCACATAAAACCGAAAAATTTATATCCATTAAAATATAACACAAACAAACATCATTTAAATGTATACTATCAATAAATATCTACTGCAAAGGATGTTTGGGCAAAAGTTATGTTCAATTTATCTGTCCAATACACTTTTGCTCTGCCGATTTATTGAATTCAATACCTAAATAGCAAAAGCTACCAGCTATGGCACATATCGATTCCCTTAGGTGAAATAACTTACAATTAGAAGGAAAAAAAGGCGGTAAGCGCTTTTTGATGCGATCGCCAGCTTGTTTGGTACAACGACAGGATTTCATTAGTAGGCTGTGGAAAGAACTAAGAAGCGATACGCGTAGTTTTGTTCTATTTTTTACTTTTAATCTTTAAAATGATTAATGTTTTCAACGATGAGTGGAATTATGTCAGAGACAGTAGGTATATAGTAAAATAGAATTGGGAGTAGGACTCGAGATCCCAACTCCAATGAGAAGTATAAAGCTATAAAATTAATATTAAATATTAGCTGCTCATTTGAATTGTAATGTAGTGATATTTATGATGTTATACTACGGTCAATGTGACCGGCATATTTTAGTCAAAAATTGTAATTGTGCTACGCTGAATGAGTGGAGGTTTACGCTGTTTTATTTCTGTTTATGATTCATTACATTATATAATTTTTACAATAACTATGTACTTGAAGTGTTGCTTACAATTATTATTACATTAAAGTTCTATGTTGTTGATGGTGTACTGAGTAGGTACATATTTTCAAGTCCAATAGTGTAGTGAACTGTTAAAAACTGTGGCGGAGGGGATAAAAAGAATACCTAAGAACCAAATGAATAAAGTCGCTATAAGTGACATAGTTCTCATTTATTTTTTATGATTTGATTTTTAATAAATCTTATAAAAAATGGGCCCGATAGTGTAGTAGGCATGTACCTTCTCTGTTCGAGTGTAAATTAGAACGGCTCTTGGCGTTTATGTCAAATATAATATAATCTTGAATAGAGTTCCCAGTAGCGGCCACGCTCGAATTGTTTGCTATATGTGCCGTTACTACACATTTCCCGGCAAAATGCTCACTTAACGCACATAATGTCCTCCACATTGAATTTTGGTTACAGTAGTCAGTCTCGACGGAGACTGGCTATTTGCGCAGGATATATTGGAACAGCGTGTGTGCAAACACAGGTAGACTGAAGATACATTAGACGCAGGACGCAGAGTCCAAGTCTAATGGTTTTATCTACTTTACAGGTACAAGGGTGAAACAACGCCAACGTAAGTATTTTTCAACAGAAAAATCCAATAATTGGTTTTGGTCCCACCCCTTGATTCGAAATCGGGACCGCAAACAACAGTCGGTATTACCTCGCGTTTTCGATTCCCGAACGTTACAACTATATATACATATTCATTGATGGGCGTCTGGGTATTTTTTCTTGTACAATTTATATTGGTAAAACGTCTTAACTAAAAGAGACGACAGACACACGAAAAATTTCTATAGTGAGGGTCACATATAAAAAAACTCAAATTGAAACAATACATAACGAAGTTCCATTAAAGCGAAATATGTTTAATTCAATCAGGCCAGAAATGTATTGTGATTGGGAGCTGTCAACAATGCAGTTACATTCATATTCATTTTGTCAATCGAAAATTCACTAATTTTAAAAAGTCGCCGTATTTGTTGATGCCGCATCCGTGAAAGGGATATTTTTTACGCCCCGTTCTCGTGCTCGAGTATCAACAGTTTTTGTCGCGCTTGGTCATCGAGTTGTCCGAGAAGTTTTTACTCGTTGCGGCAACGACGGTGGAATTTTTTGCGGATTCCCGAACTCATTTCTTCTTGTCAAGTAAGCAGCCATATATTTCTGAAAGTACCCATCGTTTGCTGGGATAATTGATTGAATTCTTCTTGAATTCTCGTCATTTATGTTTCAAGGATATCAGAGGGTGGTGATTTTTAATAAAAAAGTTAATTTCGTTTATACGGCCACAGGTTATTGCGTAAATATAATTATTTAAATTAGAGTAACTTTGAATAATAATGTTTTGCTTGTGTGGCAGACCATAAGAATTTATCATCCATGAAGTTTGAACCCGATTATTCCAGAAAGAATGTATGTTTACTTATGATATATAAAAATATGCAAAAAGGTGGTACCTACTATACGAGTACTGGATTAGCTTGCAAAAAACCGGCCAAGTTTGCAGAGAAGGGTCGGAATACGTAATAAAAGAAATATTAATAAAAAAATTTAACACTTTATTTTTATCTTTTAAATTCAAAATGCGTGTTAATGCATTACTTTAACTGATTTTACTGTGCACACATGCGTAAGGGTCGATCGATATGCAAAAACGTTGTTGCCCATAAATCACATTCAATTTGGGATAATTTGTTATAAAAGTAGTAGACTTATTTACTTGTATTTGCAAAAACTGCAATAGCGGTACCTATATCATTATTTATATATTTGAAGTTAAGTTTAAAATTGGAATACTCTTTGGAAAATAACCCTGTATAATAGACCACTCTATTGCATATTTTATTTTATCATATACCTACCGCATATAGAACGCTAGTTAGCGCATTCTTAAAAACGTTTTAAAAGCTGATAATGTTATTTTTGTAATTATGAATGTATTTATGTGTACTTGATACATTAATTTGTAAACTGCTTGACGAACTTCCTTGCTTGCGGAAATGACGCCGACTATATTTAATAATTTGAAACTTTTAAATAATAATAATTATGGGACGTACGAAAAAAACGGTTGTTTGTAATGCATTTTGACTACCGTGTAATGTTATTAGTATCTAACTAACCCAAGAGCTCACGCAGATGGGTTCTTCGGCTTTGTTTTAAATAATAACCTATTTCTTCAAAAAAATTTCTTTTTAGCTTTTTGAACAACCTTTTAATGATAAGGGTATTTAGAAGCAATTTTGCAGATGGTAGTATAAATTTAAGATCTTTCAAAAAGCATAATATTTAAAACTATGTAAAAATAAAGTTAAGCCAAATCGTACAATTTTGATTTAATTTTTAACTCATTTTTGTTTTTTTGAACAATAAGTATTTTAAGCGATATTGCGGGGGACAAAAGTATTTTTTGTAGAGATGGGCCAAATATGGATTTCACCGAATACGAATATTCGGCCGTATGTTCGGTAAAAATTTTACCGAACTGAATATTCGGGCGAACATTATTCGGTAGTATAACCTAACCAATTTGCGTCCACAGAACATATATACCCCTAAAGGGGTTTATGTCTAAACTTGTTACTGTAAACCGCGCGGGATTAACACCGGATCTTGCCCCTCACTCCCCCTCACTCCCCCGCCACACTTGACATGTTATTGCATCATCTAGTACTAAGAAAATTTCTGGCACATGTTTATGTTTTGACTGTTTTTGTGAGAAAAAAGGATTTCGTTGTGTAATTATTAGTGAAAATTGATAATAATATGATAAAAATGAGTGGCAGAAGATCTACTATTTGGACTTATTTTAGAGAAACTGACGACCAAAGTAAAGTGAAATGTACTAATGTAATGTAATGTTTCTTTGTTTGATTCAAAAAAAATATCAAGCTTTTCTATTTGATATAATTGGAAATAAATTTACAGTTCTTCAAAAATATAACGCTATATACAAGTAAATTTAACCCGTAAATAAAATACACTTTCAAAAGTAAAATTATGAAAGACATAGCATTACTCAATTAGTACATTTCAATACAGTGGACACTTTGAGTACGACTTTAACGAATGTTCGGTGATTTAGCCGATTATTAGGCGCGCTTTTTTACGTGGTAGAGCCATGCTACAGTCATATTAGTAGTATAGTTGTAGCACGAATGGGTCGGCTCGACCGGGAAAGGACCACGCTCTCACAGAATACCAGCGTGAAATAGTAGCTTAATGCTGCTGTATTTCGTATGGTGAGTGTAGAGAACCGGAGACCCTTTTTACTGGAAATGAGGCATTCCATCTCAGTCCTCATGGGTGACAACGCATCTGCATTTTGATTTGCAATGGAAGATAGATGTAGATGTCTATGGGCCGCAGCAACCACTTACCATCAGGTGGACTGTGTGCTCGTTTGTCACCCTATTCTATAAAAAAAAAATCGGCCGAATACGAATATTCGGTGATTTAGCCGAATATTCGGCCGAATACGAATATTCTGTAAAGCTGCCGAATATGCCGAATACCGAATATAAAACGAAAATTCGGCCCATCTCTAATTTTTTGGGGGAAATGCTTTATAAGTTATGTTTACACAAAAAACACTGTACAATTTAAAGGAGATTACAAAAAGATCGAATTAACCTTATTAGGTAAGGTTTAGGTAACGTTATTTACACTATTTCTACTTTTACTCTATCTAATTTTCAGTTTTTATTCATTTTATATGCAACTAAATTATCGAAGCGTAATCTACATATATAAACAAAAATGAAGTGTTTGTCCCTAATATTAAAGTCTAAGCTCAGGGGGTTATTTGCAGAATGGCTAAAACGAATGTGATGAAACTTTATGAACAGGAGGAGACATTTAAGGAGGCTTTAAGGAGGGAGTCGCGTCCGGACCGCGTTCGTCGCCGGTCACCGTCCGCCGATCGTCGGCTCCCACCTGCGAGGGTACATCGCGTCACTTAGCAGCGAGTGTACGTGTCGTGCTGGAGTGAACTTGGCTTCACGTCGAGATTAGTCTCCTTGAAGCTTCGAGATCGCCCCTAACTCCTCCTGCGATGATATAACCTCACCGCTGCCTTAACTTATGTTCTGGGAAGCGAGCTCCGTAGGCCGGTGTGGTGCTATCAGGAGAGCGCACCCTTATCGGTGACATTGGCCTTAAGTTGATATCCGTCTCCGTGGGACTTTGAAGTCGCTGACCCTCCGGCAGATCCCTTCCCAGAGGCGCGAGATACACCACATATGCCTAGATGGCCATAATCTACATACTGGGAAGGAGCAACTGAGACCCGGTGTGCTATTCAGGAGAGCGCACACCTGTCGGTGGCATCGGCTCTCCATCGAGATCCGTCTCCGTGGGGCTTTGAGACCACCGACCCTTAGGTAGATCCTTCCCAGGAGCGCGAAATACGCCAAAGCTAAGATTGCCAACAATGCCGTTCCTGAACGGCTCCCAAGACCGGCACATTGTAATGTGCCGTGAGGATTACCCGGGTAATGGGGAATGCCCCGAGGCCCAAGACCTGCTGGGCAGAAAGCCCACGCAGGAAACAACAATGATGAAGGAGGCATTCCATCTTAGTCCTCACGGGTGACAACGCATCTACATTTTGATTCGTATCGAGGATAGATTACATTCTAGTCTAGAGGCTACAGCAACCACTTACCATTA
Organism: Parnassius smintheus behrii; assembly: GCA_036936625.1. Classification (NCBI taxonomy): domain Eukaryota; kingdom Metazoa; phylum Arthropoda; class Insecta; order Lepidoptera; family Papilionidae; genus Parnassius; species Parnassius smintheus. The sequence goes on along the minus strand of JAUPFT010000015.1, from coordinate 15,820,184 downwards.
GGTGGACTGTGCGCTCGTTTGTCACCCTATCCTACAAAAAAAAAGAACAGATGGAGAACAATTTTTTTTTTATTTCAATATTTTTTTCCTTATTTCAATAATAACAAAATACACAGGCAAATAACTTACATTGAAAGACTAGATAATTGTAATATGATTTCATTAAATGATCGAAGAGCGCTTATGGACATGTGCTTGTTACACAAAATCGTTAAACATAAAATTAGTTCGAATAATCTTTTAGGTAAAATATCACATGTTATTCCTAGACCAAATTCTAAAATATGAAATTATAGTTTATTCAAAACTATCAGCTCCAATTAATAGAACCTTAAAAACTTATAATGTAATTTCTAAATTAGTCAATCTTGACATATTCAACGATTCTTATGCCACTTTTAAAAATAAAATTAAAAAACATTTTTATAACAAAATTAAGATAACCTCATGAGTTATTATAGAAAAAAAAGTTTTTGTTTTTTTTTCTTTGTTTGATGCATTACAACAGGTTATTTTGTTTTTATTTCTTCTTTTTTCAATAATAATGTGCGTTACTTATTATTTTACTTTAACATGAGTACGATTTGTGTTTAGCCTCAAAATAGGCCTCTGTTTCGGCGATTACTTCCTCATCGGCTTTAAATTTCTTTCCAGCGAGCATTCTCTTGAGATCTGAGAACAGGAAAAAGTCGGTGGGGGCCAAATCTGGAGAATACGGTGGATGCGGAAGCAATTCGAAGCCCAATTCATGCAATTTTGCCATCGTTTTCATCGATTTGTGACACGGCGCATTGTCTTGATGAAACAACACTTTCTTCTTCTTCAAATGGGGTCGTTTTTTCGCGATTTCGTCCTTCAAACGTTCAATAATGCTATATAATAGTCGCTGTTGATTGTTTTTCCCTTTCCAAGATAGTCGATGAAAATTATTCCATGTGCGTCCCAAAATACGGACGCCATAACCTTACCGACCGACTGTTGAGTTTTTCCACGCTTTGGATTCGGTTCATCGCGTGCAGTCCATTCAGATGACTGCCGACTGGACTCCGGAGTGTAGTGGTGGATCCATGTTTCATCGATTGTCACATATCGACGCAAAAATTCACTTCTATTGCGGTTGAACAGCTCCAAACATTGCTCTGAAGCATCGACACGTTCTTGTTTTTGGTCGATTGTGAGCTCGCGCGGCACCCACTTTGCACATAGCTTTCGCATACCCAAATATTCATGAACGATATGTCCAACACGTTCCTTTGATATCTTTAGAATCCCAGCTATACAAATCAACCTCAATTTACGATCTTCCAAAATCATTTTGTGGATTTTTTTTATGTTTTCGTCCGTAACAGCCTCTTTTGGACGTCCACTGCGTTCATCGTCTTCGGTGCACATATGGCCTGTACGGAATTTGGCAAACCACTTACGAATGGTTGCTTCGCCCGGCGCAGAGTCCGGATAATACTCATCAAGCCGCTTTTTGGTATCAGCAGCACTTTTTTTCATCAAAAAATAGTGTTTCATTAAAACACGAAATTCCTTTTTATCCATTTTTTTCAAAATAACAAAAGTTGCTTCACTCAAAATGCTGTATCTCACAAATTAATAATCAGACAGCTGTCAAATTTATACACGTTTCTTTTGAAGGCTAGACTACCTAAAAATGATATGGATTTTATTCTAGTGGCGCCATCTCATAGAGACGATACGAACTTTTCAGCCCAACCAATAAGTTAGCCTTCTTATAAGTATGATATTATGTACTAAACTTCAGATTAATCTATAAAATTTGTAAACATTTTTTCATTGTACAATATCATGTTGGCTTCCTAATAAATAAATAAATAAATAATAAATAAAATAAAAAAACAATGCTAGTAGGGATTTAGGTCATATTTTATCCGAAAAATCCGAAAAATTGACATTTATTAATCCTGATCCTGATGAAAAATTAATAATCCTTGCTAATAAAGTTTTTTTATTGGTACTTGATAAAATAAAATTAGTGTAGCGGCTTGCCGAGAATTGGTGAACTTTATTATTTATTTTTATACTGGTATTTATACTATATGCGCAAATATGTCACATACAGGAAAATTTGGTACATAGAACGAATACAATAAAAGCTCCTGAAGTGCAATCATGAACACTCCAATAATACTCATTTCAAATGTTATGTTACGGTTATGTGCATATACTTGATTTTATATGTAGTATTTCATCCATCTTCTACAACATATAAAACTCCACTGCTGAGCATAGACCTCCCCCAAATATAGCTTCACATGGAAATATATAGAATTTGTAACTTTGTAACGTGTTAACTTTTAGACTGCGACACTAGGTGATTTTGTTAATATTATAATAAAGGATGTACATTTTTTTATAGGATAGGGTGACAAACGAGCACACAGTTCACCTGATGGTAAGTGGTTGCTGTGGCCCACAGACATCTCCATCTATCCTCGATTATGAATCAAAATGCAGATGCGTTCTCACCCGTGAGGACTAAGATGGAATGCCTCGTTTCCAGTAAAATGGGTCTCCGGTTCTCTACACTCACCATACGAAATACAGCAGCATTAAGCTACTATTTCACGCTGGTATTCTGTGAGAGCGTGGTCCATCCCCGGTCGAGCCGACCCATTTGTGCTACAACTATACATCTAATGTAACTGCAGCACGGCTCTACCACGTATAATGTGTACATATGTATACGAAAGGACTACGATATTAAAGGAATTATGATATTCATATATCTAGCTTAAGGTACCATTTAAAAGAACGAAAAAAATATAATTAATTGCTTAATACAGGATAAAAGTAATGACTTGTCATACATACATCCATCCGTTACAGATCATCTAAGTCCACTGCTGAACATAGTTGCCACGCTTGGCAAGGGTTGGCAATCATAGTTTTTTGTTTTCTAGTAATTATCAGATTTTGTTGCGCATATTCTGGTTTCTTTGACTCTGTCGCCTCGTACAACATCCACGGGGCGTTATGGGGTAGTAGATATTGTTTTACCACCACTCCACGATTTAATTTATAAAAAATTCCTTAACTAAATGGTTTAAATCATTAGACTACGAACAGACAGAAAAACTATTTGAACGTATTGTTAAAATTTATATTGCATACTTACACATAGCACTCATACACACAACCAACACATTAATATCACTTAATAGACCTACCTACCTTTATTAGTATTTAAAACAGGTTTTTATTTTTATGTACACCTAATATATTTTAATAATTTTTAAACAGTTTCTCCAAACGGAACAAGTCTATTTTTATTACAAGCAGTCGTAATCTTTATTAAAAGTTTTACAGCAATATCACTTCTGTTGACGGAAGGCCCTGGTGATCCCATAGCACAGGGCAACCTAGTTTGGGCACCAGTCTCCCACCTAGATCTTATTTAGTATTTATAGCTGTTATTTAGCTGTATAAGTTTACTATTACTTAGTTTATTGTAAAGTACTGATAATATGTGGAAGAAAATAAATACTACTTAATTATTATATTATTATTTCAATGTTAAAAAAAATAACAAATTTCGAGGCATGATTTTGAAGAACGACAAGAAATACTGAAATGCAAAAATTATACCAAGATAATTCCGAATCGATGTATCGATAAGCTGAGCAATCATCATATGCAAGGAAGGCGTGAATCGGCCGCGAAAATTATGATACCAATAAATCGAACAAAGTCAACATATTAAATGATCGGTTTGTATTTAATATTCATTCAAACCGGTTTTGTTATTCAATTGAAACACATAGTGGAGTTTTTACATTGACTAAGGCGTATAAAGGGCAATGAACGTATATTTATAATTGCGTTGCTTTCAATTTGATATTTGATTCTGTAGTCAAATAAAATAGAGTTTTTGTGTTGAAAACAAATATTTCTATGCAAATTAATATGGATCATAGTGTAGTAACGTCATCATTTAAATCAAATAATTGAAAAATATTTTAGATTAAAATATTTTGTGACACTACTAGAAGTGGAAGTAAGCTATAATTGGTAAAATTATAAACATGTTCCAACTGTTAACGGAACACGTTGAAATAACAGTTCCAGCTGTCTGTTTCGAAATAACAGGCTGTTATTCTATAAAATATAACAAGTTTCTATAAAAAATATCTTTTAAATTGTGCCAGACCCTGTTACAATTGTTCCGTTCTTGTTACTAACTATAAAGTTGTTAATTACCTTTTTGTTTTTTCTAGTAGGCTTAATAAATTATTGCATCAGTTTTTATTTGCACATATTCGTCTTACTTTTCCAGTTCAATGGTAAATTATGAAAACCAGTATATTTATCTGTTTTCAAATGTAAAAACACATAGTTTACGAAGACAGGTGTTACTGGTTATGCTTTTTTTAATCTTAGGTTGCATTCATAAGCAAGAACATATAAGAGCTTGTTCTACGTTATTTCGGCATGTTTCGAACATTGCAAAGCAACAGCCCATATACGTCCCACAGGCAGGGCATAGGCCTCCGCTCATTTCTAAGAGGGTTCTGGGGCAAGTAATTGTCCGCTGCGCTGCCCCAATGCGTGTTGGCGAACTTCACATGTCTTCGAAATATTCGTTTTCTTATTTCTCTGACGTGCCGGATTCCTCACGATGTTTTCCTTCACCGCCGAGCACGTGGTAAATCAGCACTTCAAATTGCAATTAACAATTTCATTGGTGCCGGCGGGGATTGAGCCCGGTTTTTTCGCGTATTGTGAAATTTACAGCGAGTGCTAACCATCTGAGCTACCACGCCTCTTTCGAACATTGATCGTATGTAAAATGGGAACAGCTATTTAAGTTTTGACAGAATAGTTCATATCTGTAATTTTTTATAACCTGTTGATTTTAATGTTACGGTAAAATAAATACATCTTACTTCTAATTACCTAAAGTAGCAAATTTTAATTAGGTAGCTGTATGTTGGGCAATTTATAATGACTAGTGTCCCCGGTATGCGTTCAATACCTATTTTGTCTGAAATACTTGGGCGCTCGCAACAACTCTCCAAGTTATACAACTCTCAGCTATCGTAACCGGATGGATGGTATAGGAATGCATAGAAAACGACTAACCAACCCAAATAAACCAACCATCAAACCAACAAATATTCATTTTACAACAGAAACTTTTTACTTATCGATTAATTGGAATGCATTGGGGACAAAAAATGAAACATTCTTTTCTTAAATAATAAAATGTAGATGATGTCACAAACTGTTTTCATTTTATCATCACAAACATACTACACAAATCGAATTCTTTAAATATGTATCATTAATTTGCTTTCTTCATTTTTCTTATTGAAATACGTGTGACAAACAAACACACAGTTCGCTTGATGATATTCTATGCTGCTGGCCCATCTTCACCTATATCTATCTATCCTCGAATATGAATTGAAATCAGATGCATTGTGACCTTCAAGGAGAAAGAGTGGTAAAGTAAGGCAATACTCATTTGGGAACTTTCGACTCTTCTTTCACACCCTCTCGGAAATGAGGCACAGAGGGCATAGGAGGCTCGCGCTACTTATGTAGCCTTATGTTTACATACAAGCACCCATGGATATGGGAATAGGGACTGAGGTGTTTGACGTCCCAATGTCATAGTTAATCACTGTTAATTTTTGGTTCTATCTACACGAAACGAAATAAAAGTATCTTGAAGTTAAAGTAAGGAATAATAAAAAAAAACTACTGATACAGAGATGTTCCACGACTACTTGAATGACAAACAGCTAGGATAGTACAATTGTCATTGAATTGTTAGATACTCTGTAGAATGGCTTGATTATTTTTGCAATATAATAGATACCTACCCTTTATTGGACACTAAGAATACAAATAATATACAAGAACAATAATAGAATTATTAGCTAGGTCTAATAATAAAATTATTAGCAAGGTCTCTTATACTTTGTAGAATGAAATTTGTCACGAAAATTGTCTCATTTCAATCTAAGATGTTTCTTTTTTATACGTCTTTGATTTCAATATCATAAGTTCATAACATCAAAACATTCTTTAAAGTTTTCCCTAGACTTAATTTTATTAAACAACCTGTCATTTTATAAATACCTAAAAGGTGAAAGTGAAGTTCTGAAATATTATTATAATGAAAACAAATGTAATTTATAGCAGAAAAATTGTAAAGCTATGAAATCAATGTTCATGTTTATAAAATAATGTGACTGTATTTTAGTCGTTATTTAAATTTATTTGTCGATATTAATATTTAAGATATATCTTCGCACGTATAAAAACTGAATTCAGTGTTAAAATAATATTACAGCTTAAGAACATCTACAAAGTACATAAGGATCACGAGCTGTGATTATCTTAGTGAAAATCATTCATTAACATAACATATCATACATTCACATATCATATATCACAAAAGTAAATCAATACGTCTGCAAAATTTCAGATACAGAAGTTTAGAAGCATGTATATATGAAAACTGAATTCCCAAAACCCCATTACATTCATGAACGCATATAATACAACATAAAATTGTTATTTATCTATTTATTTATATACATTTGTATAATGAACTCAGCAGTTTGTTTAATAACAGGCAAATTAGTTTTTCAATCACATCAAAATTCATACGTACATAGGTGACGTGACAAGCTAATTTAAAGCATTTAAAAAAATAGATGTCTATTTTTTTACATTGCGTGAAAAAAAAAACACTACCGTCCACGCATTGATTATTTAGAGTTTCCATAATGTGCTTTTTACTCGTAAAGTGCATCATAATACTGATTTGTCGTCTGTTTCCGTATCTAATTGTTTATTTGTAGCTCTACAAAGAACAAGGACAGGCCGAGTGAGCTTAAACTAAACAACGAAATGAAACAAACCATTAATATCACTAAGTACAGTGTGAAATGGCCACAAGTCGCGACTTCCAACAAACGGTGATTGAGATCAATATCGCAGTTTTAATAAAACAGATGGGAAACGGCTTCCATATCCGGCGCGTTTGTTCTTTTTTCGCTCGGTCGAAAAAAGCGAGCCCCTCGAAAAAGCAAGCAATGATAATAGAAACAACGGTCGAGCCTTTCAAAAAGGGTTATCGTATTTTATTTGTCCCTTTAGTGGTACTTATAAAATGCGTTAAGGGCTCGGAATGTCATGGAGTTCTCGTGGGTGACTTTTTTATAGTGTGTGTTTGGTTTTGTGCTTTAATACAAAATATTTTTTATTTCTATATTAAATGTTTTTGTTGTAACCAATAAATAATGGAAATTCTTCAGTTTTAATAATGGCAAAATCCACGCTTAGTATTGTTTTATTTGAGTTCTAAAATTTTATAATTTAAAGAAATTTAAATATTAATGTACTATCAATATAATTTTTGATGTAATGAATTTTTAAACAAACATAATAAAGTATTTTGTTTTCTTTTCCACCATCCTTAGCAACTCGTCACGAGATGTAAGTACCAGCGCTCTTAAAAAGAAAGTATAATTCCGCCTCCAAATCCTTTAAAAGTGTTATTACCAAAGGAAAGACAGAGCACATCGTCAGAATTGGTTAGAAACTGGTTCGTCTTCCTTCGGGAACACGTGCATTCTGTTTTCTCGTCAAGGCTGTCCGAAGAAACTTCTATAAGACATCTCTCCCATCTCTGCATAGGGAAGACGACTCAATGGCCCATGCCGCAAAGGAAATGGCCGACCTGCTGGGCTCTCTCTTTGCATCCAACTTGACTCTTGGTCTTTGAAATTGAACCATCCATACCATCTGGATGACTGGCAGTCCACCACTGTGCGATTTTAATGAAGTTTCTCCCTCGCACCACGTCCTTGTAGAAGCGACCACAAGCAAAGATTTTTCCGAACCGATACGACTTAGGGACCTTCAAGAAAAGAGCCTACTCCCTTTTAAGCGGCCGGCAACGCCATCTTCAATTCCCCTAGTTTTGCAGTCATGGGCGCTGGTAATCACTTACCATCAGGTGAGCTTCACGCTCGTTTGCCCCTTTCCTATAAAAAATATAAATCAGATATTTAAAAGCATTTTTATTGGAGCTTTGTATAAATTACTACTATATAATAATGTAACCAAGTGTTATAAGCACATCAAGTGTTGTAAAATGACTTTAAAAACAAAGTTGAGACAGATTCTAACAGTTATTCGAAAATAACTAATATTAATTAACGATTATATTTATGAATTTCAAATAATAATATATTCGAAAATATTGTAAAATTTTAGATCTTAATTTAATATCTTAAACGATGTTCTTTGACGACATAAAGGCCAGATATTAGTTACAAGCTATTAAATGGTATTTAATAATCGTATATATGAAAAAAGAAGAATAAGATTCACTATGCAACTCTTTTACTTGCTGGATTACTAAAAAGTACTAATTATAAAAATCATTTTATGAAAGACACAAGCAGAACCCTTTTTGTTCTTTGGTATTTTGAGACATTAAACTGAGGGCTTACTATATTTATCTTCCCGATAGTGATGAGATCGTAAAAAGACTTCTAGTATTCGTTGAGTATAGTATCGTTTCTGATATATGAGCTTTAACTTGAAAGAAGTGCTAGTGAAAATAAAAAACACATAAAAGTTGGGGCCTATGCTCAGTTGACGCGTTCAACGAATTTTATTACATACGGCATGTTGACGAATAGGGCTTAAAACTATGTTAATGCCAAAGAATATTTGCAGGTACCTTCAAATGGTTTGAAGGTATTAATTCTAGTTAGATTTTTTATTTGATACTTATAAGATCACAATTTTCATATTAAAGTATTCCTTACTTAAAACTCAGTGTATTATAACTTACCTGCTAAGCTTTCAAGAGTCACAACATTTGTACAGTAAAAATTAAGGTAATTCCGGTAACTGTCCTTATGTCACTGATACTGCAACTAAGTGTACATTAGGTTCTAGAGAATAACATCAAATAAGTGAAAATGTAACATTCTCTACACTCTACACATTACGTTAATGTAACATTTTTTGTTTTGTTAAAAGCAAATATTAATTTTTAGCAGTGTAATTGGAGCGGAGCTCCCATGGCGCAAGAAAACGATTCTTTGAAATGTCCTCCGTAACCAGTAGGCCAATTTACATATTTTTTGTAGCTCAACGCATTAAAGGTTTGTAAACTATAAAAATCTGAATTTGTTTAAAAGATGTTAAAAAATAACCAAAAACTAAATTGTCTTTGGGAAAATACATGTAAAGCAAAAGCGCGCGCTTTAGACTTACTCTGCTCCGTTTATGATGCTAGGAAAAGGTTTTACCATTGCATCTGCATCGGCCCTAGTTTAATGTAAAAGAAAAGTCTCTCAAGGCCTGGGCTCACAGACGGCACTGTATGACACGGCGTATCAAAGGATTTTTTTTGTGGAAAAAAGATTTCCGACCTCATTTTAATGATCTTAACTGACATTCCTTTATTTCAACATGAGTAGACCGAAACGTCTCGCGTGACACCGCGGCATATTGCTGCACGTCATGGCACTCCAAGGGATGCCGTGGCACGTCACGGCATTCCTTGGGATTCCACGGCACACGGTTGAACAAGGTTGAATCTGGCCCATTGCGGCGGCGATCTCAGCGCCTTGCGCGAGCACCCGGTACACGAGCGCGTCATGCGTTGTTTATCATGCCGCAAGATGCCACAGAATCCTTAAACATGCCGAAGTATGGCTTGCCACGCCATGCCAAGCCGTGCCGTCTGTGAGCGTAAGCCCTAACTGATCTCACTGATATTTTTGATATTAATACAAGTACTATTTCATACTTAAGTTTTTTTCATACTTTATTGTATTTGCTTTATGCTGTGTTCTAAACTAAGTTGGTGATCCTTAACAAATAAATATATAAAAAATTATATTTTTCTAATCATATGATTATATTTGCGAATCATTATCATAATATTTTTGGCGACTCCGTGGCGCAGTGGTTTAGCAATGAGTGGCTGCGCTGGGGGTCACGGGTTCGAATCCCGCACGGAACAAGTATTTGTATGGCCTGGATGTTTGTCCTTGTGTAATTTATGTTTGTAAACTGCCTTCACGATACAGGAGAAAGTCTAGTGTAGGGGTAACGTTTTTTAGAAAAATGAAAAAAAAAATGAAATTAATAATATAAAAAGTATAGAGGTTTTTATGATGTATTACATGAAATTAATCGACAAGAAAAAATTTAATTGTACTTGTCGATAGCTGAAAAATGTCAAGTGAATAGACTATTGCAAAATGAACAGTGAATTAATGTGGAATAAGAAAAGGCATCCCTATTAGATAAAATACTCTGACCTCTAATAGTCATCGGTATGATGGCATAACTGTATAAGGAAGATGCAAATATTCAAAGCTGCAATGTGAACTAGTCATCAGATAGGAACGCGTCGAAGTTTATTAGGTCTCTTATTGTGCTTATTACGGCAAATTGTTTTTAAATGTAGGGCTGACGTTGAAGAGTCCTAGTAGCTAGAGTCTGGATAACTGCTTTGAGATACAAACCATGCGAAGTGACTTAAAATATATAAATAACTTTGTTAATACTTATACTTATGTGATATATATAGTTAATGTACTCTTAAAAGGCCGGCAACACATCTGCAATTCCCCTGGTGTTGCAGTTGTTCAGTTTAGAATAAAACAGATTTAGAATAAAATAAAGAACTTTAAATCGATTATGGCAGAACTGTCATGTGAGTCTATCTAAAATTATTTTCCCTTGTGTCGTCATGAAACAACCTGCTATATATATATATATATATATATATATATATATATATATATATATATATATATATATATATATATATATATATATATATATATAAATTACTATTTATTAGATTAGAAAATAGGCATTACACGTGGAATTCTTCGCATGCGTATAGTTTTTAGCAATATTTTTTATAGTCTTTCACTGTTTGGGCTCGGCGTTGACACGGAGTTGCGTGACCCAAGTCTACAGCACGCACGCTGTCAAATGATAACTGCACGTCTATCAATTTCCAGAAGAATTGAACAATGCGGAGTGCTTAAAGTTTATTATGACCTTTGTAGATAGGCGTAGCATGTACTCAATAAAATTAGTCACAACGTCATGAAATAGATATAGGCTACATTAATTTACGGAAAGTTATGTTAACTTTAGTATTCACTATGGTAATAAAGAAACCAAGCGTATGAAAAAACCTTCGTTATATTATCCAGTCCGCAATAATTTATACGTTACGTGGAAGCTTAAAATATTATACAACAATAGATTGTAAGATATAAATATCATAAAGTAGCAGGTACTACCTAATTTTTTATAAATATTACTCAAATTTTTTATAGAATAATGGTAACAAACGAACACACAGACCACCTGATGGTAAATGAATACTGTGACCCATAGACATCTACATCCACCTTAAATACAGAAGCGTTGTAACCCCCGAGAACTAACGGCCTGGCCACGGGGGTCGGCGGCGCGAACGGCAAAGCGACAGGCGGGGCGAAAATTCGCGCGGCGCGATTTGAGGGCCACGTGAAGTCACGTTTGCCGCCGCGACCAGATAGGCCGAGAGTGAAATGTCTTTATCAAAGTTAAAAAAGTAAAGTAAGAAAGTAATTGTTTTTTGATTCAAGACATAATATTTGGATGAGATTGCGGAGTACTTGATTTTAATAAGAATCAAGAAATAGAATGCATCTAGACAAAAAAAATTCGAGTAAATACCAGAATGAGTGTTGAAACCTTGTTAATATTCAACCAGAATTGGAGATAAAAGTCAGTGCGGATAGAATTTTAAGTTGTTTTGGTCGGCCCGGCATTTTTCGCGGCGAAAACGATTAAAATATTTTGTTCCCTGTACTATTCGCCGCATCTGCCGCCGCGATTGCCGCCCGACTCCGTGGCTTGCACCGTACTGATTCATACATTTGTTTCAATCGCCCGCCGCACCGCCAGTCGCGCGCGCGATTCGCACGGTAAATTTCGCCGGTCGCGTCGCCACTCGCCGCTACGCGTGGCATGCTTGTATGTATATAGAATATGAATGAATATGTATGCATATAGAAATGTATGTTCTATACATTTGTTTTAGTCGCTAGACGCCTCGCCGTTCGCGCCGCGCGAATTTTCGCTATGGCGAATGTCCCGTGGCCAGGCTGTAATATGGAATGTCTGTATCCAGAAAAAGGGTATCCGATTCTCTACACTAACCATACGAAACACAGCAGCATTGAGCTGCTATTTTACGGTAGTACTCTGTGAGATCGTGGTCTTTCCCCGGTTTAGCCGACGCATTCGTGCTACAACTGTAATATACCTGCAGCATGGCCATAATCTTATCACACCTTGGTGTTCATGATCAAATATAATATTAAATTGTTGATGTTCAATTAGTTGATATACAATAAGAGTCATATTAGAACTTAAACTAATAACAAATATGCACCGTTAAAGTTTATCTAGTGGAATCGGATCAAAAGTGTAAAAACGGTTTTTTAATAGATCGGCAAAGGAAAAAACATCTTAATTTCTTAAAACTTATTTTTATCTACGTCTATACACCCACCTAGGAGTTTTCTTCATAGTACGACCTCTCTGTGGAATAGTTTACCATCGACGATTTTTCCGGATCGATACAATTTAGGGACTTTCAAGAAAAGAGCTTACTCATTTCTAAAAGGCTGACAACACACCTGCAATTCCCCTGGTGTTGTAGTTGTTAATGGGCGGCGGTAGTCACTTTACATCAGGTGAACCGTATGCTCGTTTGCCCCTTCTCATGTAAAAAAAAAAAACATAAAATATAAGCATAATGGAAGTGCCTGCCCTTAACATCCAATGCTATTAAGTCTTAATAACAATTTTTAAATTTTGTGTCTGTCTGTCCAGGCTATCTTCGAAATTGATGAACTGATTGTGATGAGACCTTATGAATAGGTAAAGAGCGATGGCAGGAGGCATCTACTCTATATTTTACCCGAAAAAGTGACATTAATAGATCCAGGCAATGTCGGGGTGGTTTGCTATTATAGAATAAGATTTATAAACGAGGACATAGTCCGCCTGATGATGAATAGCTACTGTGACTCAAAGACATCTACATAATTATATTGTAGTGTAATGTACTGCAATCGGAAATAGTTTAACCCCCATTGTAGTAAGAAAGCGGTGTAGACGCTTAAAATCGATGGTCTTTCGACACTTTATTTTCTTTATAGTATCATCTTAACATGTTTATATCAAAAGTTACCTTTTCGCTATTCTATCGCTTCGCAAAAAACAGCTATAACACTATAAATAACTAAAAGTGAACAGCTATATATAAAATCGAGTTCATTTTTTATGTCGTATGTCATATATATGGTACATAAAATAGTAAACGGGCTAATAATCCGTCTGCAAACTGCAATTAACATAAAATAAAGACCGGTATATATGCGCCCATTTTTGAGAAGTAAGAGATGATATAATTCTCTTTATTTTAGGGATTTCCCAATTTAAAGAGATTGAGTGAAAGATATTTTCTTTCATCGGTAACGTTGGTAGTTTAATTAAATTTTAAAGTAGAATAATTCATTTTTTACAAGAAATTAAAAACTAAATTAAAACATAGTGCTATATTTTATTGAGGTTTTTGGTAAGGGTTATTTAATTCCACAGTACACATATAACCCAGGTCGATCCCCGCCGGTTCCAATGAAATTGTTAATAACAATTTTAAGTAAAGATTTACCACGTGCTCGGAGGTAAAGGAAAACATCGTGAGTAAACCTACATGTCTGAGAAATAATATTTTTTTCGAAGATATGTAAAGTTCGACAATAAGCATTGGAACAGCGCGGCGGACTATTCCTTGCCCTAAATCTCTCTCAGATATGAAAGGTTTATGCCCAGCAGTGGGACGTATAAAGGTTTTAACTTTAACTTTAATAATACTGTAAGTCAGTGAAGCGTATCTATAAAAAGACATCGCATGATTTATTTTGTGTAGAATACAAATAAACCATGTTAATATGCAAGACATAAATGTAAAAGACGTACAAGGCGATACGTCTACATCATATATATTAATGGGGACAAATTAAACCTCGTTAAAAGCGGAGCCGCTAAATTTTTCTTATGCAGTTTGCGAATTTAATTCATTGAATGCTACTTAAGCCCGATAAAGGATTAAATTAATTTTAATTGTTTTTTTTTTGTTTTAATACTTATCTGAATTTCTTTAGATTATAACGACAGATAAAAGGATTTTATGCGTCGACATTTTTTAACTATCTTATCGAAGAAAAAAAAATACAATTAACTCAAAAAGTGGCCCCACAGAAATCGTTTGTATTATAACTATTTCTGTGAGCGGCCCCGTACTAAATGAAGTATACCTGGTATGATATGCAAGGAAGTCGATGGATGCAGGTGGCTCGGGACTGTACTTTGTGGCATACCTTGGGGGAGGCCTATGTTCGGTATTGGTCTTGAGAAGGGCTCTATGAAGATTATGATGATGATGATGATGAACCTAATTTTCACCTTTGTTTTAATATTATTATTGCTTCACTTATAGTTTTATTACCGTTACAAAGCTTTCCAAGTATGACAACTATGTTGTATCACTTTGTAAAAATTGTTATTTTAACTTTTTATTTAGTATGATTAAGATAAGTATTTTGAAGTTTAGTATGATAATTTATATATATATATATAGTTGTAGTTGTAATAGTATTTTATTTATAGCAGCTTAATGGTGCTGTGTTTCGTGTGGTGATTGTAGAGAACTGGAGACCCTTTTTACTGGAAACGGGGCATTCCATCTTAGTCCTTACGGGTGACAACGCATCGGCATTTTGATTCGTAATCGATGGTAAATATAGATGTATGTGGGCCACAGCAACCACTTAACGTGAGGTGGACTGTGTGCTTGTTTGTCACGCTATCCTATAAAAAAGATTGTCCTTACCTTGAGTGCAAAAGATTAACAAGTATTTTAGTACTGTTTTATCCCATGTTGCCTTTCTGTCTGTCTTAGCAAAAAAGTTAAAGTCTGTTTAAGCGGGACTTATAACAAAAAAGAATGTGCCAACTTAGTTACTTGCGTAGCATGTAGTAAAAGGCGATAAATGGGATATTTTGGGTGTTACTTCTTTCACAAATTTCCATTTAAGCCCACATTAAGTACCATAAGTAGTAGAGCAACGCTACAGCCATATTATAGTTGTAGCTTGCATGGGTCGGCTCGATCGGAGAAAGTCCACGGTTATTACGATGCTTAAAAAAGGAAAGATGTAGATGTTTATAGACCACAGCTACCACTTACCATTAGGTGGACGTCGTGCTCGTTTGTTACTCTGATCCCATAAAAAAATATTTTATTCAATGTTGTCCAAGTAGCTCGCTGATCTCTGGACTCCGCCTACCCTCTCGGGGTTTACAGACGTGATGGTGTGCAGCAAAGTTTTAATTTTTTACTTTACTCGTTTTAGAAATATTTTTCTACATTTACTTTCAAATATGATAAGCATTTATAACTCGAAAGGTATAAATAAAATAAGTTAATAATTATAAAATTTTGATCATTATAATAAATTATTAAATTATTTAAGACCGTTTAGTTGCAATGTCAGAATATTCACGACTTCAAACACAGCACCCACTAACTAGGGCAGCAACATGTTCGTAGTAACAATTTATAAACAAAGAAATTAGGACACACACACACACACACACCCACACACACACATATATATATATATATATATATATATATATATATATATATATATATATATATATATATATATATATATATATATATATATATATATTGGATTGAGATATATAGTATTAAATAAGATTCCATATATTTTAAGGAGGTTCCTTATTGATTTTTGTTATTGAACTCATCAACCTTTAAGAGTTATTAATGAAAGTTGATAAGATTCGGTTTTTTTTTTTAAATTATCGTCACTACTTTTATCTCTTTTAATTTTAATTTTTCACATAATACGCGTGTGAGGCATGCACTTTTGGATTTTTCAAATATCTAGATTTATTAACATTTTTTAAGTAATCACTTTTATTACATTATAAAAAATTGATTTCATATTAGACATAGGAAGCCCAGGATGGGAAACTCTACGGCGATTGTGATGGTAGGTACACAACAACAACTGGTACAGCGTGTGCGATTAAAAACGGTAAAAATTCCATTGAGGATAGTACATTTAGAAATCTATGATTAGACCATCACTTGTTGTGATAACGTAATTCTTAAGCCCTGGAGGCCTAGTTTCGTTTTAACTACGACTCCGTAAAGGGTATAATTTCATCGTCAATTGAGTATGTGCTAGGAAACCTTTCAATCGCTCTACAATTGTTTTTGACGGCATCAAGAACCAGCTGTACTTTTTAATTACGAGATTTACAAAAAACTCTTCAGCATAATATCTTTTAAAATTTTGAAATGAAGTCTCCACTTCTTATCTTCCTAGCCGAGGAGGATACCCACGAAGTACGTCATTAAATGTAGTGGCTTTCATAATTCTTAATCTTTAACTTTTTGATATACGGCAGTTGTTGAATGGCGTTTTTGTTTGAAAATGGTATGTTTTCCCGATCCTCACATTATATAATTCAGATAATGGGACATTTATATCTGAGTCACTGTCGCTCCTTTTATCACTGGATGTCTCCTATACAGCGTGTGCGAAGCCGGGGCGCATCGCTAGTCTAAAATAAATATTTAAATACAAACAACTGATACAACTCAACTTCAAACTTGAATACAATATACTCGTACTTACGTCGACCGCTACCGTCCACAACCGTCACGTCCAGTTTTAACATTTTTTTTCTATGATAACGCACGCTTGGTTTAGACTGTTTTGAAATTGATACACACATTGCACAAGGACAAGCATCTTTAAACAACAAATATTATACAAGTACTTGTCCCGTTGCGCGATTAGAATATGTGGCCTTCAGCGCTGCAACTCAATCTACTGCGCAACGGAGCCGTCGAGGGAGTAAAATTATTCATAATAGCGTTTCTAATATCCTTAACCAAAAAAAAATGAAACAGTTTTAAATAAAAAAATGTTTAAATGCTATTACGTGTTATGAACGAACGAGCTCTTAATTCACTGTCCATATAATAATTACTTTGGCGCGAAACGCGAGTGTCGCCGGTGCAGTTGACAGGTGGTGCATGCTATAATTGCAGCCGGGGGGGGGGGGAGGGAGCTACACGGTTCAAAGCCGTTTACGCCTAAAACTAATGTATCTATCGTTTTAGGTATAACGTTATAAAATAAAAATACATATCTATATGTACCTTTTATTGGGTAGCGTTTTACTGCTATATGAAGGATTTTGATATAAAACTAAAGTAACTAAATGTTAGTCTCTCTGATGGTAAGTGGTTACTACAGGCCATGGATGCCTGCAGCCAACTACAGCGTTGTCACCTAGAGCTAAGATCTCGAATGCCCCACGGCCCGTAATGGTTCTCTTTACCTTTCAGTTTAGCACCGCGCTCTTACCTCTATCTGGTCTACGTATCAGGCACCACGCTCTTACCTGGGTAAGCCCAAGCAAACTCTCATGCAGAAAGGAGCGATCACCTAGCTATGACAGATCATTTGGTTCTAGTCTGTTTTTTTTTTGACAAACGAGTACTGAAAATTTTGACGACGTTTTTATTAGTCCACATAAACAACCTAGGGTCCGTTTCACACAAAAGCTGTAGTTACATGCATAATGCATCATGCCAACTCGGTTGGCTCAGTGACTACCTGCGCGGCTCACGTGTTTTAGTGAGTGAACCAGACGATATTGTTTGTGCGTGAGTCTTTTTGTGTGTTTGCAATCTACAGAAAAACAAATTACATACAATTTGTTTACATGCTTTAAAAATTCTAATTGTAATAGATCACATAATGAAATTGCCCATACAATATCAAGTTAAATTTGAATTCATGTCTCCACGGTGTACAAGGAAAACATTTTTACTTAATTTAAAATAGCATTATATTTTACGTGATTTATTATAAATTGATAATTTAATGAAATACTCTTTAGTAAATTTCCAATTATGTCAAACTAAATTATAAGTAAAAATTAAACAAACTAAATTGTAAATTAATTATATTACACTATATTATACATATGGTTTCGTTTTTTTAGGCTATTGAAGACACGAAATCAGATGGGCCACCAAAATCACTGAAAAAAAAAGAAATCGCCTGAGTGATATTAACAAATATGATGATTTTACGAAAAGCGCTTTTCGAAATGTGGTGCACAAATTTTATTTTCAAAATGAAATGATAAAATCCTGAACATCACAAAGGAAGATTCTAATTTGCCGTCTATGTCAAGATTGACATTGTACAAGGCACTGAAAAAAATGGGTTTTTACTATAAACGAAAGGCCGGATATAGTTCTATGGCGACGAAACTATTTAGTCGAAGTAAAGGCAGCCAGACAAAACGAAACTACTATATATTTTTAGATGATACGTGGGTAAATGCTGGTCATACAAAATCAAAAGCCTAGGTTGACAATACAGTGACTATCCATATCCGCGTTCTTAGATGGGCTATAAACCGGATTGAAAATCCGTCAGGCAATATGTAGTGTTTGATTTTGTATTCATTTCTATATTTTTTATAAATAAATCTGCACAAATCCTATAAAAATACACGCTATTTCATTTACAGAATCTTTATTATTACTATTGCAGGAAAAGGCAAGCGGTTTATAATTTTACATATCGGCAGTATTAATAGATTTGTAGTTTTTAAAAAAAACAGATGACTACCACCAAGATATGGACGCCCAAGTGTTTGATAATTGGTTCCAAGACGTTTTACCTAAATTGGATGACGATGCTGTTATTGTTTTAGATAATGCATCGTATTATTCTCGAAAACTTCACAAAGTACCTACAACTTCATCTCGCAAACAAGACATTATTGAATAGCTACTAGGTAGAGAAATATTGCTTGTGACAAATTAGTGTTAAAGTTACAACTTTTGGATTTAATTAAACAAAACAACGATCGTTTTGAAAAATTTGTCATACACGAGATGGCTAAGTCTACAAATCGTCGCATAATACGTTTGCCACTGTATCACTGTGAGCTCAACCCAAATAAGCTTGTTTGGGCTCAAGTGAACGTACGTGGCAGCAAATAACAAAAGTTGTAACATTGATGAAGTTCGAACACTTTTGTTACGAGGAGTAGTGAACGTGGAAAGCCAAAAATGGTCGTCGTATGTCAACCATGTGATAATTAAGATCGAGACAAAAATGTATGTAGTCGACAATAATGTAGAAAATATGTTGGAGCAGTTAATCATTCATGTGCCTACACAAAGTTCATCAGAAGTAAGTGATGACGATAGATTTTAAGTCTACAAGAATTATATAATAATTATTTTATTCATAAGTTTATGTGTAATATATTTATACTATATCCAATATTGTTCTGTCGTTATTTATTTATGAAATTATTTATATATAAAAATAATTTAGTTTTCTCTACAGTTAATTTTAGAAGTATTCAATATGAACAGGCCTTTACAATTTCAAAACAAGAACAAAAGCGTTAGCAACTCCTAACAATGACCCATCTCACTCTGTCAATATCGGAAATGTGCGAGAGACATACACAATACTCTCGATTGTTACAAAAACAAAAAACGGACTATAGTGGAAGAGTTTTAGGTTGATTATGATTTTGCTAAATGTCTTCTGTCCGATATTCAGCAACAAAACTACTGCGTAATACTGTCTTTTGTAGCCGGTCGCGATATCTTTCCTAGATTTAATATTATACGTATCTTACGACACATTACGGAATGAAAAAGGTTGATGGATTCTCTTAACTTTCTACGACACGATGACATCTCCAAAAATGTATTAAAGTGACGTAGGTATAAGCTTAACGCAGGCGCAAAAGTCGCCCTTATCTTCACAGTTTCACAAAGTAATGCCCGCGCGATTAGATCTCAGTAAGGGTCGGATGAAGTGTCAGTAACACAAAAACAATAACTTTTTATGTGAGTTAGGGTGACAAACGAGCCCACGATCTATCCAATGTACCACGGTATATTCATAACCGTACAGTACATAAATATTAGAATATAAATCCGATGAAATATTCAAAATGAGGTGCGTTATTGCTCTATAAATTAGAAAGCTTATATAGAGTCCACTCCTAATAGTTGCTTGCGTATCCTATCTCTTCCAGACAACCTTTGCGAGGAAAGCAGCGGAAAGAAGCTTGGGGCAGGTATTATGGGTATGCATACATACAAATGTTACTGATTAGAAATGATAGTAGTCAAAATAAAGTATTTTATGAGCGTTTTAAATGTAGGTATAATAATTCATTTTTGAAAGTATGCAGTTCATTACGCAAGGCGGATGAGGAAAGACAACATGTCGCGTATAAAATATTATAAAGAAATTAACAAATTATACTGTGACATATTCTTACTATTTATGGTTATTCGGTACTCAGTTTATAATATCATAAAATGATGTAAGGTAATATTGAAAAATAGAGAAGAAATTCGGAAAATTTCTTGTTATAACTCTAGACATTTTTAAGATACTTCAAGAACAAAAATGAACGTAATGTTATTTCAAAAATTGCGAAGCATAGTAATAATACATTTCACTTATTTTATATACTGCCCCCTAGAGGCGGATTTTAGAACTAAATTTGTTTAAGAATGAGATTTTAAGCTTCTACGTTAATGAAAACAGCGTTTCTCTTTTAATGAAAAAGCAACAAGATTTCAGAAGATATTTTTATGCGAAATAAGGATTACTGTCGATTTGTGTATATATGTCATTTTCCCTTATTATTGTTATTTTTTCAGATTAGTAAAATTAATTTACAACTTTGTAAGATTAATTTGCAACTAGATTGTGTTTGCTTGCGCGTTTAAAGTGAGCGTAAATATTAAATTTTAATCCACGTTCCCGGTTTTATTAATAAGCCTTTAGTTGTGTTTAAAATATTTAAACAAAATTAAATCAACCAATTTATCTGCACAATTATTTAAGTAATATTTAATTTATTTATAATTGGGATAGCTTTAAATAAAATGAACCTTACACCAATAGCAAAACACTAGACTGATATTGTATTGATCGTGTAGTGGCGATTCAAGAATATCCGCTACCACATAAAATCCCGTAGGTGTCGCAAAATATGACAGAGGGCACAAACCATAGAAACATTATTATATCTATGGAAAAAACCAAGAGAGATTGGCAGCAGTGTGTTCCTAATAATCACTAAAAATAAAAAATGCCCGCTTGCCAAGCGTGGCAACCACAGAAATCTAAATAATAATATTAAAATAAATACAAAATTAATATAACTACAACTATGGCAAATACAATGCAATCTATTGGATAAGCCTATTTTCAGCAGTGGGCTTTTGATAGGCGGTAAACAGCTAAGATTTCAATAAAATTTAAATAGCCGAGTTTCATGAAAAATTCTACTACCGATTAATATTTGTCTTCCCTAAACCTAGTACCGACGAGTACGATGCTAGCTTACGTGACCTGTCTCGACTCTTTCAAAGTCAATTATTTACTTGGAACTTGACCTTTCTGTTTATCAGTATGATAAATACATTTTCTTCGCTTTCTAATGTGCGTCAGAGTTATAAAAATGTTTTGTTCGTATTGCCGAGCATTATTTTATCTAGTAACGTGAGATAAAGAGATACGTCGAGTGTTTTGAATGAAAATGTCGCCTTGATAAATATGATTCTCGAATTCGAATAATACACAAAAGATTTTGGGTAATACGCAGCGTAACTCATCTATTTTATCACGATTCGAATATAAATTTCATTGGTTAGTGAAATCTGATTCCCTTAGTTAATAAAAGCTGATATTACAATTTTAGGTCATTTTCTCATGTATTAAAATAAATAACACGTATATAATATCTGTATATGAATTTTGTGTTATATGTAGTGACTTCTAGTGTTAAATTTGGTTTAAGTAGCTAAAAAATGATTAAAACTTGATGAAAAAACGGGGAATTCGCCGAGATCTTGACTGCTGTAAAGAACTTGGAATATCGGGAATTAAAAATAAGTTTAAATGAATTGAAAACGAGATCCGGAATATTTGTTTTATTCAATATGTACTATTTAACTTAATATTTAATTCATCCCTGTTCCACCATTGGTCAACCAGACGCTCGGCCAGTCTTTACCCTTTGGTTGTCGACTTATCTCACATTTGAACCAAACGGTTGGCTTCTTCGCTCGTCATGCGTAGAGCAAAGAAGTAGAATATTTTTTTTAAAGTATAGGATGTCAAACGAGCACACAGTCTACCTGATACCGGGTAAGTGGTTGCTGTGGCCCATAGACATCTACATCTATCCTCGATTACAAATCAAAATGCAGATGCGTTGTCACCCGTGAGGACAAAGATAAGATGCTTCGTTTCCAGTAAAAAAGGTCTCCGGTCCTTTACACTCACCATATGAAACACAGCAATATTAAGCTACTATTGACTAAGTACTGTAGTTTTCATTTGTTGGGCGCTGGCAGAATAACAGAGTTGTAGGCAACTGCAACATTTATGCTGAGCTAGAGCCAATTCATTACTACACTATGTAATTTTGGTTATTTCTCTGTCTACTGCTCACTGTAACTTTATTGGTGGTAATGAACAAATGTTTATTATTATTATTTTACGCTGGTATTCTGTGAGAGCGTGGTCCTTCTCCGGTCGAGCCGACCAATTCGTGCTACAACTATACTATCTACTAATATAGCATGGCTCTACCACGTATAAGTTGCCGGCATCTGTCTTTCCATACGATTATAATGTAGGTGTCTTCAAAGCAAGAGTAAATAGGCTTTTGTTAAGTCAGTGCGCTTTACCGTCTTCTGCTACATCATCACTTACCATCAGGTGAGATAGTAATCAAGCACTGGCTGAGAATAATAAAAAAGGAATCATCATAACTTATTTGTTACCTTTTCACTTTTCTCTAAAAGATCTTTATGAGTCACAGTAGAGAAAAGCCAGGCATGAAAGTGTCAATAACTTCTTTTCCTGCTTCAAAAAAAAATAGGAGAACCCGCAAGTACACAATGAGACCTTTAAGTTCCATAGCGAAATAATGTAGGCAAAAATGGAACACTTGAGTACGAACGTGAGCAGGTAGTGCGCTTATGCGGTTTCATTGCATGCAGGAAATTCGTGAATGGACCTAATGTGTTCGATTAAAAACCCCTTTTTTACATTCCCACGCAGATTCCATATTGTGTGAAGTATTTGAACTTAAAATGTTTTTTGTATATAAATTTGCCTTGATATGATCGAGAAATTTCTTTTCAATATGTAATCATATGTTTTGCTAGTTAAAAGTAGCCTTTTTAACAAGTACCTTGCAAATTATTATTACCGCTTTTCAAAGCCTGCCTGAATTCGTTATATTTAATCTGTTTTCCAACATCTTTTTCCTTATGACTTTTTAATCAAGTCTTAAACACATTTCATGGAATGAAAGTATATTTTAATTTTTAATGAAAGAAGGTAAGATAAACGGTCTTAATCAAAGCTGATTCTAAATTCTTACAAGAAATTATCTGTAACGAAATAAATGAAATCTTCATTTTAATTTTAAATTAAAGTCAATGTTTCATTACTCTAAACATCTCGTCAAAAACAATAATCAAATAACGACAGAAACTAATATCTTATTAATTAATCGCATATATCAGAATGGGTTTATGTGTTGTGTGATGAAGAGCCGCATAAAGCAACACAGGCCAGCGGCGGTCCATGTTGCTCCATACAGAGCCGTAGTGGCTGCAGAGTAAAGCACTAGCAGTAAGCTTCGCGAGCAACCCGGTTCCATTCTCTATCGGTTGCGATAAAATTGTTAATTTAAATTTTTATTGCTGGTACCACGTGCGCGGCGGTTATGGAAAACATCGTAGCGAAACCAGCATGTCTAAGACATAAGATAAAATATTTTGAAGACACGTAGTGTTCTCCAATAAACGCTGGAGAAGCAAGACGGACTTATTGCTCCATAACCCTCTCTAAAATGAGAGGAGGCCCGTGAACAGCAGTAACAATATTACTTGGTAGCCATTATTTTACATTTCGGTAATGTAAAATAACACCAAGAGGCTCTACGCTTTGCAGCTATATTATGGTTGTAGCACGAATGGGTTGACTTGACCTGGCAAGGACCACGCTTTCATAGAATAACGGTAGGTATACAGCTGTATTTCGTATGGTGGAGAATAGGAGGCATTCCATCTTAGAACTAAGGGGCGATAGCGCATCTAAATTTCGAATCTTAATCGATTATATATGTAGATGTCTATGGACCACAGCATTCGCTTATCATCAGGTGAACTTTATACTAAAAAAATATTGTACACGTCATTAAGCAAAGTAAAGTAAAGGTACAGCCTATATGCGTCCCACTGCTGGGCACAGGCCTCCCCTCACTTCTGAGAGGGTTTTAGGGCAAGGAAGTGTCCGCCGCGCTGCCCCAATGCGTGTTGGCGAACTTCGCATGTCTTCGAAATATTTTTTTTCTTATTCCTCAGACATGCGGGTTTGTTCACGATGTTTTCCTTCACCGCCGAGCATGTGATAAATCAGCACTTAAAATAGCAATTAACAATTTCATTGGTGCCGGCGGGGATCGAACCCAGGTTACTCACGTTCTGTTATATTTACAGCGAGTGTTAACTGTTTGATCTACCACGGCTCTTATACGTCAGTAAGTGTAGGCTTATTTGTTTATATTATATTTGTTTGTAGTTAAAATTCTTAAATGATAGAACACCAGACAAAATTTATTCATGTAATAAAAAAACCCAAAAAGTGCTAATTAAATTACAAAGTGCTCACGCACTTCAACAGCTGGTAGAGCTTTTTAGTAGCGGGAGTGATTTATTACACGTGAATAATCAGGTCTCGTTTTACGCTGAAATCCGATAAACCTCTAGCAAAAAATACGTAATTTCATTCACACGCGTACAAAGATACCTATAAAGTTGTTTGAAAGAGTCGCTATATTTCTCTCACTATACATTCCTTGTTAGGTAAGCCACACAATAAAAGTCCTAAGCTCAAATAACGTGTAAATTCAAGAGTTTCAAGAAAGGTATGTGTCAAGTGACATCCAAATATTCGTAATAACAAGGTCCTTACATACGACGATATATTTTACAGTCAATAGAAAATATGTCATAAAATCATGCAAATTTTATGATATCGAGTGTAGCGTCCATCACGTGTACGTACAGAATTTGAACACTTTAGAGGCCTTTACGAATTACAATAAAAAGGTTTTATCAAAATAAAAACATAATGCATTGCTAATAAATGTCTAACATAAACACCGTTTTATTGGTAAGAAATAAAATACACAAATCGCCAAAAAATCTATGCATTGCTACAGCAATAAAATATGAGGACAGAAAGCTAATAAAGAAAACGCTATATTAGGTTCTGAAAATAAGGGCTGTGCCACAAATGTAGTACGTTCCGGCTGACGTTTATAGGTCATAAAATGGGATAATGTGTCGGAGTAAGCGTATTTCGGAATGGTACAAATTTAGACCAGAGGCGCCGCGCGGGCCGTTACTTGGTATGAACTAATATGAAGCACTCGATAACCTTCGACGAGAGTATTTGAGGAAAGTTCATAAATAACAACCCAATTTCACTCCGAGAGTCAAAATAGAATAAAATGAGTTAAACATAAGTTATAAGACTATATTATTGGTATTATAATAAAGATTTTTTTATGAAACGGTTTAATGTATTTTTTTTATATTTTTATTTCTATTAATCAAAGTACCTATTCACGACCCGTAATCCATGCATCTTTGCCAAAGCAGTGGCAGTTTATGGCCCTTCTTGAATAAATCAGCTGCACATTAGGCAACAAATTCTTCAAAAGCATTTTGTACTGCCTCTTGGGTATATAATTTTTATCCTGCCAATAAGTTATTCAAATTCTGGAAAAAGAAGAAGTAGGTAGGAGCAAGGTCTGGTGAGTACAGCAGATGACGGAGAGCTTTCAACCCAAGCTCTTGTAACGTGGAGAACGCAGGGACGAGTGATTGACCAAAGCTGATTGGAGACGTGCGAGCTGCTCCATCATTGAGTTTAGTTCTTTACAGTACAGTACTTCAGTAATGCTCATCACGTTTGGTAAGAAGCTGTAATGAATCACACCGGCGCTAGATCACCAAACAGTGACCATCACTTATCCGGGGTAAGTTAGGGCATTGTTTGGATGCTAGCCCAGGATCCAACCAACTTGCCGAGCAGTTGCGATTGTTAAACAGAATCCATTTTTTGTCGCAAGTAACAATGAAGTTCAAAACGTCTCTACGCGTACTTCACGCTGGTGATCATTGAGTTTTTTTTTAAATGGACTAATACTGTTTTGATGCTAACTCAGTCGCAGATTGAGTACCATCAGCTTCCACAATCACCAGTAACTCGTCATAGTCGACCAAGTTTTCGGACGACCACAGGTACTTTTTCGGGTCAAAATTTCCAAAAAAGTAGCGGAGAAACCATTATCAAGTGGTGCGTTCGTTTGTAGTATTTTCTCCGTAAACCTCGTTGTAAACAAAAATGTTGCGTGCCATTTGTGCCACATTGCTGCCACGACGGTATTAATATTCAATTATAACTTGAATTTTTACGTATCCATGTTGACGAAAAAGATTCAAATGCGATGAAAACATGACGCAAATCAATCAATTAATAAACAAATGACTAGTTAAAGAAATCCACGCTTTTAAAATAAATTTAATTTGAAATTAGAATTCTTACCCAAACAACAATTATTACTTTTATTAAAAAATGGCCGTTACTGCAGAACAACAATGTCATGGCTAAAGACCTAATAAATGGTTTTCGTTATTTATTCAATAAAATTTTGTCATGGTTTAAAACAATATTTTCATTAAATTACAATAGAATAATTAATGAACTTACAGCCCAACTTCAAACAAAGAGGTCTACAGAAAAGTTGTCACCTTTGAGGACTAAGATGGAATGCCAAACACACTTATTATACTGGTTATCTTTGATAACAGTACAGGACACCGATTTTTGGTAGCTGAAAGAGGGTGATACCTATCGAATGAACTTCTAGGCACAAATATAATCCGGTAGGTATCTTAGTAAACTTTTATGAGATTCACTTGCAATCTTATATCATACT
Organism: Parnassius smintheus behrii; assembly: GCA_036936625.1. NCBI lineage: Eukaryota > Metazoa > Arthropoda > Insecta > Lepidoptera > Papilionidae > Parnassius > Parnassius smintheus. Next base: position 15,792,893 of record JAUPFT010000015.1, on the reverse strand, counting down.
TGTATTAGGAAGTTAGAGACGAGCCAAGCTAAAGTAATCGTTTCGAGTACTTTGTAGTTTATGACTAAGAGGATATTATCAGTAAAAAGTCGAAATGTCGGAAGGCAGTTCATTACACGTGCTAGAGTAATGCAGCAGCTACATTCGGAACGAATGGCCACGATCTCACAGAATCACAGCATAAAATAGCAGCTTAACCTTTCTGGGTTAGGTATATTAAGTGTAGAGAGCCGAGGATATGTTTTACTTGAGAGAAAATATTCCATGTAAGTCCTTAGGGGGTGACAATGCATCGTCATTTTAGTTCTTATTTTAATTGAGTATAGATATGAAATATTCACTTACCATCAGGTAGAATTGGTGCTCGTAGCAAACTCAAAGAAGGTAGCGCTATTTTAATTTGTATCGCTTTAATGAACAGTAGAAAAGCAACAGCCGACGAAACAATTTACACTTCAATATACGTTTTGACAAATAGGTGGTGATGTGTGAAATAAGAAGTTTGACATCACAAGTACTTACGAATTGAAAGACAAATTTATGACTTTTCAAACCTTTCTGTCGAAGAGTAAGAATCGATTGTAGCAATTAAATTTATTGCGATCGTTGTTGGAATCTTTGAAATACGTTGATAATTTGAAAACGAAGGCAGTTTTATGTTTATTGACGGACTTTAATTCTCTAAATGTTTCTATTTATTTTCATTCATTACAGACTATCAAAAGTCCACTAAACATAAACATATGGGCTATTTTTGGTGACTGATGTAGGTATATATTACCTTTGCCATAGTAGCCAAACTTAGCTAGTCAGTTCTTTTAATATTTCCAAGATTTTGATTAGTCCACGAAGACGCTACTGCCCGTCTTCTGTTTCCTCCTACAACATCCATGTTAAGATATAGGGCAGTGGATTATCTTATGCCATAAATATACGGAAGCTTTATATTTATGTTGTTTTAGTTTTAGTCTTAGGTCTTAAAAATTCAGCGTATAGTAGGTGATTAAATCCCTTTGCAATGAATTATTCAAAACATACTAAACAATAGTAGTAATATATCTTTTTCTCATGTTGTTACATAATTTGGCCAAATACATAACAATAAAAAATTAATTATTCATTCGTCTGAATGATTATCAAAATAGAAAACTCTGATACTTATTTACCCCTTTGACTTGAATGCCAACTGTCAACGATAAGCATTATGAGTATTTAGTTTCGTCGTACATTTTATAACCAAATTCCAGTAAAAATATAGATAAGAATATACACAGGTTTGATAAGGACTAAAAATGTTTTATATACCTGATTTGGTCAGATCGTTATGTATTAATTTGTTTCAGTCAACAATAGAGTAGGTATTTAAGTAATTGTATGCTGTGGGCCAGTGGCCCGTAGACTTCTACATCTATCCTCGATTAAGAATCAAAATGCAAATGCGCTGCCATCCCTGTGAAATAAAATGAAATGCCTCGTTCCCTGTATAAAGAGTCTCAGGTTCTATATACTCACAATACGAAACACAGCATCATTAAGCTGCTTTTTTACTTTGGTAATCTGTGAGAGCATAGTACCACCCTGATTGAGCCGACCCATTCGTACTACAACCATAATATAGGTGCCACTTGGCTCTGTCCCGTTTACCTGATTTAAAACATCAAAACATACAACAAGTATGTCGGACTCTTATTTAATTCATTAAAAAATCTGAAATATAGTTTAAATTTATCGACTTATATGTACATTCTTTATCTTCTTCTTCATCAGTTCACAGGAATCTATTACTGGACATGAGAATATCCTGTTAAAAGGAAACGACTTATTATCCTTAGCGCTTGGTACGCGGATTGGTGCCGCACTAGCATACCTCTCACACATTTGTTGCTTTTTTATATAATAAGGATGACAAACGAGTTCACAGTCCACCGGATGTTAATTGGAGGCTGAGGTTAATAGACATTTACATCTATCCTCGATTAATAATACAAATGCAGATTCGTTGTCACCCCTGAGGACTAAGATGAAATAAAACAGTTCCCTTCGCCAGTCTAAATATTTAAAAGTTATCATAAATATTACTTAAATTTATTAGAAAATAAATAAATATTAATTATTTAAAAATTGTTTCTTTGTGCACTACTATTTAAGAGAATAGGTCGTCATAGTTAAGCGGACAAATAAATTTATGAAGACCATGTTCGATTAATATCCCTAGATTTTTGCAAAATTTATAGAAAAGATAGTCTTTAATAGTGTTATTTAATTTAAACGGAAACATATTTCAGCTTTTAAATAAACGACATATTTTAAGTAAATTAATTTCATGTTTATCCATAACATTGTATTATGTAATTTAAAAAAAGCCGATATGAAATTATTTATTTAAGTCAAGTCTTCATATGATAAACTGTTTGTACAACACAAAATCCTACGTTACTAAAACGGCTTATTAGGCGATTATTGTCCATTTTTATGACTTAATGCTCTTGAATGGTTTACGTTATGTGATTATCGTTAAAATATATATCACTGATGTAGCTTCAAATGTAAAAGCTCATGAAATAGAGCTGCGCCAGCAGGACGTAAAATTACTTCGAAGTCATTAACCATCCCCATGTTATATCGACTAAATGGATCTGTGTTGTTTGAGTAGTTACGGTTTATGTTGTTTCAGCTACAACGTTCAAACGTTGAGAGATAAAATATTCGAAATGACCAAAGCACAATGTAGTATTGACGAGGTAATTATTAAAAAAAATCGTTTATTGTCATAATCGATTAAATTTAATTTTTCACAAATCTTCCCTCATCTTAGGCTAAACACCTGCTTTTCAACTACCCTTTGTTTATTATACGTACCCTGTAATCGTGCATGGTTTTGAATGCTACCTTATGTAAAAATCGTAGATTATTCATAATGCAATCACTCATTTACTCTTTAGTCGTTAGAACGTAGTGTTTTAATACAGGACAAAATTCAGACTGTATTTTTACATCCCATTGAGTGCTAATCACCATTATTCTAAAATGGTGGTAATATGTCTTAAGTATTATATTCACGTTTTTAATATTACATAAACGTTTTTAACATTAAAATAAAATAACACTTTTTCGATTTACTCATGCATTTGATACGATTTTCAAACTTATTATAATGTTATATTAAAATGCACTTAATGACTCAACGCCACCATTAAACAAATTCGTTACTACGTTTTTAAATAAAAATAATATCGAATTACATGCATACTTAATATTTAGAAAAAAAAAAGATTTTTAACTTCGTAGTTGTCGCAAGCGGTGGAAGTGGGAAACAGAAACAGGAGATGGGCAACAGCATCTTCCTGATAACCAACTCAAAATAATTTAAAAAAACTGCAGCTGCCAACTTGCCTGCAAATCGTTGCAGCTATGGCAAACTTTATGAGGCAATCTATGGAGGAGGCATATGTTTAGCAGTGGACTTTTTAGGCTGTATTGGACGAATAATGGACGGAGAATATTTAAATACTTCCGTGCAAAGAAGAAGAAACAATGAAGACACACTGTAACTTATCAAGGAAAGTATTACAAGAAGTATTTTTGGAGTTCAAAACGCTTGAGGCTGGCTAGTTAAGATGTAACAATATTATATATTTTAAAACAACAGTTTTTTTTCAGGAATAAACTTCAGCCACGCGTCGCAGCTGACTTGCACAATTTTTTTAAATAATTTTAGTTATTTTTTTTTCTTTCTGTATAACATTTTACTAGACCGTCACCATTTTTAATATAATGAATTTTTGCGAAGTAACGCCTGATCCGATTGACTATCTTAAAATGAACGAAAAACTAATATTTTTAACCAAAATATAGTTATTGGAAATATTTTTTAACTATGGCGAAATCATAAACGAATTTAAGTGAACTGAGTCACAGCATCTACATATCATCAGCTGGAATGTGTGCCTGTTCATAATCCTAATTCTATAACAAAAACCAAACCAAAAAACGGATACTGTTTCACAGTTAAAATAAGATAAATTTTGCAATGCATTGTAATATTTATTCTTAACACATGTCGTACGTTTGCTACTATGGTAGTCTCGTACTGTGAACAGACAAGTGTGCAAGCGTTACCAGAAAGTTCAAAACTTAGCGGAAGCTTGTGTCTCACGTATGACTTTTACGTCTGTCTTTGAACATACTTGTAGAAACTTTTTAGAGATAAGCATGTTCTTTCGGACAATGTTACGTGAAAATTGCCTTGGACCCGCATTTTTGCTTGAATCTTCTTGTGGCAAACTACTTTTATTTTCTTTTTCAGAAAAGTTCATTATAATTTATCCTCAACTTTTATTTATTTATTTAATCATGAAATAACTGATACAAAAATGAAAAAATAGCCCTAATGCTTGACGGTATTCTAGTCGTGTGATAGGTGTAAAACTTGCCAGCAGTCATACACTCACTCACATACACACACACACACGTGAGCGCGCGCGCATTCAGGCAGACACGCACACACACACACACACACACACACACACTGCATGCGACTATCATATTAATTTTTTATAAACTTTAATAAACGACAAAGAACAGGAAAATCCTTTCCATAAAGGTAGTTTTCAAAAAAAAATACATTTGGCAAACGACATTTTAAATTTTTATGTCAAGGAAATAAGATTCGGGTCATTATATGTCACTTCGTTTCTTTTCAATAAATTAAATTAAATTTCATTTCATTTACTCATTTACATGTTAAGGTGTCAATTAGGAAACGTTGCTTTTTTCAGTTGGATTATTATCGTAATGAGGCTGGCTATACTTGCTACAGAGATCTCTCTTCTTAACGAGATTGCTTTAAAAGTGTCTGCAACCGGGATATCGTGTAATACATGGGTTTACATCAGCTTCATAAGCACACCTTATACGCCCTTCACAACCGCGTACGCACAAATATACACAATATTTGTGCGTACGCGTGTGCGTGTGCATATGCTTGCACATGCGCTAGTGTAAGCGTTCATTTTCACATATGCACACGTGCGTGCTTGCAAATGTGAGTATCAATGTCAATAAAATGAGGCATTCAAAATATTTGTTTCACAATGTGAGTGTTTCATATACTAGTGATGAAAATCTTGAAAATCAACAATTAAATTTTTCCGTCACGTCTCAAAACAACTACGTAGACATACCGATACATGGCATATTATCTGAGACAATGGCTACCTGATTGGTTTAGTTATACGGAACTGACTTCCGATCCCAGCGCATTGGAGATGAACGTGACCGTACTACGTTATCAATTTTACACTTTTTTATAACTTTCAGCGACAACTTTATACGAATTTTATTAAAAATCACATTTTATTCCATTTTTAACTCTATTTCTGTGGAAATAAGGACATGATATTAGTTGAATAAAAGGTAGAGTACAGTTTGTGATACTTTCCAAGGATGGAAATTTCGGCCGAGTAAGGAAATTGCTCAATGGACACTTTCAGTAACTTTAGTGCTTATGTTTTTGTTTGAGAAATTTTGTAAATGATATTACTCCTTTTAAATGACATAATGTTGTGCTCGTGAAAGTATTCTATACTTCACTAGCTATATACTTTCAAACAGAGCAAGTAGTCCTTTAAGATATAACATATTCTACGCTTATTGTTATGCATTTTGTTACGTAGTAGAACCATACTGCAGCTTTATTATGGTTGTACCACGAATGGGTCGGTTCGATCAGGGAAAGACCACGCTCTCATAGAATACCCGTGTAAAATAGCAGCTTAATCCTGCTATGTTTTGTATGTTGAATGTAGAAAACCAGAGACCCTTACTGGAATCGAGGCATTCCATCGTAGTCATCAGGTGTAACAATGTATCTGCATTTTGATTCTTGATCAAAGATAAATGAAGATGTCGATAGGCTATAGCATCCACTTACCATCAAGTGGACTATGTGCTAGTTTGTCACTCCCATTCTGTGTAAAAAAATCCATCATCAGCCCATCAAAAGGAAACTGCTGCACGTGTGCTTATACCGTAATGGGATGTTTTGTCTTTATCTTCTCCATTGGCAAAAGGATTGACGATCGCACCACCGGACGTCTCGCACCTTTGATATTGCTGCCCATAGCTGACCTGGATACTTTCTATTTGGTGCAGACGGGATATTCAAATTTTTACTTTATAGAAGAGGGCGTAAACGAGCATGCGGCTCACCTGATGTTAAGTGACTACCGCCACCCATGATAAACTGCAACACCAGGGGAATTGAAGGTAAGTTGCCGGCCCTTTAGAAAGTCATTTTCATGTTTGGCTTAAAGACATCATACTTGGCGACTGCCTGTGAGTTGATACTCCAACGGCAGAATATCAGCGCTGTGGTTGTTACAATGCGGCTCAATGCTGAGTCGAATGACAAAGCTGCTGCATTAAGGTTATTTTAATATACTGAATGATTTTTTTACCGTCTCGTAAAAATAGAGTGTAAAAAGTGAACGGAACAGAAGCCTGTGGTATTGATATTTTAAAATTTATTTTCTTTTACATTAACATTTTACGAAATGGATCTATCAAAATATCTATCAATAAATACTACTATTGTAAAAAAAATACCAAGTATACTCTCTACAAGTACAATTATATATTATGTAGTTTCAAATAAATGTGTTTCTTTCTTTCTTCTTTGTAATTAATTTCTTTATCATCATCAACAGACCACAAACGTAATCAGCAGTTTACGTTTATTATTGTAGTCGGAATGTTTGTTTTAATCACTACGCTTGCACATTCAGAGTTGTTGCATGTCATCTGTTTGAGTATTTTATGAAAGATTTGAATTTTCTATTTTAAAATATTTAACTTCGTGGTCAGTTAATTTAAAAATTCATTTAATACAATAATATCATTACGTTCCTTTAACTTTTAACCGTAACAGATAAACATCTCTAAAGTTAACCCCGCTAGTCTATATGGAGAATTAATTTAATTGGTGCATACAGCTAGGTGCATACAAAGCGTGTTACGACTTAATCGACTCAGGACTGCTAGTTAATGAGCGGAAAGATTGTAAATTTAAAACATCGTGGGTAGTCCGAACCAAACATTGGTTTGGCCTGATCTATACGTCGAAAGAATATTTTAAAGTTCATTAATGTAATTAAATTGAGCATCAGTTATTCATTATTTATTAAAAAAGGAAAGCTTACACGGATGTAATTTGAGGGTTCTTTGTTGGTGTAATGTACTGATCGTAAAATGTAATTAAACATGCTCTGTTATGTATATTTTTTTTTAAATTTTTTCATTATTTACTTAATTTTCACAAAAAAATATTTGTAACGATTAGGTAGTTGTTAGATGTACCGATATTTCATTGGCTGCAAATCTATAAGAAAGTTTCATTTTATGTAATGAGGTTGAATATTATGTTTAACATCCTGAATCGAAACAATAATTTGTATGCCATACAAACACTCGTTTCGTACACGATTCGAATTCGGTGCTCTCAACGCCGTAACTCATTTATTTCTAAGCCACTGCGCCATGGAGCCAGAGAATAGGATATTTTAGGGTCATGACTCATGACATATTCGTGGCGTTAGTATTAACCTTAGCCGATTTTCACAACATTACTAAAAGGAAATTGATTGGTAAAATTTTTTTGTCACCGTCATACGATAAATACCCATGAGTTTTCAGCTCGCGGCCTCGGAAGCAGATAAAGCTGTAAGAGCTATGAGAGACGACACATCGAAAATGAACTTTTAAAATGGCTCCGGGCTATCGCCTTACTGATCCGACTGAATGCATATTTTCTCTAAAAACTTAAAAAACGCCGTCATATGGTCCAAAATTGCGTTGCACCCGCGACGATTAAGACCGCATAGGAATCGTCAGAATCTTAAAATATTTAAAAAAGAATAATAATGATCGAGTCAAATTTATACAATCGTGTTTTTAAACAAGCAAGTTCAAGATAAAGATATGAATTTACCTATATCAAAATTCCAGTTTCCTTAGTGGTGTTATAGTAATAGTATATATTCCATGAAAGGGGCTGCATTTTTTCGCGGTGCCGTGATAAGTTGTAAGAGCCGCATAGGCTAACATCTCTTACATTTTGAAAATAGTTCATTAGTTACATCATCATCATCATCATTACAGCCTTTCACAAGTCCACTGCTGAACATAGGCCTCCCCCAAGTAATGCCACAAAGCACGGTCCTGAGCCACCTGCATCCATCGACTTCCTGCATGTCTTACCAGGTCGTCACTCCATCTAGTGGGGGGTCGCCCTACACTACGCCTACCGGTACGAGGCTGCCACTCGAGAACCTTTCTTCCCCATCGGTTATCGGTTCTTCGAGCTATATGGCCGGCCCATTACCACTTCAGCTTACTAATCCGTTGGGCTATGTCGGTCACTCTGGTTTTACTGCGGATATCCTCATTTCTGAGTCTATCACGCAGAGAAACTCCGAGCATAGCCCTCTCCATAGCTCGCTGAGCGACCTTAAGCGTCCTCATACGGCCAGCAGTGAAGGACCACGTCTCAGATCCGTAAGTCATCACTGGCAACACGCACTGGTTGTACAATCTAGTTTTTAGAGATTGAGGTATGTATACCTGACGAAAAGATATGTCGTAATTTCCCGAACGCTGCCCAGCCGAGTTGAATCCGTCGATTGACCTCTCGGTCGAAGTTGGACTTACCTAGTCGGACTATTTGTCCCAGGTAAACGTACTCGTCAACAACTTCGAGCATAGTACTCCCAACAACTACCGGCACAGGTGTGACATGGACATTAAACATGATCTTTGTTTTGTCCATGTTCATCTTAAGACCTATCCGTTGGGAGGCACTATTGAGGTCATTGAGCATAATGCTTAAGTCCTCCAGCGATTCTGCCATAAGGACTATATCGTCGGCAAATCGAAGGTGAGTGATGTACTCGCCATTGATGTTAATACCGTATCCTTTCCAGTCCAGTAGCTTGAAAACGTCTTCCAACGCAGCGGTGAAGAGTTTCGGGGATATAACATCACCCTGTCTTACACCTCTCTGCAGTTGGATAGGTTTCGAACTCTGGTTCTGTACTCGGATAGCCATCGTAGCCCTACTGTACAAACACTTCAGCACTTCGATGTACCGACAGTCAACTTGGCACCGCTGAAGGGACTGTAGCACCGCCCAAATTTCGACGGAATCAAAGGCTTTCTCATAGTCCACATATGCCAGGCAAAGTGGCAGATTGTACTCTTCGGTCTTCTGTACAATCTGCCGCAGGGTTTGTATGTGGTCTATGGTACTGAAGCCTTTTCGGAAACCGGCTTGTTCGGGAGGCTGGAAGTCGTCGAGTCTGCGTGCGAGACGATTCGTAATGACTCTCGAAAACAGCACGTAGACGCGGCTCAGAAGGGAAATCGGTCTGTAGTTCTTCAAGAGAGCGTTGTCGCCTTTCTTAAAGAACAAAACCACCACGCTTCTGCTCCACGCCTCCGGAGTAGTGCCACCATGGAGGACGGAATTGAAGATCTTCTGAAGGACTTCAAGTACCGGTGTTCCACCCGCTTTCAGAAGCTCCGCTGTAATTCCATCCTCGCCCGGGGCCTTGCCGTTTTTAAGGTGGTGGAGAGCCATTCTAATCTCGCTCAGACTGACGTCCGGGATATCATCGGAATAGTGTCGGATAAGACTTGCTCTTGGATCGTTACTCACACTTGCGTGTGGCTCCAACGATGATGTGTACAGCTGCCCATAGAACCTTAGTTAGTATTAGTTACATACTGAAAGGTAAAAAATGACTACTTGTAATGTATACCTAATATATTAAACTATAGTTTGTTTGTTCGTATTTTATACGTTGCTATACCGTCCATCCTTTGAGTATTCAAAATACTCAAAGCGTTCATAAAATTGCGCCAAAACTTTGTCAACTTATTGCTTATACTTACGCGAAGATTATTGGCATAGTTGGACCCGGTAGATGGTGCTTTTTTAGAATCCAGATATCAACCGTGCGAAGCCGGGGCGTGTATCTAGTATTAAATAACAAAATATTCTATTCTATTCTTCTTTGTTATTCAGCTAGATTTGTGTCTTTATATACGTATTTGGGTATTTCCAAACATACAAAATCATTATAAGACATTCAAACGCGTTCAAATTAAAATACCCTTTCATTATATTGTATAACTGCAGCGAATGACTTGAGACGTAGAATAAATTAACGTATTGGTATACAACTAATGAACTGGCCATGCCGACGTTTATACGAAACTTAATCGAGTAATTGATTATAAGAGTGAAACAATAAAGTGATTAGTTCGACAAAAAGTAAGACAATGAGTTATTATCCAATGGATAGGTTTCTATTGTTGGACGTTAGATATTACGGGACCGATTAACTGACAGATCGGTTCGATGACCGAGCATTAGTTATATCGTTTGCTTATGCGATCATCGGCATTTGATATCAATCTTCTTACAATGATTGTTACTTTCTTCAAACAGATACATATCAGGTAAATAATTATATCGATTTTATTTATTGTTTATTGATCGAGTCATTAATTTTTTTCGTGTTATTGTTAGATTTGATAACCCTTAACGTGCTTAGAGTAATGGTATCAAATGTAAATATAACATTTTTAAGTACTATAATGAAGTATGTCTGTGTACGGTGTCGGTTTTTCATTGCGTGATTTATTTGGAATATTTTCCTTTAATGGCCATGGTTGAAAAGGCGGATTGGTGAGCGCAGATCCTCGTTCCGAAGATCGATAGATGGGCCGGGGCACCCACTTGACAATGAAAATAGGATCAGATTATCAGAATCATATAATATGAACAAGTTCTTTTTACTTTTTTCCCACCTGGTGGAATGAGGTAATAAAGCCCTAGATGGTAAATCTCACTGTCTTACCGTTGCAAAAGACCATTCACTCCTGCTTTTTTTTTCTTATCACTATTCACTTCGTCTGGATGCTTGTCGGTCCATCACTGTACGATTAACTATGAGTTTTATATCTCTTACGACTTCTTTGTGAAATCGGCTACCATGGGCTATTTTTCCGGACTGATACAACTTAAATTCGAAGAAAGAAACGAGCTTACTCCTTTTTAAAAGGCGTGCAACACATCTGCAATTACCCTGGTGTTTCAATTGTTCAAAAACGGCGATCGACACTTACCATCAGATGAACTGCATGCTCGTCTGCCCCTCTTTGGTAAAAAATTGTATACGGTGTTTTTTTTTTACAATATTTTACACAATAAAATAACAAGCTAGAGTATAAATAAATGGCGTCTGGCTTCCTAAAAATTTCCATTTAGTATTAGTAATATAGGATTTACGCTTGATGTAGACAAATACCTCTGTACTTGTTTGCATACCGACTTTATGGCAAATTACACTGCTTTAATATGTATATTGCGTACTAAACGATGTAGGGCTACGCATTAAATACCTTTTCACTAATTCGGAAATTGTGGCTGAGATTATTATCAGTCAAGAAAACATCATGATTTTTGAATAACCAAATTCACAAAGTTCAGTTGACATTTGCCACATTCCTATGCATGTTTTATGTTATAAGAGGACTCCATAAAAGTATGATTCAGAAGACGGAAGCACACAATAGTAACAAATTGCAAGTCCAAGTCCATGTATTAAAACAAATCCCGTAAGTTTTTTCAGATTGTATGAAATGGCGAAATTTTCTTATTTATATATTAAGTTTGTTTTCGTATTTATTGTAAAAAAAAAAGAAGTGCTATTACTATTAGTTATCCCTGTTCCCTAAGTTATGAAGTTTGCACTTGGGGATATTAAACGGCAACGGATTTTAATATATGATGTTTAAACTACTGTCGTTATTTTATCTTCTTTTTATCCAAGTAGTTTCTTATATCTGAATTAAGCTTTAGTCTTCATTTTTGCATAACCTTTTCTATAACTTTGCTCGATTATGTATCTTTTGACCCGACTTCTTCAGGAGGAGAGTAATGCTTTTCGAGTGTAAGTATGTTTGTATGTCTATTTCGTTGGCACGCTCTGTAGCCTCAACAGCTTGATAGATTTTAACATAATATGGAATTTCGGTAGATTCGTTTTAATTGTGCGAGTGACATAGGTTATAAAATTTTCACTTTTCAGTAAACTATTTGAAGCAGTCTCCTGTTTTTAAAAATGGCCTTTTTCACCATTGGACTTATTTCAACTATTACAAATATGCTTATATTGTATAAATATTACACAATCGTTGGTGTGTTTGTTCGTCGTCAAGTAAATTTCGAACATTTTTAATGATTGCAAAAGGAAATTTGTGATAATATGACCATAATTTTCAATAGCCGTTTTGTCGAGAAGAATATTCATGCATAGACTTCGTCAAATTATTATAATATATTGTTTACACCATCTGGAAAATAGGGTGTAACAGTTAAATGGAATAGAAGCCTATGGCACATTCATTCAGGCCTCCCCCAAAGATATTTTTAGCGGATATGTTTCTTAGTTTACAAGCACGGCAAGCAGGTTGGTAACCGCATATTTTTTGATTTTTTATTTTGCTGACATCAGGAAGCTGTTACTGCCCCTCTTCTGGGTCAGTTTATTTAATTCCGCTCTTACTACACCCACGGGATATGAGGTAGTGGATATTCTTACACCGCTTCTACACGAATAAATATTATAAAACTGTACTAAAATAAAGCTGCATTTCATGCGTTACTATTCATTTAATACGTTTTATTATGTTTTTGTTTAATTATTCCGTACTTTATTACTAGTCAGTAACTAATAGATGTTGTTTTAAAATCTGTTAAATTATATTCTTTGAATTTTAAATTAATCCGCCAGTTTTCCAAAACTCACGCGTAAGTGGTCGTTTTTAACCATTTTTATATTGTTGCCTATTGAAATATTATCACGCATATTATTCTATAAGTGTATCTAAACAGACACAGACTAGGTCGGGCGTGACGTAAATGAAGTTAACGGAAGAATATATCAGTATTTAGTCCCACACTCAGTAATTTGTACGACGTTAAGCGGATTACTGCAAGAACGGTTGGTGGAGGGCAATAAATTTTGGAATCTTTATCATTTTAAAATGGCCGTCGATTTCTTATCTTCATAAATAATATCGTTAAACATCCAAACACAAAACGTAAGCTTGAGTTGGTTTTATTCCGTAAAATAAAGTCGTTAAGGTAGCCTCTCAGGGTTTCGTTTTATTTAAGTACGTGGCCGATGGTTATGTCGTATAACTTTAATAGTTACAGTCTAATCCCTAATGTACGTGAAGCAAGCGCAGAGTGAGATTTTATTGGTCGATAATTTTGGATTCCCCTCTGAGTAGAAATTCCTACATTTGAAATTACTACTAAACAAATTTTAAAAGATAAACAATGAACGTAGCAAGTATTGGTAGGTATCATTTTGAGTGAAATATAAAATAAAGTACGAAAGTAAATATAAAAATAGATTTCTCTAGACGATGAATTGCCAAAGAGACCCTTGCCTCTTTCGCTGTAGGGAGAATCAGCCTTAAACTTCACGCTTAATCGACAGGTTGACTAATTTAAGTGTTGACTTGCGATCAAACAATCATGTGAGACGTAGACGCAAACACAAACGGTTGTTCCTGCTGCCTGTCGCTGGTCTGGGTATTTTAACGCTAACGTAAACAAGATTCTTGTGGATCAATGGCGGTAAACCATTTATCAGAAGCCATAAGATATTTTTAGATTTTCAATAGTTACAACTTACAACACCCACGCGACACAACGGGATGATGGAATCTCTTCCGACACCACAATAAGGCATCTTAGCCTACTTACATCCAAAACCAACAATTGTTCAAGTCACTAATCAATTAACAATAGTAGCTTTAACAAATACGTATATATATATACATATATATATATATATATATATATATATATATATATATATATATATATATATATATATATAAAAATACGTATATATATGTATATATATATATATATATATATATATATATATATATATATATATATATATATTAAAAGAAAATATCATTTCAAGATGATAATTTCTTTTATTATTTTTTTTTATTAAAGATAATTTTTTAAGATTTATTTTAAGATATAAAAATAATCTTCAAACATTTTCATTATTCCTTTGTATTTTTGCAAATATAAAATATGCTTAGTTGAAATTCGAACATTAGTTAGTTTTATTGTTCGGGAAACCAAATAATTGCCACCATCATCATTATTAAATATCTTCACATGTCCAATGTTGAACATAGCTCTCCTCTAAGTAATGCCACAAAGCAGTGCCCTTAGCCACCTGCATCTATCATTATCTATGGCCTACGAGGCTGTCTACGTCACGCCATCTAGGTCTGTCGAACTTTCCGTTATCTGATTTCTCCGGTAACTGAAACGTGGTTCTTCACTCTTGGCTATAACAAAGCTTAAAGTAATTCAGCGAGTTATGGAGAGGACTATGTTCGGAGTTTCTGAGCGTGTTAGTCTTAGCATCAATATTAGAACCGTAATAACCTGACGTATAAGTTAGTGTATTTCTAATTTATATTTTATAATAAAAAACTAAACATCCACGACTGGTTTGCAGATTTTTTTTTTAAGAATTTTACTACGGCCACACTGTTTACATACAGAGTTATTACACTATTGTCACACAATCATGTCCACTTTTTTATGTGTATGTCTCTATAGTTTAGAGTTGTATTATAATACAACTTGAAACTATACAGTTCTTGGAAGTTCGCGTGATGCGCGCTTATTATCGTGATGGCTATAAACTCACATGCCCTCTCTAATAGTTATAAAATCTATAATGCTCACGGCCGTCTGCTTCCCGCGGCGCCCAGCTTCGCGCCACAGCAGACTATCCGGATTTTATGGCTTAATCTTTTTCATGCTATATCAATAAGTATAGCATTCGAAAACAAATTTAAAAAATCCTTTGAAAAGATGAGCTTTTTTAGTCTTGAACCTATAATCTCTTTTAAGACCAAAGTTGATAAATTGAGATAAATATTCTTTATTATCAGTTTTAATAGAAGACTTATGTTTTAATTTAACTTCTTGAAATTTTAACGAACAACGCCCTAGGCCTATCGAAATATTTTAGAATTAATTTCGCACAGTAAGTTTTCAACTTAAATATAAAGTTTCTGAATTATTAACAGAAATTTATGTAATTGCTAGCCGTAGTTATTGATTTGGAAACGAAAAATCTTACGCTATAAATTGAACAAGTAAGTAGTTTTCAACTTAAAACTATTTCAGTTCACATCTTAAATGCGTTAAATGCGAGTGACGCCCAAAAAGTCCACTGTGACAGATCAGTCGACAACTTACACAGGCAAATTTATCTCTTCAGATGAAATCAATTCTGTTTTCTGATCTCACCTCTTACGCTATTTCATTAAAGTCTTGTCTTGTTTAATTTGTACTAATGTTGTTTTTATTAAAATATGGTTTCTTCATAGATGTCACTCATTCAAAGTTTAACGATCGACCTAATAGTGTTTTAACTGTTCCCGAAATCCTTGAAACGTGACTCAAGCGTCAACATCTTTAAAAATGATTCTGTCCTCTTATTTATTAATACCCTTGACGGTTCCCTTTTGAACTTCACAAATGATATCTCCCAATGCGCTCTCAATTTGTCTATGTGTTTTGATTATTACTTTAATTTATCACCGTCGGTGCTCAGACACTTTGATATAGAAAGCTTACGAGTTCAACGTCTACAATATTATACTCAAAATGATTACTTAATTGTCTTGATCAAAATTTAGCATAATAAATTTATGAAAATATTTTTGAGCCTTTAACGTAAGGGGTATTGTTGTGGAGTTCCGTTGGTTGCAATAAGACACGCAATTATCCTCACCGTAAGCTTTCTGATATGAGAATTATAAGGAAAGGAAAGACATAAAATTATGTTTATGTGTGGAGAATTTCATTTTTTCTTTTTTAATTACATCTTCATACCGTTCATTTATTTTAAACGTATAGTAATTCACTCAGTATCTATATTCTATATCTTGAAAATATCCACATATTTTATTCAAGCCTCGATAGTAAAATACGAGTTATAAACTGCCGCACTTTCTAGTAATTGCTTCCGCGCTATACTCCCTCTTCATGAGTGTAGAGAAATTTATCGGTAAGATAAAAGAGCGTGAATATTTGCAAGCGCAAAATATAACTTTATAAAGAACGCCGTCTCAGTTTCGAACTTAAAAAGCCGTTAACATTTTGTTTTAAAATAAGTCACAGAGGAAAAATAAAAAGTTAGCAGGCAGTGAGCTCACGCCCCACTTGAGACTGAAAATGCCAGGTTGCCGGCGCGGAAACTTTTTAATAAGTGAAGCATTTTCTGTTATTGCGAGCTCCATAATCCGGAGTGACATTTGACATTCTGAAGTCAGGACTAATAAGTCGATTATTAAAATTCTTGTACGTATAGATCTGACGATATTAAAACCTTTTGCTTATTAAATTTTTTAAAGATTAATTAATGATAAAATTATAACGATAATATATTAGTTTTTCAGTGCAAAAAGGAATGGCCGAATTTAGTAAATGGCGCAAATATGAGTCTTTGAGAAATGTCCACATATTTGTGCCATTTGCTGTGGAGACTATTGGTCTGTGAGGTCTACGTGCAGTGAAGTTCCTAAAGGAACTGTATCCACGACTGGTCATCGCTGCTGGTGATAAAAGGGCTGGTTCTTTCCTCGCTCAAAGGCTAAGTAAAGCTATTCAGCGAGGAAACGCAGCCAGCGTTCTTGGCACTATACCACAGGGGGCAGCACTTTTTGACTATTAAAATTTTTGGTTTTAGTTTTGCTATATTATAGTTCCTTTTTTATATTGTGTATAATTAGTATTAACTGTAAATATTATAATTTTAATTATTATTTTAGTTAAGTTTCTATACTTACGAAATATTTGTTTACTAATATTAGGTACGAATAAAATATAATGCCCCTATAAAAAAAAAGTTAAAGCTGACATTTATCGTAACTATTGCATTACGACTTGACTTTAGTTAATACGACTGTATATAAGTAAGTATAACTAAGAATCCGAATTTAAATTACAAAAAGAATTATATATATATATATATATATATATATATATATATATATATATATATATATATATATATATATATATATATATATATATATATATATATATATATATATATGCTTTTTTTGCTTTTGATAAAGCAACAAGTAAAGATCGCTTCTGACTGCTCGGTAGCAGACAGGCTTTAGCTAAGGCTCTGTGGGTTCGATTCCCTTTTGGAATAAGCATTGGTATGCCTCACAAATAATTTTTTCGGGTCTGAGTATTTGTTCATATCCAATTTACGTATTTAAACACCTCCACGATACAGGAGGTAGACATCTATCATAGTATGATTAATGGCAAACAGCTAATATAATTCCGTCAAATATTATCACTGTTGTGCTATTATCCTTAAGGACCATATTATGAAATGTTTCACAGACTTTCACAGATCCTGTTCAAATTGAAACATAGGTTTATGTGGATCCCTTATTTGTTGGCTTCCAAAAACAATATAAGTAAATTTATGTAAATAAATTAAATACAACATGCCAAGAGAAATTAAAATGTTATACTTGATTACTTTAGAAAAAAAAATTACAATGCAACTAAAGAGATCCCTTGTGTAAATGTCCCATTTGTCGTGATCAAAGCACGCGGTGCTGCGCAAATAAAGTTTTTCATTATGCTTGGAGTTGTTTCGAGTCTTTTTTACACTAAATCTCCCTTAGGAATGGCATTAGTACTCACTGAAAACTGGTTAAAAATTAATTTTCAACTTTTTCTACTAAATGTTCCTTTTAATGTAAGAATTTAGAATTTTAGAAACGTTTATTTGTTAATAGCAAATTCGAAATCAATATGCCGAATACGAGTTCCAAAAATTGTTAATCGGGCAAAAATGCTATTACGGATTTGTTGCCTTGCCACTCACAAACGACATTTTGAAGTCAAAAGAGTCCGGTTTTGCTATGTTTAAAAGGGTTTGAGGGTATGCCTGAGTTTATTCGTACTTTTGTACGTTTATAAAATATTTTCGCCTCGCATACTTCAAGAACCTTGATATATACACATTTAGTCTAGCAGCGGTGATGGGACAAGCTGAGACAAACTAAGCATTATGACTGATTATACTTCACTGTCTTCTTTATATTGTGTTGCATTGTTTGCATGTGGTCTATAGCACTAAAGTAATTGGTCGATTCGGATTAAAATAGATGTATTATTCTTGAATAAATCATCTGTCTTGAAGAATTAGCTACCGCCTTGGAACAATCACTATGAAGGGGAGGGATTAATGTACAAGTCCTCAGCCCGCTTTGGGAAGTTCTGCTAATTCCATCAAATTTAGAAAACAGTAAAGTGTAATATAGTTTGATTTTCATTGAATACTGTTTAGTGGTTTTGAGTATACGCTACATTACAGCAACTTTTTAAACGTGGTAGAGCCATGTTTCATATATATTATGGTTGGAGGACGAATGGGTGACCTTGACTGGTTTAGCACCACGCCCTTAAAGAATGCCCGCGTAATATAGTAGCCTAATGTTGCTGTGTTTCGTATGGCAAGTGTGATAATTGGGAACTGATACTTCTCTTTTTACTGGTAATGAGTACCAGTAAAAAGAGAGTCATCCGTTATTTTATTTTAAAAAAAATCTCTAAAATTTCCAGCTATAATGTGTTGTGTTGTTAAAGTTAGCGGAAGTGGCAATAATCCGGCCATATAGCTCAAAGAACAGATAATTGAAAAAAGGTTCTCAAGTGACAGCCTCGTACCGGTAGGTGAAGTGAAGGGTGAACCCCCACTAGATGAAGTGACGAACTGGGTAAGACATGCATGAAGTCGATGGATGCAAGTGGCTCAGAACCGTGCTTTGTGATATTCCTTGATGCTTATATTCAGTAGTGGACTTGTGACGGACTGTAATGATGATGATTGCTCTCTATGTTAGTGATGTTTCATTACAATCAGTTCGGCCGTTCCGAAAATTTGCACGGACAGACAGATGGACAAAAATTTAAAAATGGTTACGTTAAGAATGTGTATTCGTTACATATATATAATCTAAATCTACTAAGCATTAACAACAAACAATAATAACAAGAGCTTATAAAACTATCTTTTGGCAAGATACGGAAAAGCTTCAACCACTGGGAACTTCACTGCAGAAGGTAATCCGTTCAATTCAATAGTTGGATGTGAACTTTACTGGCGGGCAAATGAAGTAAATTGGATTTGATTTCCGACTTCAACTCCCATTTTGTGATTTCTATCCAAGCTTTAAAGTAGACCCCTATTTCGTGTATAAAAATGGATATTTCTAAAACACAATTACAACTTTTATTATTATACGATTTTAAAAATTATTTTTAAGTTTTTCACTTGACAACCTTTCGTATAAAGCTCAATATCACTATTTCAAAAGTTCACTGTTGGTAGACTTTTATTTAGATTACGTCATATTTGTCTTAATTGCAACGCTCTAAAAAAGGTCAGCATCTGCTGTTTTTTATTATTTTGTGCTGCTGTCGGGAAGATGCTGCTGCCAATCTCGTGTTCCAATTCCCGCTGTCGCTTCTTATGATGCCCGTGAGTGCACGTGGAGTGTTGTAAGAGGTGACACCTATGGGGAAATGTCAGGAAATTTATATGGAAATCCATAGATGTCAGTATTTCTATTTTTACGCCAAACGTAATTAACATACCTAGGCCACCGATGAGCTGGAGCGTCAATGTTACGCGACGTCTGTGTTTAGTGTTTAAATTTGTCTCTAAATTTGTTTTATAGGGACAAATTTTGTTGTTGGATGATTGCATGACTTTAAAGGCAAATCATCCAACAACGGATGATGCACGTGTTCAGCTGTGAACTCTTATGGACTGATGAAAAAGGAGATGAAATAGTATTTATAAGAACCGAAGCAATTCAGGGCCTGGGTGCGTTACATTGTTATATGCAACTTTAAGTGATGATTTTTAACTTGCTTAACAAAAAGCTTATTATATGACATAATGGCATAATCCGATAAGTATAAACCAAAATGACTCATATTTAAAAAAGGATGGCTTTATGCCAAAATAGAGAATTACAAAGATTTAATTTAATAGATGATGCTGTAGTTAAGTTATTAATAAAATTTAATATCTACTTTGTCGAAAGCGAACTTCTCCTTTTCCTACCAGAATGGGCAGAACAATATCTACCGGGACAGCTCGTATGCTTATATGAAAATCACCCTTTTTTAATTGACAATCACATCAGAAAATTTTACTAGAAAAAATTAATTCCTTTTAAGTCCTCAGGGGTGATAACGCATTCTATATTTTGAAAATTTATCGAGGATAGATGTAGACGTCTATAGTCCACGCCATTGACTCACCTTCAGGTAGACTGTGTACCCCTTTGTCACCCTTATTCGGTAATAAAAAATATCGATGAAAAAGTCTTGCATGCTGTATCAAATTATATCACTAAATTAAGAAACGCATGCGATGTTTAACATCGGTAAAACAAGGCAGATGTTGCGTGGCTGTCTTACTGACCAATGAGGAATGGGCTTTACTTTACCAGGTGTTAATCTGACTAAAAGGAATTATTCACTTAGTCTTATATCAAATCTTGATTAATAAATTATTAAACTATTACTTGTAATCAAAAGAAAATCTCCTTTACAAAATATGCCACTCGAATTATCTTTCTATCAAGTTATTTCTTTATGAATGTGAAACAACGAATGAATGAGTGCATCGATGTATTTGAGACGATAAAATGGATCGTGAGCAAAGAATCTGCGGTACGGATGATTCGAATAGCAAATGTTTGTCGTGCAAACGAGACCGTACCTTAATTAAAACTCGCTTCGATTAACGAACGAAATCACATTATCGACATGTAACTGGGTTAATGCATCGGATGCATTTTTGTTTACATTCCGTGTGATTGTGTTTGTGCTATGCGTACGATTTCCCTGTTTGTAAACTATGAATTTTTCCGATGGCATCAATTGGCAGCGAAGCCCGTGTTCATAGTCCAATCAATATGTAATTTTTGCTTCGTTTTATTTTTCTTTATTTTGCCTATAAGACTATTTTAATTTTCAAAAAAATTTCATCACATTCGTTTATCGGATCGGCCTTGAATGTATAAAACTTTAGTTTTATACATTCAAGGCGTTTAGCAAAGCCGCGTTATTCTTTTGGTGAAGGTGAACGATATGAACAGATAGAAAGTAGTAGATTCAAGTCCGCCATTTGCCTGCTGGCGTAAGCCAATACCAAAAAATAATTTTGCATTTTCAAGCTAATTTGGTAGTAGTAGATAGGAAGATGAGTAATTTAAGTTATATATTTTTATTAGCACTATGTTACATGGCCGTGTGGTGTCGGTATAAGAAAATTTATCACCCTATTTCGCCGCGTAAGTGTCGTAAGCGAGGATTATGTGCATTGACAAAAAAGTCTCGTGGGTTCCGACAGATGGCGTTAAACATCGTCATCAGATGTAAAATACCTTGACAGAAAGGTGCGAGACGTCTGGAAATAGTCATTCCGCCTGTCTGACTGAGTATAATAAGGCAAATCCTCTGTAGAACAGGAGAGGTCCATTTTAAACAGTGAAATTTTATTATTTTTTTCGACATTCAATTATTAATTTTGGTCCGTTCTACGCAGAATGTGCTTGTTTTATCTTAAATCTTTATTTGATTTTTTTGGACCACAAACTGTAAACTTCCGAGGAGTCTGTAGTCATCAAAAATTAACAAATAAAATCAAAAGGTTTATCTTTTGTAGTAGGAAGTTAAACACCTTGGTAAATCTATAAAGCACAACAAAAGGAAATTTTCGCGTAATTGTGAGAAATTATTAAATAATAATATTTACTTATATAAAGTTAAATAACAGCCTTATCACTTCCAACTGCTGGTTGTAAGGTAGTAGATTAAATTACGCTACCACTACTTGGCTTAAATATTATAATATCATGATTAATAATTAACTTGTCTTGTGGTGCCTCCGTAAAAGAATCGGTCATCCTACTTTATCCTGTAGGCGTTGTGAAAAGCGACTATAGGAAACCTTACGTGATCTTTTAGATGGTGGAAACACCGTTCCGTATATACAATAGCCGTAACAAAACATCCAGACCAGCGATGGACAGCGGCGTCAAAGTTGCGCATCGTGGTGGTACGGTCATTAAATGCTAAATTTGATGATTAAGGCAAACCATTCTAAATTCGAGGCACCCCTGACCTCTGTGCTTTTCAGCTGAAGGAGATTTGAATTACAAAGAACAGCTGAGTATATTCATATATAATAGATTTTTAAGTTAAGTTAAGACTCTTGCTTTTTGTCCAGTTTCAAAAAGTATGCCGCGTAGTAATGCGCGCTGCCAGTGACATTTTAAACTAAAAGAAATCTTAGACTTGTGGAATCAATGTTGTGCATAAGTATCATCATCATCATTATTACAGGCCTTCACAAATCCACTGCTGAACATAGGCCTCCCGCAAGTAATGCCACAAAGCACGGTCCTGAGCCACCTGCATCCATCGACTTCCTGCATGTCTTACCAGGTCGTCACTCCATCTAGTGGGAGGTCGCCCCACACTCCGCCTACCAGTACGAGGCTGCCACTCGACAACCATTCTTCCCCATCGGTTATCGGTTCTTCGAGCTATATGGCCGGCCCGTTGCCACTTTAGCTTACTAATCCGTTGGGCTATGTTAGTCACTCTGGTTTTACTGCGGATATCCTCATTTATAAGTCTATCACGCAGACAAACTCCGAGCATAGCCCTCTCCATAGCTCGCTGAGCGACCTTGAGCGTCCTCATACGGCCAGCAGTGAAGGACCACGTCTCAGTTCCGTAAGTCATCACTGGAAACACGCACTGGTTGTACAATCTAGTTTTTAGAGTTTGAGGTATACCTGACGAGAAGATGTGTCGTAATTTTCCGAACACTGCCCAGCCGAGTTGAATACGTCGATTGAACTCTCGGTCGAGGTTGGACTTACCTAGTCGCACTATTTGTCCCAGGTAAACGTACTAAAACGTACTTTTACTACAGTAAACGTGCATAGGTATAGAGACAGTTAATTTTGGAAATTACCTGTATTACAGCGATTTGTAATGCGGATGTCCATACTAAAATCTGAGTAACTGGCATTAGTATACATCAGTAAGAAGAAGAGGCAAAAAGTCGGCCAAATAGCCCAGAAAATCGAAAAAAAAAAGTTTTTGAATGTTTAATAGTAGATTTCGTAAAGGTTGGAATAATGATAATACTAAATTTTGTGTTTTAATTTGCTTTCATTTGATAAGAAACATTTTTTTCGACATCCCAGTTTGCCTCCTGAAATTAACTCCCAAAAGCAACTCCGCATATAATATGCCTACGATTAGGCCATCACATTTTAGTTCTATGCTTAATTTTTAATTAATAAATCATACGGTTATAGAGAAAATGACCTGTGATGGAAGGATGGACTGTCGGACTCGGGCATTATTCTATTAAGGTCGATATGCTAATTTTGGTACAGATATCGGAATACTAAAATATTTCGGTACTGCTCCATTACCTTTAAATAATGAAAATAGGCCTGCGTTGTGTCGCAGCTCAATTCTTAAATATTTTTTATTTTTACTTAAGTATTTTTCGAGTAAACATAATAATAAAATGCTGTCTTCTGATGGCGTAAAAGTGTTTGCTTACATGAGTGTCGTTTGAGCGACGATGAAATGTGATTTTAAAAATAAAAATTTTGAAAATAATTAAATAATTATTATAAAAATTTATGGTGAAAGTCTGTGCAGTAAAAAAATTATAAAAGTTCTTTCAATTTTACACTGTAGTTACACTGGAGCCACCCTTATTTAGCGGTTTTCTACGGACACTTTTTAGGATAGGGTGACAAACTAGCACACAGTCCACATGATGGTAAGTGGTTGCTGCGGCCCATAGACATCTACATCTATCCTCGATTGCAAATCAAAATGCAGATGCGTTGTCACCCGTGAGGACTAAGATGGAATGTCTCGTTTCCAGTAAAAAGGGTCTCCGGTTCTCTACACTTACCATACGAAACACAGCAGCATTAAACTACTATTTCACGCTGGTATTCTGTGAGAGCGTGGTGGTTCCCAGTCAAGCCGACCCATTCGTGCTACAACTATACTACTAATGTAACTGCAGCATGGCTCTACAACGTATTTTATACAGAGTTGTTTCTGCTTATCTCTACACTCCATAGTGCTGGTGATTGTAAGAAGCGATTGTCAACTCGCCTGCTTAGCGTAACGATTGCGACCAATCCTTCCAGCGATAGGCAAGTCCAAGTTCAGCAGCGGATAACCAAGAAAGAGAAGAATAAAAACAAATTTGAAATATTATGAACTACACATGAATCTCTGTGTTAGGATTCCTTTTCTTTATAAAGTGCCGTCTGGTTCGGTATTATATGTTCGGTATTATATGTTCGATATTATATGCTGTGATGCGTTTAATTTTCATCCCTAGGTATCAACATATTGACTTCTTTTGTTGATAATTACTAAGGATGTATCCTATACCAATACAAATATATCGGCGATACTTGAAGCTTGCCGATATATCGCCATCGGTGATATTTATATGGCCGATTCAACGATACTTTTAAAATTTCGCGCCTTAAAATCTATTCCCTGGCAAACGAAGCACGAACTAACTATGCAGTGATGTGGCTTGTTTCCTTATTTCCTCTGTCTACTCTGAGCTCTAATTGTCATAAAGAAAAAGGTCTCCCAATATATCGAGAAGCGCAGATCCGTTCGTTTTCTAGCGCAATAACGTATACCCAAACTTGAAAAAAATGACGCAGAGGTACTTTAGTTTCCAAATGGTTTCCGCATCTGAGAGACTATTTTCCACCGCAGGTCTAATTCAAACAGATTTGCAAAATCACTTTTCACCGCAAAAATTAGGAATACATTGTTTTTCAAACAAAAATATCATCAACGTTAATTTATTTACTAAAACCATTAACTAATCCCAACTTTTCTATAGTTTTAAACGGTTTTATTTAGTTTGTCCCGTTATTTGTACATTAATAAAAAAATAATCTGACCTGTGTTTTATATATTTTACCTTCATTTTTGAATTCAAAAAGCGTAACGGTATCGGTATCGCCGATATTTTTATGGGAGCATCGGTATCAGTATCGTATCGCCAAAAAACCTATCGAGGCATCCCTAAAAATTACTATTAACTCAAAATCAACTAAATAGTTAGCTTTTAATTTGATAAAAAATATTTTAAACTTATAATCAAAAGTCAAAACGCTTTTTAATTTATAAAATATACAAATGGTTACAAAAATCATTCATAAAAACTAAAAATCTTCAGGCTACATCCCTGTAGTTAGGTTTCTTAGTCACGTTGGTTAAGCAATTAAACCGTCGTTTCTTGCCCTTTAATTTAGCTATCACAGGTTCTTGGGCTAAATATATTGCCGGGACTAGCAATTAACAAGCGAACCTAGAGACCTTACTAGTTAACCTGGACGTAACAGCCTTCTTTTTTATTTAGAACTTTTATTCGGTACAAATTATTTTAGTCTTAAAATTAGGAATATATTTACAGTGTTTTATTACGTCGTAGAGCCAAGCTGCAGCTACATTATAGTTGTAGCATGAATGGGTCACCTCGACCGGGGCAAGACCACGCTATCACAGAATATCAGCGTAAAATAGCAGCGTAATGCTGCTGTGTTTCGTATGGTGAGTGTAGAAAACCGGGGACCCGTTTTACTCGAATCGATGCATTCCATCTTAATCCTCAGGGGTGACAACGAATTTGTATTTTAATTCTTAATTAAGCATTAATGTGGATGTCTATGGGCCATAACATCCACTTACCATCAGGTGGACTGTGTGCTCGTTTGTCAGCCAATGCTATAAAGAAAGTGTGTTAAGATTTAGCCAGTGAATCGCTGTAATCTTTCCACAGTAACAGAATGAAGGGTTTTTGACAGATAACTCCATACTCCTTACTGACGACCAAGTAAGTCATATCGAACGTAGGTGGAGGCAAGTAGCTCGCGCCGCGTGTTGTGACATTCCTAAGTTCAGCTGTAGACATGTTGAGGACTGTAATTATGACGATGATGACAACGTATGATGATACAAAGCTACTGAGACATTTTTGCAGACGAGGGTCTGCCAAGAGAAAAACTGAACCCATAATTTCCATAGCATGCAATCGAGGACTAAAACTACCGGTAAGAGAGTATACACTTTAGAGTTACAAACTCATCTGCCCAGAGAGGCAAGAAAAGACAAATCATGCATCATTTCCGGTAGCGCATACTTGCAAAAAATTATGGGTTCTAGTCTTAAAAGCCTACCAGTAAAACCGTATATTGGTAATGTAAAAATTATTCACCATGAGGTGATACGTGGGTGTGGTAAGAGGTGACATAGGTAAACAAAACAGGATATAGGCAGGAGAGTCATCCCAGTTATAACGAGAAACAAAAAACTGTAGTTTACAAATCGCAAGTAGCGTGACAACTATGGCAAATATATAATTATTATTATTTAGGGGTATTAATAAAAAAAAATTGGTTGGCAGATTGTCCCACATGTCGGTTACCTTATGAGCCAGGTTTAATATTCTGTTTGCTTATCTGTTTCGGCTTTCACGAGGTTATCGTCGTACGGATCGGTAATGTCGACCAAAAGTATCCTTGACTGTGACCGGTCCATCGAACAATATCAGGCTTATTCGCAAGAATAGTCCTGTCTGCGATGATGGCCCTGTCCCCGTACCAAGTGCTTGTAATACGGCAATTTCCAGTCCACGAGACCGTAATTAAGAGTGACCTCCTGATGTAGAATTCTGTTATTATTTATTAATAATAATTATAATATTGGCGTAGGGAATTGACGACCCCATCGCCCGCTGACGTAACAGTTATGTGACAAAACTGCTACGTCAACGCAGTCAGTCAGCGCCTTGCGAGAGGTGTGAGCGCCGTGCCTCGGCAGAATTTAGGGTGCAAAGGCCCGTTTGTGCTTCTGGCCACACACGATACAGTGCCGGGCCTGGGCGTCTCCCGTTAATGGACGCCCAAATAATGGATGATGGTTAAAAAGATTGTGCGCAAAGGGCCGCTGCCTGGGGGTCGCCGGGGTGCGTCTGGAGCTGGCGCTGGACGCGGCAGCATGCGGGCCGTCAGCCGAGCGCGAGGAGCTGCACGGTCACCTAGCAGCCCTCCACATCCATCATCCCCACCAGAAGGCTTGGTGTCAGCTGGGTCTTCTCGGACTCAGCAAGCGGCACCCGCCGCTGGTGGAGCACGTCGTATGCGTTGGTCACAAGCAATGAACGCAAACTCACTGCGGGCGTACTTTAGAGCAAAAGGGGAAGAAACTGGATGTTTGGCGTATCGGGTTAGGATCCATCGCCTTTTTGCTGAGCTGGAGCCATCTTTAACCGTCATAGAGCAAAACCTGGCAGACCGAGTTCGGTATATCTTGCGCTCAAATATATTTGATGTCGCCAAACTCGAACGGCTACGCCGTGTGGCTGTTCCCTCATCGGATGAAATTGCTGCGGCTGAAGATGCGGCGCCAAAATTGTAGAGCAACCCGCAAACGTGGATGCTGCCGTGAATACCACAGTTGTGGTTGATTCAAACGATGATGGAACAGTCGCTCAGGAACTGAAATTAGAGCATATGAGGAGTACATTGGAAGAGGCGATTGTGGAAACGCACAGTACGCCTCTCGAAAATCGACCGTGACTTCCCCGCATAGCCCTAAGTAAGCGAAATCGGGCTGTTGTGTGGGCTCTGAACCCAATGCTGGTGACCTATTTGGAAGTTAGCCGGGAAATTTGCGAGACGGACTCAATTCTTTTTGGCGCCGCGCTGCCAGTCTGCCGTATCATAGGCGCCAAGGTTTCCACGGCTGGACGCGCTACTGGCCAAAGTAGTGCTATCCCAGCACGGAGAAGAAGAATTGAGGAACGTATCGCAAAGGCTAGAGCTCTCATCGGCAGACTGATATGCTTCAGATCAGGCAATAACAGGCCGAGAATTGTGCGCACCGTCAGGATGGCGTTTGCTGGGACAAATGTCAGTTTGTCCCAGCCGGATATAACGCAAAAACTGACGGAGCGCACAGATGATCTGAAGAAGAGAATCGCTGCTTGGGGAAAGCGGATTCAGCGATATACCGAGAGGTCGACACGGTTCAACCAGAATCGTCTCTTCCAGAATGATCAGAAGAGGCTCTATGAATCATTGGAGCGACCAATGGTAAGTGGAATTGGCCCAGCACCGAATCAGGACACTGTAGCATTCTGGCGCGCCCTGTGGTCAGAGTCCATAAACCACAGCGAGGGCCCTTGGACGGAAGTTGTGGCGATTGTGGCGTGTGTGTGTCAGTTTGCGACGTGTTTTATGCACGCTTGACCAAAGTGCTTAACAGCCTTTTGTCCGGTGTGAAGGCACACGCATATAACGGCTGGGTCATGCCTGTCCTCATGTATACCTTTGGCATACTCAGGTGGACTCAGACTGAACTTAACGCCCTAGATAGAAAAGTCCGCACTACCATGACGTCCCATAGGATGCATCATCCGAGATCGTTGGTAATGAGGCTGTACTTGCCGCGAAAGCATGGTGGGCGTGGCTTCTTGAGCGCGCTCACCATGCATAATCGCGAAGTGTGCAGCCTCCGTGATTACTTTCTGGCGAGATCGGATGATCCATTCTATATGGACGTCATTTCTTGTGATAAAGGACTTACCCCTCTATCCTTAGCCAACGAGCAGTGCAGACCTTTTCCGACCGGGAGACCGTATGGAAGGAGAATGAGCTCCACGGGAGGTTCTACAAGGCTCTACATGAGCCTTTCGTAGACACAGTAGCCTCCCTTCACTGGCTACGCTTTGGTGATCTCTTCGGGGAAACCGAGGGTTTTGTTTGTGCAATACAGGATCAGGTTATTATGACCAACAACTATCGGAGATACATCCTAAATGATGGCATCGTCGACATCTGTTGAGCTTATCGCCATCCTGGTGAGTCACTTAGGCACGTCATTTCCGGTTGTTCGGCGCTTTCTAACTCTGAGTACTTGCACATGCACAACCTAGTAGCCAGAATTCTTCACCAGGAGCTTGCTCTGAAATACGGTCTCGTGGATCGGAAATTGCCATATTACAAGTACTTGCCGGAAGCCGTGCTCGAAAATGATCGCGCCAGGCTCTATTGGGACCGGGCCATCATCACAAACAGGACTAATCTTGCGAATAAGCCTGATATTGTGCTGATGGACCGGGCACAGTCAAGGATATTTTTGGTTGACATTACCATTCCGTATGACGAGAAACTCGTAGAAGCCGAAACAGATAAGCTATCAAAATATCTGGACCTGGTTCATGATGTGACCGACATGTGGGGTGGTCTGCCGACCGTAATTGTTCCTGTAGTCGTGTCTGCAAACGGGTTAATCCCAGTCAGCCTCTCGGGTCATCTGAGGCGGCTGGAACTACGTGGCGGACCGCTCCAGGCTCAAATGCAGAAGGCGGTGCTCCTCGATACCGCCCGCATCGTCCGCCGGTTTCTTTCCCTTTCCCCCTAACCCGCGACCGTTTGGTGTCCCCTGCCGAGGGCCTCCATCTGGTTGGGCTTTTATTTATATATGTATTTTTATATTTATTTTATGTTATTGATTTTTATGTATATTTATCTTTTCATTTTCATTTATAATTATGTATTTATAGAACCCAACCAGATGAGAAAACTATATTGATACCCTCCAATAATAATAATTATTATTAATAAATAAAAAATAACTGTTCAGAGGGTTACTTGCTTGGGAGTAGTATCAATTTGTGTAAAAATGATGTTGGATGATGAATTGATTTTTTATTTTATTATGCTTTAATAAATACATTTTTTATTATTTTTAAAAATCGTGTTTAAACAAAACCTGAAAGGAAATATAATGCACATTGTAAAAAAAAAATCTCACTTTAATAACTTTTCTTCGACTCTAAGTATTTTCTTGTATTGCGGGGGAGCTGTTTAATTAATTAGAGGCTGTTCAGCAGACTGTGAAATCTTGTTGAAGGTATTCAGTTGGCAGTCAAAAAGCATTGTAATGGATAATAGGAAGAGACAGAAACATTACTCTACGGCTATTGTATAACATAATGTTGAATACTTAATACCGTATCCAATTAGTGGTTAAATAAGAATTTTTTTTACGGGTGATAAATGTTTAATACTTCAATTTTTTAGTTACAAATAGAACAATTGCGTGAAAATTTCAACGTCTCGAATATAAGCTTTGAAATATGATTTTTTTATAGGATAGGGTGACAAACGAGCACACAGGTCTCCTGATGGTAAGTGGTTGCTGTGGCCCATAGACATCTACATCTATCCTCGAATACGAATCAAAATGCAGAAACGGTTTCACCCGTGAGGACTAAGATGGAATGCCGCATTTCCAGTAAAAAGTGTTTCTGGTACTCTACACTCACCATACAAAACATAGCAGCATTAAGCTACTATTGACTAAGTATGTATGAAGATGCATTGTCACCCGTGAGGACTAAGATGGAATGCCTCATTTTCAGTAAAAAGTGTCTCCGGTTTTTTACACTCGCCATATGAAACACAGCAGCATTAAGCTACTCTTTTACACTGGTATTCTCTGAGAACGTGGTCCTTCTCCGGTCGAGCCAACCCATTCGTCCTACAACTATACTACGAATATAACTACACCGTGGCTCTACCACGTGTAAAAAAATTTCACATTGCGTACTTAAAACTTGTAAACATAAAACATGTTTATATAAAGATCCTGTGAATTTCTGACTACTTCAAAGAAATGTAAATTTAGAAGCGTTGAAACCTATCCTAACCCACTGGAAGCATACGCAGTCTCGTCGAACCGGTCTTCCCTTACGGCCCCTAGACTCAAATGTCACTGAACTATTACAAAATAATACAAACGTTTTTTGACTCAAACACAGGCAGAATAAGAGATGGGACTTGCCGTGGTAGTAGCCAGGCGTAAAGTGTACCAGTACGTACTGCATCTCAATTAAACTTGTATGCATGGACGGTCGTCGCCGCCCAAATGGAGAAACAGAGTAACACATACCCCACTCGGACAACAGATAGATCAAGCTCGTTCGAACACTAAGTATTCTGTTGAAGCACTGACATTCTTACCTGTACTGACTATTCATTCATTATCCTTTCATTACAGTCTATCAAAAGTCCACTCCTGAATATCAGTCCGTATCATTAACCATAAGTCTCCTGTTGCTTTTTAATATGGATCTTACCAGCATGGTAATAAAGTCGAAGTGTCCATCTCGCTGCTGCAATACGAACTTTGACAGCTCCGTGGCGCAATATCCGCGTACACACCTAGCGAACGAATAGCGATCACCGAGGCACCTTTGAGCGCGTCTAGTTTACCGAAGTGGCGCTCGGCCGAGGCAACATGCGCACGAGGCACGTCCACACCAGCCAAGGCATTTAGCTAGCGAGGCTGCCGCGCGAGCCCGTGCGCTAGTAGTGTACGCGGCTAATGGCTTATCATTGAGTTGAGGCGCTGAGAGCCGTGGCCACGAATCTAGCACAGATCAAGCGTGGCCTGCAAACAATTGTCACTTGTCTGGACGTTTGCCTTTGGGAAATTTATATAAACTACCTCCACGATACAAAAGAAAATCATAGTGTAAGGTAACGTAGTTATAAAAGGAAAAAAAAGGCGTCGGGGACGGACTAAATGGATTGAAAAAGTTCTTTTGCGATCTCCACGGGAATGTATATTAAATATATATTAAAACAAATATCATAATACCTATGCTATGTACCAAATCGAAGGACATATAATATGTAGAATGTGTACATAATACGTGCTGCAAGAGCTTGTTGGGTTACGTTTAAAATTATTTAAGTTGCCATTTTGAAAATAAACTCTTTTAATATATTACTAATGTGGGTTTAATCGATCGTTAATCTCGGAAGTATTATATCACATACAAAACACAAAACCGTTGATCGTGCAGTGGTGGTGTAAGAATATCCACTTCCCCATACCATCCCGTGGGCGTCGTAGGAGGCAACAGAAGGAAATAAATCAGGAGATTGGCAGCAGGGTCTTCCTAAAACTGACGAAAATAAAAGACTGCGGTTGCCAGCCCATCTCCCATAGATTGTCTCATAGGGGGACTAGCAGTGTACTTAGATACTATGTAACGGTAATAAACAGAACAGTGTATTTGAAAAAGTCTCCTGCTTTAAGAAAAAAAAAAAAAATGTAGGTTAGTAGTTTCAGACTAAGAATTAAGTAAAATATATTTAACGAATAAAACCATTTAAACGAGTAGTAGGTATGCTCAAAGTCCGTTTTCGACTAAAAGCAAATTTGCGTTAACACTTCGCAAGACTTGCAGTGTAAGCTCATTAGAGTTAACTCTGGCTATCAGTTGTATTCAATTCTATAGCGGTTTCTGGGTCAAAGAGGTGACAGCTATGTATGTATTACACATTTTAAATAAATAACCGCGACATTATGGTATTTATAAAAACTAGCGGGGCACCCCGATTTCGCCTGGGTACGATCTTTTAATATCTATTGTGATTTAAGATAATTAGAGACCATTTTACAAGTTTTTCCTTTTTACAAAAAAAGTCTCCAATTTTTTTTGGGTAAAATGTGTAGCACTCCTAACTTTATGTAAAGTTTCATTAAAATTGGTTTAGCTATTCTTAAGATTAGCGCGGACAGACACACAGACAGACAAACAAAACATATTCAAATGGCACGCATACGAATATTCCCCTGAGCTCAACAAAGGGCAGTTATTGCGATATTATAACAGACGTTTCAACTTTTGTTACATGTAATAGATAAAAACACGTTTTCAGATAATTAAGAAAATCCGGCATTACCTTGCGGAAATTCATTATATTGAAGTTGTTAAGAGCAACTCTCACCCGCCCTCAATTGCGTGCCCTATCCCCAAATCAAAATCAAACTGGGTAAGACACGTAATTTTATTTTATGACGCAGATCTTAGCTATTTCATTTTAACAATTTTAATTCGAAACTTATTTATTTAAATATAGTTTGACAAACAAGCACACAGTACACTTGAAAGTAAGTAAGATGCTTTGGTGACCTATGGTCATCTACATCCATCCTCGATTAATTATCAAAAAGGAGGTATGTTGTTACCCCTGAAGACCTAGGTAGAATGTCTTGTTTTTAGTAAAAAGGATCTATGGATGTTTACATTCACCATACGAAACACGTAACATTAAATTGCTATTTCATTTGACTTTTTCAGACAATACCTTCGTGTTTCGTACAACCATAATAAAGCTACGGCATGGTTCTGGCACGTAAAATATTTACAAGATGGTCATAACTAAATATTAACGAAAAGCACTATAAAAAGTTTTCAATTGAAATGTTCATGCGTCCTCTATTGCTTGAGCAAATGAAATATTTTTATTTGTTTTTACAACAGTTTTTTTAAAACAATTATATATAACTCTCATTAGTTCGTCAAGATTAAATGAAAAATTAATTCCAATAAAGCATTCATTTCACTTAAAATGAAATCCTTAAACTTCGCCCCATTTTTAAGCTTTACTTCCGGTTTTAAATCGCTTTCATCATATTTGATAGGGCTTTACTTTTCTTTATCTACAAGATTATCGGATTGTATCAATCTAAAATAACTCTAATCTTCAAATTAAGTGTTTTTAACTCTTACTATCAAAGGATGTGAATAACGTAATAATTTCTATCACAGCCTATCAAAAGTCCAACGCTGAATAATTTGCTTGGCAAATATTTGTCATATTTGTCATGTTTGTAAAGCGAGTTGGCACAAGCGATTTTTTTATTTTCTTGACTTGTTAGAGCCACGCTGCAGCTATATTATGGTTGTAGCACGAATGGGTCGGCTCGACCGGGGAAGGACCACGCTCTCACAGAATACCAGCGTAAAATAGCAGCTTAATACTGCTGTGTTTCGTATGGTGAGTGTGGAGAACCGGAGACCCTTTTTACTAGTGACGAGGCATTCCATCTTAGTCGTCAGGGGTGACAACGCATCTAAATTTCGATTCTTATGGACTATGTTATCTTATATCTATGGGCCACAGCATCCTTCATAGGCGGTTAAGAAAATTAGCAAACTTTGCTGCATATCCTCAGATTTGGTTGCTTCTTACAACACCCACGGAACGATATGAGGTAAAGGATATCTTTACACTGCCCATACTCACACAGCTTAATACTTATTAAATAATAAAAAATAGTATAAAATATTATTCACATCAAAAAAAATTAAACCTAAAAACTAAAATTATCATATTACGCACCTGTTTCCTATGGTATACTAAAAATAAAATTATATTCAACCTCTTACTGATTATATACTGAGATACTTACATTTTCTCAAGCATGCTCCTGTTCTAAAAGCCGTGGTTAATGTTTTACAAGACCGGTACGTAGTTTAGTATTTTCAAGAATTTTGCACTAAAATAGCTCGGAAATATAAAACAAACTCGATGATACAATACCTAAACGTAAAAGTAAGGTCTTACAGACACCAAACTAGAGTTTGTGCATTGTTATTTACCTCATTTATATTTGGTGACCCAACCTTCTATCTAGTCTGCGGCTAATCCTGAGTGCCTCAGCAACAGGACGTGTGAGAAAGTGAACGATCTCCACATATTGCAAACAAATGTCAGACTCCTCGATGCTAAGGGTAAAAGTAGCCCTTGGTACAGTTAAAAGCTGGCTGGCTGTTTTGAATAATATTTTATTTCATTTACATTCTCCTTTTTTTAAAAAAATCACATAAGATAATAAATTTCCACTCTTTCTTGTGCTATGGGCTTTGTGCGTTGACTAAAGTAACCCTCGTATGAAAGCACCTAATTTCAAGGTGACTGTACGTCTTGTGAAGTCAAGTAATATTTTAACCCTCCAATTATAATCTAATACCTACTCATAGATCATAGTAAAAGGCGAGAAGGCTGCATAATTAACATTAATAATTGTGTAATGGCTTATTCAGTGACTGTATAATATGTGATAAAAATATAAGCCAATCATTCTGTTTAAATTTAATAACATCTGACGTATAAGGCATACTGACGCGTTTAAACGTCACTGCCCGTAGCTTGGTACTTGGTACCGAAGACTTATCGCGTGTCATATTTATTTCAGGTGACTAAACAAGGTGCTCTAGTTATCCACTTATCCAGTAACGTGTCAAAATATTTAAGTTGTGTACGCTTTAATAGATTGCTTGAAAAAAATCAGTTATTTACTAAACCGGAAGTAATAGTTATTGTAAAACTCAAAAAAATATAATCAGAATTTTCGCGAAATTATTATTGTACTATTATATACATTTCACTGTTGAACAAAAGCTTCTTTCATAAGGATTTCTTATATTGCACGCGGATAAATCATTTCGGAAGCGTTTTTTCTTTGACTTGCTTATCAAAACTCAATATTTTAGACTTAAGGCTAGCTGAGAGGTGTAGCCGAATGCGAGATAGCCTGTACTATTTCTCACGAATTTGATTATAATATACAAAATTACAAATCGGAATGGTAGTTCTAGGGATTAGCGTGTTTAATTTAAAAAAAAAAAACTCTTCCGATTTATTATCCCATTTACACCGATAATTATCTTTGTGAAAAATTCGTGTTTCATTAATCAAAGCTGATCCAAGTAAGCCTAAGAACCGAGGGAAAATATTTAAAAAATAAATAATAAGACGGGGGTGGACTGAGGGGGAGCATATGTGGTATATGGTACAATAGGACTATACGCAAAAAGACTGTATGCAAAAAGACATGATTTTTACTAATTAGATTTTATTTACTTTTTGGTGTGATACATATTAAAGCACTCTACGTGCACAACGATGTTGCACTTGACACATATTTCAGGACATTGTTTGTGGCATAAGCCACACCTGGTCCTCTTTTCCTGCTTGGTGACATAGAGTTCTTTGGCGTCGTATCTAAAGTCTGATGTTATTGAAGATGGCCGAATAGTACCTGTCATGTCACCCTTTTCCTATACAAAATTACCGGTTCTTCCCGTTGTTTATTAATATCAATATTATAATTTACAATATTACTTCAAAAGTTTAGCAAGTCGATATTACCTCCATTATGTATGTATAGATAGCAGCTATGCATTTTGTATAGACATATCAATAAAATGGAGAATCAGAGGCATATACCGCTTTTTTCCTCGAATGCTAGTTCGCATTGATGATATTTTCTGATCTGATAAGTCTACTCTACCCATATTTTATTGTATTGCTGCATAAGATGAGGTTGAGATACAGATATTCTCTTTTTTAGTTGCTGAGAATAGCGTTCAGCTTTGTGGACAGGATCAACACCAAATGCATTAGAATATACTGACACAATACTATTCTCATGCCACTTGCAAATTATAATATCATCAGATACACGATAATCATAAAATCATCTTTCTTTTATCTTTGCTTCTTTGATACCCAATAGAGGGCACTTTCCAAATCTATATTCTTATATAGTACCAGTTACACGAAATCTCCTCTCAGTGAGTTAGTGGTAGTTTTTTCTATAGCCCATTGTTGCTAGTTGATCTGCATAAGACAAAACTACATTTCCACCAAAACCAAGCTGGGAATATTGGGTATTCGTAAAAGTAGAAGCACCTTGGTATGGTTCAAACCAAGCAATGTAGTCTCCTGATGTTGCTTCAACCCATAATTTGTATCCATATCTTATAAGCTTATAGGCTTGCCTCTAATAAACTTTTTGCGGCCGAGATGACCAAAATATGGGACCGTAGTTTCATCAGCACTATAATTCTTCTTATGTAGACAGTGCTCACGATACTTTGCAGCTAAACTTTTAGTAAAGGACGAACGTTTTTAAATTTATCGAACCCATCCAAGTTTAGATCATCAGCAACATGAATGTTAGAGAAAATAAGTGTAAATCTATCTCTAGACAAGGCTAAAGCAGTCAAACTATTTCTTGAATCAGATACATTTTCCCAATACATTCTTCTACTACTCACTTTTTTATAGGATAGGATGACAAACTAGCACACAGTCCACCTGATGGTAAGTGGTTGCTGGGGCCCACAGACATCTATATCTATCCTCGATTACAAATCAAAATGCAGACGCGTTGTCACCCGTGAGGACTAAGATGGTATGCCTCGTTTCTAGGAAAAAGGGTCTCTTGGCAATAGCCACTGACTTCCTACCAAACATTCCTATAAAACAGCATAGAGTATCCGTTGGTTTCAGTAGTAAGCATCTCAAATACTTCTTATAAAAATAATAAAGAAAACCATTTTATTGTGTTTCTCCTAATAGGGGTATGATGAATTGATGAAGAGGTTGCCAAGCAATAGGTCTTAGCTGCAAGTCTCGTTTTCGCCAATTATACTTCTTGTCACGTGTTTTTAAAGATTCTTGAAATTCATTAGGAGTTTAGTTTACCGAGGCAGCAAGCTCCGCTGGAGCTCGAAGCAAATTTCACAGGCAAAATAATTATTCGGACGTTATCTTCTTCACTCGAGTTCTCGTCAGGCTAGTCATCATTGGCAGTGTCAGGTGGAAGTAAAAAAATTCAAACTCTTGCCTCTGGTTGCTAAAACATCATCTTCCTCGAGAATTGTAGCAATGTAATATAATGTAAATGACCTAAAACAATAAAACACAAAATGATAAATAAAAAACGTATAATAATATGTAAATTGACTTAGGTAAATTATGCTAATGCATAGACCTACTGTACTATATATGGTACGCCTAATCTAGCACTGTGTACGCCTTACTAAAATAATCCAAGTGAAACTTATTTGTAGCTATTACGTCTATTGTAGTTTAGTCTCCAATATAATATCTATGAATAATATGATTGCTGTAAATATCATGAAACTTACCTTCTTGAAGATATTTTAAATTGTTTTTTTCCATTTCTGTCAAGAAATTTTAATGTACTCTAATATACTCTATATAACTTGCAAAAAAAAGTGTATGTTATATTGCTGATATAAACCTAATACACCGAGTTATCTGTTACAACTAACCAAAAAAGTTAATAATTTGTGGGTACATCAAAATATTTTTACAAATATTACTGTACCACATGGGGTACGGTAGACCTAAATGGGTTATATTTTATAGTATATATATATATATATATATACATACATACATACATACATACATATATATATATACATACATATATATATATATATATATATATATATATATATATATATACATACATATATATATATATATATATATATATATATATATATATATATATATATATATATATATATATATATATATAATATAGAATCTGAACCTTCTCAGCAAATTTGGACGGTTATTGCAAAATAACCCTGTACAATTTCCGTGCTGAAGATTATTAGATGCTACCCGTTATAAACCCGATAAAAGTGTAAAATTTCAGATAAAAGTATCTCTGCCATATAGTCCATAACTTATACATGTATTTTAAAAGAAATAGTTGAGTTTCCTGCATTTCGCAAGTCTGATACTCTGATCATGATCGCATAGCAGTTTTTGTAGAATATATTATAATTTAATCTTATTTCTAATACACTTTTAACACAAACAAGGCCATAACAAAATTATTAAATACGCATTACAAATTATTGGCATTCGAAATACGCCTTCCTACCGAACTGGTTAACTGTATTTCGTTGACATGTAGTATCGAGTTTCAATTGGTATGTGGTAATAGATACTCTTTTAACGCGTCGGAGGCGTCGTGCTGTTGCTTACATGTCACGAAACTATCAGATTTGTGGTCAGATTGAAGTGATATAAAATTGTCAGTTCAAATTGGACTCGATTTAATTTTTGGGTCAGTGAACAATATCAAATACGATACTTCTATATATATTTGGACTAATATATTTCGTATATCGACATGTAATCGAATCATTTATTTTTAAGAAACTGCAGGTATTTGTAATCTGATGATCAATACAATGTTTTATTTCTGCTGTTTAGGTGGTTGATAGCCCTTAAGATAACGTCTTAGAAATTAAATTAACAGTTTAATTTCTAAAACGAGCGTTTATTCCTTATCACTAACATATATTGACCTGTCGATGTCGTAGGGGTCGCTAATTGGAAATACTAGATTTCATGACGTCCAATAGATAGGCGGTTTAACCATCTCCTTTATGCCAGATGTGAAGAAATAAGGAGCGATGAAGAGATATTGGTAAAGCTGCATGACATCTCGTTCTATAATCACCAAAATCTAGTATAAGAGAGCTTCATGTTTACGTATTATTATTATTTCTAAGGACGTGTGCTAATAGTTTTTTAATTATAATATTTTCATGACTTTGTTTAATTTTACTAAAACTCTTTATTGTATACACGTCAGGCATCATTGCATTATATAAAATACAATATTTATAAAAATTAAATAAATATCATTATGTACAAACATTCTATCTAATACTTAAATGGCGATTTTTTGCGCAAACTTTTAATGAAAAAGACTATAAAGGTGAATTTATTAATTTAAATTATAATGATACATATTCAGAGCATTGAACACAAAAATTTAAATAAAAACCAATTTTTGATATTCTACCTTTATTACTTTCTTATAAGATTTAAAACGTTGAAACTTAAAATCTTAGATTATTATTTCTACAAAAAAAGGGCTTTACGCATCCATTAATGAGAAAAGTTGGCAGACTAAAATGATCTCGATGTTTGCCCTAATATTTAATAACTATTTCTTTTAAATATTTTATTTTCTTTGGATTAAACAACTGCTATAAGTATAATATTTTTATTCCGAAGTAACATTATTACATATAAGTGAAATGAACGAAATGTTAAGGTCACTTTCGTTTTTCTATTTTGTTTTTAATAGGGGAGACCGGGGATGGTTGACTATAGGCACAGGTTGACTGGCAGGTTTAGTAGGTTGGTTGCTATTTACTTTAAGTCATTTAAAACAAAAGTTTGATTTTTAATCTTTTTCTTTCACAATTAGCTCCAGTTTTGAGGCTATACCACGTAGTTAAAAATTAAAAATCGACCTGGGGCTGGTAGACCAATTTATTTGGGGGCTAATTGACCACCTAGTCAACCTACCCCAGAGTAGTCTGTGTATACTTAACATGGAATAATGTCAGTTTTTTTTTCAGTTTGTTAACATAACCATGCGAACGTACAAAATAAAGACCTATCAAGGAAGTACACCCAAAGATGCATCCGATAGAGCATTAATTCTATAGCAAAAGTATTTGATATACCATATAAAACATTTCAAACTAACGCAGTAAAAATGAAAAAAATTATATATTTAGAAAGTAATCTGAAAATGACGAGATCCAAATTTTACTTTAAATTTTAATTTTACTTTGGAGAGTGTTGTACCTACAGTAAAATTAGAAAAATATTTATTAAAGAGAAATTATTTGCATCATAAAAATACCGTAAAAGGGAAACTAATATTTAGTACGGATTCACACTTCCTATGAAACACGAAAATTTCCTATTTATACAAATACATCTGAAAAAGAAAATGTTAAGGAATTCAAAATAAACAACAATCTTGTAAGACGCTAAACAATAAAATAAAGAAATGAAAGATGATAGAAGGAAAA
The DNA here is from genome assembly GCA_036936625.1 of Parnassius smintheus behrii. Lineage (NCBI taxonomy): Eukaryota > Metazoa > Arthropoda > Insecta > Lepidoptera > Papilionidae > Parnassius > Parnassius smintheus. The sequence continues at coordinate 15,752,040 of JAUPFT010000015.1, read as the reverse complement.
TTTAAAGGAGTAATGGAAAATGAAAAGGAATAAAAGCCGTTCATAAGAGAAATAATAGGAATAATGACGAAGAAGTTAAAGGTGATGAGGATGATACATTTTGTTAAGAGTGCACTTTGAAAAAGGGATTCAGTGCAAGTTGAGTTTTAAGTATTTAGTTGAGAAATGTTAAAATGCATGATTGTTTGTCCTAATTCAAAGTTTATTATGTATATTATATTACATTTTTATGTTTATTTAAATTGTCAGAATTGAAAGTTTTGTTTTAATGAAAAGAATGATAATTACAAACACTTTTTAATTATTTTTGTCCTATTTATTCCTATAATTTGTACTAATTATCTCATGAGTCAACTTACCATTAGTGAATAGTCAACCAAACCCGGGCTAGCTAGCTACTAGCTACCGCTACTAGCGGCTAGCTTGACTAGTATTTAGTGTTCTACAATATGAAGGTTGTGCACTACATCATAATTGATGACAAGTTTTTTGTAAAATTTTTCAAAAGCTGATAAGTTTACCTATCATATGTATTGATTTTTACACTAATATACACTAAAACAATGAAACTTTTAGCATCTATACTGAAAATTTGTCAACCATCCCCGGTCTCCCCCAATCTTATATGTTATTTAAGGTTTGTCATCAAATCGAACTTCAAGAAAATCTTATATTTGAGACTTTGTTCCTTTAACAAACTAATAAAATTAAATATTGCTTATTATCAATGTTTGTTTAAATAAAAAAAATAAAGACGGAACTTAATTATAATTATGTTGATCTTCTGATTGATTTCGAATGTTTTATTCGTAGAAATTATTTTGAACTGAAAGTGAGTTTTATGCTGAGAATAATTTACATTTAAAGCAATATTATAATTTAATTCAAGTTATTTTTTAATAGAGAATGTTGACAAAAATTTATTATTAATTTTGGTAATATATTAATTTTGTTTTAATTGCAATGAATTTCAAACAAATCATAGGTTTAATAACGATGCACCATAATATGAAACTCGGCATTACTATGATACTAATTTAAGCTAGGATTCTATTTGAGATTGTTCTTTTCCTGGTCGATTCCATTCGTACTGAAGCCATACAGCTGCAGCGTAGTTCTACCATGTAAAAGTCCACCCAAATACCGTTTGATACCTTGTAATTTACTTGTGACCATGGGTTATGAAAAGCACCAAAAATATCAGGAATAACAATTAAGTAAGATAAAATCCGTAAAAGTAGTTTTATTGAAAGAAGCCTCTTTCATGTGAATTTGATAAGCAACTATTTCTTTCTTTCTTAATTTACATATTATATCTTCCTTTAGAAAACTTCATAAACACTTACAGTTATAATATGATGTTGGCGAAAGCGAATATGTTGTTATAAGATATTATATTATTGACAAAAATGACACAATGATGACAAATATTACATCATCATCATTCTCTAAACCATTTCCCATTATCTGGGGTCGGCGCAGTAAACCTTCTTGTTCCATTCCTCTCTATCAGCCGTCATTTCCATACTTACTCCTTTCATTCTCATATCACTCTTCACACAATCGATCCATCTTTTATTCGGCCTTCCTCTGCCCGTGTGTCCCTCCACATTCATATTCAACACTCGTTTTGTGACATGACTTTCATTCCTCCGCATCACATGCCCAAACCATGCCAATCTGCTTCCTCTCACCTTTTCTACCACTGGCGCTACTTTCAGGCTCCCTCTTATATACTCATTCCTTATCCTATCAATCCTTGTCACACCACACATCCATCGTAACATTCTCATTTCATTCGCATGCAGTCTATTTTCATCCTTCTTCTTGACGGCCCAGCATTCACTTCCATACATGACGACAGGTCGGATGATCGATTTGTAAATTTTCCCCTTCAGCCTTATTGGCATTCGGGGATCGCACGTTGTGGCTGTGACCTGTCGCCATTTCATCCACCCTGCGTTAATCCTATGCTGCACAGCTCTATCTATTCCGCCGTCGCCTTGAATGAGGGAACCGAGGTACTTGAAATCTGAGCAGGTAGGCAGTATAGCGCCATCCAACGACATGGGTACAGGACTGGAAAGACCGCCGAAATCACAGCACAGATATTCGGTTTTGGATCTGCTGATCTTCAATCCAACACTTTCCAGCCTCTGTTGCCACCCCGTCAGTCTGCTCTGTACCTCGATGCCTTCTTCCCCGACAAGCACGATGTCATCGGCAAAGAGCATGCACCAGGGTGCCTCATCCTGCAGGTCCGACGTCAAAGCGTCCATAATCAGTAGAAAGAGGTAAGGGCTCAATGCCGACCCTTGGTGCAGCCCTACCGCCACATCGATACTGCCCGTAGTTCCCGCTGCAGATCGTACAGATGTACGGGATGCTCTGTACATAGCACGGACTAACCTCACATAATTCCCAGGCATACCTTTCATCTTTAACGCCCACCACAAAACCTCGCGGGGAACCCGATCGTACGCCTTTTCAAGGTCGACAAAAACCATGTGCAGATTTTTATGCACGCGCTTGTACTTTTCGCACAATTGGCGTAATGCGAAAATGGCATCTGTCGTACCTCGACCGGGCATGAATCCGAACTGGTTTTGTGTTATCTCACACTCTTCTCTCATTCTTCTCTCTATTATTCTTTCCCAGACTTTCATCGTATGTGACATGAGTTTTATTCCCCGGTAACTGCTGCAGATGACAAATATTACATAATAATAAATAATATATAAGCTACGCAAGGAGCAAGTGTAGATTGGAATTTAAAGCATGATATCATGTTAAACAAAATAAAATTAACAGCAGTAGGGAAATTCTCTTTCTACTCAGTTGTTTTATAATTATGTTTATTAGACAGGAACGCATATTCACATATTATAGTAAGCGTTACATAAATACACAAACAACGCAGTAGTGCTTTTGTGTTTCTTTTGTTACGTAATTTCGATAAAGGTTACATGAAATTTAAAGATTAAAATTATCATTCATTCATAATATATTTTCATTGTCGATCGAGTCAATCGAGGATAAATTTGGATATCTCTGGGCCACAGCATTCACTTACCATTATGTGGACTGTGTGCTGGTTTACCACCCGTATTCTGTTTAAAAAAAAACATAGATATTTTATTCCTATATCCTCATAAAGGGCATATTTGGCACAACAACTACATAAGTGATTTCAAATATTATTTACGGTTCTGACAGCACGCACGTAGCTTTTCGGCTCGTCAATCATAGTTCCGTTATTTATTTTTCCATTTAGTCACTAATCGGATTACATTACAAGTACCGGACGACGGATTTACCGATTTCGTTTATCATTGCGTAAGTATGCGACGGTTGTCCGCTCACGTCAGTGTCCGGCGGCGGATTTGTGCAGTATAAACTTAATGACATTCTTAAGCCTTTTGGATGACTTTGTTATTTGTAGCGATTCGGCTTTCGGTAAGAGTGGTTATCCCGTTTAAAATAAATCCTTCTTAGGATTCCTAAGCCTTGGAAAAATATGATATTGCAGGATTTAAACTTCAATAAAATCGAACGCTGTTTAAGTATCTTCGTCACAAAACCGTTCGTTATAGTTTGAACATGCAGCTAAATATATGCAATTCGATATTTTAAATTGATACAGATTTTTCTCTTTTGTCAGCCTGTTTAAAGCTACTACTGAAAGATAGATTTTCTCAAAATACGTTAGCAGTCAAGCATTTTTAGGAGAAACGGGGAGAAAATTAGGAGACATCTTTCACGTTGTATTGACAGATTGACGGCCATGGAACCGATGCCCTCGCACTAGGGGTTCTACTGTTCATCAGCTGTCTGTTCAATTTAACTATGTACCTTTTGTGAGCTTGCAGCAATCTGTCGGTCGTCAAATCTTTATCCCTTAAGTTTGCAATTTACAATTTTGCGTGCAGGTAAAATTAACATTTGAAGAACAATTTCACATGTATATATTACTGGTTTAGAAAATATTTATTGAATGTGTGATTTAAAAGAGTGAATATTACTCATTAAACCGTTGAATATTGCTTATTTTAGCATTTTTAAGACTATGCATTCTAAGAGGAACCAATAAGCAACGTGAAATAAAATCGTACAAAAACCTGTTAACTGACAGAATAAACATTTTGAAGCAAGTACTCAAAATATTTTAGCTGAAACTTGTCTAGTCCAAAAACATTTTACTCTTTCTCTGAACCCATATTACTTACGAAAGAGGGCATGTGCCAAGCAGTAAGTAAGTGTTAAGGTTGTGTTTTATTTTACCGAAAATATTTCGCTTATAAAAATAGGACAAGAAAATATAAATAATTCACTGCTTAGTATATTTTCTGCTATTCATTATTTGTGGTTAATTTCAAGTACACGTAGTGCTTAGCTTATTAGATAATTAATTAAAATCTCTCGTTATAAATAAGCGTCTCAACTTAATCAAGTTTATATTTTGAATTTCTGATTAATGAAATCTTAATTTCTTTAAACATTATTTCTACATTATTTTCATGTAAGTGCTACATAATTATTATATAAACCGTGAGGGTAATATGGTCTTCCGGTTAATATGGTTACTTTCTTATAACTCAAAAACTATAACCTTATTTTCATAGAAGGCTCTGTGATACAATAGCTCTCAATCAGTTAATCAAATAATAAATGGTCAAAAGGGTGCTGCTTTATCGACATAATTTTGACAGTTGATATTATAGTAAATATTTTAGTCGATTTTAGTATTGTGTAGTGTAGTAAGTTTTTTTAAAAATTGATTTTCGAATTGTTCCCAATTATTACCGATACATGTTTGCTGTTTTTTTTCATAATATATTAGGTTCAGTATACGACCTTGTGTTTTTGTCTCTGTCTTACTCCTAGATTTGGTTTTATAGGAAGGCAATTCTTAAGGTGACCATATTACCCTTACGTCCCTTCGTCCCTTAATAAAACATATACATATACGATTTTTTACATGAGGTGACAAATGAGGTGACGAATGATAATAAGTGAATCTTGAGGCTAATAAACATAAGATAAAAATTGCCATACACATAAAAAGCGGTCCGATTCTTGCCACTAACCATAATACAGCAGTATTTTTCTGCTATTAACGTTGGCATTCTATAAAAGCAAGGTCCTTTTCCAGTTCAGTTGCTCAATTAATTTTGCAGTTTAGCTGTAGTGTCAGACTACTACCTTAAAAATATAAACAACATTAAGAAAACTTGAGCAGTAATTGACCTGTCTTTAAAATCGGTTCATACCACGTTCACATGATGTGATAATAACAGTTCGATACAATCTCGCATCATATTAAAATTCAAGTTAAAATGTACACTTTAAAGTGACGTCTGACATACGTCCAAATGGCACAGAAAATTCAGACCGTGAATTTTAAATTCTGACACCATTAAAACATTGATTAAATTAAATGTCAACTGGTGTCACACATTAACCAAAGTGCGCCGCGGAATGAATTAAAAAATTATTTTATAAACTATCGAATGAATTTTAAAGTTTTCTCTTGTTTTTAATTATATTGAATATATTAAAATACCAAGCAAGTCGTTTAACTGTTTGATGTAAAATAAAAAACAAGAAAGCATGAACTTGCTAACAAAGGACATAAAATTGGCCTGAGGTATGTGATTACATATTATGCTATGCTGCGAGTTTTTCTTGGTAATAGATTTTTTAAACGTCTACATTAGAACCAAAATTGCTCACATAGCCTTACGGTTCAGTCGTAACTCGGTCGTAAATCTCAAAGAATCTACAACCGATAGGGAAGAATAGTTTTTGTGTGGAATACTGGTGTCTGTTAGTGCAACGTACTCATACCTTAATTGCTTGCTTTAACAAACTGGTAAAGCAAGTAAGAAATCGATGGTTACAGGTGCCTTGAAAACAAACACTACCCTGTTTGCTTCAAAATTTTGCTGTCCCAATTTCTTATCCCAAGTTGTAATTTTTTTCGTTTTTTTATTTGTGAATACAGTACATGCATGATGTAGAGTAATGAGCCAGAATAGAGTTTAAAAAACACTAATTATATGGGCTGCATTCAACCGTTGGATATCGGTATAAATATTATAGAATTAAATCAAAATTTAAGTTAATGCATTCAGCAGTGGACTTTAATAGGATTTAACGGTTAAATTAATGTAATTTATAATTAATGATACGTTAATGTAATTTTAGATTGTGTTGTTCGTATAATAAATATACTACCTTATGTACTATTCTTGTTACGTACGCAATTTGGACCCACGGTTCACAAAGCCGCATCAAAAAGCTTAGACAATTGTCGGATAGAAGCCACCGGTCAGTTATCTCTAGTTTCTGGATGTTATCGCTGTTAGTCTTTGCGTCTCTTACAGCTTCACATGACTCAGCTTGCAGGCCGCGAGCTAATTAAAAAAGGGAAAGGCAATGACGTGAGGATGATGATGAAATGGTTTATGATTTGGTATTGTTACCAATCATCATGTCGCATTTTTAGGCGTTATTGAGCTATCTAATCGCTGTCCGATGGGGGGAGGGTGGACCCCGTCTCTGACTGCTCAGCTAGTCTCTGTCGATAGTCTGGGCGGTGAGAACCGCCCAGACCATTCGTAATCCTAACAGTGTTTGTCCCATTTTGTGTGGGTGTAGTGTTATTGTGTGATGTACCTGCGGCGTTTGGGTTGACTTGATCGAGCGGTGGTGTTGGTTCTGTTAATACATTTCGCGGTCTACGGAGATAGGGTGCGACGTTTCCTATTGGAACGTAGTTGGCTGCGTTTGTCACTAACGGGTTAGGGTGGGTTTCTACTCTATCAAAGTAGCGTTGAGACAGCTCCTTGAAGTATTCGGAGATAGAGGGTAATTCACAATCGTTGTGAAAATCGGAGTTCCATAGATACCACCGTGCACCGGTGGCTTTTCAGATGAAAAAGTTTTGGACTCTTTGGAGTTTTAAAAGGTGGGTGTGGGCGAAAGCTACACTTGCATAGGATATAATAGGTCTAACACAGGTTTTGTACAGTCGGAGTTTGCATCTTAGCGATAGCTTACTCTTGCTGTTAACGAGAGGGTGTAGACGGCCAATGACTGACTTGGCTCTATCAGGCCTCTATCACTCTTGCTACCTGCGTGAAATAATTACCTAAAATCGCGACTAGCCTGGGCGAAATACTGCAGTCAGGGTTGGCGCGTTGGTGGCGATCGAATGGTAAAGTTTTTTGCCGCTGTTTACATAAATAATTTTATGTAAATAGTTTTTGAAATAGTTTTTGTTTAGTGTTTAGTATATTTAGTTGTAGATAAAATAGTTGTAAAAGTTTTAATGTATTTTAAAAATTATATAGGTATTATGTATATTACCTATTTGATAAATTATAATAGCAAAACGTCGTTCCTACTATAACTGTTGCTTAGATGGATACTAAATGAAATGACCAACAAAAGGCTTCATATCATTCTTTAAGTTAGCGAAGAATTTTAGAAGGAAGTTATGAAAGGTAAAAAAATTTATTTAATTTTTTTGTTAGATAGGTACTCACAGCAAAAAAGAATTTAGTAATAATTTGGTCTACAGAAGAAATACCTAAGTACTTCATTACAACAATTAGTTAAAATTTACTTCACTATACAAGTATTTACTTACATACCTATACTTGTCTTTTGTAATAAAAATGTTTTGAGTTATAATAACACAAAATACTGAAATTAAAACTTTGTATACTAACAAGATTTTAACTAAATAGAATAAATAGATCACATTTCTGTTAGAAATCGTATTTCAGGTATATTTGTTGTTTACACTATCTACCTATTTCTCCCAAGCGTTACGATTCCCGACGAATGACCTTGCAATTTGCATGCGTTAGGCATCGCAGAACTCACATGTGGGCGAATCATATTTAGTATGGTTCAATCATAGTCAAAATATTAGTTAGTACTTCACCTAAGTAACATAATTAACATTTCCCAATGTATTTTTTTACTTTCTATTGACATCCCTTAATAACCAAGCAAAGTCCGCCGTGACAAACCGCCGTGGCCGTGACGTGGAAACTAGCGCGCAACGATAAAGTTTTATTTAGCTTGCGTGTGCGATTTATCTGATTAATAATAATAATGTAGGCTATTAAACGTCGGTAAGCAGTCGACATCAAAGGAGTGCAACTTCTGTACGTAGTACTATTATTTATTCTGTGGCTCTGTTGCATACTGCACTTATGTACTTCGCGAAACTCATGCGGGTGTCGAACGTGACGCCTAGGTATTTGGCCGATTCTTCCCGAAGGATTGCGCGGTCATATAGTGAAATGGTTTTTGGTTTAGAGCGTGATGTTGAATTCCGTTGAAAGTATACTGCCACACTCTTTTCGGGATTCACATCAATTCTCCATAGGCGGAACCATTGGTGGCTTTTTGGAGCTTCAAGAAGAGATTATTTTTATTATAGTCTGAAACATAAAGTGCCGTATCGTCGCCGAAGAGTGCGGTGTTCACCACTGAGTCTTTAGGAATATACATTAGTCCAGGTTTTTCATCAAAAAACTGGATTGTCTCAGTCTCAGTATTATTTAAGTAAAAAATATAAATATTTATAATTACGTTGTTAAAATAATAATAACCATCGTCATAATTACATCCCTTCACAAGTCCGCTGGTGAATATAGCCCTCCCCCAAGGAATGCCACAAAGCACGGTCCCGAGCCACCTTCATCCATCGACTTCCTGCAGGTCTGCCAACGTAGTCACTTCATCTAGTGGTAGGTTGCCCTTCACTTCGCTAACCTGCACGTGGCTGCCTGGTACAGTTAGATACAAGCTGCAGCTATATTAAGGTTGTAATACGAATGGTTTGGCTCAACTGGTGTAGGATCACGCTCTCACAGAATACCAGCGTAATATGGAAGCTTAATGTTGCTTTGTTTCGTATGGTGAGTGTAGAGAAACGGAGACCCTTTTTACTGGAAACCAGGCGTTCCATTCGGGTGACAACGTATCTGCATTTTGATTCGTAATCGAAGATAAATATAGATGTCTATGGGCCACAGCAACCACTTACCATCATGTGGACTGTGTGCTCATTTGTCACCCTATCCTATAAATAAATAAAAAAAATAAGGTTTAAACACTGTAACGACTATAAATGGTCCCAAATGGGACGATAGTGACAAAAAGACTCATTTTTCAAGCAGAGTTATAGGGAGTGGTATTCAAAACTTTTGAACATAATACAATTTACAACAAATTATTCAAATGCGAAGTCTCTTCAAAAATGGTCAGATTCCTATTCATCTGTTAGTTCCCAGCAGTGCAACTCTAAGATATACATAACCGTAGCGAACCCAAACCACCATAATAAAAAATACATAAAAGTAGAGCTGTTTGTCAGGATGGGTCCCTTGGCTGTCAATCCTATTTGTCTACCCGCAAAGAAAAACATTCAGCTATAATAGTAATGCATAAGTCGTTTTTCTCAAAAAAACAATTACGTTTTACAGTATACAAGAACATTAAAAATTTATAATACAGCAAATTTTAGGTCTATTTCCATAAACTTGTAAAAATTACTAATTCTTCGAGTAGTTGACCAAATTATAAAATGCACTTGGATGCATTTTATAAGTTGGTCGATACTAATATCGTACATACTTTAGTACGGCCACATACATACGTAATTTCGTTTCGGGATTCCGGAATTTTAAACGGGTCGGCACACACACTCGGAATACGTGTGTGACAGATCCTTGATTTTATATGAACTTGCTTCGTTGCTGAATTCCAAAAACGAATTCCGTATGTATGTGACCAGCCCTACACGTTCCGAAAAACAGCGGTTGGTAGGTAATAGTAACAAAGGTTGGTGTAGTAGAACAGGGGACACATGTCTATAATAACAAGTAATATTAAAAAATGTACAATCGACTACACTATAAATAAAATGAGAACATCATCAATGTAGTCGAAGACAATTAAATACGCAATATTAAGGATTATTCAAAAACTACTGGTTAGATCTTCATCAAAATCAGTTCAGAAACTTGAAAACCATTTTCTTATTTTGAATTATATATTTTTTTTATAGAAGAGGGGGCAAACGAGCACGAGGCTCACCTGATGTTAAGTGACTAACGCCGCCCATGATCAACCGCAACACCGGAGGAATTGCAGGTGCGTTGCCAGCCCTTTAGAAAGGAGTAAGCTCTTTTCTTGAAGGTCCCCAGGTCGTATCGGTCATATATATCGTATATAATATAAACCATACAGATACCCTACTGCAAGCGTATACGAAGATGCCGGAGTACTTACTCTTTGTACGTCAACTCTTCGTGCTGAATACGTCTTTAGCAGTAAGGCAGTAACTAAATACATATTATCTTCCAATGACCACAAACTAATGATAAATCGCAGGGTATACAAGCTATTTATACCTTCTTTCAAAACAAAATTTGCGCAACGTTTTAGATAGTTTATCAAAAGACGAATTTATAATAAAGTCGTCAAACACTGTTATACTATAAATAAAAAATATGCATCTGCAAAATTAATCATAATGAAATCGTTAGTCACCTTATCATATGAGGAAACAGAAGATGTTAAAAACTGACTTTTGCTAATTGATAGTATTTGTGAAATTTTTGGGTAAATATTGTTGTTGTTTTAATTTAATTTTATTTTTCTTTTTAAATGTACATATATAGTTAGTACATTCCAGTTATATAAAACTTGGCTTGGTTGGTAAAGATTTCTTTCTTTTTTATGTTTTAGATTTTGAGCACTAAGCAGTTCTTTTATTGCTGTTTTGTGTAGGCATATTATCACATCCGATAAGATGTATAAAATAATGCCTAGTAAAACTTTGGTCTCCGGTTTCCTTGATACAGGCTTGCCTAGTGAGGAAACCAACAGATATTACCTATTGTATATATTTTTCTGTTAATAAAACATTTTTCATTTTCATATATTAACTTGCCGGCTCCGGGGTGCAGAGGCTTAGCATTGAGTGGCTGCGCTGGGGGCCGCGGGTTCGAATCCCGGACAGAACAGGTATTTATATGACCTACAAATATTTGTTTCGGGTCTGGATGTCCGATGTCCTTATGCAATTTATGTTTGTAAACTGCCTCCACGATACAGGAGAAAACCCTCGTGTGGGGGTAACGCTTAAAAAAAAGAAAAAATGAAAAGAAAAAATAATTCAGTTGAAAAATACCACTTTAAAACTAAATATTTCGCAAACGGACCCCTGAATCGAAAAAATTTTGTTCTATACCCACAATATTTTTGAAAGACCTATCCAACAACACCCCACATGATGTAACAGAGGGGTAAAAAATTACCGCCTGTATGTTAGGTAGGATTCTTTGGTGTTTAACTACCAAACCCTTAAAAGTGGGAATTACTCTACACTTTTTTTATTAACATCACAGTTATAATCTTAATTAACCTGGAGATAGTCCACACAAGATCTTCCTAGCATTTGGGTGGCTTTGCTGGAGTAAATGTGTTTATATACTATTTTATGATACTATATAAGTTAAGTTACAGCCTATTTTTGTCCCACTTTTGGGCACAGACCCTATTAATATTGAAGGGATTGTTGAAAATATTTGTCTCAATGCTCTTATGCATTTTGGCGGACTTAACATGTCTAAGAAATAAACAATATTCTAAAGACAATCTGCCATTGCGTATTGGGGCAGCGCTTCGTGCACTTCTTTGTCCTAAAAACTCTCTGAGAAATAAGAGGCGACCTGTGCCCAGCTGTGGGCATATATAGGCTATGACTTTAGTTTTTAACTATAGTAAATCGATATTTAGTTTTAAGATAACGTCCGATATATCACGAGGATGAATTTTTTATTAAAAATTTTAGTTAGTTTAAGCATAATTTTGTAGCAATATCTTGGAAACAGCCAATTTGGAGCAATGCTGTGAGAATCAAACGTTCAATAAGCGAATGCCGACTCACGTACGTTCGTATAATGCTAAATATTATTCACATAAACAGCAATAACTGGCGATTCCAGGGACTGTATGCGTACGCGTATTCTTGCATTGTAAAATGAAATTACTTTATTGGAAATTACATGCTGAATTGTTAATGGCAATCCGTGGTACGGTCTATTACTATACCTATTTGCGGTGGTGATTATTTCCATAATAATTATCTTTTAAACATAAATGAATAGATGTAATTAAATGGATGTATTTGTGTACAAAATTCGGGTTACAATTATTTAAGCATTAAAAGAAACAGAAATAGTTTTTTTTTTAAATTCAATATAGATTATAGGTAATACTTATTGAAAGTCACTTTATTTATTTACCACCGGTTCGGAAAAAACCTCTGTCCTACTTACAATCATGTATGTAACAATCAACAACACAAAACAAATAAGAAATAGCTTGGTAGCGATCACCCTTCCCAGGGGTTGTTTTCATCTTTAAATTCCTTAACATTATAATAGCCCTTTTTATACAAACTAAGTTTAATAAAGTTTTTGAACTATGTGCAGGTCAAATTTTGTATATTCTCTGAGATTTTGTTGTAAAGGCGTATAAATCGTCCAAAGAATGAATTACTGTCTCGATGATGTCGAGTAACTGGTACTACCAGCTTGTGCCTGTTCCTAGTATTTGCAGAATGAATATCATTTATTTTTGTAAAACTACTTTTATTTTTGTGTACGTACTTTAAATTTTCATAAATATATTGAGAGGCCAAAGTTAACATATTAATTTCCTTAAAATATTCAACACTATAAGTTACTATATTTCAGCAGAAGCTAACAGTTGTTTTTTTAATTGTTCTAAGCCAGCGCTTAGCTACAATCTCACCTGATGGTAAGTGGTGATGTAGCCTAAGATGGTGAATCGCACTGACTTAATAAAAACCTATTCACTCTTGCCTTGAAGGCATTGTCTGTGCGACACTGTTGTCGGATGGAAAGACAGATGCTGGCAATTTATTCCACTTCTTTGCTGTACGCATGATGAACGACGTAGCAAACCGTTTGGTTCGAATGTGTGGTAAGTCAACAATCAAAGGGTGGAGAATAGCTGAATAACTGGTTACCCGATGGTGGAAGAAAGAGGGAGCAATTAAATTATGCAATCCATGTATATACAACGTGTCCCAAAATTCAACGATAAGCCAACACCGGAGGATAGACCTGCCCCGGACTATGCGGGGAAAAAAAGAAAAAAATATATATCCCAATTATATTTTAAGTTATATAAGAAAAATGAAATTCTTCAGAAATTGAAACCGTTTATGATATTTTTCACTACCATGACCACAATTTTTTTAATATTTGTTTCTTTTTTTTATAGGCAACCTGAATAGCACTGCTATCTACCACACTTCTTAAAAAATCCAGAATAACTCTTGTTTTATCACGAAAATTAATGAAACTTTTTTTATTCCCTAAATTTTTTGAAGACTTTTACTTTTAACCAAATTTAACTTATCGTGGTGTAAAAAAAAAAAAGTATGAACACTAGTATGGCAAGTTTTTTTAAAAATTGACGCAATTAACCAAAATTCCAAAATGGTATAATACTCTAGGAAAACAAGTTATAAAAAAATATGGGTCTATTATTTCTTAACAGGGGCCAAATTCCTCAAATTGTAATTGTCAGTAATCACTTTTACTACATGCCCAAAATGGGTTCTTGTTACAATTTCTAGGAATTTTAATGGGGCATACATACCTTAGATGTTAGAGAGAGATAGAAAGATAGAGATATTTACGTTAAAAAGAGACAACAACAGGGCAGGTAGAGAAGCTGTTATTATTCTCAGCAAGTCAGTTCAGTACGCTCTGCTCCTTTGTTTACTGCACACCGTTCCTAATTCAACTTACGTGGCTCTCGTACATACTATCGACTTTTGGCTTGGCTTTTTGGACTGGAGTCGACCTGCAAACTTAACTGGCCTGGCATTATTTGGACTTTTCGGGATTCCTGTAGCTTCTTCTATGGCACGTACCGAAGTAGTCGAATTATTTTCTATCTCATTGAGAGCTTCTTCATCACGATCCAATCTAGGTCTTCCAGCGCTTCTCCTATTGGATAGCATACGAACCTCCGAAAACATGCATAACACTCGATAATCAGGATATCTTTGAGCATTTGGGTATCTTTTTCGATACAGTCTGCTAGCAGCGTTAGCATTACATCGGCATTCTCCATAGATTAAAAGCATATTAGCGTATTCCTGTGGTGTGTACGGTTGCGGCATGTTAAACGCCAAACAGTCCAAAATGCGCCAGAACTATCACAAAACACACAATCGTAGTCCAAGATAATGCCAGGTCAGTTCAGTTTGCAGATCACTTCCAGTCCAAATAATGCCAGGCCAGTTAAGTTTGTAGGTCGATTCCAGTCCAAAAAGCCAAGCCAAAAGTCGATAGTTTGTACGAAAGCCACGTAAGATGAATTGGGAACGGTGCGCAGTAAAAAAAGGAGCAGAGCGTACTGAACTGACTTGCTGAGAATAATAACAGCTTCTCTACCTGCCCTGTTGTTGTATCTTTTTAACGTAAATATCTCTATCTTTCTGTCTCTCTCTAACATCTAAGGTATGTATGCCCCATTTAAATTCCTAGAAATTGTAACAAGAACCCATTTTGGGCATGTAGTAAAAGTGATTACTGACAATTACAATTTGAGGAATTTGGCCCCTGTTAAGAAATAATAGACCCATATTTTTTTATAACTTGTTTTCCTAGAGTATTATACCATTTTGGAATTTTGGTTAATTGCGTCAATTATTAAAAAAACTTGCCATACTAGTGTTCATACTTTTTTTTTACACCACGATAAGTTAAATTTGGTTAAAAGTAAAAGTCTACAAAAAATTTAGGGAATAAACAAAGTTTCATTAATTTTCGTTATAAAACAAGAGTTATTCTGGATTCTTAAGAAGTGTGGTAGATAGCAGTGCTATTCAGGTTGCTTATAAAAAAAAGAAACAAATATTAAAAAAATTTTGGTCATGGTAGTGAAAAATATCATAAACGGTCTCAATTTCTGAAGAATTTAATTTTTTTTATATAACTTAAAATATAATTGGGATATATTTTTTTTTCTTTTTTTCCCCGATTAGTCCGGGGCAGGTCTATCCTCCAGTGTTGGTTTTATATATATATATATAGATATATATATTTATATATATATATATATATATATATATATATATATATATATATATATATATATATATATATATATATACATATATATATATATATATATATGTATATGTATATATCACCCAAAAAAAATGCGGACATACTAATTTTAGCACCTAGGTTTAGCCAATATCGAAGAATCATATCGCTCGCAGGCCTAACTAATTCAGCCTCCCGTCAAGGGAATTTCTAAATCGGCTATAGTATCACACACATATTCTACAGCAGAGAATACAGAAGATCAAATAGTAAAATTTGCCAATTTGTCTGGCGTATATAAACTAAGAGTACTTCAAACGCCTTGTGACGTCGTTCAAGTAACTTGTCATTGAGAGAGCAGCGGTTGCTAATCAAAAAGGCTGGCCATTCGACGCTTCACTACTAAAACTTAAAGTTTCCAACAAAGAATGGATATATAGGGAGTGCGAGCATACCCTACAATATTAATTGGGGCTCTGACAGTCCTAACTCGCTTTCCACTTTTGGACATATTGAAGGAAATGAATGCGAGGGTGTACAACTCGATCCGGTAACGCACCAGAAGAAGTATTCAAGAACGACTTAACGCATTTGCATAAATGATGCGTAACACATTGCATAAACTTCTTCATCATTACACTATATGGTTGGGAAACGAGTTGGCTAGAACTAAGAAGTGATTATAGTGGCCCTACATAAATAAATCTCTATGTTTAGAGTATGTTAATATAATTTGAGTACGTATTCAATATGAAGCAAAAACAGTGGAAAAATTTTTGACTTCGTACATCGTTGGCTCAAGACCTGAAAATGAGCAAACGTGATTCATGTACCGCGTCGTCATTTAACGTATCGCTCAGTTAATTGAGTGCATTGGCTCGAGTCACTCAAGATAATCCCTTAACGGTACAGAATCGCAAAATCTGCATCTCCGATACTTCGCTGCACTCGTGACATGCCCAAACGGGCTATTACTTCTCAACTCCCTTCTAATTGACAGCGTGAGTTTTTTTTTTTTTTTTTTTTTTTTTATAGAAGAGGGGGCAAACGAGCATGCGGCTCACCTGATGTTAAGTGACTACCGCCGCCCATGATCAACCGCAACACCAGGAGAATTGCGGGTGCGTTGCCGGCCCTTTAGAAAGGAGTAAGCTCTTTTCTTGAAGGTCCCCAGGTCGTATCGGTCCGGAAAAATCGCCGATGATAAACTATTCCACAGAGAGGTTGTACGTGGAAGAAAACTCCTTGTGAAACGTACAGTGGTGGACCGCCAAGCATCCAGATGGTGTGGATGGTATCGGGACGTTTGCCGTGTCGTGCGTTCACGAAATTTGGCGGCTGGGATTAATCCGAACAATTCCTCAGAGCACTCCCCGTGATAAATGCGATAAAATACGCAAAGAGATGCAACATCTCTTCGCAACGCCAGTGAATCGAGCCGATCGGAAAGCACTCGGTCGTCGACGATTCGAGCCGCTCTGCGCTGGATGCGGTCAAGTGGAAGGAGCTGGTACTGGGGAGCCCCAGCCCAGAGATGGGAACAGTATTCCATGTGCGGCCGAACCTGCGCCTTGTAAAGTTGCAGGCGGTGTGCCGGCATGAAATACTGTCCCGCTCTGCTGAGCACGCCAAGCTTTTTAGAGGCCAATTTGGCCTTCCCTTCCAAGTGACCACGAAACTGCACGTCACTCGATATGTCGACACCGAGGATTCCGATACTGGCTGAGGCAACAAGGGGAGTGCCTTGAAACTGAGGGGATACGACAAAGGGGTTCTTTTTAGCGGTTAACGCGCAAACTTGTGTCTTCTGGGGGTTAAACTGGACTAGATTTAGTCGTCCCCAATCCGAGACTCTGTTCAGCAAAGACTCGACTTCAGACACAAGTTTGTCCCGGCACTCGGAGACGTTTTCCCGAGAAATATTGGCTCGGCCGGTGTAAAGAGCATCACCAGTGCTGTCATCTGCATAGCAATGAATGTTACGGGTATGCAACATATCATTGATATGCAGAAGAAACAGCGTTGGCGATAGCACGCAGCCCTGTGGAACACCAGCATTAATAGGCTTGCAATCGGAGCTTGCACCGTCTACAACGACCTTGATGCTCCGATCTGCAAGAAAGCTGGTGATCCAATTGCACAATTTCTCGGGAAGCCCATAGGAAGGGAGCTTCGAAAGAAGCGCTTTGTGCCAAACCCGATCGAAGGCCTTCGCAATGTCCAAACTAACGGCCAATGCCTCCCCCTTGAACTCTACTGCCTCCGCCCATCTGTGAGTGAGGTAGACCAGAAGATCACCAGCTGACCGACCACGGCGAAAACCGTATTGGCGGTCACTAATCAGCTGGTGATCCTCAAGGTACCTCATGAGCTGGCAGTTTACAATGGACTCCATTGTTTTGGAGAACAAGGAGGTGATGGCGATTGGCCGGTAGTTGGACGGGTCTGAGCGGTCGCCTTTTTTAGGGATCGGGTGGACGAAAGCCGTCTTCCACGATTTTGGGACTACGCCTAGGGAGTAGGAGTACCGGAAAAGACGCGTTAAAACCGGTGCCAACTCTGGAGCACACGTCCTCAGCACAATTGGGGGGATTCCGTCAGGCCCACTCGACTTGTGGATGTCCAGGGAGAGGAGTGCTTTGCGAACCGAGCGCTGTGTGAACTGCACTTCCGGCATGGAGCACTCACACCGCGGGATGGTCGGCGGCGTACTCCCCCCGTCATCGAGAGTCGAGTTAGACGCAAAGAAGGAGCCTAGAAGATCGGCTTTCTCCTTTGCAGTATGGGCCAGTGAGTCGTCCTCCCTGTGCAGAGATGGAAGAGATGGCTGACAGAAATTCCCCTGGACAGCCTTGGCGAGAGACCAGAATGCACGGGTTCCAGAAGGAAGGCGAACTAGTTTCTCGCCAATTCTGCCTATGTGCTCTGACTTTGCCTTGGCAATGACTCTTTTGAAGGACCTAGAGGCGGAATTATACTTCTTTTTTAGAGCGCTGGTGTTTACATCCCGGGACGCTGATGCATCAACCCAGGCTTGGTAGCACTCCTGCTTATAGTATGATGCTATTTTACAGGAGCGACCAAACCATGGCTGAGATTTGCCTCCAATGGGCACCACAGAGGAAGGAATAAAAAGTTCCATACCCTGAAGTACCACATCAGTAACAGAATCCGCAACAACGTTGGGATCATCCGGCGAGAAGCAAACCCGTCGCCAAGGGTAGGATGCAAAGAAAGACCGCATCCCATCCCAATCGGCTGACCTATAGTGCCAAACACGGCGGCAGCCTGCAGAATGCAACCGCGATTTCAGCGTGAGTGGCACAACACTCCGGATCAGACAATGGTCCGAGGAGCCTAAAGGGGCGTCGACGGAAATCTGATATCCGTCCGGGTGAGAGGTCAGCAGAAGGTCCAACAGGGAAGGTGCATGATCCTCCACATCTGGAATCCGCGTAGGCGAAGTAACCAGTTGTGTCAGACCATATGCCAAGGCAAAATCATGAACAGATCTCCCCGCATGATCGGTTAAACGTGAACCGAGCCATTTGGCGTGATGGGCGTTAAAGTCGCCGAGGATCACGATCTCTGCGGAGGGGATCTGCTGTAGCAACGAATCTGCAGCCATTTGGACGTGGCCGAAGAGTCGGTCTGTTTCGGCATTACCGCTGTGGGACCTATAGAGGCACCCGTAGACGCGCGGATGGTCGTCGCTGTCTACGCGTAGCCAAAGGATGGACAGGTCCGAACCTTCAAGTCTGCCGAGGCGTCGAGAACAGATGTCCTCTCTGACGTAAACGCAAACTCCAGCCCGAGGCACAAAGGAGTGTTCCAGTTTGTACCCCGGGTAGGAGAGATACGAAACATCAGCCGGAGAGGACACCTGCGTCTCGGTCAGAAAGAGCAGAGCCGGCCTCGCCGTCTCGAGATGGTAGTGGACGGCGTTTAGGTTGGAGTGAAGTCCCCTGATATTGCAGAAATTCACGGACAGCGTGGCAGGGGTCGCCTTGGTCTTGTTGCTCCGTTTGCCCCGAGCAGTTGTAGTCTTGAGCGGAATTTCGCCCCCCCCAGAATACGCGGGGCAGCCTGAGCACCCACGCTCAGAAGTGGAGAAACATGGTCGTGGATGCTCAGCGAGGGATTCTCCAGGGGTGCTGGTACCCTCCTGGGGTAGTCTATCTTTATTTAATTCCGCTACCATGTTGATGGGGGGGGGGGGATTTGGGCCTCCGGCCACCTGCACTCACCAGACGAAACGCGGAAGCAGAACTTCCACTTCACGCCGGTATTCTGTGAGGTCGTGGTACCACCCCGGTTTGAGCCGGTTTGGCCCGAGTTCAATTTATGTTATTTTTTAGAACTCTTAAAGCGCGAAGCATTTTACATTTTCGGAACACTTGAAAGTGTAGAGATAAAGAAAGCGTTTAAAGTGAAGGTAAAGTTTGCACTTTAAATAAATGCTTAATACGGTGACCATTAAATATTTACGCGGACTTTATTGAACATTTTATTTGCGCCACTACTACGCATTTCAAAAGCACTACTCTTTCAGATTTTATATCCTGTTACTTTTTTCTTATATGTAAAAATGGATGTGACAATAAATAAATAATTAATATATTCTTGTGTTGGCGGTATAAATGAAACCATCGTATAACATGGGTTTCATAAAAGTAGACCTAGAGAACGACGTAGAATATCTTGCAGTCTTTTTTATAGGAGAGAGGAAAACGAGCATACGGCTCACCTAATGGTAAGTGATTACCGCCGCCCATGAACAACTGCAACACCAGGGGAATCGCAGATGCGCTGCTGGTCTTTTAAAAAGGAGTAGGCTCTTTTTTTGAAGGTTTCTAAGTCGTATCGGTCCGGAAAAATCTCTGGTGGTAGTTGATTCCACATGGAAGTTGTGCGAGGAAGAAAATTTCTTTTAAATCGGACGGTACTGGACCGCCAGTGATCCAGATGGTATGGGTAGTATGGCAAGTTTTGTCGCGAAGTGCGATGTTGAAATTGTGTGGCTGGAATTAGTCCGCACAATACCTCAGAGCACTCTCCGATGCGATAAAATACGCAAAAAGATGCACCATCTGTTCACAGTGCCAGTGAGTCAAGCCGATCGGAAAGAGCTCGGTCGCCAATGATTCGAATAGCTCTACGCTGGATGAGATCAAATGGAAGAAGCTGGCACTCGGGAGCCCGGCCGAGAGATGGGAACAATATTCCATATGCGGCCTAATCTGCACCTTGCAAAGTTGCAGGCGATGAGCTGACATGAAATACTGTCCCGCTCTGCTGAGTACGCCAAGCTCTTTGGAGGCTAATTAGGCCTTCTCTTTCAAATAACCACGAAACTGCACGTCACTCGATATTTCGACGCCGAGGATTCCGATACTGGCTGAGGCAACAAGGGGAGTGCCTTGAAACTGAGGAGATGCTACAAAGGGGTTTTTTAGCGGTAAACGCGCA
The DNA here is from genome assembly GCA_036936625.1 of Parnassius smintheus behrii. NCBI lineage: Eukaryota > Metazoa > Arthropoda > Insecta > Lepidoptera > Papilionidae > Parnassius > Parnassius smintheus. Next base: position 15,731,389 of record JAUPFT010000015.1, on the reverse strand, counting down.
AACTTTTGTCTTCTGGGGATTAAACTGGACTAGATTTAGTCACCCCCAGTCCAAGACCTTGTTCAACAAAGTTTCAACTTCAGAGACAAGTTTGTCCTGGTAGTCTGCGACGTTTTCTCGAGAAATATGGCACGGCCGGTGTATAAAGCATCACCAGTGCTGTCGTCTGCATAGCAATGAATGTTATAATGCTTGTCTTTGTATGCAGAAAAACAGCGTTGATGATAGCACGCAGCCTTGTGGAACACCAGCGTCAATGGACTTGTAATCGGAGCATGTACCGTCTACTTCAACCTTGATGCTCCGATCAGCAAGAAAACTGGTGATCCAATTACACAATTTCTCAGAAAGCCCATAGGCTTTCGCTATGGCCAACGCCTCCCCCTTGGACTCTACTGCTCTCGTCCATTTATGAGCTAGGTAACCTAGAAGATCACCAGCCGAGCGACCGATTAGTACTGGTGGTCACGAATCAGCTGGTGATCTTCAATGTACCGCATGAGATGGCTGTTAATAATGGATTTCATTATCTAAGTGAACAAGTAGGTGATAGCGATAGGCCTATAGTTGGACGGAGCAGAGCGGTTTCCTTTTTTAGGGATCGGGTGCACGAAGGCTGTCTTCTACGATTTCGGGACTACGCCGATGGAGTAGGAGTACCGGAAAAGACGCGTTAAAACCGGTGACAACTCCGGAACACACGTCTTCAGCAGCACATTATAAGGGACGCCATCCGGCCCACTCGACTTGTTGATGTCCAGGGAGAGGAGTGCTCTGCGCACTGAGCATTGAGTAAACGGCACATCCTGCATGGAGCACTCACACCGTGGGATTGGTCGAATTGTAAGCGCAGAGAGATCCCAGCAGATCGGCTTTATCCTTTATAGCATGGGCTAGTGAGTCTTTCTCCCTGTGCAGAGATAGGAGAGATAGCTGACAGAAGTTCCCTTGGATAGCCTTAGCGAGAGACCAAAGTGCACGTGTCGCCGAAGGAAGACCAACTAGTTTCTCGCCAATTCTGCCGATGTACTTTGGCTTTACCTTGACAATGACGCCCACGATGAACCTGGAGGCGGAATTATATCTCTATTTAAGAGATTTTTATCGTGCATGTAGCACTCACTCTGCGGGATGGTCGGCGTTGTGTTCCCCCCGTCAACAAGAGTTGAGTTAGACGCAAAGAGAGAGCCCAGCAGATTGGCTTTTTCTTTTGTGGCATGGGCCAGTGAGTCGTTCTACCTGAGTAGAGATGGTAGAGATGGCTGACAGAAGTTCCCTTGGGCAGCCTTGGCGTAGACCAGAATGCTCGTGTTCCCGAAGGAAGACAAACTAGTTTCTCGCCAATTCTTTCGATGTACTCTGACTTTTCCTTGAAAATGACACTTTTGATGGACATGGAGGCAGAATTGTACTTCTCCTAATAATTGTAATCTTCGATATGGATGTATGAACACTCTGGTATTTATACCAGGTAGAAAATCCCTATTAAATCCTAGTCTTAAATGGCCAACGATCGTGCCAAGCAGACAAATCCTCCATTCTATGGAAGAGCCCTTAATCTTTACATCTCTGTACTGTTATAGTGCTAATAAATTTTAAAACAGAACACAGACATTAAAAATTCTTAAATAAAATAGTAGTTGGTGTTTTCTTGTCAATGTTAAAGTATACAACAAACTTGTATCCATCGCGTGACTTGGTAATTGTTTAAACATCGGCACTGAGAAGGAACGCAAACAGGAACCCGTCGAACCCGGGTATAGCCGATATTTTTTACGTAGAAATACATAGATGTAATTTAGGTACTGATGTGTCTGTTCAGAGTTATCAATGCCAGATAGATATCATGGTTTGAAGTAAAGACGTGACAAAAACTTATACAAACTTTAAGGTTTAAAAGGAAAACTGACTAATCTTCACAACCTTCATAAAGAAAACGTTTATGAAAAACGACTGAAGTTAAACTCTTTCATTAAATATGAATAAAGTCATTATAAATAATAAAACGGAGCGTTAACTGTCTCGTAACTGTCTGTGGAAACGTAAAAATATACTTGTAGTCATAAGTTAAAAAATTTCGTTTACATTATAACAGCTACGTTATTCTTACTCGTTTATTATAATGCGATTTGAAAATGACTTTAAATTTATATTTTTCATACTTTTTTATTTTAACTGAGATACATAGCATAAGTAATAATAAGATTATCTATATGTCAATTAATAATAAAATCAATGATTCAAACGAAGAAGAGCTAAATTACAACGTATTTTGACTGAAATGCAAATAGATTGGCTCGACTGGGGAACCATCTCCCTCACGTAGAACACTAGCGTGAAATAGCAGCAAAATGCCCTGGTACTTTTTGTTACTAGACTGTCTTAGTTCCCAGGGTTAACAACGCATCTGAATTTTTATTTTTAAACGAGGAATTTTTATTTTTAATGTAGGTGTCTATCGACCATAGTATTCACTTGTATACCGTTAATTTGACTGCATACCTAGGGGTATACAGTCAAATTAATGGTATACCGCAGAGGCCTGATGGACTCTACGGTCTTTTTTCGACCTTGACTTTACTAAAAAAAAATTACTCCAAAATTCTAGCATATGTATGCAACAAATATACTAAAAAACATTAACGCAAGCTTGGTGAAGAATCGCTTAAAATATAATCTTTTAATACAACAAACCTGTATAGCTCCATTTGCTGAACAAAGACTATCCCCCGTAGATTACTTGAAAACACAGTCCTGAGTAAGCTGCATTTTTCATGCTTCTGCATGCTTCATATATTATGATATTTACACCATTTCTAGTAGCAGGTGCCTGCACACAGCGCTTGCGTTACATTATATACAACAATTCTTATACATATTATATAGTAGAGGGTCAAGTTACACCTTTATACATCTCACCCCCAAGACTTGAGTATATAGGGTAAACAGAGGCCTCCTCTCGTTTCTGAAAGGGTTTTAGGGCAAGGAGTGACATATTATATTATCAAAATTATAATTACTACAAGCTTACACCGACGTAACCCTATGGTTACTTTGGCTTTTAAAAGTATACTGTAGCGGGAGAAATTAACAGAAAACTAAGCCTGTTTCAGTAAATTGATTTTAAATGTGGGTCGGATAAATCGGGAAGGACCACTATCTCACAGAATACCATCGTAAAAGAGCAGCTTAATGCTGCTGTATTTTGTTTGGTGAGGGTAGAGATCTAGATTTTTACTGAAAACAAGGCATTCTATTTTAGTCCTCAGGGATGACAACGAATCTAAATTTTGATTCTTAAGACGTTTCCCCTAGCAAACAACCTTGAGCGTTCGGTCCTATACAATCCACGCGCTTTCGCTACAATATATCGCGTAAAAATACGCCCGAATTTTTGGTATTATTTCAATTAAAAAAGAAAAGCGAACTTAAGAAATTAAATAAAACGTGGATAAAATAAATTTTTAAATTATCTATCCATTAGTGTAATCCTCAAATGATTAGAGTGTTGCCTTTAGCAACAGATGCATGTAATCAGTAATTTTAGTCATTTTTTAAAAGCAGATTTTAAATGTATTTATAACACATAAAAACAAATTAGAACGTGGAATATGGTGATAAGATATCGAACATTAACAAAGTGCTTTTATATGTATCTTATTTCTCATATATAATGAGATAATATTCTCTGAAAAACGAACTTTTGTAAGATTTTGGTCGGGATACCGCCTTTGTGAATAGATGTATACGTTTATATGCCTTTTGAATAGATCTAACATCTACATACCATTATGCGGACTATGTGTTTGTTTGTCACCCTAATTCTATAAAAAAATACATCTTTTTTAATTTTTTTCCCTTCCGTAAAGGCGATACTCGATAAACGTAATCATTGTTTTCTGTTTCACCCGTCTGTATATTATCGAAATTAGAATACCGTCATGCCTAAGAAAGCAAAATATTTTCTTGTATCTATCTCTATCCATATTATGAAACAGGGAGATTTGTTATTTCATTACGTCATATCGTTAAATTCCATAGTAAACAACGCTATCACGTTGTGTAGCCACATATTTTTTAATACGGGTAAAAGAGACATTTTGTTTCACAGGAAATTCTTACTAAATAATATATTATTTCGTTGCTAAGTGACAAACAAGGAAATGATCCACTTATAATAAAACTGCATTTGAAAAGAGTAATATATACGTACATATGTATGTAATTACTCTAAGGCATTCGACACCTGCGTGAGAATACGCGTGCGTGTGTGTGTGTGTGTGTGTGTGTGTGTGTGTGTGTGTGTGTGCGTCCGTACGTGTGTGCGTGCGTGCTTGCGAGCGTGCGTGCACTCGTGCGTGCGTGCGTGTGTGCGTGTGTGCATGCGTGCGTGCGTACATGCGTGCATGCGTGCGTTCGTGCGCGTGCGTGCGTGCGTACGTGCGTGTTTGCTGTTAGGAGGGCCGCTCTGAAGGTGTTTTAAAAATAAAACTTTTACACCCAATTCCGGAAGTTCTTTTAGTTTATTTTCCCAATATTAAAATAAAACAAAAAATGTGCAAAAGCCGCGAACGGCGTGTGCGATTTGCACTTAATATGGGTTGGAGCTGCACTGTCTCGATTACCTTAAACTCTAGGCTTTTATACTAAATATAATAATCGAGTCAGCACTTTTATCTAACTAGGGTTGGATATAACATCTCTTCCCTTTTAATGGAGCTCATCCTTCTTTTTAATAAGGGATGAGCAAAGTCTTACAAACAAAACAGTGAAAAAAAATAATAATTTGAATATAAAAATAATTATAAAATATAGTAAAATAGAATTGTTTCAATTATTTCTTATTATTGTAAAATCAAATTGAGTTGATAAAAAGGCATAGTAAGTATGACTATTCTTAAACAATATCTTCACAAAACTATTAAAATTTATTTATTGACATGATGAACTAGTATATTTTTTATAAGATACAGTGAAAAATGAAATAGTAAAATATTCGGTGTTAAATTAATGCTAACATTTATTTATTTTATTTTTATTTCAAATACAAACATTTAATAATATTGGTATCTAAGACACAGTGTGTAAAACAAAAATATAAATTTAAATTCTAATGTAACATAAAACATTATTATTTAAGTATAGTAAATAATATAGTAATCAATTATTACATAAGTTTTGATTTGATAAGTTAAATTTACCAAATGTTCTTATCATTTGTTTTTGCACTGGCATATTGGGTAAGGATATAGAATCTTTTTTATCATCGTCTGATGATGAGACTTCAGTTAACTCAATAGAATTACTTACATTCGATTCGTGTTTAATAATCCGCCGTGTATTGCACTGATTAAATATCTGTGTGCAGTAGCAAGAATTATTATTTCTCTTAATAAAACAACAAAGCATTTTATAGGAAACATATAAAATAAAGCATATAATCAAGAAGTATGTAAATGACGAATAGTAGTTACCATATTTTATAATATGAGATTGTTCCTGAACGTGCGTGCGTGCGTGCGTGTGCGTGCGCGTGCGCGTGCGCGTGCGCATGCGTGTACGTGTGTGTGTGTGTGTGTGTGTGTGTGTGTGTGTGTATATGCGTGCGTGTGTGCGTACGTGCATGCATGCGTGCCTGCGTGTGTGCGTGCGTGCTTGCGTGCAAGCGTGCGTGCGAGCTTGCGTGCGTGAGTGCGTGCGTGCATGCGTGCGTGTGTGCGTGCGTGCGTGCGTGTCTGCGTGCGTGTGTGTGTGTGTGTGTGTGTGTGTGTGTGTGTGTGTGTGTGTCTTCGAAATATTTTTTCTTGATATTTCTCAGACTTGCAGGTGCACCGAGAATGTGTTAAACCAGCAATTAAAATTATAATGAACAATTTCGTTGGTGCCGGCTGGCATCGAACCCGGGTTGCTCGGATACTTTTTATTACGGATTTACAGCAAGCACTCAGCCCCTAATCTACCACGGCTCACGATCTAAAAACTTTTGGCTCTATAAATACTTATTTTGTAATAATCATGTCAAATAAAAATTATCCACTGCATGGCGATTAATTACATTTAAGTCCTGACCAATAACTTTCACGATAAAAGTCATTTCATCCTGGTTATTGCAACTCTTACAATGAATTGCATTTTTAGCACAAGAACTAATTCGCGGTGCCTTTCACACATAGCCGTTGCTAACATATAATTACGGTATTCTGTGCTTCTTTCACCGCCGCCTTATCACTCAATTTATCTTATGTATCTGACTCGGTAGTACTGTTTGTATGCTAATGGCAGACGTACAGTCTACCACACGTATTATTACAATAAAGATAATACGTGCATACATATTTTCTCTAATAGCTTTTTTAAAGAGGCAAGGGTGACAAACGAGCACATTGTCCACATGTTGTTAAATGTATACTTACCTATGGACACATACGTCTAACCTTGATTAAGCGCTGCCCCAATGCATTTTGACGTACATACTTCACAAGACATATTTTTTTTTAATTTCACAGAAATCCAGTTTTCTTCACAGTGATTTGACGGCTCCGTGGCGAAGTGCCTTAGTGAGGGAGCAGCGCTAATGGCCGCTGGTTTGAATCTTGCATGGAAAAATTGTTTATATTGCCTACAAATAAGTGTTCAAGGTCTGGATGTTTGTCCTGTGAAATGTATGTATGTAAAGAATAAAAACGCAGATGTTGTCCCCCTGGGAACAAAGTAGAATGGCAAGTTACAAGTGAAACGGAATCGATTTTCGTCATTCTCCATGAAAAACACAAATACGAATGTGGTCGTTTACTGGTTTCGCCAATCTAAGGCTCCAGCCATATTAAAACTTATTTCCATATCATCATCGTCATAATCATTATCATCACCATCATATTATCACAATCATCATTAACATATTTACCTATCATTACAACACCTGCGAGGTCGACTGCAAAACACAACACAAAAAATGTCACAAAATACAATCCTGATTTTTTCTTTAATCTACATTACGTGATGCAGTAATATTTATTTTAGTATTTACTAAAATTATTATTTTTTGTTTAAAAACTTGTTTACTTAAATGCCTTATTTGATATGCGCTTAGAAATTTTGTACCTCACTGTACTTAGTTCGATAATTGCTCCATTTTAAAGTGGACACTTATTATGTATGTGTACTTTAGCTGTTATAGACGGGCAGAATGATTGATAGGAAATTGTAGGTTTGATGCAATCTGCTAGGTATACCGAAGACGATTGTGTGCATATCAGCAATAGGTAATACCTTTTTTAATATACCTTGATATGTCAGTATTTTGCTCATGACTATACATCGCCGTATGTAGTGGCAGCTTAAGAAAATCCACTTCACACCACTTCCACATGTGCAGCAGTATTTTTCTCATAACAACTTAAAATTATAAGAAACTGCGGTTGCCAACCTACCCGCCAAGCGTGGCAACTATAAAGATATCATAGGTAATTACCGTACATTTGACAAAACTTTTTTATTCGTTAAAATAATTTTGTTCAAAATCTATAAATATAATTAACATAATTTAGAACATTTTGAAGAATAGTGAAGAGGTGTGATCACGATAATAATGGTGAAAATCAACTTCAATTGACTTAATATTATCGCCCGAAATTGACATCCACAAGCTGACGTCTTACTTTCGTTAATTTAATGTGACATTAAGAATGACTGGAGTGATATTAAATTGTGAAAACAGAGAGAACTTTCACACCGTGCGATTGTCAGCTACGCTCAAGTCACTAACAAGTCAAAAGTGAATCACGATGCAGTCTCACTTCACGCCGTTATGACATAGAATTACTAGCAAGAGCGACCTATAATTTGACAAATAGAGAATGAGATGCATTAGTGCGCATTTCCTACGTAATGAGGTAGTATGGAGCATGGCACTATAATTTCCGTCGCGAAGATGGGTCCGCAATGGTTCCGGGTGAAAAAAAAATTTCGACATTCGTAAAAAGGTAGAAAAATAATATTATAATTTGTAAAAGTATTATTCGGTATGTGTTAATCTCGGTGTACCCTTTTAAAGTGGACCCATAAATACCTTCAACTATTTACGATTAAGAAAACAAATTCAAATGCGTTTACGAATTAGAATTAAGATGTAACGCCTAGTTGCCAACAATAATACTAGACTTAAAAATAAATTAAAAACATTAAGAGTTCATCGCAGTAAAGATACTAGGGCGTAATAATGAAATGATTTTAATTTCATCTATTTTAAATTCAAAAACTGAATTCTAAAATTCTATTACATTTATAAAATAAATAAAAAACCACGTTACTTATGAAGTGGCAAATGTTTGTAAAAAATTTTAAAGTGATCATTAGTTATAATGATCGTAGTGAGAATACTAGATACTCGTAATCATGAATTTTATTGCCATCTTAATACATCACCTAAATTACAGGTTATTTAGACGTTTGTAAATTTAACAATACGTTTTCCATTACATTTATATATACATAGTAGATATTAACATTCATTTAAAATTCACAAAAGTTACATGTATACGTATATATGCATATCAATCTAATAACAGCGTCACTAAGGGTCTTGTTCTCTTCACTCACCGTAGTTACGGAATACGTTCTTATTTTGTGCCTGTGATGTCTTATTAATTCGACAATTTTTGCGCGATCGTGAAAGAGATAAATTTTAGTGAAATGCGTGGAAATGTTAAAAAAAATAATTGAATATTGACCATCTACCATAAAAATTACTCTACTGGACCGTTACTCGAATTACTAAAACATGTGTGTCTTCTTGACGAAGTAAGGTTAATAAATATTTTTAAGTTAATAAATATCCTTTACTTTTTTTTGTTAACATTATTATTCTATTGTTTCATATTTTTTTTATAGAATAGGGTGACAAACGAACACACAGTCCACCTGATGGTAAGTGGTTGCTGCGGCCCATAGACATCTACATCTATCTTCCATTACAAATCAAAATGCAGATGCGTTGTCACCCGTGAGGACTGAGATGGAATGCCTCATTTCCAGTAAAAAGGGTCTCCGGTTCTCTACACTCACCATACGAAATACAGCAGCATTAAGCTACTATTTCACGCTGGTATTCTGTGAGTCTCTGGGTCTGGGGTAGGCATATTCATATATGCCTACCCCAGACCCAGAGAATACAATAAAATACGATGCTGAGCCATCTGTATCTACAGACTTCCTTCATACCTTACCAAGTTGACAGTAATCTAATGGGGACACCACACATATTTCTTATTAAATCAACGTTTTTGCTGGAATTCACATTTTTTCCAATCATATAAATAAAACATTCATAATAATACACACTTTAATCTATACGTGTCTATTTTTGTCTACAAATTTGATGACTCCATTTCTCTAAAAATAAGACATTGTCGTCATATAAATATTGAAGCATGTGAATGTCGAGAAAGCGTGACATTTAAAGTGTTGACAGGCAGAATAGTAAAGCGTAAATATTGTATACTAACACCCTTTCGTCATATAGAACGCCTCGTAACGTTTCATGTCCCTATAAAACGCAATTTGTGGAACGCGTTGCTGATCTCAAAGCTACAACGACACGTTATGGACATAGTAAACATCAGTGAAACGATAGTTATTGATGAACTTTGATATGAGTTTATCTAATTTTTATTGGCTCAATGTCACACGATAGAGGGTTAAAGTATGCCATTGTGAGCTATCTATTAGATATATTACTAAGAAAAGTAAAGTAACAGAACACCCTATGTACCTCCTGCAGAGGGTGAAAGACCTCAAACTTTTGTGAGTGATATGAAGCAGTGCAGAGTCCGTGCAACCACATGAGATCGCGAGCAACTGAGGTTTGATCCCTGCCAGCACCAATAAAATTATTAAAACAAAGGAAATATCGTGAGGAAACGTGCATGTTATGAGAATCAAAAATGTTTTTTTGAAGACGTGAATTCCACAATATGCACTGCAGCAACGTTGTGGTCACTTCTTAGCCCTAAAACCGTCTATCCATCCCAGAAACGAGAAGAGGCCTCTACTCAGCGACAAGTGTATACGCTGTAACTTTCATTTTTTTTTCCTTTTTTTCTGATGAAGAATATACCAAGTGGGTATATTCTTTCTTTCTAATATGTATATAAGAAAACAATATTTGTTTTTATTTATAAGATAAGGGTAAAGGCAAACGATCACACAGTCCACCTAATGGTGAGGGGTTGCTGTAGCCCATAGACATACATTTACATATTTCCTTGATTACGAATCAAAATGCAGATGCGTCGTCACCCGTGAAGAATAAGATGTAACGCCTTCTTTCTAGTGAGAAGATCTCCGATTCTCTACACTCACCATAGGAAACACAGCAGCGTTAAGCTACTAATTTACTTTGGTATTCCGTGAGATTGAGTCCCTTCAGGGTCGAGCTGACCCATTCGTGCTACAACTATACTATTAATATGGCTAAAGCTGACTGCCGCGTTGGTCTAGTGTTTGTAGTAGTGCGACTGCTGGTCATGAGGCTCTGGGTTCGAATCCTAGGTCGGGCCAAAAAATCAAGGATTGAGTTTTTTCGTCATGAAATTCTCAGAGTAGCTGCCCGGAGTCAGGAAGTTGGCGGTGTCTCACCCCCGTGCCTCGGAAAGCTCGTAAAGCCGTTGGTCCTGCGCCTGATCTCTCTCCGGTCGTGTCGGTTTACTGTCCCATGGATTATGGGAGTGAGGCAATAGAGAGTGCACCTGTGCTAGCACATACACTTGGGCACTATAATCCTTTAGTGCGCCTACGGCTAGTCACCGTTGAGGCTGGCCGCCGTGACCGAAATTCGGTCTGGAGGACATTATAGCTACAACATAGATCTACCACTTAAAAAACTTGTATGTTTTTATGCACTGCCATACCGTTCATCAGATTGCGGTAAAATCTTATCAACTTATTGTTGGCACTTGCGCGAAGGTTTGAGGCATATTTGGACCCGTTTGGTGGCGCTGTTGTATAATCCAAATATCATCCGTACGAAGCCGGAGCAGATCACTAGTTGATTATATGAAAAATAATATATGTTCAATCGTATTTTATTGGCTGGCATACTAGCATACTAAACTACTGGCATACGAAATAAAACTTTGTTTGTTTGATTAATTGGATTCTCCACGCATTGCTTGCACTTGCGCGAAGTTTATAGGCAAAATACAATTAACTTTAAGCATGCGTATGCTATCTTTAAGTTTATTTAAAATTTAATGATATATTATTTAAAAAATATATCATTAAATTTCAATGAATGTATTATCATTCCTAATTGAACAATATAACTCTTCCAAACTTAAAACGACATTTCCACAATAATTTTTTATCGCAGCAACGCACTGTATACCAGCTAGTCAGTATAAAAAATTGCAAGGAATAATTCCCCTGGTGCTATTGAAAATTGAAATTGGTTCACTCGTGAAATTTAAGATGGGCGCTTATACTCTAAAGCCTCAACTTAAGACACTCCGGCTTTAGAACTGGTCAAATTGTATTTAATGTGATGATAACGATGTCCAGTTTTACAATTTAGTTATTAAATTAGTAATAATTTTTCAACTAGCTTGTGTGTTTTACTTTACAAAACTTGAGCATTAGTGTTAGCGGTAAGAAATAACTTTTCTTTTAACTCCCATACCTGACTCGGAATAATTCAATTAACCATTACATAGTAAAACGATAAGCTAACCGCTGAGAAATGTAGACTGTAATATAGTCTTTTCGAGTCACATAATCTTTATAATGGTTTTTAATATAGCCAAGTCATCTCAATTTTGTTCACAATCACCTCCGCCGAGTTTTAATCATTCTAGGCTCTGTATTTTATCCAAGTTTGTAAGAAAATGTACTACAATTTTGTACACTTACAAGATTTCGAAATTCTTTATTTTTCGCTTGATTATCTATGACATATGGGGCGACAAGATTTTCAAATCAAAAAATTCGCGCGTCTGTGTGTGTGTGTGTGTGTGTTTGCGCGCGCGCATGTGTGTGTGTGTGTGTGTGTGTGTGTGTGTGTGTGCGTGTCCATGTGCACGTGTGTGCGTGCGTGCGTGAGTGCATATGTGCGTGTGTGCGCGTGTGCTACTACTACTAGTACTAGTACTACGTTTCAGTTTCATCATTGACAATACGAACTGGTTTGAACATTTTTGTCTTAATTCTGAGAAATAACAAACAGGAAGATTGTCGCTATTTCTCAGAGCCCAGCTGAGTCGGATTAACTGTTTATCCAAGGAAATGTGCTTCGATATCCTCATAAAGAATTTTAAAACAATGGTTATAATATGTATGTCACATTAAATATTCGATCATCACCTGCCAAGAAATAAATAAAAAATTCTATCCTGATGTGAATATAAAAAACACTAGCCAGTTGTAATAATAATTAAAAACATAAAGAGCGTTACTGTATTTTGTGGTCTCAATTATCGTAAAACAAACGTTAGGTGGTGCAATCAAAATGAAATTATATTTATTGGAGACGTTAGTCGTGAATTCAGTTCCGGCACTAATGGCCTCTCGGCAGGTGGTGTCTACAAGGGAGACAAAAACGAAAATAGTCCTAAAAGTATACTGAAGTAATAGTAAAAAGGGTTCAGTCCATTATTATTACATCTGGTTTTGTATTAAGCCAAAACAAAAAAAATATTCAACTAATCCTTTTATTATGTTACAAAATTATTTCTAAAATGTTTAGGTACCTATTTTAAAATGGTAGCTTGTTGTATTGTAAATTTTTTTGTTGAAAAATTGAAAAATTGAAAAATTGTTGGTTGTATTTTAAAAATATAAATGTTTGAAATTAAAAATTTTAATTCTTCTTTTCTTATAATTTTTTTCATGCTAATGTTTTATATCCGAAATGTAAGTGAAATCAAAAGCATGTTGCATTGCAATTTATTATAGAACTTTCTTTATTACGAGTAAAATACAATCGTTCGTGAATTTGTCTGATTTGTGTGATCTTGCTTGTGGATTTGGCTGATTAGTTATATTCACACAGTATATTAATTTTGTTTTGTCGAGGTTTTTCATAGTAATTATAATATCCGATATACGGCGCAGTACTCAGGTTTTCATGTTCCGTTAGAATAGTAAAAGTTCGGAATGAACTCAAAGTGGTTTTTTATACGAGGTAAAGCCATCTTGCCTCTACCTCGTATAAAAATTACTTTGAATTTACACATACACAATTACATATGGGTGGGCTTGAAAGAGGTTAGCGCTGCTGTGTTTCGTATAGTGAGTTTAAATAATAGGAAACTCTTTTTAATCGAAATAAGATATTCTATCTTAGCTCTTGGAGGCGACAACCCATTACCACTTGCATTCTTAATTGAGCATAGATGTAGATGTCTATAGACCACAAAATATACTTATCATCAGGTGGACTGTGTGCTCGTTTGTCACCCTTAGTGAATAGGTACCAGTAACAGTATCAATGGCAGTACCAGTGGCAGAACAACGTCTACCGGGGTAACTAGTTTTAATATCAGAATAATTAAAAATTACGTTAATAATAAGAATAATACAATTTAAAAACATTAGTTAGAATTAGAATTATCTTTTTTTCGAACCAGTGGTAAAGTTAAAAATTGACTTTCAATAAGAATTACTTGTAATCTATATTGAATAAAAATTATTCTTTTCTATTATATTCTATTCTATTACAAGCGATAGTGCGTCTGTTAATGATCGTGTAACTTCTGAACATCTTATCCGATTAATAATATTAACACAATATGTTTTTGACGAGACAATGGTTCATAGCTATCCAATTCATTGATCCAATAATTGATGCAGTAGTCAAGTTATTAACAAATTATTAGTATTAATGGAGTAAAACGACTTATATTAACAATGTAAATACGTACATTGTTAATATGAGTACGACTCATGTTAATAGTGTAAAATACGAACGTACGTGAACGATACGTGAATACGAGTTGTTTTATTAGGTTAGGTTAATTGCAAAAAAAAAAGTTCAAAATCTTGACCCGATACAATGATACGAGTTATAAAATAACAAATATCTATAGCCCACAGCATACACTAGCCATAAGGTGAACTGTTTCATTTTTTGTAACCCTTAATATTATTTAAAGAAAATTGGAACCTAGGACTTAGCAACTAGTTAATTTACCGGTAGGCAACGCAGTATACGCATCGTAAGCATATAACTTGCACTAAATGCAGTTAACATAAATAAATATACCCAAACAACATCACAACCAGACCAAAGACGGTAAGTAAAGTAAAAGTAGCGAAACGTGTGTGTAGGTGCTGTGGTCGAATTTTATATTCCCACTTTAAAAACTCTGGAGTGGAGTAAAAGTGAAACTTACCGTGCCGTATACCAAAAGGGTAACGTAACCTCTGTTGACCTGCTAACAATATAATATATATTATGTTTCATTTCACTTAATATTGAGGCACTATAATCACAACGTTTTTACAGAAAAAAGTAATATTAATATCATCTTTATATATAATACTTAATATTTTACAATACCTCGCTGAACGTTTAATACGTTCAGTGCAAGCATATAGAAGAATTTCTTAATTTGATTTTAAGTGCCGTGATTATAATATAAAATTGATTTCACTTAAGCGTACCCTAATAAAAGTAGCTTCGTTCTTCGTGGAGTGTCTAATTTGACTTTGTATTGGCGACACCTGCGGTGCAAGTTTATTTTGGCTCGGTTGACGCTTGCTGACGAAACAAGAAGCTGTGCGTAACTTTATTGGTTTTGAGTAAAGACGTTGAGTAAATTAAAACGTCTTAAGGTTAATATTTTCTCAACATAGATTACGAATAAGTTTTAATATATGCAGTAAAATTGAGTAATCAATAAAGTATACAAATATTTCGGCACTTGTTACAGGCATAATTTAATTTGTAAGAATTTGTAATTTTCGAAAGAAAGAATATTTAATTATATGATAATATGGCACCAACTAGCTATGGAGAGGGCTATGCTTGGAGTTTCTCTGCGTGATAAACTTAGAAATGAGGATATCCGCAGTAGAACCAGAGTGATCGACATAACCCAACGGATTAGTAAGCTGAAGTGGCAATGGGCCGGCCATATAGCTCGAAGAACCCACAACCGTTGGGGAAAAAAGGTTCTCGAGTGGCAGCCTCGTACCGGTAGACGAAGTGTAGGGCGACCCCCCACTAGATGGAGTGACGACCTGGTAAGACATGCGGAAAGTCGATGGATGCAGGTGGCTCAGGACCGTGCTTTGTGGCATACCTTGGGGGAGGCCTATGTTCAGCACTGGACTTGTAAAGGGCTGTAATGATGATGATGATGATGGCACTAACAGAGCCTACACTAAGTTTTACCTAACTCAGATATTAGATCGTTATTTGGAATCGTAGTCCAATCTTAGTCTGTTTGTTTCTTTACAGAGAATTCTATACCTATTCCGTATTAAAAATCAAAATACAGATGCATTTTCAATCTTGAAAACTAAGATGATATGGCTCGTTAACAGACAGAAGGGTTTTCTGTTCTCGTCGCTCATTATAGGAAACACAGCAGCGATATATTCTAGTTATTTTGAATTTTTTGCTAGTGCAGTCCTTCCCCGATCGAATGATAAACATTCGTACTACAGCCGCAATACTGTTGCGACATGTCACTTCCAAGTATAACAATAAGTTATTATTCAGTTAACTCATTATTCTCCTTCCATTTCTATACTCGTTGAATGACTTTGAACTTCCAGAGCAGTCTTACCGTTAGTTTTCACGTCTTTGATCTTATCACATTATAAATATTACAACTTGAAGTGCTTAATTTTAAATTTTCTACATGAGCGGTTGCAAAATTGGCAGTTCTTTAAATCCCTTGGCGAAAAGTAAACTACGGAAAATATGTTCTATTGTTCGACTCCAATTGCAACGTGTGCTCCCCACAGCTATATAAGCTCCCCTTTGACTTCCACGAAAATTATGATCACGTAAGGTTGTTGTTTCATTACTTTGCAGGGCGATTTAAAATTAAGGAAATTATGTATATCGTTACACTGTTGTCATAATATACTTTATGATATAAAATAAAGTACAAAAAATACCGGAACTATCGAAGAAGAAGGAAACCGAGATAGGGGATCGGCAAAGCACATGTTCTCGACGACTTAGTGTAATAAAAAAGTACGGTCGTAGACCTGCCTTCCAAGCGAACCAAACTGTTGTAATTATCCCTTCCATTAAGAAATCTATGTGGTAGACATAGCCCTACCACATAGATTTTAGCAGTGGATTTTTGATAGGCTGTAGGTAATAACATCATCCAGACCGAGTTTTCGTAGTCAGTTGCTCGGGAACAGTGACAGCACAGACCCGAAATTACAAATGTTGGCTCTGGCATATAATTATAATTGCAGGACGAATGTATCGGCTTGATCTATTAAGGACTTCGTTCTTAGTTTAGTATGGTAAATAACTAGAACCGTATGTCTTTTTTACTGGCAACGAGGTCTAAAATAACAAGGTATCTATAGCCCACAGCATACACTAGCGATAAGGTGGACTGTTTCATTTTTTGTAACCCTTAATATTATTTAAAGAAAATTGGAACCTAGGACTTAGTAACTAGTTAATTTACCGCTAGACAACGCAGTATTCGCGTCGTAAGCATATAACTTGCACTAAATGCAGTTAACATAAGAAATAAATATACCAAAACAACATCACAACCAGACCAAAGACGGTAAGCAAAGTAAAAGTAGCGAAACGTGTGTGTAGGTACTGCAATCGCGTGAACAATTGCATACGGTCATTTACAGGAAACAACTGTCAGGGACTTATGAAGAAGGTAAGAAAGAATCTTGCAAACTTTGTCCATTACAGCGTATAAGAGTCTACTGTCGAACATAAGCCTTTCCTATAGATTGCCACGTAGGGGGATTTTGCTATATTACAACGCTTCACCTGTGGGTTGCAGCTTTTATTATCCTTAGCTGTTATAAGGAAGCTGCTGCTTCATTTCTTGCTTCATATTCTGATTTGTTTCCTTCTGTCACTCTGTTTTCTTTTACGATGTTAGAGAATTTTCTTATGCCATCTCAAAAATATGTTGTATAATAAGTCACTTATATCATGTTTTCCGCCCTGCTTAGAAAATAAGCGTCACCGCTAGGCTGAGGTTGACGCCTTTAACTCTCTAGAGACCGCTGCAAAACGCTAACAAGCTATTCATAGAGTTTTTTCATAAACAAGTTAAAGGTCTAAAGAAACAACCCTCTAACGACATGCAATTATATATAATTGAAGTTGATATTTTGCCTTTAATTTTCGCATTTCCCACTGTAAATTTGAATAGACGTGGAAATATTTCTCCATTCAAAAAGGTGTTTATAATTCAAATTCTGTTTCAGTAAATGAGCACCAATCAAAAGAGCTATAAAAAGTCGCAGTTTTAGTGCCATTGTGTGATGAGAATCAATCACCAGAGTGTCAAAAGTGACGACTATGAAAAATAAAAAAGAAGATGAAACTTATGTTTGCAAAATAAAACTAAATCAGATGTCTATTAGTTATCATAATTAAAAACACCCAGAACGAATATTATTTCCTATATTTGACCTAGTTGTTACGCTTTGCAGGTGATCTTATCAGGAAAATACGTCTCCTGTTTCAGATCCTTTCAACCTCAGCTTATGAGATTCCGATAGATGGCGATATAACCATTCTGCTTACGGCAGAGTATAAAATACCTCAGACAAGTGACAGGGAATAGCATCAAATTTGCCAGACATCTAATTTTGCGATCTCAAATCCGTTTGCTTTGCATGATGATTAAAATAAATTCTAGCAACAAATACAAATACCGGTTTATAGCGGCTGACTAACAGGTTACTGATGTTCATTTTCTTTTAACGTGCTGTTTATATTCGAATTAGAAAAACAAAGAGGTTCACAATTTCATTGTATGTTTATGAAAGTATGTAACTCGATATCTTTTTCAACTGTGAACCGATTGAATAATTATTTTTTTATTAATACGTTATATTTAAGGAGTAGTCCATAGGTTTGGTTGATACGGTATTAATTATTAATACACCATAAATTGTATAAAGTTTAAGAAATAACTGGGTGGGTAGGCATAGATATAGTCGAATATGAAAATTAATTACAAATGATGGAAATATTTCAAAAGATGCTTATACCGCCATCTATCGGATGCCATAAGATCTCTTTGAAATACCCTATTGTCACCTTTTGCGAAACCCTATTTCACGTGGTAGATCCACAGCCATGTTGCATTTATATTAGTAGTATAATTGTAGCACGAATTGGTCGGCTTGAGCCGGGAAGGACCACGCTCTCATAGAATAACAGCGTAAAATATCAGCTTAACGCTGCTGTGTTTCGTATGAGTGTAGAGAACTGGTAACCCCTTTTGACACACTTGGCGGGCGGATTGTCATGTGGAGTTTTTTTTATTATTATGAGTTGTTAATCAGGAAGGTGCTGCTGCCCATCACCTGTTTTAATTTCCCTCTGTCTCCTCTTACAACACTGAGGGACGATATGGGGTAGTGAATATTCTTTTTTAACTTCTCGCAAAGAAAAATGAGAATTATACGTGCGTGCGTGCATGCATGCATGCGTGCGCGCGTGCGTGCGTGTGCGTGTGCGTGTGTGTGTGTGCGTGTGCGTGTGTGTGTGTGTGTGTTAGTGTGTGTGTGTGTGTGTGTGTGTGTGTGTGTGTGTGTGTGTGTGTGTGTGTGTGTGTATGTTTATGTAAGCCTTTCATAACTTTTGAATGTCTTGATCGATTGAGATGCGATTTGCGAAATAGATTTGATGATAATATGATCTGATTCGGACGTGTAGATTTTAAATGGCTATACCGATCGATTTCAAAAACTGAATAGCTCTTAACCTCCAAATATAACGTTGAATGCCGTTTGGAAAATAAAAATCGGGTCATAGGTGCGTGACATATCGAAGAAGAAGGAATTTGAAAAAAAAAACGTTTTTTTCTTTACATAAATTCGAGATTTCACAAGATAATTTGGTGAAATTTGGAGCACTTTGCATTTGAAATTGGCAGGAAATTTCAGGGATGGCCTGCAGGGTCAACCAATTTTATTATGAATTGCGTGACAAACGAGCTTACAGTACACCTGATAGGTAAGTGATTGCTCTGCCTAAATTATTTCTTCGATTACGAATCAAAATGTAGATACGTCGTCACCCGTGAGAACCAAGATTTAATGCCTCGTTTCCAATAAAAATGGTCTCCGGTTCTCTACACTCGCCATAAGAAAGACAGCGGCATTAAGCTACTATTTTGCGCTAATATTCTGTGAGAGCGTGTTCCTTCCCCGGTCGACCCGACTTATTCATGCTACAACTATACTACTAATATAACTGCAGCATGGCTGTACCACGTATTGTTACACCGGCACTACATGGTATGATGATAATTGTAGAAATTTAAATGCACATTCATCACATTTACATCAATAAATGCCATAAACTACGTATAATACTATATAGATAAGGAGAGTTATATTTTTAAATACAGAAATCACTAGCAATTTTGCTAATATCAAGAAAGATTGAAAAGCAACATTGCTAAATGAAAGATAAATTAATACAGTATTGGCTGAGGAGAAATTATACCTCGACGGTGATTTATTAATTATGATCCCGTACTAATGTGTCTGGCTTTTGCATCTAATGGCCCATATCTTCAACTCGACGTTCTGTATCCCTTTCTGTGAATAAATGTGATTGGTTTATTATTTATACCTTGCAATAATATAACGTCACTATGTAGTTAATTTTCATCTTGAACACAATGTTCAGAACAAATGTCAATCTTATTATATATACTATATTTTTTCTGTGAAATATCCCGACAATGGAACAAGCCTATCAATTTTATAGGCGGACAAGGAAAAACATTTTACTCATTACTTAGCTATTATATAAAAATTATAATAATGTATACCGGTGTAATAAATATAATTCAAAAACACTTTTAAAACATATTTTTGTAACATGTGTTAAAATTTACTTCATATAATATTAAATTGTGGTGTGTTCGATATATACACTCCGAGCACTGCTCAGTTGTTTATCTTCTCATGTGGCTTAGTGCCAGGGTTGCCAGATCAGATTTTCGAAAATACTGTGTTGTCCAAATTAAATTACTGTGTTTGAGAGAAAAATACAGTGTTTTACGAAAAAAATACAGTGTATTTTACAGTACAAATGACCTATTAAAAGGAAATAAGTTTTTAATGAACCAAAATATGCATTTATTTTAAATATAGTATACTCAAACTAACTAAATATCTTAGTATTTTAATACACAAAGTAGTTTAATCACTGTCACTGTCGATTGCCTCCCATTTTTTGTAAATTTCAGAGTTAAAAGATTTTAGCATCTTGTCAGTTGGCAGAAAAACACAGTTGCCGCCATGACGACAAATGGCCTGTTTTGCCAACATGTTGTATATTGCCCTCAATTGTTTCTATAATTAATCTATTTCTGTTCATAGTTTTTGTATCATTTATTTGGCTGAACACCCTTTCAATCTCGGTGTTGGAATTTGGAAGAGCTAAAATGTTCAGAATAAATGGGCAACCAAACTGAACTCTTCAAACAGAAAATATTTAAGCGTAATATTTTAGAACTAAATACTAAGACGATATACCGGACAATTTTCATGACACATCAATAACATTAAAACAACACTATGGCATATCCAACTTCATTTACTTGAATAATACCGTCTATGGTGCGGCCGATACTGGGGATTCCCAATGGAAAACTATGTACTCAGGTGGCACGTTCCAGCCTGCAGATACTAAAATTTCAGAATAAAAAAAATTCATTTTATAGATCTCAATTAGCCCTTTCGACCTACGTTATTTAACTTATAAGCCCGTTTTTCGTTTTCCCAGGAAAAATGGAAACATAATCGTCAATTTTCTTCTACTTAAAATAGCCATATCTCTTTGAAAAATGATTATTTTTTACTCTACCAAGCGTGAAAAAATTGCCCTTGCGCTAATTTAATTTGCCCGTGTGCTAATTCTAAAAATATTCAATAATTATTATTGTAAACAATAAAAATCAGTCGTGGCATTTCCAAGCCAATTATTTGCGCATTGCGCATGTGCGACAGGATAAAGGTGAAACTCACATCATCAACGGTGTCAGTGTAGCATCAGCTGATCTACAGTTGATGATGTGAGTTTCACCTTTATTCTGTCGCGCCTAATACCTATGGAGTTACTTGCAAGTCTAAATTTAAATATATTATTTTCAGGGCATATTATAATTTTTTCAAATTGAGTTATTAATTTTTTCTACGGCTTTTGCTTTTTTTCAAAAATATCGCTATATTTATAACTAACTAAAATAATGTGTTGTTTTTATGTGAGCTCCGAGGCGGAAACAACGCAATGGCACGTGGTATTAATGATGTATAATACATGCTTGGCACTACTAACAAACGAACTGTGCGTAATTGGTTCCATTGCTTACGTTGAACAAATTTCGACCTCACAAAATTAACCTTGTGGCTGCCTGGAGAAGATGGTTGATAAATAAGAATTAAGGTTGATTGTGGAAGCGGATTGATCTCAAACTACGGCTGAGCTAGCGTCAACTTTTAAAGTAAGTGTCAAAACTCAAAACAATATGAGCTTATTTGCAGCAAATTGGAAAAATAAAGAAACTTCAAAACTGAGTGACTTACAGCGGGAGGCCGGTCCAAGGTTGCATCTTATTGCTGAATTGGTAGCCGAACGACCGTGACGGAAACCGTACTAGCAGTCACTAATCAGCTGGTGATCCTCAAGGTACCGCATGAACTGGCTATTAATAATCGACTCCATTATTTTAGAGAACAAGGAGGTGACGGCTATAGGCCTATAGTTGGACGAATCGGAGCGGTTACCTTTTTTAAGTCTCGAGTGCTCAAAACTGTCTTACATGATTGAGGATTGAGGAGCGTTAGAACTGGTGCCAACTCCGGAGCACACGTCTTGAGCACAATGGGAGGGATGCCATCAGGCCCACTCGACTTATTGACGTCCAGGGAGTGGAGTGCTCTGCGCACCGAGCGTTGGGTAAGCAGCACATCTTGCATGGAGCACTCACACCGCGGGATGGTCGGCAGTGTGTTCTCCTCGTCGTCAAGAGTCGAGTTGTACGCAGGGACAGAGCCCAGCAGATCGGCTTTGTCCTTTACAGTATGGGCTAGTGAGTCGTTCTCCCTGTGTAAAGATAGGAGAGTTGGCTGACAGAAGTTTCCTTGGACACTCTTGCCTTAGCAATAGACCACCGATATACTTTGACTTTACCTTGACAATGACACTCTTGATGGACCTGGAGGCGGAATTATATTTCTTTTTAAGAGCGCTGGTATTTGCATCTCAAGACGTCGATGCGTGATCCCAAGCCTGGTAGCATTCTCGTTTATGACGTAATGCAATTTTGCTGGAATAACCAAACTATGGCTAGGTTCTGCCTCAGAATCAGCAATAACGCTGGGATCATGCGGCAAGAAGCAAACGCGCCTCCAAGGGTAGGATGCAAAAAAAAGATCGCATCCCGTCCCAATCGGCTGACCAATATTGCCAAACACGGCGGCAACCTGCAGAACGCAACCGCGAAGGGAGTTTGAGTGGCACCGTACTCTGGATCAGCCAAGGCGGGCATCGTCGAAGACCTGATATCCTTCCGGATGAGAGGTCAACATAATTTCCAATAGGGAAGGTACATAATCTTCCACATCTGGTATCCGCGTGGGCGAGTAGCCAGTTGTGTCAGACCATATGCCAAAGCAAATTCATAAACATAATATCTACCCGCATGATTGGTTAAACAAGAACCAGGCCATCAGCGTGGTGGGCGTTAAAATCATCAAGCATCACGATCTCTGCAGATGGGACCCGTTGTAGCATGTAGTCATTTGGACGTGGCCGATGAGTCGGTCTGTGTCGGCATTTCCGCTATGTGACTTTTAGAGGCACCCGTAGACTCGGGGATTGTGGTCGCTGTATACGCGCAATCATAAGATAGACAGGTCCGTAACTTCAAGGCTGCCGAGGCGTCGAAAACGGATTTCCTCCCTGACATACACGCCAACTCCAGCCCGGGCCAAAATGAGGGGTCTAATTTGTACACCGGGTAGGGCATATACAAAGTATCAATTAGTGGACTGTGTTATGGTTTGAATTAAATATCTCGATGTTGCAGAAATTTACGGCAAGCGTGGCAGGAAGAGTAGCGTAATTTGGGCATGGATGCTCAGCGAGAGATTCTCCGTCACCGGAGGTGCTGGTACCATCATGGGGTAGTGTTTTATTTAACTCTGTAACCATGTTAAGAGGGGGGGGGGGGAGAATTAGGCCTCCGTCCACCTGCACGAAATGCAGAAGCAGTACTTCTACTTCACACTGATGTTCTGTGAGGTCGTGGTTCTACCCAGCTTCAAGCCGGCCTGTACGTGCAAAAAGGGTAATGTGTGTGTCACATATTACAAATTTCACACATTATAATGTCCTGTTTAAGAGATAAAAGCTGGTAGAGTAATATTCAGACAATAACGAAGTTTATGTACGTTACGTAATGTATTAAAGATATTCCTTTTATTTTAAATTCTATTATGTTTTACTAAAGTATAAACAAGTATAAAATTGTTCCCCTGAGAAACAACAACAATTTGCATTAGATAAATTGAAACGGTTAATACACTTACAGCTTTAGAATTTTAATCCTAATTGACGATTCACCCTAACGTAACTTTTTATTTCCCTTGAGTTTTCATATTTTCTCTGACGTAATCTCCTCTAAAGAAGATACAATATTGACATACAGCCAATATCATCAACTATCTTTCTCTGTCTTTCTCAAGTAGGGAATGGAAAGATAAATAAAAAAAATAAAAATCGTAGCAAGTTAGAACAAAATACAGGAGCTAGACCAAGCAAATATATCCCCATGTGTACTCACGTACACAGTAAACACAACCCCAAAGTTCTTAGTTCCCCTAATAAGCCATCATATCTCACCTTAGGGCGCAGTGAGGTTGTCATGTCCACAGAATAATCTATGACAGAAACGAAAACTTTTAAGACGAAACTTTTAGTATAACGCTGTTTAAGAAAACTTTTGTATTTTGCAGTATGATTTTAAATGAGTTCACTTTTTAATGTTAGAAGGATACTTAAACATAATATTGGTAATTTTATTTGTGGTGAAGCCATGCTAAAGTGTTATGGCTGTAGTACAAATGGGTCGGTTCGACCGGTTAAGAATCACGTCTGCACTGAATACCCACGTGATATACTAGTATAATGCTTTCGTATTTTCAATGTTTCGTAATTGAACCATAGACTATTTTTAATAGTAAGGTGATGATCAATCATAGTCCTCAGGGGTGACTGCATTTTGATTGCTTACTAATCGAGACTAGATTTAGATAACTATAAGTTACAGTATCCACTTATCATTTAATGGACTTTGTGCTCGTGTGGAGGTATACCGTAAGGTTTATAAAAAAATCCAAGTGTCAACTTACTTGCATACTGTGGACACTTTAAATAAAGAAGGAGGCTACAAAAACCGATTTAAGGTCAAAGAAATAATATGTAATTCATTTTAATCCTATTTTAGGCTGCGAAAGTGAGACAACTACAGAGAAAAACCGGCAAGTTTATTTTTGTTCATATCAAAATTTATAATTAACTTTTACATAATACAGTGAATTTCAGTAATAACGATGGCGGAGGGACCACTTTAATGTCGTCGCTATAACCGGAGGTCTCTATATCCGAAATAATAAAAAGTCATGTACATATTTACATATCATTTATTTGATTACTTTATACAAGGGTGTAATTGCAAAAACGTGTTATAGTGCACTGTTTAAGTTTAGTTTTTTGTGCACGCTGTAAGGTGTATTCCATTTTCATAATTCCTTCAACATCTAAATTATTTTGGCCTTCTCCAAATAATCAGTACTTTTTGAGCATTGTTATAGCACATAATGCATCTCTAGTTGTTAGGATCTCATTTAGATTGCGATCTTCTTCCTCTTCTTCATCCTCCTTTTCTTATGTTTGAAGAAAACACAAAGGATAAGAAGGCTTAATAGTTTTATGAATGAGTCTTTGCGCCTTTACCGACTCAGTCGCAATATCAGCAAGGGATTTCTAGGAATCGGTCATAAATAGTTCATAAAAACAAGTCGCTATACCCGAAATTGACGCTATAACCGAAGTCGCTATTATCAAATGAATTTCTTACGAAAGTATGCTTTAAATTCAAGGGACGTAAGTTTGACGTCGCTATTACCAAAAAGTCGTTACAACCGAGGTCGTTATTAATGAAATCCACTGTAATTGTTAAAATTTAAACCAATAACAGTAATTGTACGTTGTTACTTCAATGAAAATTATTGAAACAAAATAAACAACATAAACGTTTTTTTTTTCGTATCAGTGTCCAGTCTTCTCTGCATAGGTCTTTGCCAACGGGGGAAAGGTGAGGTCACGTGATTAATGTGTGGGGGGACCGGCATGAAGCGCGATAAACACACGTCGTACGATCATCAACAAGTTGCAAATTAATATTGCGCTCAGGACGGACCCCTTATAGTTATATGACACCCTTGGTATAAAGGCTAATGCCAAGCTGTTTTGTATATGGGAGTTTGATGAAACTTTTGATAATTTATGGTGTCGTTTGCCATAGTGTTCCAAAAACCTTGTCTAACATATATTTATACTTACAAATGAGACATTTTTGGTGTTTCATAATGGTATCAAAATTATTGATTAAAAAATACACAAACTGATTTTGAAATCTTATTGAATCTGATTGCAATTGATAGTATCCTGTGAAAATCGATTAATAAACATTGAACCGCCTCTTTCTATGTCTTGATACATAGTGACTTATTTTTATATAATATACTAGCTGGTACCAGGCGCGTTACTGCCACAAAAGATATAATTGTGGAAATATCGTTTTGAATTTGCAAGAGTTATATTATTTAATTAGGAATGATAATACATTAATTAAACTTGAATAATATATAATATAACTCTCAAATAAATTTGTCAGTAAGGCGCCATCTAAAATGTAAAGTATAGTTACAGCCTATATACGTCCACTGCTGGGCACAGGCCTCCTTTCATTTAACTGAGGGTTTTAGGACAACGAAGTGTCCGCCGCGCTGCCCCAATGAGTGTTGACGTACTTCACATTTCCCCGAAATATTTTTTCCTTATTCCATAGAGATGCAGGTTTCCTTACGATGTTTTCCTTCAGCGCCGAGGTCGTGCTAAATCAGCACTTAAAATTGTAATTAACAATTTCATTAGTGCCAGCGGGGATCGAACCCGGGTTACTCGCATTTTGTTCGGTGACATCTACTGGAAGTTAATTGTACAATGCCCAAAAAATTTGCGCAAGTGCAAACAATAAATTTAAAAAAAATTTCGCGTAAAATGGTTTGACAGCGCATTAAAAACGAACAAACAAACAATTATTTTTATATATCATATGCAGAGATATCTGCTTAACCGCCAGTTTCAGCAGGCTGGTTGGCGATTGTTATACCTCCACTGCGCTATGAAGTCGGTCTTAGTATTTTGGATATAATGCCATGTATTGGAGACGACAAAATATTCTTCGCATTTCACAGATCTGACTTTCTAATTTTTTTTCTAGGATTCACTTACGCAAAGTTTTGACATTGGCCAGTTTTAGCTTATGCTCGAGTTTGTCTCAGTACCTCGTACCCCAGTAAACTTAAATTAGAAACATTTAAATATTATAATTCAACATTAGTAAAATTAATCAAATTAGAATAGATATGTCTGACCTTCTAAACTTAAAATTTCAGCCTAAATACGTCCCACGGCGGGGCACAGGCCTCCTCTGATTTCTAAAAGAGTTTTAGGACAAGGAAATGTCCGCCATGCTGCCCTAATGCAAGTTGCCGAACTTAACATCGTCGAAATATGTTTTTTCTTATTTCCCAGACATGTAGGTTTAATCACGATGTTTTCCTTCACAGCCGAACACGTGATAAATACTTGAAATGGCAATTAATAATTTCATTGGTGTTGGGGGGGAGGGGTATCGAAACAGGGTTACACGCGGAGTGTGAGCTTAGCCACTGAGCTATCACAGCTTTCAAACTTATCTTTATAGAATAACTCTTCTTTATCTTTATTAGCTGCACGGCTGGAGGTTCGTCTGAATTGCCGTGCTGGACACGTGGATTGGCAATCGCAATACAAGACGTTTCGCTTCTTTGACGCTCTTCCCTGCCGACGGCCTGAGTATTTTACGTTTGGTATAAACAAGATGGTTAACCGCCACTTATCTAGAAACATCAGGTTTTGTGGCATTTCCATGTCAACTCTTACTACCCTCTCCAGACGATCGGATGGAATAATATAACCTCAACCCAGTTATTTGAAAAGCTTATGATTTTTTATTTTCAACCCTTTAAAACTTAGTGAGTTTGTTTAAATTTTAAATTTCTTGATATCCACGGTTTTTCTCGTAATATTTCTTTGATCTATTTGCCTCATTGACCTATATTGGTCGAGGTTCAAATTTAGTGCCGGGTGAAAATCAGTAATGGAGTTTTTCACTCAAGAAATTTTCAGAAGCTTCCTGGAGCTAGGAAGTTCGCGGTGTTTCACTCCCGTGCCTCGGAGTGTAAGTAAGGCCGTTTGTCCTTTTTACATAACGAAATTTTTATGCATGTTTTAAATAAACGCCTTACGAGCGCAAGGATGAGCTAAGTCTGACTCGCACTGACTAAAATCCCATTCCAGACCAAGGGGACAGAAAAAATGAGCAGTCGGGGGAACTAGTCCTCCTAACTGCAGCGGTGGATCTAGTCTGTTGCTCCTCCGCCAACCAAGATTCGGCCGCGGAGGGTGGGGAGAGTGGCGCCTCGCAATATGGTCACTCTTCCCTCCCTGCAGCTCCACCGACACCACAATGAGGACGGTGCGGCCCTAACAGAGTCGCGGAGCATAATGCGAGTGGCGGCTTGTCATACCAACACTCCTCTTCCTCCGTGACTATATGCCAGCTTCGGTGGAGTCCACCAACACATATCCGAAAAGGGCTCGCAAAGTCATCTCAGAGTTGCCACCCCGGACCAGTAATGTTACTACTACTAAGCCCGTTATCACACAAGGCGGGAACTGTGTGTCATTTCATGTCAGGTTTATCGTACTTTGTGCGTGATAGAATAGTGAGTGCATCCTGTGATTACGTACTTACACGCCGCGCACTATAATCTTGTCCTGTGCACACGCCTTGTTATAGGGGCCACCGTGAGCGAGACCCTAAATTCAGTCTATTATATATTAATGTATTTTATTTGAAAATGAAATTCTCTCTACTAAATTACGAATATTTTTTATTCAATAATAAAAAATGAACAATAGTTTGTAACAAAGATGCAATCTTATGTTAATTATTCTTTAATTAAAAACGGACTTTAAATACACGGTTGGTTATCTTGATTTACTTGACCTCTTCACGTCTTTTATATTTTCTTGTATGTCAAAATATCTTACATTATCAGTACTGATCAATGCGAGGCGTCAGTAGGTTATTATTCTGAAATACAATGCAACAAGTTGAAATATGGGAGACGATAATATCTCTAGCATCTTTGAAGCAAAAACAAAACAACAACAATGTGTTAGGTGGAACGCGTTGGTTCCTGCCACTTTACATATTTATGTACCTACATAAACTTGTGTGTAGTTTATGCATTTTACTTTTTTCGGAATTTATTGAAGTTTAATCAATAATTGATGGGTAGTAAAATCAAGCGTTAATAAAAAGTAAAGACGTTGTTGTTATCCACTGCGCAACATACTTGCGAATTTTATAGCGCGAAATCTATAATGTTGTATAATCCACATATTTTTGTGATATAATTTATGTAATATATTTTACCAAATCAATATATGGGTTCATTTACTTACTTTTCCGATTGTATACATTTTAAGAAAATAGTTTTTCAGATGTAAACACCAGTCACAAGTTGGAGTATACACGCGTAATTTGTTTTTCTTTAATAGACCTTTTAAGCCAAATATTTTAACTTACTTTACCCTTGGGTATGAATACCTACCCAAAAGTGGCACCCAAGAAAGATAAAAGTCAGGATAATCAGGTAGTACGACTATTGTATTCTGAGCTGGGTTCCATTTTAGTATCCATTTATTCTACTATTAAAAAATTTTGGTTATTTTAAAAAGTGTAAAAATGTTGCTTTAAATAATTTATTTTTAAGGAAAGAAAGAAACAATAATATATTTATTTCACCACATAAGCACAACACTATATTGTACATAGTTGTATTTTATTTTAACGTTATTATTAATAAAAATATAGTATAGATGTTGCCAAATGTGATGAAAAGGGGTCTCACTGAGCATTTGGTGTGGCATACCACTTGCTTGCTTGCACAATAATTAATTAATGCATTATAAATAAATCCAAACGGTAAATAAAAAAAAGAAAAAATAAAACACGAGACTAGACTATACATAAACTGTGTTCTAAATTTCTAAGCTTAAAGTCTAAACAACAAACGGACTGCGACGGAACCAAAATATAATGCATTAACTTATTTTAACTTATCTAAAATTTTATGATAACTTAAATTGTACTTACGATTGTTATCACTTGGTGAAAAATTTATCTTTATTGTGTCATTTGGGTCGACCCATGTACTTGCTTAACTTATATCATCAAAAATAAACCATGAGAACGTATATACTCGTAGTACAAAAATCATTTTAAATAACCTAAAAAAACTGTAGATGATTTAACCGTGAAGTTGCGGCTAAGGTAATCCACTTCTTCATAATATCATCCCTTGGGTTTTGACCGAGATGATAAAGAGAAATGGGACAGATGTTTAGCTGAAACATACTGATATCAACTTAAATAATTAAAAAAAACACGTGGTATTCATCCGACCTGCTAAGCATCGCAAATATGGAAAATATCGCCCTATGCACCATCTATAGGGGAGAGCTATGTTCAGCGTAGAGAACCCGAGACCCTTCTTAGTGGAAAGGAGGCATTTCATATTAGTCGTTAATAGATAGATGTAGGCGTCTATGGGCTACAACAACCACTTACCATCAGTTGAACTGTGTGCTCGTTCGCTAACCATATTCTATAAAAAAAAGCGTTGAACTTTTGATAAGCGTTGATGATATATAAATAAAGTAAAAGTAAAGTAAAGTTACAGCCTATATACGTCCCACTGCTGGGCACAGGCCTCCACTCATTTCTGAGAGGGTTTTAGGGCAAGGAATTGTCCGCCGCGCTGCCCCAATGCGTGTTGGCGAAATTCACATGTCTTCGAAATATATTTTTTTCCTATATCTCTGACATGTGGGTTCCCTCACGATGTTTTACTTCACCGCCGAGCACGTGGTTAATCAGCACTTCAAATTGCAGTTAACAATTTCATTGGTGCCGGCGCGGAACGAACCCGGTTTGCTCGCGTACTGTGAAATTTACAGCGAGTGCTGACCAACTGAGCTACCACGGCTCGATATATGAATGAATTATTATTTTTATTTATTTATTTATTTGGTACTAATCCGTTGTGTTTCGTCAATTACTCTGGTTCTACTGCGGACCTTTCTAATTTTAGCACGCAGAGTAACCCCGCGCATAGCTCTCTTCATAGCTCTCCCTGTACGACCGTGAGTTTCCTCATACGCCAGGCCATAAGTTATCACTGGTAACACTCATTGGGTGTACAATCTCGTTTTCAAGTTTTAATGTATACCAGACGAGAAGATAAGTGGTAATTTCCCGAACGCTCACTAGATGGTGAGCCCCCACTTGATTGAGTGATGACCTGGTAAGATATGCAGGAATTCGATGGATGCATGTGGCTCAGGACCATAGAATATTATAATACACAACAGAATGGAATGTCAACCTTATTTTGTACGAGGTACCTAGGTGTCACCCGAAGCACACATACAAGCAATAACGTCGTATTATCACTACTACAAACCCGATTCGCTGTGTAGACAGACAAATTTTAATACGTATTAATTTGTAAATAGCGTGCAATTTGGCATTTTCTAAATAATTTGTATGGGAAATTTGGAAACGATTGTAACGTCAAAACACATCTCGTGTTGACATTTATACGTGTGAATTGACACGGGCTCCACCCACTCCCCCGTTCTATTATGTATGGTATTCTATGCTCAGGACTGTGTTTTGTAGCATTCCTAGAGAGTGATCTTTGTTGTGTAGTAGCAGTGAATGTAAGAAGGGCTGTAATGATATTGACAATTTATTTTATATCTTTATTTTTTTAATTTGCAAGCATTCTCTTACTGTCAACCCTGATATAAATAGACAATTCTGCATAGTTCTGTAACCGCGCAAGAGATGGGAACCTTTGTATGTTTACGGTGTATTTAATGTTTAATGCATAATTTGTGATAAGCTTTGAAGTGCTGTAGCGCATCGCTTAGCAGGCAGGTTAGTAAGCAATGTAGATTTAATGACCGCTTGTTCGTGTATTCGCAAGCACTAAAATGACTTTATATTAAATAATTTGAAATAATAATGTCGTATAACTACTTTGCAGTTCAGTTTTACCGTAAAAAGTAATAGTAGGTACATAAAGTCGATACATTGTAAAGATAAAAAAGGAAAAAATAGACGACGTAATAAACTAATGCTATTGACTTTATTATACGCCTGGTATTCAGGATAAGTGCATTAAGTTTTCTGCGCCTATATATAATCATCATCATCATTCTCATTACAGCCCTTCACAAGTCCATTGCTGAACATAGGCCTCCCCCAAGTAACGCCACAAAGCATCTATCGAAATTAGTACCTACAATGATTTAAAGCCAGCAATTTGCATTTAAACAACAACAAAGCAAAACCATTATGAAATTGACTATACTGGTACCTTAAACCTTATAGTATAGTTAAACATATGAATACCACTATTAATATATATATATATATATATATATATATATATATATATATATATATATATATATATATATATATATAGATAGATAGATAGATAGATAGATAGATAGATAAAAAAGAGAAAAAAAATAATATCTATTGACAAAATGAATATATTTGTTTAGACTACTTGAATGATCCATGACTGGAAAAGGTAAAAGATGCTATGGCTTCAAGTGAATGTGCAATTTCAAAGGCGCAATCTACGTGTGTCCAATGAATCGTTTGTGCGATAGATGGGTAGTAGTTCATATACAGTGTTAGACACGGGAATAATTTTGGCACATCTAGCCTCACATGCATAGGTGTATTGTAGGGGATTTTCCTCTACAATACACCTATGCACCTAATACTGCAAATGTAGTTTATCTCTTTACTTGTGCAACTACAATATTAGAGCACTAATGCCTGGCTAAGGCTCTGGATGGCTTAATCCGCCATATTATTATAAGTAGTTTAAAATAGCCTCAAGTTTATAAGGGATTTTTCAATGGGGCCCTCGTACTTTGACAACATATAGCGGTCATCTTGGTAAAGCGAAAGTTGTCAAATTTGACAAAAAGACTTATTTAATTCTGACATTTCACAATGGAACGACACTATGCTTACTCTAAGAACGTTACACGCTTCAAATTGTTAAATTTTATTATCAAAATCAGTGTTCTATTAGCCTAACTTTTCGTGCGTTACGTCTAATTTATTGCATTCATTGCCGTTCTGTAGAGTCCACAATCCGTTGTTTAAAGAATAAATTTGAGACAAAAAAGCAAGATCTTTGGAGAATATTGTTTTCGTTCGAGACTGTGGAGAAAACCTCAGACAATCCATTCCGCGGCGTGGGCAAGAGCTGAGTCTTCCTGCGGCATCACCCTGGCGGATTTACTTGACGTCGAGACTTGTGATTTGATACAAAGTTCAATTAACTTAAGAGCTAAAACTCAACGATCACAGACAGCACCCTATATTCCCTAATTGGGCTTTAAACATTTTTTCACCCTGCTTTCCGGAAAAAATCATCTTCAGTAATGAGGGTCATTTCTGGTCGAGTGGATTTGTTAACAAACAAAATTGCCGGATTTGGAGTGACGAAAATTCATCAGGTGCCTCTACACTCCGAAAAAGTCATGGTTTGGTATTTATTTTAATCCGGCGTTACCATTGGCCCTCGTTTCTTCGAAGATTCACAAGGAGCCGCGATCACTGTCAATGGCGACCGATATCAGACGATCAGAATGATGCGGAAAGCAAAAATATGTATACTAACAGGACGACCTTTCTTACCATACTGCACGAGTAACTTTGAATTTATTGAAGGATAAGTTCGAGGGCTTCATCACCTAGCATAGAGAACATCAACCGGCCAATGAGATCGTGTAACTTAACACCGCTCGACTATTCTTTGTAGGGATATGTAAAATATCTGACCTATACACATAAACCATAGACAATTGCCGCCCTGAAGGCTGACATAACTCGCGTTTTTCATGAAATTGAGCCCTATTTATACGACGATGTTATTTTCCTGAAATTATATTCCAAATATAATGACATCGAATGGCCTTTAATATTAAAGTTCGAGCGCTCTTAATAAAAAACCCTGTACTAGATTATATTTCAATTAATAAATCCTATGAAAAATATTCCATCTAGTGTTTAAAGTATATAATTTGATAGCATAGGGACTCGAGGACTTCGGACTTGAAGGAAACGACTATTCTTAAACCTTAGCTTAAACCCGAGACTATGAAAACCACTTTTTTCTAAGGGCGCATATATTTTTTTATGTATCTAAGCTTAAAAAGTAAAGTAAAGTTACAGCCTATATACATCCCACTGCTGAGCACAGGCCTCCCCTCATTTATGAGAGGGTTTTAGGGCGGTTAAGTGTCCGCCGCGCTGCCCCAATGCGTGTTGGCGAACTTCACATGTTTTAGAAATATTTTTTATCTTATTCCTCAGACATGCAGGTTTCCTCACGATGTTTTTCTTCACCGCCGAGCACGTGGTAAATCAGCACTTAAAATTGCAATTAACAATTTCATTGGTGCCGGCGGGGATCGAACCCGGGTTACTCGCGTTCTGTTATATTACAGCGAGCGTTAACCATCTGAGCTACCACGGCTCTAATCTATCTAAGGTATATAAGCATGTTTCGTACTATCTTTAATATAATATATATTTTTGAGTTTATAAATGTGGGTATACATAATGATAAATAACGTTGTGTATGTATTGCATTATGTATTATAATTTCTGAATTCAATTTCTATAATATCTAGTACACTATTGTTAACAAAATGATTCCTAAGACTAGTATTTCCACCCTACATGTCTTTTATATTCCTTCATATGGAGAATGCAATAAAGAGTAAAAATTTATGAATAAATAAATAATGTATGCTTTTCTATGCAATTAAAGCTCAATTAAAATATATAAAATCCTAACTTTAGTTTTGGATAAACTTTGCGTCCTGCTGAAATCCCAACTTAAAATAGGTAGCCAGGTATTCTGGTCACGAGGCTACGTTTTCAGAATTTTTAAATAATAATTAACTAACACTGCAATTAAATCAAAGAAAACAAGTAATCTCTTTTAGGCTGTGAATTCATATAACATCCATTTCTACATAATTCATATTATGGTACTTTCTAATACTTTAAAAATGTTAATAAAAATATTTGCTTAGCAATCATTCTTTCTAATGTTACAAATTAATTAACACTAACATTTACCCGAGTCTTTAGCCGAGTCGGAAAGGGACGCCCTAGAAAAAAGTTTATCGACCAAATTGGCGATATTTTGAAAATGGGCCACGTTAGAAGTACCCTTAACCGACGAGCATGTATGCGTAGATATATGGATGTAAAGGAGGCGAAAGAGGTATGTCAGAATCGTGCCAAATGGAAGTCCGTAGTCTCTGCCTACCCCTCTGTGTGACAGGCGTGAGTGTTTTTTTTTTAACATTTACCCCTCTGTGAAAATTTAATATACTCTTAAATTGTGCTCGTAGTAGAATAATAATAATGTCCTTCAGATCAAGTCTCGTTCATGGCAGCAGCTAGTCTCAACACAGACTAGCCATTTAAACAAGGCTGTATAATAGGTCGTGAGTATGAGTACAAACACATCTGTGTCAAGTCACTTCCTCTTATAGTCCAATTGGATGGTAATATTATTCTGATTGGAAAGTATGGTAATATGACACGATAGAAAAGAAATCAGGCGTAACGTACTTACCAAGTTACTAAGGTGAAACACTGTCAATTTCATCTTCATGATTCATCCATCCACCCCGGGATTTGAAACCAGGACATCATGATTAGCAAAGAACAACTAAGCAGTCAAATTATAATTATGAACAGTATAGAAATAATACTTAAAACTATTGGTCGTTAATGCAAGTTAATTACTGTTTTTTTTTGTATTGGTTCTGTAACATATTGTGTTTTCAGCACGA
Organism: Parnassius smintheus behrii; assembly: GCA_036936625.1. Taxonomy (NCBI): domain Eukaryota; kingdom Metazoa; phylum Arthropoda; class Insecta; order Lepidoptera; family Papilionidae; genus Parnassius; species Parnassius smintheus. The sequence continues at coordinate 15,695,826 of JAUPFT010000015.1, read as the reverse complement.
ATTGGTCGGTTTGACGGGAGAAGGACCACGCTCTCAAAGAATTACATCGTAAAGTAGCCGCATAATGTCGTTGTGTTTTGAAAGGCGAGTGTAGATAACTAGAGACCCTTTTTACTGGTATTGAGGCATTTTATTATATTCTGCAGGAGCGACAACGCATCTATGTAATATATTTTGATCCTTTATTGAGGATAGATATTCTGATGGATGATTCTGTGAGAACTTTTTCCTACCCCAGTCGAGCCGACCCATTTTAGCTGCAGCTATAATATAGCTGTAGCATGGCTTTACCACGTAAGTACTTTTAAGATATGATATTTAAAAATTTTTAATGCTTTGATAACACTATTACATTATTACATGGTCTGTAAGTAACAATCAGAACATATTGAGGACTATCCATTAATTACGACATCCTGCACTATTAGACATTCGCTTACCTAATGAACAGTAATTTATTCAGACAGGAAAGTATCTATCTTCGATTTACTACACTAGTACGACTCGTAGTAGACCACACAAATACGGAGAATTCTCTTATTTCATATAGATTATTTACAAAAACAGTTTACCAGAGTAAAATTCATAATCAGAAAAAAAGTAGATACATGCAGGATACAGAGTGTACAAAAAATTTACTTTAAAATTAGATACAGAAGCAGAAAAGCAAACTGTCTCTAACTTTAAGACGTTTCATAACTTGCATTGTACGAGTTAGACTAACGTCTTTATTATTCAGTACATTTGGAAAATACTTCCCGCTATCCTTCTTCCTTCTTACATTTCACCTCATTTTTCATTCTCATAAATGTTTCTTTTATAACTACATTCTCTACTAACTTAAAAGCACCAACTATCAACAAGTCACCTGTTATTACAAGTACAGTGGTTGCAATCTAAAATGTTTCCCCGGAATATGCAGGCGTATTTGCATTTCATTATCGCGCTCCTACTGGTTTGCTTGCTTTGTTTATAGCGCTTTAGATATGGAGAAACATTTGCTAATGTTCCACGAAATTCGTTCTTCCTTAATGTACTTTATTCTAGTCTTACTTTATGCATTAAACGGTTTGAAATAAACAAATTCGTAAAGGATACAAAAACAAGGTAATTTACCTTTTTTTCTATATGTAGCAGAAAACTACTTATTATGAATATAATAGACTGCCTCGTTGTTTTAGTGGTCGTGAGAGCGGCTGTTGATCATGGGGTACTGGGTTCAAATTCCGACCAGTCCAAAAATCAGTTTCTGGGCTTTTCTACCAAAAAAAATTCTGTGACAGCCCTGCGTCAGGAAGTAAGCGATGTTTTACCCCCGTGCTTTAGAAGGCACTTAAAGCTAATGATCCAGGGCCAGATCCCTCCAGGTGGTGTTTGCGTTGAGAATGGTCGCTGAGATCAAAATTCAGTCTAAAGGACATATCTTTAATAGAATAAGGTTGGCAAACTAGCACACAGTCCGTCTGATGATAAGTGGATACTGTAAGCCATAGGCACCTACATCTATCTTTAATTAAGAATCGTAATGCAAATGCGTTGTCACCCTTGAGGACTAAGATGAAATACCTCATTTTCAGTTATAAGGGCCTTGTTACTTATAATGATTATAAAGAAATTTATCGGAATTTGCGCACATTGGTATATACCTACTTTATTATACGCCAAATGTTGAGTTTACCTATGGAAAAAATTATTTTATACATATTACAAATGGTGCAAACGTCAGATTTAAATAAAATCTAGTCGTAATATATTTTTCGAACTTTACATAATTTGCCTTAATAATTACTTCAGGCCATTCACCTTTTTTTTTTTTGCGGGAATGGAACAAAGGCTCGCGCGGTCCCGGTCCTGCAGCTAAAGGTTTAGATTAGCGCTGTCGAGCCATAGAAAAAATATATTATAAGAAAATAAGTCACTCCCACAGTCGCATTTTCTCATGTTACATGGAGGCGGCATATATATATATAACGGTATTCGCTGAAGGTCATTCAGGTTTACGCACCAAGCTCGGCACACCCCGATGAGGAGGTGGAGGAAATGTATGAGGATATTTCCAGAGCCATACATTCCTCCAAAACCCACTACACGGTGTTGATGGGAGACTTCAACGCAAAACTAGGCACAAGAGAAAGCGGTGAGCTGAAGGTAGGGAAATTTGGAGTAGGGCAACGGAACCGAAGGGGCCAGCAGCTGGCCGACTTTATGGAGAAAGAGGGACTCTTTATGATGAACTCTTTCTTCCAGAAGCGGCCCCACAGGAAGTGGACCTGGTCGAGCCCCGACGGTTCGACAAAAAATGAGATTGACTTCATTATGACGACCAGACGCCAACTGTTCAGTGATGTCTCAGTGATCGCAAGGGTGAAAACTGGCAGCGATCACCGAATGGTTAGAGGCACACTGAACCTAAACGTTAAGTTGGAGAGGTCTCGTCTAATGAAGTCAACGCTCCGTCCCCCTCGTGCTCTAATCCAGAATCCCGAAACCTTTCAGCTCGAGTTACGTAACCGCTTCCAGTGCCTAGAAGATTGCAATGCAGTGGACGATATGAACGACAAGCTCGTGGAAACTGTCCATGCGGTCGGAGCTAAGTTCTGCAAGACCCGCCGCAGAAGAACACAAAAACTCTCCGATCACACTCTTAATCTCATGGCTGTTAGACGGGAGATGAGGCTGCAATCGTCAACAGATTTGACAGCATACAGGCAACTGAACAGACAGATCTCCAAATGCATGCGGCGAGACTTACGCAACTTTAATACTTCTCGTATTAAAGAAGCGATCGAGCGGAACCAGGGCTCCAAAGTCTTTGCCAGAGATCTGTCTGCCAGAAAGAGCCAACTGTCAAAGCTGAAGACTGAGTGTGGCAACATCGTTTCCGGGACACCTGAGATTTTGAGTGAGATTGAGAGGTTCTATGGGCAGCTGTACACATCATCGTTGGAGCCACACGCAAGTGTGAGTAACGATCCAAGAGCAAGTCTTATCCGACACTATTCCGATGATATCCCGAACGTCAGTCTAAGCGAGATTAGAATGGCTCTCCAGCACCTTAAAAACGGCAGGGCCCCAGGCGAGGATGGAATTACAGCGGAGCTTCTGAAAGCGGGTGGAACACCGGTACTTGTAGTCCTTCAGAAGCTCTTCAATTCCGTCCTCCATGGTGGCACTACTCCAGAGGCGTGGAGCAGAAGTGCGGTGGTCTTGTTCTTTAAGAAAGGCGACAACGCTCTCTTAAAGAACTACAGACCGATTTCCCTTATGAGCCGCGTCTACGTGCTGTTTTCGAGAGTCATTACGAATCGTCTCGCACGCAGACTTGTCGACTTCCAGCCTCCCGAACAAGCCGGTTTCCGAAAAGGCTTCAGTACCATAGACCACATACATACCCTGCGGCAGATTGTGCAGAAGACTGAAGAGTACAATCTGCCACTTTGCCTGGCGTATGTGGACTATGAGAAAGCCTTTGATTCCGTCGAAATTTGGGCGGTGCTACAGTCCCTTCAGCGGTGCCAAGTTGACTGTCGGTATATCGAAGTGCTGAAGTGTTTGTACAGTAGGGCTACGATGGCTATCCGAGTACAGAACCAGAGCTCGAAACCTATCCAACTGCAGAGAGGTGTAAGACAGGGTGACGTTATATCCCCGAAACTCTTCACCGCTGCATTGGAAGACGTTTTCAAGCTACTGGACTGGAAAGGATACGGTATTGACATCAATGGCGAGTACATCACTCACCTTCGATTTGCCGACGATATAGTCCTTATGGCAGAATCGCTGGAGGACTTAAGCACTATGCTCAATGACCTCAATGGTGCCTCCCAACGGATAGGTCTTAAGATGAACATGGACAAAACAAAGATCATGTTCAATGTCCATGTCACACCTATGCCGGTAGTTGTTGGGAGCACTATGCTCGAAGTTGTTGACGAGTACGTTTACCTGGGACAAATAATCCGACTAGGTAAGTCCAACTTCGACCGAGAGGTCAATCGACGGATTCAACTCGGCTGGGCAGCGTTCGGGAAATTACGACATATCTTTTCGTCAGGTATACCTCAATCTCTAAAAACTAGATTGTACAACCAGTGCGTGTTGCCAGTGATGACTTATGGATCTGAGACGTGGTCCTTCACTGCTGGCCGTATGAGGACGCTTAAGGTCGCTCAGCGAGCTATGGAGAGGGCTATGCTCGGAGTTTCTCTGCGTGATAGACTCAGAAATGAGGATATCCGCAGTAAAACCAGAGTGACCGACATAGCCCAACGGATTAGTAAGCTGAAGTGGCAATGGGCCGGCCATATAGCTCGAAGAACCGATAACCGATGGGGAAGAAAGGTTCTCGAGTGGCAGCCTCGTACCGGTAGGCGTAGTGTAGGGCGACCCCCCACTAGATGGAGTGACGACCTGGTAAGACATGCAGGAAGTCGATGGATGCAGGTGGCTCAGGACCGTGCTTTGTGGCATTACTTGGGGGAGGCCTATGTTCAGCAGTGGACTTGTGAAAGGCTGTAATGATGATGATGATGATATATATATATATATATATATATATATATATATATATATATATATATATATATATATATATATATATATATACAAGCTAAGTACAAATTTATTTCATAATGTGTTAGTGACAAAAGCACTTATCCTGTGTTAGTTTTCTAACTACTTTAACCTACTTACGGTCTCTGAAAACACGTAATCTACCTTCGTGGGGATTCCAGCACCTCCAGAAATCTATTTTCGAGATGTTTGCGCTGTTAGTCTATGCAACTTATAGCTTCATCTTACTCGGGACTCGCGGCCTGTAAGGCCTAATTAAAAAGTTAAAGGCAATGAACGTGAGGATAATGATGAAAATGGTTTATGGTTTGGTATTGTTACCAATCATCATGTCGCCTTTTTAGGCGTTATTGAGCTATCTAACCGCTGTCTGAAGGGGGGAGTGCGGACACCCGCCTGAGACTGCTCAGCTCGTGTCGGTCGATGGTCTGAGCGGTGAGAACTGCCCAGGTACGGGTACGGGTGTAGGATGTGTACGCGGTGTGTGCTGGAACGCGTCATGTCTGTTTACGGGTGTGACGCGCCACATCCGTAGTCCTATTGGTGTTTGTCCTAATGTGTGTGGATGTAGTGTCACAGTGTGATGTATCTGCGACGTTTGGATCCACCTCCAGAAAGAGCTGTTCAATTTATCAGCCAACATCTAGACCAGAAAAATTATTTGGAGGACCTACAAGCCACTTTTTTCATTGGCTTTTTTTTACAAGATGGGGCAAACGAGCATACGGTTCACCTGATATTAAGTGACTACCGCCGCCCATGAACAACCGCAAGACCAGGGGAGTTGCAGGTGCGTTGCCGGCCCTTTCGAAAGGAGTAAGCTCTTTTCTTGAAGGTCCCTAGGTCGTTCGGTCCGGAAAAATCGCCGATGGTAAACTATTCCGTAGAGAGGTCGTACGCCAATGAAAAGTCCTAATGATACGTACTGTGATGGACCGCCAAGCATCCAGATGGTGTTGAGGTATCGGGAGGTTTGCCGCGTAGTGCGTTCATGAAATTTGGTTGCTGGGTTTAATCCAAACAGTTCCTCCGAGCACTCCCCGTGGTATATGCTAAAGAACATGCAACGAGTCCTAACATCTCTGCCCAGCGCAAGTGAATTGAGCCGATCGGAAAGCACTCGATCGTCGACGATTCGATTCGAGCAGCTCTGCGCTGGTTGCGGTCAAGTGAAAGCGTTATTCGAACTCACAGTGCTACAGTGCCGCGAACATACGCCTTCCCACTATGCTATAATGCCGTGCTTGTTGAAATTTAGCTGCTTATTAAAATTTTCCACGCTGTAATAAATGTACATAATATCAAATCTTTATACACATTAAATATTTTAGCGAAAACGTTATCCTTCCTCGTATTTTATACTCGCTTACTTGATATATAAAATGATTTATTATCTAAATATTTGCCTGTCTGCCGGTGTTGCCGTTGTGGGATGAAGGCATAATAGGAACCATTACCCCATAGCGTACAGTCGTAAAAGTAGATAAAGGGAACGGCCTAGAAGATATTATGGCTTCCGACAGATGACGGTATAATATAATATATCTATATCAGATGTAAAATCCCAAAAGTGGCGACTGAAAGTAGCAAGAGAAGTGTGAGATTGCGTGTAATGCAATTGCCATTCTACTAGATAAACGACGATTACGGAATTTTTCTTACTACCGTAGAAGTTGCCCACATGTATTTTAATAGTGGACCGTCAACGGTCCGAACGTACGCGTACGGCAGGATATATAGAGATTTGAGTTTAAAAAAGGAATAAAGTAAAATATATAACTATGAAGACTGGTAAACGTTAGATAAAGTGACATATCCTATACTATTAAACGAGCAATTCTTGTATATATATATCTATATAATCGAGATCTCGGAAACGGCTCCAACGATTTTCATAAAATTTAGTGTCGTCGAGAAGAGAGAGAGAGAGAAATCGATCTAGCTAGGATTTATTTTTAGAAAATGTCTTTTTGTCCGTGTTTTTAGGCAATGAAAAACTGCTACAATATCGTTAGAATAAGAAGGTAAATTTTGACGGATTGTTGGTGATTATGAATAGCTTAATTAATTGGTATAATGGTCGGTCACAGAATCGTAAAACCCCGGTTCGAGCCCAGACCGACCGACCGACTTTTTTAACTTTTTTTTCATGTTCCTTTCTTTTTTGAGAAAATATATTTTTTCGAGCCCTTTTTTTAGTATTTTTTAAAAACACGAAAATTTAAATTAAAATAAATGCACTCATGATTTTTTATTCAAATAACCAGTTCTAAAAAAATCGAGCGAAAAATACCGAGCAAAGCTCGGTCAACCAGTTACTATTACTTCTTTGACTAATAATTTGATAATCTGCAACTATATGGGACGTGTTTGTCAAACAAATTACATGTTTGGCATGTTTGAGAAAATTTTTGTTTGACGGCTTGTGTTTCAAGCACGATTGAAATTAAACGGGTGCCGTCGTGCTAGTCAAACAAACACGAAAATTTGTCTAGACTACCGTTGGTATTACATGGCTGAAGATTTACCGACAAAAAAAACATAGTCGTCCGAGTCCATAGGCATTATTTCTCTCACAAATTTTCGTGCCTAAATCTCTCTCTTAGTTTTGACCATTCATGTGTCAAACGTGTACTTCTTTTTTTTTAACACACAGAGCTAGCTTCAATGCTAGAAATGATTTGTTATTATTCTTCATGGTCGTTCCATTCTCGACGAAAACCAACGTAAAACTAAATTCAATGTTTGTCAAGCAAGCTTGGCACGTTTTTGATGCATCCGTGCAAACAAGGTAAAATTTTTGCATGATTAAATGTTTACCAGCAGTTTGTGCATTTGGAACTGAAATCTTATTTACTATTTTAATTTTATTAGTTTTAGATTGTTATGTAAAGGAATATATTTAAATACATCAATTTTACATTGATGAAAAAGTACGTCAAGTACGAATAAAAATGATTTTAATGCTTCCTTTTAACGGTACTTATATTCAAAACGATTCAGTTACTTGAATAATGCAAACTCCTAACTAAAACTGTTATCTTTAAATCTATGTTATATCAACAAACGAGTAATAGAACTAAAGTAAGATTCGAATAAAATTATATAATATAAAATTAGATAATATACATACAACGGACACACGCACTATGTAGATAGTTATTTTTGTGATAGGTATGATTTTGCATATTTATATTAAAAAAGCAAGCATTGCATACTTTTTTTGTATATGTAATTTGTAATTTTTGATGTATTGCAATAAAGAATATTAAATACATTTATAAATTATAAGAGAATATAGTCAAAACACGACTATAAGAAATTCTAATATACAATAACCCAACACAAATGATTTCAATCGGAATGATGGAACTGTAGAAAATTCCTCCTCAGCTTATAACAGCGATATTGGATTTAGATTTGAACTTATCGGAATCGCTTCGGCGGTGTCAAAGCGCTTTTCTGACGATATCAAAAAATTATATCAGAGCTCTATCGACAATGTAAAGCCGGGTGAACGCGAGATGAGCGTTTACATTATATTACGAGCGTAGATCGAATCGTGATTTAAGAATAACTCTTTATTGTATCATTACGATCCTCGTCATTAATACTATGCAAATTTATTTGTCATAATACAGTTAAAAATTGTAATGTCCCCCAGACCAAGTTTCGATCACATCTGTCAATTTCAACGAAGACTGGCCATTTGTGCATGAGAGGATACTAGTACACGAGTGTATGTGAGAGTACAGGTGCTATATTTATTTCTTCAATATTAAAATATTGACGATCTGACACCACCATAGGGTGACCAGGTTCCTGACTTTAGGCTGCTACCGAGAATTTCTTGACTAAAAAAATCAATAGCTGATTTTGGATTGACCCTAGATTTGAATCCGTGACCACATGATTAGCAGTCGAGTTTATGACTAAAAAACCAATAGGGAAGTCAATATTATTTTTTTATAAAATAAGGGTTACAAACGAGCACACACAGTTCACTTGATGGTTAGTGGAGCCTGTGACCCATAGATATCTACATTAATCCTTGATTAAGAATCAAAACGCAGATGCGTTGTCACCCCTCAGGACTAAAATGGAATGCCTCGTTTCTAGTTAAAAAGGGTCTCTGGATCTCTACACTCACCATATGAAACACAGCAATATTAAGCTGCTATTTTATTATTGCACTATTATTCTGGTATTCTAATACAATACGATAGAATAAATAAATTAAAATAAATATACAAATAATAATAAAGGAATTGGGGAGAGAAAATATATTGTAATATTTTTTTGTAAACAGAATTATTTCGCTCATTTTGCGTAACGTGTTCTGTAATGGACACAAACAACCGCAACTGCGAAGGGTTGGTGCAAAATCAACGTCATAGCACGGCCTAACGTTATTTCATGCCTTGTATGTCACGCATACGTATTTCATTGTAGTGTACAACAGTAGGATTCCGTCGTGGGAAATCAACCGTGTTGTTTCGAGGGAGATATACGCATGGTCGGCGGAATATGTCTGATGCAAATTAATACGGCGTAAGTGTGTTGTACTTGATGTAGTAATGGACGCGTGTAAATGTTGTACTATTTCTTAAATAGGATAAGGGTAGCGAACGAGCACACTGTCCGCCTGATGGTAAGTTAAATGTAAATGTCAATGGCCACAGCATCTCTGTGGCCATTGACATTTACATTTAACCTCGATTCAGAACTAAAATGCAACCGCTGTCACTCCTGAGGACTAAGATAGAATGCCTCGATTCCAGTAAAACGGGTATCCGGTTCTCCACACTCACCATATGAAACACAACAGCATTAAGCTAACACATTATTTACGCTGGTATTCTGTGAGAGCGTGGTCGTTCCCGGGTCGAGCCGACCCATTCGTACTACAACTATAATAATACTGCAGCGTGCCTTTACCACGTATATTAAAAAATTACATTGTGGAATATTTATGTAAATACTATATACTGGAATATTTATCTGTTTGATAATAATTAATCTAGGCACTACATATGCTTTGATAAAGAGTATGTACTTTTGTCCTAATTAAAATATGTCAATAATAGAAAATCTCTAAGTATAAGAGATTCATATGTAGTTTCAAAATCTCTAAGACTTAGATTTTCTTTGTTTAATATATATTTTAAAGAAGATATAGTATTATTAAAACATAGATTATATAGGGCGTCCATTACGTAGGAAGATTCGGAGGCCGCGGAGGTGGGTGCAACTTATGTTCTGATGCGCCTCACCTAAGGATGAAAAGAAGGAGGAAGGAATGGCCCTATCCTGAGAACACTGAGGAAAGGCGGTCATTGCTGGTGGGGCCGTGGCTGTAACCGAAAGCATTCCTTTGACGCTGCAAATTTGCGAAGTTTTTTTTTAGAATAAGGGTGGCAAATTAGCACATAGTCCCCTTGATGGTAAGTGGAAGAATAAAAATAAATAATATAATAAGGATGAAAATTCAGATGTGTATACTCCTGAAGACTAAGATAAAACGTTGCAATGAAAAGGCTACACTCGCAATGCGAAACACAGCAGCCTTAAACTGCTATTTTGCGCTGGTATTTTGTGAGAGCGCGGTCCTACTCTGGTCGAGCCACTCGTGATACTAGTAATATGGCTGCAGTTTGGCTCTATTACGTATAAATGCTGTAAAAGGTGGAACAAACACCATGGGGATTTAGCCAATGCAAGCTAACACCAACATAACTAGCCTTGAAATCAGAAGGCGGGTATGCGTAGGCATATCTTAAAAAAGGTAACCTATAGATTAAAAAAGGTACTTAATCTATAAGTTAATATATATGAAGGTAAAATTGTTTTTGGTTTAAGGGGGGTTACAATGTTGCTCGAAAAAGTTTATGTAGATATACACACCGCCGGTGGGTCACCCTTTTCTTTTCCAAACTCTGCTGACTCTGCCGTTTGTTTAGATGATAAACATTTTGTGAACAACTGAATTATCCAATCTTCCTAACGTAGCTTCTTTTAATATCATGTATTAGGACACCCGCAGCCAACTCCAAAAAAGACTGCAGATGCATTATCACATTTGAGGACTAAAACAGAATGCCTCACAGTCTTTGTTTTTAAGTACTCTTTATCCTTTAGACTAGAACACAGCAGTGCAAGCACTATTTTTTAATTGCAAAAGGTAGAAAAAAAGTGATACCTAGCCGGGCAGATTCCTTGGCAGAAATGGAATCTTACCACCATACCGTATAAAATACATACCATAGTATTACCGTTGATTACGACTATGACCAGTTACTAGTGGTTATCACCAGCAGACGTGGTCTTTCACTGCTGACTTCCATTTTAAAAAAAATCTAAAATTTCTTGTTCGTTAGAAGGCAACCTGACCTGTCGTCGGGATGAAACTCGAAACTTTCTCTTTGAAATTCTATATACCGACAAAATACGATAAAGATTGAAGAGCAGTCTCCACGCAAGGTTTCAAATATTTTTCGTGACACTTATCATATATAAATATATAATAAATTATTTTAAATCATTTTAAAGAAGCAACTTGGCTTTTATTTATCAGGCAAACAAACCATGAAACATTTTGCTAGGTTCCTGCATGACTTATGGCGCAACCTATACAGTTATATATCTAAGAGTCGAGAGAAAAATAAATGTCAAGTGACTCTCAGGTATTGCCAAGCAGAGTGTATGGTGTCTTCCAACTATGTGGAATGATGGTTTGATGAAGACTCACGTAACTTAGGATAGCATTTGTGGCAATCCTTAGTGAAAGCATTTTTACTCTTATAAACGTGGAGTATGATGTAATGTAAATAAATCGATGAATAACAATAGTATTTCATAACTTGCAAATATATATTTCTAAAAATACCTCAATTTTGAGTAACATAATGAAAAAGGGTTATTCGAATCCGCAATGTTTATCTAACGAAGAAAATCGTTTTGTAACTTGTTGGTAGGTAAACAAATACATATGTATTCAAATAGACATAATAAAATCGAATGTTATTCGAAACGTGATAAAAATCGGGTTGCCCTCGCTCAAAGCGGGTAACTCTCATTTAATATAACTTTATTTGGCTACAGATCCCTGGGCATGGATAGGTAAAGAGGCTTATTGAAGTAAGCCCTCGTTCCGTGAAAACTTCGAAATTATTATAGCTCTGCAACTTTTCCCGTTCTCGTCAAAATTGAGTTCAATAAAAACCTGGTTTTGTTCTAAATAAGTTATGTATACTCTTGGTTTCTTTTTCAAATATCAGGAAAATTTAAAATTATTGATTTTTAGATTATTTCCTTACGTAATATTTGATTACCGATCTGTTTTCATGATGAATTAAGAAAACGGGGTACTCTTTTGTTAATACAAAAATTTGCCATGTTCTGTGTATGATATGTTAAGGTGCTATGGTCCATAGACTTTTATATACATTTATATGTATATATCTTCAATTAAGAAGCCAAATAAATGCATTATTACCCCCGAGAACTAGGATGGAATGCCTCATTAATATACAATATTAAAAACAGTAAGTTTTCTTGTCTCCATACGAAATACAACAATATTACGTTGTTGTTTATACTTTTATTCTTTGCGTATCCCTTTCAAATCATCTTTTTCATCATAAAGTAAGGCTTGACTATATAAAATAAATTAATCTAAAAGTTTTTATTAAGGTGAAGTGGGCGCCAAAAGCAGATTTTTCACGCTTTAAAAGTGCAATTTTTTGTCATTGAAAACTACGAGTTCACATTTTTTTAATTCAATATGAAAGTTAAAGACTTTTCTTAGTGAATTATGGTGAAAACACGATTGACATATTGTGACTTGATAGAAAAAGATCGCAGTCTCCTCAAAATCTACAATTTTAGGTACGTCCACTAAGTGAAAAAGCAGTTTAATTGAATTAAAAATGACATTCGTGTCATGAAATCAATTTCAAATAAATTCAGGCTATGTGTTCACCAGTATATATGTGAGTGAATTATGGGTTTATTTTTCAATAAAAATAGTATATATCATTTTAAAAAGAAATATGAAATAAATGTTGTGCGATTAAATAGCGCGCGGGCCGACCAAACAGTCCCGCCATTGGTCCGCAGCGTGGCGCGTAGTGCAACCGCGTACAACTTTATCACATCCACGTTTTTTTTTTGCGCCCGAAGCAAATATGGGCAACCCTCCGGAAAGCGGGGGAGGGAGGTTGGGAATGCTCATAGCATACCACGCAGCCGGCTGCGTGGTTATATGGTGACTTTTACCCACTAAACCCAACCTTTTAGGAATTGGCTTAACGATCTGACTAGAGATCTCTAAGCCGTATACGAACGCGAACCTTACTTAGCAGAAAGGAGGGCGCAAGCACATCCGCTGTCGTCGTATAAATGTTACCATATATTTAAAAAAGATATTGATAACCGTGGTATGCCATTGAGAGGTAGTGAAAAATTAGGCATCCAAACCGGTTTGAATGCCTTCCTTAGTTTCCTTAGTCCTAGTATCCACTCAAACTGTGAACTATTAGCAAATAATAAACATCAAAATATAGGTACTAAGTATGTTTATAAAACAAACTGATAAGTAAAAATTTGGTATCTGTATGAGTAAACTAATTATTTTTCCTCAGAGCGGGACACCTTTGAAATAATTATAGTTTTAACACTTTTGACTGTCTTCTTGGTCTAACGGTTGTAAACGCAATTACTGATCATGTGGTCCCGGGTTCGAAACCCGAGTCGGGTCAAGAATCATTTATTGGGCTTTTCTGTCACTAAATTCTCAGTAGCAGCCCGGAATATTGACTTCGAAGTTGTCGAAGTTGGCGGGGTTCCAACACCGTGCCTCCGGAAGCGCGTAATGCCGTTGGTCCTGCGCCTGATCTCTCTTCCGTTGTCTTGGATTACCGTTTTATCGGACTATTAGAGTGAGGGAGTTGGGTAGACCTAGTCCTGAGCAGATGGTTATTCTCCATTGTGAATGGCCGCCATTACCAAAATTCAATCTGGAACCCTTTATTATAGTTTTAAAAATAAAACATATGGTTGTTTGAACCTTTTGGTGATCAAAAGTGAGAATGAGAATTTAGAATAATAATTAGAACAGCAAATAAATACTAATTAGAAATAACTTATTTGATAATTTATTTTAGATTAATTAAAAATTGTCACTTCGTAAATTTAAGTTCAAAAGTGTAGGATTTCAGAATAATCACGTAACTAGTCAGGCCATGCTGGCAAAACCTGGTGCGCGCGGTGTCATAATGATGGCACAGGTGACAGTTTGCATGAGTGGGACATTTTTTACGCATTTTGGAGATAGCGGGACACAAACGTTTAAATCGGGACTGTCCTGCCTAAAGTGGGACGTATGGTCACGTGAGATATGAAGAAACTCGTATGTTACAGATATACTTTGACAAAGTGACGGCTCCGTGGCGCACTGGCTTGGCAATGAGTTGCTGCACTGGGGGCCGCGGGTTCAAATCAAGCACGGAGCAAGTATTTGCATGACCCGCAAATAATTGTTTCAGGTCTGGATGTTAGTCCTCGTGCAATTTATGTTTGTAAACTGCCTCCACGATACAGGAGAAAATCCTAGTGCGGGTGTAACGTAATAAATATACTGGTAAAAAAACACTTGAGTGTGCCTAGGTTGCCTAGTTCATTTTTATGTTGAAAAGTACTTCATCATTATTTTATTTGGAAATCAAATATCGATATTTTATTTTCTTAAATATTGATGTATACATCGTTGATATTTATAAATCGCGATATATCGACATTCAAAATTTATCGTGGAGTAACATATTCATATTGATTGCGATATATTTTAAAATGTTGTATTAATCGACAAAACATTAAGCAACATAAAGAAGCTACAAGAACATTCATGTGTCGTTGTTGCTTTTTTTTCTATATCCAACCGTCCAGTAATAACATTTTGAGCCTTATCGTACTACATTATAAATACATTACGATATATCGATATTTATCACGTGACTATATCGATGCTGTTTAAAAATATCGATACAATATATATATATATATATATATATATATATATATATATATATATATCGATATAGTTTTTCACTTACGCATCCCTACTCGTCGCTATTGTGACATGAGTATAACTCGTACGAATTAACTTGAGACCTGGGCCAATGACGTAATTGTCAATGTACAGTGTGCAAAATAATGCGTCGTAATATTTTTTTATTTGAAATTTTTGAGATTTATATGAGATTATTAATAAAAACAAAATAAAATGTTCTGGCAAGGGGTGAAGTAATAAGTGATATACTGTTGCCATTTTTATATTTTTTTAATATTTATTTTTTATAATATATATAATATTATGTTTAGTTAACGCGTCAAGGAAGGACAAAGAAATAAACATACACACTTTGTCATTTATAATATTATTAATTTATTTATTATACACTTTATTGCACTATAAAAAGTGTTACAGATTCGTACACAATAAAAATACAAAGCATAACAGGTGACCTTATTGCTAAAAAGCAATCTCTCCCAGGCAACCTTAGGGTGAAAGTGAATCAATCTTGGATAAGCGGAACAGCACAAACTATGTAAAATCAAGGAATAGAAGTAAGGAATATTAATAAGGATTTATTATAATATTTATTATTCATTGTCACTGTATAAAATAACTAAACTAACCGAACTAAACGAACTAGAGTTGAGACGCGTATCCGTAACAAAAATGCTATCGGTACTGAGCGTGCACGGCCAGCGCAGGCCGCGTCCTGCGGGGAGTCGGGAAGGGGGTCACATTCCAGCGGAGTCTCAAGTTTATTCGTACGTGTTGTAGATAATAAACGGAATATTGCTAGCAGCTAGCCGGTCACATGACGGGTCCGCACGCGCCGATCGCCCGCCCACGACTGCTTCACCCCCTTAAAACTTATGTGAACATGATCTTATTTCGTCTTAACGTCAAACGTGTTTTAGCAATTAAAGGAAAGCTTATGTGTTATGTTAGCTTATTTTTGTCAGCTGAAAATCTTGCATTAAACCGCCAATTTTTTTATTAATTAACGTTCTACGAAATCCTCATTTGTTTTGCAAATTAATTCCCGAACGCACTTACTGTTTGTGAAATAATTGTGAACACAATCGAATTAATGCACCTGACGGTTCTCTCATAGGATTTATGCATGATGTTTAAACCGATTGTTTTTGTTTAATACATTGTTACGTTATAATTTGATGATTTCTATCGTGACACTAATAAAAAGAGCAGTAACAGTAGACAATGGTAATTAAAAAAGCGTAGGAATAAGCTGTGTGCAACACTCATATATTGCAATATGGTGAGATTGAGGGTCATTGTAGAAGCGTGCCCGTCGCGACCCCTGCCAGCCCTTTCAAGGCTGCAATTCTACACAGCTGCGCACCCATGCAAACGAGGGTAAGGGCGTCCCCCCAAGGCGACGCACACCAGCTCGTCCCCGTTGGTGTGGAATGAAGCGCGCAAAGCGGCGATGGGAACTGCCACCCCTCACGCACAGCCCGACATGGCGGAAGGTGGAGGACGGAGTGCAGTGTTGGCACGTGGAATGTTAAAGGGGGCATGAGAGATAAGACGAATGAGTTGATCGAAATAATGATGAGGAGAATTAGATGTCGTGTGTATGTCGGAAACAAAACGGAAAGGCAGTGATACTGAAAATCTCCCTGGCGGGATGTTAGCTATATGATCCGGAGTCCCGGAAAGCGAGAACGCCTGCCAGGGAGCGGGGGTGCTGCTGTCGTCCCGATTGGTCGATCTTATGACTGAATATAAGGTTGTGAACTCAAGATTTCTCTGGGTTCGCTTTAAACTGGGACTGACGAAGTTATTCCTTTTGGCTGTTTATGCGCCGTTAGCTTCGTTGTCCAGGGCTGAGCTGGAGGAGTTTTGGGAGAGTGTAAGAGAAGTTCTAGATTTGGTTAAGGGAAACGAAAGAACTGTTGTATGTGGTGATTTGAATGGATGGGTAGGTATCGCTCGACCAGGATACGAGTCGGTGCTTGGAAAGTTTGGCGATAAAAGGGTTAATGATGCTGGTAAGCTTATACTGGCTGTATGCAAGGAAAAGGGTCTTCTTGTGACAAACACTATGTTTAATCACAGGAAAATCCATATGTACTCTAGAGAAAGAAAGAATGAGAGAAGTATGATTGATTTGTTCCTGGTGGACTGCGAAAACAGGTGATGGATACACGAGTGTTCAGGGGTGCTGACCTGGGAACGGGTCACTACCTAGTAATTACTAGATTTAGGGCTTTGTTCGCGGGTTGGTGCTACCGGACGGCAGTAACAGAACCACAGTCGGTCTGTCGCACCCGAAGCTGGAAGCTTCAGGAAGCGGATACTAAGGACAAATATCACACGAGTGTAGCCGAAAAGCTTGACACCATCGATGGCAGGAAAGAATGTGTGGAAAGAATATGGCAGAACATTAGGGATGGAATGGTAAGTGCAGCGGAAGAAGTATGTGGAACGACGAAAAGAGGTAGTAGTAAAAGAAGAGATGCATGGTGGAATGATGAAGTGAGAGAAGCTGTAAAAAAGAAGAAAAAAGCATGGTTAGACTACTTGGCCTCTTAACGATAAGCATATGAGAGAGAAGACGAAAGAAAGATATAAACTGCAGAAAGTTCATGCGAAAACATTGATTGAGAAAGTACGTGAAAGGTGTAGAATAGAAGCGGACGAAAGGTTGTCTCACAACTTTAAGGAGAACTCCAAACTCTTCTGGAAAGAGATTGGAAGGTCCCGGCCTCGCGTCTGGGACAGCTTTCATCTGCTGTGCAATTTGTGCTGGCGGACGGGAGGTGTCCCGGATGGTTGGCGATCTGCGATCGTTGTGACTTTATATAGAGGTAAAGGTTCACATTTTGACTGCGGGTGCTATCGGGCAATCAGCTTGACCAGGTTTTGACACGTAGGATGCAAGAGAAATCGGAAAGATTCTTATGGGAGGCACAATGCGGATTTAGACCTGGAAGAGGATGCACGGATCAAATGTTTTCTCTACGCATGATCACGGAAAAGCTTCTGAGTGTTAATCAGAAGATTTTCTGTGCTTTTGTGGATCTGGAGAAAGCATTTGATAAGTTTATAAGGAAGAAAATGTGGGAACTGTTGCCGGAATATGGTGTGGATGGTCGATTGTTAAGAGCTGTGCAGTCACTTTACTATGACTGTAAAGCCTGTGTGCGGGTAGGGCATGACCTGTCACCCATGTTTAGCGTCCAAGCGGGCGTAAAACAGGGTTGTGTCATGTCTTCGTCGCTGTTCATACTGTATCTCGACAGCTGTTTACAGAAGCTGAAAAATAGCTGTTTGGGTGTGAAATTGGGTGACATTAAAATTAATTGTCCGCTGTATGCTAATGATGCAGTGTTCATCGCACCATCAGAAGCAGAACTGCAGGCATTAGTCACGTGTATGAAAGAGGAATGTGAAATTAAAGGTCTCCGTTTGAATGCCAATAAAACTAAGGTTCTGGTATTTGAAAAGGACAAAGAGAGAACGAAATGTGAAATATGGGTAAATCATGAATGTCTAGAACAGGTAAATGAAATTGTATACTTGGGGAGTGCTTTCGGCCGGGATGGAAGATGTGATTTAGATGTTTATAGGCGTGTCGCTGCCGGGAACAAAGTCAATGATTCCCTTAATGCGTTAGTCAAAAGGCAAGGCGTAGTGAAGAGTACACGCCTTGCAATACATAACGCAGTGTTGGTACCGACTTTGTTATATGGCAGCGAAGCCTGGGTATGACAGAAGAAGCATAAAAGCAAGTTGAATGCAGTGGAGATGCGATCTCTTCGTAAAATGTGCGGCGTCACCATAGCTGACCGAAAGCGAAACGAAGAGATTTACAATATGGCAAGATTAAAAGATGACCTTATCATAAAAATTGATAGGGGCGTACTAAGATGGTTTGGGCACGTTGAGCACGTTGAATGAAGACCGAATGATGAAGAAAATATATAGCGCGAAAGTAAATATTAAAAGGTGTCGAGGTAGACCGAGACTAACTTTCGAAGACCAGGTGAGCAAATTACTCGAAGAGGGGAAGGTCAAGAGTACTCGGATACCTAGACGTGCATGTGTGAAGAAGTTAATGAACCTGAAAGAAGCGAAAGAGGTATGTACGGATCGTGACACTTGGCGTTCTGTTCTCTCTGGCTACCCCGTTAGGAATTGTGCGTGAAGAGAAGTAAGTAAGTAAATGAGATCGAGATGCACGAGATACACGACAGTCTTGTGGTTGAAACAAGTGGTAAAATTAAAAATTTTGTACAACCGACTTCAATATACATAATCTAAATGAGAAAATCATCTAAATTTAATTTTATTAAAATAACATGGGACCACACGAAAAGCACCAGACTTCAGATAAAAAAAAATCACAAAAATCGGTTCACCCAGATAAAAGCTATAAGGTAACCACAGACAAAACATAGTTCTTTTTGAATTCGGTAAAAGATGGGCAAATTCAATGAGAGATGCAGTGCTGCAAAAAGAAGAATGGGATTTTTGGGCCTGGAGATAAGTAATTGGTTTATACTTTAAAAATTGGCTGTACTTTTGTAAAGTAAGATAAAAAACTAGCTCTTTTTACAATATACAATTCTAAAAAGCGATAAAATAAGAAATAACTTGGAAAATCGATTGTTCTAATAAAATTGATTTTATATTTATTCGGGTCCAAAAAATAAAATGGAAAACCTTCCAAGCTTTCATGAAAATTCTATTATTTATTTTGAATGATATACTTCGTGATTTTTAGTCTGGAAAAAAGGGTGTAACAGATGAACAGGCGGTTTATTGAAATCAAGGCCAAAGCAGCTGCAAGGAAGCTAGCTGGGACAAATGCTTACTTTATATAAAGCGCAAGTTCGGTCGTGCATGGAGTATTGCTGCTAGTTATGGGCTGGTGCTGCTAAATGCCACCTAGCAGCTTTGAACTCAATGGAAAGGAATGCTAACGGGCTTATTGGTGACCAGAATTTATTTAAAACCTATTTTACCAGCCTCGAACACAGGCGCGATGGTTACTCACTCTTCTATTTAAAAAAACCTGACAAGACCGAGCGCTTAGTATTCACGCCCTAGGGGTTTCGTATAAACTTAGTTATATATGCAGATAATTCATCATTCCATGGGTAAGGTAAGCACCAAATATTGTTTCAACGAAACGATACGTCGAATATTAAAGAAAAAACTTAATTTTGCTATGAAAAAAATGTTCTCCCATACATCCTACATAATAAATTATTATTATTATTTTTTTTATAGTTTTCTCATCTGGTTGGGTTCTATAAATATATAATTATAAATGGAAATGAAAAGATAAATATACATAAATATCAATAACATAAATTAAATATAAAAATACATATATAAATAAAAGCCCAACCAGATGGAAGCCCTCGGCAGGGGAGACCAAACGGCCGAGGGTTAGGGGGAAAGGGAAAGAAACCGGCGGACGATGCGGGCGGTATCGAGGAGCACCGCCTTCTGCATCTGAGCCTGGAGCGGTCCGCCACGTAGACCCAGCCGCCTCAGATGACCCGAGAGGCTGACTGGGATTAGCCCGTTTGCAGAGACGACTACAGGAATAATTTCGGTCGGCAGACCACCCCACATGTCGGTCACCTCGTGAGCCAGATATTTTGTTTGCTTATCTGTTTCGGCTTTCACGAGGTTTTCGTCACACGGAATGGTAATGTCGACCAAAAATATCCTTGACTGTGCCCGGTCCATCAGCACAATATCAGGCTTATTCGCAAGAATAGTCCTGTCTGTGATGATGGCCCGGTCCCAATAGAGCCTGGCGCGATCATTTTCGAGCACGGCTTCCGGCAAGTACTTGTAATACGGAAATTTCCGATCCACGAGACCGTATTTCAGAGCGAGCTCCTGGTGTAGAATTCTGGCTACTAGGTTGTGCCTGTGCAAGTACTCAGAGTTAGAAAGCGCCGAACAACCGGAGATGACATGCCTAAGTGACTCACCGGGATGGCGACAAGCTCGACAGATGTCGATGGTGCCATCCTTTAGGATGTATCTCCGATAGTTGTTGGTCTTAATAACCTGATCCTGTATTGCACAGACAAAACCCTCGGTTTCCCCGAAGAGGTCACCAAAGCGTAGCCAGTGGAGGGAGGTTACTGTGTCTACGAAAGGCCCATGTAGAGACTTGTAGAACCTCCCGTGGAGCTCCTTCTCCTTCTATACGGTCTCCCGGTCGGAAATTGTCTGCACTGCCGGGTCTTGCCATTGCTCGTTGGCTAAGGATGGAGGGGTAAGTCCTTTATCACAAGAAATGACGTCCTTATAGAATGGATCATCCGATCTCGCCAGGAAGTAATTACGGAGGCTGCACACTTCGCGATTATGCATGGTGAGCGCGCTCAAGAAACCACGCCCACCATGCTTTCGCGGCAAGTACAGCCTCATTACCGACGATCTCGGATGATGCATCCTATGGGACGTCATTGTAGTGCGGACTTTTCTATCCACGGCGTTAAGTTCAGTCTGAGTCCACCTGAGTATGCCAAAGGTATACATGAGGACAGGCATGACCCAGCCGTTATATGCTTGTGTCTTATTCACACCGGACAAAAGGCTGTTAAGCACTTTGGTCAAGCGTGCATAAAATACGTCGCAAACTGACTGTTTCATACCAGCCTAATCGATACCGATGTTCTGTGACATACCCAGGTATCGGTATGTTTCAGCCTCGGAAAGGGTCCTTAAGTTGACGGGCATAGATAAGTCTATGCCCTCAGAGTTAGCAACCCTACCCCTCTCAACATGGAGTACCGCACACTTATCCGTCCCCAGCTCCATTCCAATGGAATTGCTAAATTCACAAGTGATGTTTAGCAATTCCATAAGATGGGAGCGACTGGAGGCGAATAACTTGAGGTCATCCATATAGAAAAGGTGGGTCACTTTTGTCCCTCCTTTCCGTAGCTGAAATCCCCTCCCAGAGCCCTCCAGTAAGGTACTGAGAGGGTTCAGAGAGAGGCAGAACCATATTGGACTCAGACAATCGCCCTGGAGGATACCCCTTCCTATCCTTATGTGGTTCTCCGCAGCCGTCATCCGCTCGCCCAGATGACAAAGGATCGTACTCCACTGCCCCATACACTGCTCGAGGAAGTCTCTTACTGTACAGTCTATCTTGTACAGTTCGAGGACTCTCTTTAGCCATGTATGGGGCACCGAGTCGAATGCCTTTCTGTAGTCTATCCAGGCGGCGGAGAAGTTCCGACGGTTGCGTTTCACCACTTTGCCAATGACCGCGTCAATGAGGAGTGGTTCCTTGGTTCCACGACCACCGCCCCGACATCCATTTTGAGCGCGCGATATCACCTGATTTGAGTCCAGGTGACGAGTGATTCTCGCGCTCAAAATGGATGTTAGTGTCTTTTATATGGTCGGCAGACACGTGATGGGGCGGTATTTGCTCGGGTCTGTGGTAACCTGGTCTTTAGGAACCAAATGAGTGATCCCAGTAGTGAAGAGGCTCGGGAGCGACTTCTGGTTGAGAGCCTCTTGGAACTGTCGGGCGAGCACAGTGTGACACACCACAAACCCCTTCAGCCAGTAGTGATGCAGCCCGTCGAGTCCCGGACTTTTCCAGTTCGGGGCCCTACGGACCGCCTCAGCTACGTCATCCGGCGTTATGGTGACGGGGTCCATGGGCATAATACCCGCACACTGACTCGCCACAACTTCCGTCCAAGGGCCCTCGTTGTGGTTTACGGGCTCTGACCACAGGCTGCGCCAGAATGCGACCGTGTCGGCCTGATTCGGTACTGGGCCCGTTCCACTTACCATTGGTCGCTCCAATGATTTATAGAGCCTCTTCTGATCACTCTGGAAGAGACAATTCTGGTTGAACCGTGACGACCTCTCGGTATATCGCCGAATTCGCTTTCCCCAAGCAGCGATTCTCTGCTTCAGGTATCTATGCGTTCCGTCAGTTTTTGCATTATATCCGGCTGGGACAAACTAATATTTGTCCCAGCAAACGCCATCCTGACGGTGCGCACAATCCTTGGCCTGGTATTGCCTGACCTGAAGCATATCAGTCTGCCGATGAGAGCCCTAGCCTTTGCGATACGTTCTTCAATTCTTGTTCTCCAGGCTGGGATAGCACTACTTTGTCCAGTAGTGCGTCCAGCCGTGGAAAGTTTGGCACCTATAATACGGCAGACTGCCAGTGCGGCGCCAAAGAGAATTGAGTCCGTCTCGCAAAGGTCCCGGCTGGCTTCCAAATATGTCACCAGCATTGGGTTCAGAGCCCTCACGACAGCCCGATTCCGCTTGCTTAGGGCTATGCGGGGAAGTCGCGGTCGATTTTCGAGAGGCGTACTGCGCGTTTCCATAATCGCCTCTTCCAATGTACTCCTCATTTGCTCCATTTCTAGTTCCTGGGTGAATGTTCCATCATCATTTGAATCAGCAACCACTGGGGTATTCACGGCGGCATCCACGTGTGCGGGTTGTTCTGCAACTTGTGGCACCGCACCCTCAGTCGCAGCGTTTTCATTTGATGAGGGAACAGCCTCACGTCGTAGCCGTTCGAGTTCGGCGCCATCAAATATATTTGAGCGTAAGATATACCGAACTCGGTCTGCCAGGTTTTGCTCGGTGACATTAATAGATGGCTCCAGCTCAGTAAAAAGACGATGCATCCTAGCCCGATACGCGAAACCTCCAATTTCTCCCCCTTTCGCCCTAAAATACGCCCGCAATGCGTTTGTATTCATATTGATGGTCCATCGCATGCGGCGTACTCCACCAGTGGCGGGTGCCGATTGCTGGGTCCGCGAAGACCCTGCCGACACCAAGCAAGCTGGTGGGGATGATGGATGCGAGGGTTATTATTATTATTATTATTATCTCCCATACATCCCTTTACATATCCATTAATATTTCCACGGCAAATATATAATCTTTGATGAATTGAAAGATTTTCAGTTTTTTCCCTTACTTGTAATTTGGGACCTTGCTACTTGCCAAGTTTCATGATTCTTGGTCAATTGAAATGCCCTATAGATTTGATTGAGTAATTGTGCGGGTATTGAAATACGTCATAAATGTCTATATTTTTTGCAAGCGTTAATTTAGAAGCTGTAGTTTTTAAATTCCAAGGATCTATAGATCTTAGTATTTGATATTAAGTTCAAATTCAGAGCTTTGATAAACGGACAGACAGACTGAGAAAACAGGGTTTCATTGTTTTTCTTTTGACAAAATTGAATATCCATAACCTGATCCCATACTTGCTAAGATTGTTACTCGTATGTACACAAATGTGTCTTCTGAATTTATATTTTAACGTGTTCATCAATATCGACAACCAAATGTGGCAAATGTGCGATGTTAACATTAAATGCACGAATAATCGGATCATGAATGCATCGCATTTACTACGATCTCAGCCAGTTATTGTCATTAATATGTGTAATGAGCATGCTATGATTTTTGCTTACATCGAGAGTTTCGTGCTAATGTATCTGTTTATTTGACACTTCCTTTTGCGTGAATAAGCGCGTGAATATTTGACCTAAGTCTGGAAAATTTTAAAAGGTACATTAAGTCAGTCTTTCCAATACCTGTTTTATTTACAGTTCTTTTTACTTTTAATTACGTTAAAAGACTACAGTAGTCCTATACCTTAAATTGAAGAATATTCACGTCATTCTTTTTTCTCAATTTAATACAAATTTTGAAGTTGAAGTTGCTGACCTGGTAAAAGATGTACTATGTTGATGAATGCAGGTAACTCAGGACCTTATCTTATGGCGTTCCTTGGGAAAGGCCTACGATGAGCAGTGAGTTTTTTTGTTGAAATGATACGATAATTCCATTCCGATTCTTGACTTTTATCACGAAACTATTATGTTTTTAGGTAATTATAGTGTCAGATATATCACTGTGACTACTTTAGTTTTAATAATGACTTTTTTAATTTTAATAAGGAACGATTTTAACTACAGATTTCCACCAATTTTTTTCCTATTTGTACACCTAATTCTACTTACCTACCAATTTTCACTTCTTCATGGGACAGCTGCTAGAAAATTCTTATAGCAAATGCTATAAATATAATAGGTATATCAATGAAAAATGTACATTAAATGAACATTACGTTGGTAATTCTGTTTCTTTATAATTACTTTAGAACACTTAGTCAGAACTTTTTCGTTTTTACCGTGTGGTGGCGGTGTAAAAATATCCACGAAGGAAGTAAACGAATCAGGAAATGGGCAGCAGCGTCTTCCTAATAACGACTAAAAATTAAAAATTGCGGTTGCCAACCCATTTGCCAAGCGTGGCAACTAATGATTTCTTATATTTACGCGAACACTACACATGATTAAAACTACTTTTACGGATTTTATCGCGTTTATTTTTACTTTTTATTTTTAATTCCCGACGTTTCGGGCGCTTTCCAGCACCAATGGTCACGGGGGACTGAGACGACTGACGTCCCGATGTCATTGTCAAAAAAGCTGAAGGTACTCCGGGTTTAACAATGACATTGGGACGTCAGTCATCTCAGTCCCCCGTGACCATGGGTGCTGGAAAGCGCCCGAAACGTCGGGAATTAAAAATAAAAAGTAAAAATAAACGCGATAAAATCCGTAAAAGTAGTTTTAATTACGTGGCAACTAAGGCAAATATCTCCCCTATGATACAATATATGGGGGAGGCCTGTGTACAGCAGTGGACTTTAATAGATAGTAACATTATTAGTTACCTACTGTATACATTTATGTATATCAAGATTTGAGCAATTGAAGCCTTCATATTAGTAACCATTTAAGTGTACACGTGTTGACTTACAATTTACAGAATGAAGGACGCGAATGAAATAAAGTGAACAATGCCCTCTAATTATTACCACAATGAACTGTCACATCGATTCAGTGCTACCTAGAAATGACAGACGGTGGGGTAACCTTCCCAAAGTCTGTCGGATCCATTAATATGTGTATGGAAGGGGCGATAGCGTATACAATTATTAAAATTCATATATTTATTTAAATTTTTAAGAACGGGTTGCTTAATAAAAATATTTTTATGGAATAAGTGTGTAAATTTATCCTTGATTAAGAAGCGTTGTCACCCCTAAGGACTAAGATATAATGCCTCGTTTCCAGTAAAATGGATAAACGAGAATTCTTGTGTTTTGTAAAAAAAGTTGTCGTTGCATAACAGGTTAGGTATATACTAGAGATGAAACGGATATTCGGTAACTATCCGGTATTCGGCCTATCCGGCCTAGATATACTATTCGGCCGGATACCGGATAGCAAACTGCTATCCGACCGGATACCAGATTTAAAAAAAAACACAAAATATTTTAGTTAAGTGCTTCGTTTATGTCACTTAACAAATATAATCAGTAATCACAAAATGTTTATTTTAAAACTTACAAAATTACTACTTGTACTGCGCTAAGGCACAGAATAAATAGTAGTTCTATGTAGCTAAGGCCAAATTATGGTGAATAAATGCTAATTTCTCTGCATTGAAAGGTAACAAGCGGTTTCGCCTGTCTTCATAAACAAGGCCAGCTTCAGAAAAAAGTCTTTCGCTGTACATACTGCAGCAGGGTGCTGAAAAATAGGTAAACTTTTGGATAAATAAGGGTATTGTGTAGCAATATTTGCCCACCAAATCTAGGGGTCACGATCGCGAACAGTTCGCGTTGACTTTACCTTTCGCTTCTTGCGATGCACCAAACGGCAATGTTAGGCGGAATATCCGGCGGCCGGATATCCGTATATCCGGAAATAAGACTGCCTGAATATTCGACATCCAGCCAAACAGCTATCCGTTTCATCTCTAGTATATAGCTAACCTGTTATGCAATGACATTTTTTTAATTTTGACAATGTAAACATGATTGTTTTATCGTTTCACTATGCAGTGGCGTTACTGAAGCGAAATAATGACGTCATTTGCGTTTGAATTTAGATTTTAGAAAAACCATTTTTAATTGAAAAAATTTACATTAAAATCAATTGTTATTTTTTTTCTAATTTTTCGTAATATTTATATTTTGTAAACTTTAAACAAAAATTAAAAAACATACAACTTCTCTATTAACTAATGTTATGTGAAAATTTCAAGGTAGCATTTAAATAATTACAATGACATTCCAAACGCAATTTAATCTTTTAACTTGGACCATTATCAAAGGAATTAGTCCGGCCATCTACGTAACTTGAGCGGGCATACATATGGTCTTTATTTCATTTCACACAGCCAACAGGGGTTGACATTAAATTTATGTCATATTCGTCTCGAAATGCCCCCGCGATACATCCAAGTTCAATGTTGACATTTGTATTAGATTATACAGGCTGCTATTTAATTCCGACTGCGCTGGTTGATGTTTGCCTTTCCGTCAAAACCCATTAAATTGTTTCAGCGTGTTGGCTTTCTACAGTTATTTGAAATGGAATTTGCTAAAGCCATGCGTGAGTTTGAGTATGGTAGACAAAAACAATAAAAATGAAACATTACATTTTATGTTAAAATATTTAATATTTAATTTAATTTTCCATAAATCCAAAAATTATGGCAAAAAGTAATAATAAAAAGTAAAACCAAATAATAAAAGCAATTACAGGTTTGAAAGTCTAATAATTACATCTAAATCAATTTTCTTTTAAAATCAAATGAAATAAAATCTTTTCATTTTGAGGTAAAATAAAAGATCGATAAATATCAACCTGTATAAATTTATATCGCGAAGAGTAACAAAACTCCGGTCAGCCGTACCCGGTGCGTAGGTTAATCATTTCATTCAACGGTATACAGTTACCCGGAATTATTATTGACACACCAACTGTCGGGGGCACGTAGCCAAATTGAATGTGTGATTAGAAAATCAATACACGATGTAATATTACGTTGAAGCAATCACAGTGATATAGAGATAGCAATTGTATAAAGTATTTGCATGATTGAAGTTGAGTAGTCAGTGATGGTAGTAAGAAGTTTACGTAGTAGAGCCAAGCTGCACCTATATTATGGTTGTAGGACAAATGTGTCGGCTAGACTGGGTTAGGACCATGCTCTCACAGTATGTCAGAGTAAAATAGTAGCTTAATGCTGCTGTGTTTCATATGGTGAGTGTAGAGGACCGGAAGCTCTTTTTACAACAAACGAGGTATTCTATCTTATTCCCTAGGGGTGACAACGCGTCTACATTTTGATTATTTATAGAGGATAAATATAAATGCCTTTGAGCCACAGCATACTCAACTTACCATCAGGTGGACTATTTGCTTGTTTGTCACCCCTATTCTATTAAATAAATAAAATAAAATAATTAACAGGCAGGCAGAAATGGAGACGATCTGAATGTGGTCGAATTCAATAATTTTAATATTTATCATAAATAACATAAACGAATAATAATAATAAGTAATTTGTAAAATACACGATTGTTTTCGTTGAGGATATTTTTAATACAGAACCAGAGAGCAATTTAAATTGCAAAGCAATGAAATCAATTTTTAAAGTAGGTACGCGTTGTAATCGATATTTCCAGTCTCGTTCTTCATTAACCTGATTTTATCAAGTCATTTTAATTACAAGTGAACAGCCTCTTCAGGTTTTGGCAAGGTGATCAAGATTCAGAGATTTGAATGATCGGTATGTCTTATCGTGACTTCTTCTTCGAAAAATTGAGACCCTGAAATAAAAAAAAGAATGATGTGGCGACGCTTTTGTCGCGTATTTTAGTACGTTGAAATTGTGAAATTTAGATTTTTTTTTTTATAATATAAACATAAAAAGTATTTTATTTCCTATAACTCGATTGGATATACATTTTATACGTTCAATGCAATTATCGATTTCTCATCTGTAACAGTCCAGTTTCACAAATAAACAGATATGAGCCAAAACAAATACACAAAAAAATAATGTCCAGTCCTGACCTGAAAATTTTTTAACGCGTCTAGTGATATAAAATATCTCATAAAATTGCATATGTTTTGCTTATGTCGTATCGTATAATCGAATTTTCAAATAAACCCAGGAAAAAAGTAATGTTACTATGTTTATAATTATCAATAGACATTTGGTGACCGAACGTATTTTACAACGGCTCAAAGTCCCAGAAATCATGCCAAAATATATAAATAAACGTGATATGTACGTTCCGTTTCAGACTACGAAAAACTTGTTCATTCATCATGTGATTTATGAATGTTGAAAATAACCAATTGTTTTTTTTATAACTTATTAATTTATGATTAGATACGATTTTTTATAGTTTTATACTACGGCGTGGAAAGAAAAATAAGTATACAGACCTAATCTTATACTGTTGTAACCTCAAAAACTTATTTACTTAATAGCATTTTTCCCTGGCCTCTAAAATGAAAAGATGATGAGTTATTATGTTATTATAAACAATATATTTTCTTATACAACACTAGTTGTAGGTAAACGCGACCTGTTAAAGGAATCAAGTGACAAGTCAATCAATGTATGGAAAGTGGGCATGATTCTTTTAATATTTAATTTCTCGAAATATTAAATAACTTTCTACCATTGGTAAATAATAACTTTCGGTATTCCTTCATTTTCTCGAAACGCAAAATGTAGACGATTGATACGGGACTTATTTTCTGGTTTCTTTCATTTTGATTTTATGTTTCCCCGCAATATCAATTTCGTTACATCTATTTATTAGTGTAAAAATAAACGTGTCACTGCATGAATAATTTAACTACCGACCGTGTTTTCCTACGATATCCCATCGTTTTCAATTTCTATCCTTATCTGATTCACATTATCAATGATAGTCATTTGAACGGCTGTATATTTTATTGTTTTAGAATCGGCTTAGGCAATACTGGAGCGGGCAGTTTGATTTTATCTTACGCTAAATGTTTCATGAATAAAATTGGTCGCGCTTGTTGGAATCGGACCTCTGATCGTAAGAACGATGAACCGATCGCCCGATAGGCCCCGATACCATCACCACGAGATGTTGCGTAATTATAGAGTAGTTTTGCAATCGTACATTCGACGGACTTTACACATGCATAATTCAAGTGATTTTATTTTTGTTATCCATAACTACATAACTTTCGAAGTTATTTTATAATATATTCTCGGATACTAAGTATAAGATCGTTACATCTTATTTTATATTTTTTACATATTATTACACACTAATTAATTCTTGTATCGAAATATTGTTTAATTTATCGTAAACTAAACGTAAGTTAAAATACGTAAACATTAAATTATATTATGTTACTTTTATTCGACCGTACGTGATAATGGAGAAGACTGATATATGATGATAGGTCTAAGCCAATTATGGCCAAGATTAATACGTAGTTCTCTTAATATACAATGATACATAGATTGGTAACTAAATTGAATTGTTAGGAGTTGAGGTTCTCCGAACCTCGACTATGGGCAGTTCATTGAGTCCCAGGTCAGAGCAGCTGCAAGGAAACTTGGTATCCTCGCAAGGGTACGGTGGTACTTTACGCCGGGGCAGCTACTTACCATAAATAAAGCGCAAGTCCGGTCCTGCGTGGAGTATTGCTGTTACATAAGTGCTATTGCTGCAAATGTCACCCAGCAGCATGGGACTCAGTGCAGAGACGCACAAGGAAGCTAATTGGGTACCTTGATTTATTGGAACCCATGTTGTCAGCATCGGCAGGTGAACAGCTAGACGGTAGGCAGGTGTATACCTCCTTTGTTGTTGACATTCCATGCATTTGAAACCAGTAGTTCTTCTTTTGTAATGTATTTTCATCCAATTACAATCTAGGCGTCTTAAAGACAAGATTAAATACTTTAAGGTAGTGTCTTTTACCACCTAGGGATTCATCACCACTCACCGCCAGGTGGAATTGTAATCAAGCTCTAGCTTAAGCCCCTCAGAAACGAGAGGAGGCCTGTTCCCAGAAGTGGGACATATAAGAATGTAACATTAACTAGCTTATGATAAGTTTAAACAACTTTATTTGTATGAAAGTTTTTTTAAATAATATAATTATTGTTCAACCCTATAGCTTTCAAATAAAGGTAATTAAAAGGACATCAACTTGAGTGGGAATTTGATGCCTCTTAATTTACACAGCGTTGGTTATTCATCAAGTTGGTTGTTTGCTAATTTTCGTTTAACACGTGAACGCTCACACGGAGATTATATTCAATACTGCTAACATGTTTAATGAATTTTGCCGAAGCTTCATTACTAAGAATTCGAACACTGACTTAAATTCTAAACATAAAACAGTATGTTATAAAATATCAGGTATAGATGCATTATAATTTATAGAGTATATTAACTACATGTTATATTTTATATGCACTAATTTTGAATATTTTCAACGGCGTGAATAAAATACTTTATACAAATACGAAACATTTTCTTATAGTATAAGTGTGACAAACCAGCACACGGTCCGTCTGATGGTAAGTAGATACTGTGGTTCATTTATCCTCGATTAAGAATCAAATGTAGATGCATTATCAACCCTGAGGACTTAGATGGAATGTTAAAAGGGCCTCCGGTTCTCTACACTTACGGTACGAAACACAGCAGCCTTAAGCTGCCATTTTACGCTGGTCTTCTGTGAGAGCATGGTCGTACCCCAGTAGAGTCGAACAATTCGTGCTATATAACTAATATAGCTGCAGCGTGGCTTAAGTAATTTAAATTTGAATCCCAACGCGTACTAATGTTAAATAAATAAGTGTATAATTTTTGTGGAATTTATTTTATTGTATATAATTTTTGCAGCACGCAATATCATAAACTGAAAGTACAAAATAGTATGTTATCATCTAAATAGTTACAATAAAACACCCTCATCATCTCCGAATTTTGAACTTTAAGGGTTTGAATTGAAACCCTTGAGGTTTTTAATAAATAGGAGCATTTTAATAAAAAATATCTTTAAAATCTGTTCATTAGTTTCATCAATATCCGTTGAATGTAGATCCTCCTTCAATCGGTTACAAATACGGAGACATTCGCCACGGGACAGGATTATAGTGCCCAAGTGTATGCATAAGCATAGGTGCACTCTCTACTCTCTTACTCTCATAATCCAATGAGACGGTAAACTGACACGACCGGAGAGAGATCAGGCGCAGGACCAATGGCTTTACGTGCTTTCCGAGGCATGAGGCGGGGTTGAGACACCGCCAACTTCCTGACTCCGGGCAGCTACTGAGAATTTCTTGACGGAAAAACTCAATAATTGTTTTTTTGGTCCGACCCAGAATTCAAACCCAGGACCCCATGATCAGCAGTCGCAGTTCCACAACCACTAGACCTACGCAGCAGTCACATACATAACAACACACACAAATATAATTATAATTTTAACGTGGTATGCTAAGGCCATAATATAGCATAAGCATAATATAGTCTGGGTCAGCTCGACCGAGGGTGAACTAGGCTCTCAGAGAAAACCAGGTTAATATAAAAAATTAAAAATATTTTCATGGTATGTTGTGCTTCACGTTTGGAATATATCTGTATGTATCGTAATAAATATGTTATATTATTAAAGTTATAATATGAGTACCCGGTTGACCGAGCTTCGCTCGGTATTTTTCGCTCGATTTTTTTTAATTCGTGTGTTTTGGAAATTATATTTAGATACAAGTTACATACTGATGAAATATAAATAATATTTTTTGATCTTAGCGACATACAGAAAAAACGGAACTGGTTATTTGAATAAAAAATCATGAGTGCAATTATTTTAATTTAAATTTTCGTGTTTTTAAAAAATACTAAAAAATAGATTTTCTCAAAAAAGAAAGGAACTTGAAAAAAAAAAAATTAAAAAATCGGTCGGCCGGTCTGGGCTCGAACCGGGGTTTTACGATTCTGTGACCGCCCAACCGCCCATTATATCAATTAAGCTATTTATAATAATGTCAATCTTGTCAAAATTTACCTTCTTATTCTAACGATATTGTAGCAGTTTTTCATTGCCTAAAAACACGGACAAAAATACATTTTCTAAAAATAAATCCTAGCTAGATCGATTAATTATCCCCGAAACTCCCTGGACACTAAATTTTATGAAAATCGTTGGAGCCGTTTCCGAGATCCCGATTATATATATATATATATATATATATATATATATATATATATATATATATATATATATATATATATATATATATATATAAAAGAATTGCTCGTTTAATAGTATAGGATTTAATGGCCATTACTCTTAATTAAATATTGAACGGAGAAACTCGTTCACTGTCGTAAGCTGGTTTTGATTGATATTACATACTATGTCATTAAGTAGGGGGGGGGGGTGTAATAGAATCACTTACCCTAATTTGTTCATTATGTATCGTTAGTTAGAACAGTGAAAATACCAGAAATAATTCAACGGTTTGATCTATTTGAAGCCGTGAATTTCTTATGAAGCCATTTCGTTTATTATTAAGATTATTGCCGTAAACATAATCATCATCTACATTGTCATCATCACCTTAATCATAATTATTATCATCATCATCATCGTTCACTGCTGAACATAAGACTCTTCCGAGGAATGCTAAAAATCACGGTACCGAATCATCTGCATCCATCGAATTCCTTGCATTTACTGCGGGGGCGCCCTACACATCACCTACCGGTACGAGGCTGCCACTCGAGAACCTTTCGTCACACCGGTTGTCACTTCTTCGAGCTATATCATCGGCACATTGCTATTTCAAATTATTAGCTGAGTTATGTTGGTTACTCTGGGGAATTGAACTAACAGTGACTTACAAATTACGATAATTAAGAGCAACGACATGGTTAAATGTTTTCAAACTTGCATTTTATTGGATTTATGGAGGAATCTGAAAAGTATGAGTGAGGGGTATATAGTGCAGTGTTAATTTTATATAGAAAGATAATCACAATAATGAAATGAATCATTTACACCTATATGGTTTAGGTTTTCAACCGCAACATACGTTCATGTGTTGCGGTTAATAACCCGCCCGTAAAGCGTGGCAACTGTGGCAAATATCCCCCCAGAGAGAAAGGCCTGTGTTCAGCTAGTCTAGTTTCTGGATGTTAGTGCTGTTTGTCTATGCGACTCCTACAGCTTCATCTGACTCAGCTAATGTGTTCAGCTATGGATGATTTAGGTGTATTTTTTCTTTGTTTTCATGTCACTTATTTTTAATATTATCACCCTTTGGGTTAGGTTAAAGAGATAAAAGGTACCTCGTAGCCTCCTGATGAATGCAAATGGAACAACAACCTCAATTAATACGTCAATTATTAAAATTCTCAAAA
Source organism: Parnassius smintheus behrii (assembly GCA_036936625.1). Lineage (NCBI taxonomy): Eukaryota > Metazoa > Arthropoda > Insecta > Lepidoptera > Papilionidae > Parnassius > Parnassius smintheus. The sequence continues at coordinate 15,661,867 of JAUPFT010000015.1, read as the reverse complement.
CTTATGAATTTTCACTTAGTAGGTACGTTTTTCTTTAAGACCATCGCGCTCTTCTTTTAAAAAATCTTGCAATATAGTTTTTTTTATTATGGCACTTATTTTTAAAATTAAAATAAGTACATGTTATTGTATTTAATAAAACATACTTACAACATGTACTTAGAATAAAAATAGAGCAGATTTTTTAAAAAGAAAATAATCAACATACATTCAGAAATTTATTCATCAATAGGAATTGAGATTATGTTTACTTATACGCTTTTCCATTAATACATAAAGTTGCTAAATTTTTGATATTCGTTTTGGCATTCAAAGAGAGAAAAGATATAAATTCAGCCACAAGCGCGGCTCGAAATATTCAATGAAGAGATTTTATGAAGAAAAAATCTCATTTGCATCTCAAAAGAGACGCGAGTTCATGGGAACGTTTCGTATGCGAAGCACGTCATTTCCCATTCGTCGGTTACAACCCGCACGCGACACTTCGGAGTAAGGCTTTTAACAAACTTGCAAATGAATTAAGACAAATTAATTTTATTACAATGATTATGACCAAAATTTAGCAATTAAAACCGCCATAGCTGAAGATCCAAATGCCAGGCAAATTTTCGTAGCACGCAAACAAAATTAATTCGGACCTTATCGGTACCAGTAGAATTGTAAATCACAAATTTAGCTACTGATTTACCAGATGATCACAGAGGTTCTCAGATTACTAAGAGAAAATTGAATTGAATTTTAAGCCACTTTCACTGAAATTGTTTAATTATGAGGATTTCATATTCGTTTTGTAGTTTATTTCGTATCTTGAATTATTTTAAAGTTATTCCATTATGTTATAGTTTGTATTGCCATTCTTATGTGAATATTTGATACGTAACTTCAAGCATACTCTTTATTCAACGAAATTGTGGCTCGTATTAATCTAAAGTATTATTACGTTAACCGTAAATTATCGACTATGACAACTATAAACCACGTCAAGTTATAAATTCAATATCAAATTACGCAACAAAACTTCAATTAAATCGATTAAAGAACGGTGTTTTCTACTCCTATAGCTATGATTAAAGGAAGTGTTATAAAACTTGGCACCTGTTCAGATCTCAACTCTTTATTAGCGAGGATGGCTTAGCCCTTTTTCCACATTTTTTAATGTTTTGATAAGTCGTAATTATATTTTGAATAATTTTTAACGCTTTTTTTACGTTAACACTTATCTGATTTTGGTTTTTAATTTAAACAATAAGAATATACACATATTACATCATGTGTATTGGAATGTTGCTAGCAACTTTCAGTCTTGTTTTAACACTTTGAACCTACATTAGAGAGACAACACAATCAAAAATGGAGAAACATCTGAGCTTGGAATAATTATTTATATTCAAATAGTTGTTCATTAAGGGATTCAAACTCATCACTTGCAAAATTATAAATATTTTTCAAAAAAAAAATTTTAACATATAGGGCAACATTCCGTTTTTCGATATCTATGGATAGAATCAGCTTACCATCAAGTGGACTGTGTGTTGGTTTGTCACTCTTATAATTATTTTTGGTTATTGATAGAGTAATCACATCTGGTTGAGCTGGATAAATATATATATATATATATATATATATATATATATATATATATATATATATATATATATATATATATATATATATATATTTAATGTACTAACATAATAAATAAATAATACATAAATAAATAAAAGCCCAACCAGATGGAAGCCCTCGGCAGGGAGACGGCCGAGGGTTAGGGGGAAAGTGAAAGAAACCAGCGGACGATGCGGGCGGTATCGAGGAGCACCGCCTTCTGCATTTGAGCCCGGAGCGGTCCGTCACGGAGTCCCAGTTACCTCAGATGGCCCGAGAGGCTGGCTGGGATTAACCCGTTTGCAGACGCGACTATAGGAATAATTTCGGTCGGCAGACCACCCTACATGTCGGTCACCTCGTGAGCCAGGTCCAGATATTTTGATTGCTTATCTGTTTCGGCTCTCACGAGGTTCTCGTCATACGGAATGGCAATGTTGACCAAAAATATCCTTGACTGTGCCCGATCCATCAGACTTATTCGCAAGAATAGTCCTATCTGTGATGATGGCCCGGTCCCATTACAGCCTGGCGCGGTCATTTTCGAGCACGGCTTCCGGCAAGTACTTGTAATATGGCACTTTTCAGACCACGAGATCGTATTTCAGAGCGAGCACCTGGTGTAGAATTCTGGCTACTAGGTTGTGCCTGTGCAAGCTCTCAGAGTTAGAAAGCGCTGAACAACCGGAGATGACATGCCTAAGTGACTCACCGGGATGGCAACAAGCTCGAGAAATCTCGTTGGTGGCATCCTTTAGGATGTATCTCCGATAGTTGTTGGTCTTAATAACCTGATCCTGTATTGCACAGACAAAACCCTCGGTTTCCCCGAAGAGGTCACCGAAACGTATCCAGTTGAGGGAGGCGACTGTATCTACGTAGGACTCATGTAGAGCCCTGTAGTACCTCCCGTGAAGCTCCTTCTCCTTCCATACGGTCTCCCGGTCGGAAATGCTGAGCACTGCTGGATCCTGCCATTGCTCGTTGGCTAAGGATAGAAGGGTAAGCCCATTTTCACTAGAAATGACGTCATTATAGCGTGAATCATCTGATCTTATTATTATTATTATTATTTACAGGATAGGGTGACAAACGAGCACACAGTCCACCTGATGGTAAGTGGTTGCTGCGGCCCATAGACATCTACATCTATTCTCGATTACAAATAAAAATGCAGATGCGTTGTCACCCGTGAGGACTAAGATGGAATGCCTCGTTTCCAGTTACAAGGGTATATATTTTTTTAAAATTTTCTGAGTGAAAATATAATAGGCATACTTTGGTTAAATTTGGTATTCAGTAGAAAGGTTTGTGAACATGAGTAAGGGCGGAATCACCATTGATCGAGCATTGTGCGATCGCCTGCCCCTAGCTTCGTGTTGTCACATAATGTTAGTATCGGAGGGCTCAAAGTGTCACCCCTGTCAGACGAGTGCACTTGTCACACATTATCCAGATATGTTGTGAATTTACTACGCTACTTTGAATGAAGACTAATTCCATTGTTACATCGCTTTGGCATATGGGCAACATGACAAGGGCGGTTTAGTAGATTGCAAGCGTTTAAGAGTTTCATTGTGTAGCAGCTCAATTGTGCCGCTACAAGTGCGGCTAAACCAAATTAATTTTATTTAACATTATCATGCCGTAAGTGCGATGGGTCTATTGTAATATAGTATATACAATTATATAATTTCTGCTTATTATTTACGAGAATGGTAATTCAGTAGATATTATATAGTCTTTAAGTCATCGTGTCACTTTATAACGACTTCGAATAGAATGAGTTGATGATATTCACAAACTGTATTTAGTGTTGTCGATACGATACTAAACGAACCAAAATTATTCATACTCACAATATTTAGTTTTTGTCAAGAAAACGATTGTGGATTTGGAACTAAAGATGGCACTATTTTATATAAATTTATGTTAGGCTGTGTAACTTCCGATTTTGAAAGTAAGTTTCAGAGCTATATTTATATTTCAAAGGCTTAAAGGTGTCACTGTCAAGAAATTCTCAGTAACCGCCTGTAGCCGGCGGCATGAATAAAGTTTTTGTAGGGCCTAGATACATTAGTATTGTTCCAGATCTTACATACACATTATATACATACTCGCTCTTGTGTCTCAGTGACTCTAAAGTGTGTATTGTCCTCCGACACGAGAATACAATTCCAGATATTTCATTGTGGAATTTATGCATATTAACGCCTACACGGTGCAAAATATATTCCTAATGTGAAGTGTGTACTAAAGCTGTGCAAAATATTCAGATTAAGAAGTAAAATAAAATAAGCCAAATGTTTAACCAAACAAAATAACGATGGAGAGCGTGAAACATGGATTGAATATCAAATAAATGCAGTGCAGTACCCTATTTAGTTTTCACAGTGATTTGTGACATATTAGCGAATAAAATTACAGTTTTCGTAAATATCGTAAAATAATATATCTCAGTAAATATTTTAGTAACAATCATTTTAATAACCATGACATTGAAAATAATAACTTGATATTTGTGGGATTATTTTCTGATTTTGCAAGGGCTTACATAAATCTAGCGGTAGGTTTTTAAATGATGAACGTAAATATGATAGAAGAAGCACGAAGAGTTCTCCACGTACATTTAAAGACAGTTGACGAACTTCACAAGTATTTTTTATGTAATAAGAACGACCAACGAGCACAAAATGACATGTGGATGCCGTGGCCCATAGACATTTACATCTATCCTTGATTACGAACCAAAATCCAGATCGGTTGTTACCCTTGAGAACAAAAATGGAGTGCTTCGTACGCAGTAAAATAGCTCTTCAGTCCTCTACAATCTCTTTACGAAATAAAGCAGCATTAAACAGCTATTTGACGCTGGTATTATGTGAGAGCGTGGAGCCTTCCCGGTCGATCCGACCCATTCGTGCTACAACTATAATATGCCTGCATGACTCTATTACGAGAAAAATATATTTTGTATTTTCGGCTCTTACAGTAATAATTTCTTACATATTTCCATTTGGAAAACTATGCTTAACTTGTGAATTGAACAGAATGAACTAAGAAAAGCTTGTACATAATGAAATATAATTTTAAAATACAACAACTTTTATCGGACGAAAGTACATATAAAAAGGTCAAAACAGACCCAACAACTAACACGCTTAAAACAACTAGCGATTTATTGAAGAATTCGAAGTGAATTCACTAATACCATCATCAAACCGCCGAGGTTGTATGGGTTACCGAAGATACACAAACCAAACCCTCCACTACGTCCCATAGTAAGCCAGATCGATTCACCAACTTATAAGCTGGCACAACACTTAGGAAAAATACTATGATCACTGAAAGGACATACCAGAGCTCACACAAAGGCTTCATACCATTTTGTGAGAGAGATAAAAGACCTACATCTCGCTGACAACGAAAAAAAATTTTGATTTTCAGTCACTATTTACATGCTTACCTATTATTGACTGCATCTCAATTGTAACTAGGAAGCTAGAAGAAAACAACATGCCTCAAGAATATGCAATATTACTTGAACACTGCCTCACAGCTGGCTATCTATTGTGGAATGAGGAGTTCTACAAGCCAGTAGATGGTGTGACGATGGGCTCACCTGTGTCTCCCATAGTTGCTGATATATTCATGGAGAACTTTGAGGAGAAAGCCCTTCTTACTGCTCCTGTAAATCCAAGAATCTAGCAAGCAGTACTTAGACGACACTTTCACAATTTTACCATCTGACAAACTAACTGCATTTTTAGACCACCTTAACTCCGTAAACTCTAAAATTCAATTCACAATGGAGTTAGAGGCAAATAATTCTTTAGTCTTCCTAGATGTTTAATCATCCGAAATTGTGATAACACTATTGGTCACACTGTTAGCTACCGTGGGTCTGTATCTTTGTTTCAGAGAACACGAGGGATCTGTGACAGAAAACATCTGGCCACCGAGCTTCAGCACGTCGAGCAAGTATTGCAAGACAACAAGCTTCGGTTGCCGCGCCTACGTCACAGTCAACGAGTGAAGCCGGCCACTAACTAACTAATTAAAATTAATTTTGACCTGAGGTAGCCGTGGTTAACTATGGAATTGGGACGTCGAACACCTCAGTCTCCCTTATATTACATATAAGTCTAAAAATATCTTTAAGAAGTAAAAGTATATCGGTACAATGCTTAATATATATCGGGCGACAGATTAACTATGTATCAGTTACCGCTGCAGTACGGTGTCACTTTACAGAACGCAACATCGAGCTCGAAGAAATAATATTGTAAAATATTTATTATCTGATGCACTGAATGCGAGATTTGAATAAAATATTTAAACTTTGAAGGTGTATTCGTTTCATAATTCATATCATAGATACTAAGCAATACAAAGATATTATAATATAACTATAAATCTAAGCAAACCAAATCCATGTAGTGTTCTTACTAACTTCGTTACGTAATTCATAGAATATTGAAACATGCAGATTAAATATCAGATATTTAAATACAATATACAAATACAATTTGGTATAGGCGTAAGAGTTGATTTACTCATGTCTACTTGTGAGACTGTAAGAATAATAATGATGAAGGCTTAAATAATCCGTACTACATTTTCCATGGATCACTACGCTCTTACAGATAGAATTTTTTTAAAGAATTTTAACAATGCTATAAACATTACTAATATTCCCCTTAACCACTCGTGGTAAGCTTAAATTGCTTGTGTTATAAGTAGTTCACACCAGTAGTCGAATGGCGGATTTGATCCCACGACCTTTTTGAGTTCGAGGTCCGCGCCCTGCCATTAGGCTACTGTCGCTTAAATAATAAAAGAATACCAGGATAAAGCTGCAGTATAATGTCAAATAAATATAAGCATTGTGGCAGACTCTTCTTTGCGTAACAACCTTCTATTATTATTTTTATTTCTTTTTTATTCAATGACTTGTGATTTTTTTTATTTTTCGATGAAGGCGAAAATTACCAATCTGATATTACTGTAGTCAATACTTTCGTAGACTACTTCTATTCATAATATATTTCTTTCATACTGCTGGCTGGCTAATACATAAGATATACATTTTTTTATTTTTAAAGTTTGAATTAATACCGCTGTCAATTTGTTTTCCAATGCATCGCAAACCATTTGCCAACACAGTCGCGATAAGCCTGCTATTGAGAAAACAATATCAATCTCGATGCGATTCATCTTTTATCGCTCTTACTCCATGTATGTGTCTACTTAAACATCATAAATCAAACAGCAAACCATTATTGAGCCTTGTATATAGGGATGTTAGAGTTTTTTTATTAATCTGTGTCGTTGTTAAAACATTGTTTAATTTTTACTTTTAAAATATTTTACTTAATCAGCCGGAGAGAGGTCATTTCATAGCATACTGTTTGTTTTGGTCCGTAATGTTGTAGAATATAGTAAAGTTTTAACAGCCAAGTCTTGGTCTTCCAGAAACCATAGAAATCTATTTTATTATTTTAAAGGTTAACCTCTCTAGATCTATAAATACTCTGTGCAAGCAAAAAGTTTACTAACAGTTAATACTTTACTCATTATTTATTTACAAATACTGTAATATTGTTGCTCTAAACACATAATGTAATAGTTATAATGTGCATAGTTCTATATAGATTATTTATAAAAAAATAAGTTTTTTTTGATAGTATAAGATTGGCAAACGAGCACACAGTCCACGTGATGGTAAGTGGTTGCTGTAGCCCATACATGATATCTAGTACATCTATCCTCGATAACGAATCAACATGCAGATGCGTTGTCACCCGTGAGGGTTAAGATGGAATGCCTCGTTTCGATTAATAAGGGTCTCTGATTCTCTTCAAGCACAAAACGAAACACAGCAGCGTTAAGCTACTAATTGACACTAGTGTTCTGTGAGATCGTGGTCCTGCCCTGGTCGAGCTGACAAATTCTTGCTACAACTATACCAGTAATATAGCTGCAGCATGGCTCTATAACGTAAAAAAGTTGCCGGCATACATACACATAATACCGATTTAAAATAAGTTGTTTTTAAATAATACTATAGTTATAGCATTAGTATAAACTTCCCTTAAGACTACTTATACAACGATAAAAGAGAATCAATAGTCTCTCTCATACCGTGCCAAGATGCAATAAACGCATGAAAAGTGGTACTACGCGGAGCCATTTGTTTAGAACTCTTGTTGAATTCTAGAAAACAAACAGAACCTTATATTAAAGAACTTTAGATATAATTTTCTATTAGGTTGGCTGTAACAAGCACGTTGGGTAGTGCAAAATTAATGATGTCAGTCCAGAAAATCATTTGTTGCGCTTTGAAAATGCGTAGCGAGTTAGCAGTCTCTTTAGCTAATAACTTGAGGTCGTTACTATTAATCTTGTGTTGTATTATATTTTTATATAATGCATTATTTTTACCTTTAGTGTTATTTTTTTAATTGTAAAAACTAATAATAATTATTAACTATATATTTTTTAATAAGCTCCTACTGATACCTACCATAATTTTTTTAACATTTTGAAACACACTAGATTTTTTAAATATTATTTCACATTCATTTAAACACTGGCTTGTGAGTTTTATTGAAAATTTACAATCAACAATAAGAAAAAGATACTTTTAGATAATTTGCTTTGGCTGAAAATACTGCCAAGGAAGCAAGACTTTGTAAGTTTATTCTCAGTTATCGGTATTTCAATTATTTATGGAGCATACGTATCAAACACTAAATCACGATGCCCTCTCAATTTACTGAATCTGGTGCTAAGTAACCGCGATAAGGTGAAACAATACCTGGACCGCTGTCAACTGGTTATATTATGAGACTTGTCCACCGGACAATTTGTTGTTCAATATCAAAGTATTAAATTGTAATAGCTGGCATATTATGCCTGTGGTTTTGCTGGTTTTTGTTGGCCAGTTTTGTTCCAGTTATTTGAAACTGGCACATATAATTTAGATAATGGCTATTAAGTATCTTCGTCTTCTTCATCATCACAAACAGTCCAATGTTGGACATTGGCCTCTTCTAAAATTACAACTCTTGGAAAGCAAAAAGTCATTCACAATATTATTCGCCGAACCCCATTTCACAACTTCCTTCTTGGTCTAGTAATAATAATAATAATAATAATAATAATAATGAAATTATTCCTGTAGTCGTCTCTGCAAACGGGCTAATACCAGTCAGCCTCTCGGGTCATCTGAGGCGACTGGGACTACGTGGCGGACCGCTCCGGGCTCAAATGCAGAAGGCGGTGCTCATCGATACCACCCGCATCGTCCGCCGGTTTCTTTCCCTTTCACCCTAACCCTCGGCCGTTTGGTCTCCCCTGCCGAGGGCCTCCATCTGGTTGGGCTTTTATTTATTTATGTATTTTTATATTTATTTTATGTTATTGATATTTATGTATATTTATCTTTTCATTTTCATTTATAATTATATATTTATAGAACCCAACCAGATGAGAAAACTTTATAGATACCCCATAATAATAATAATAATAATAATATTCCACAGCTATCACACAACGCCATCTAGTCCCAAGCTAAGCAGAGCTTGTGTTATGGGTACTAGACAACTGATAAACATACTTATATATTTCTAAATACATAAATATTATAGATAAATTACACCCACAGTAAGCGCACCTGCTGATCATATAGTCCCGAATTCAAATCCTATGTCGGACCAAAATATGTTTTTGGGCTTTTCTGTCCAGAAATTCTCAACATCAATCTGAAACCATACTTCACAGGCCTTGCGTCCGATCTTTTTCCCATTGAACTATGAGATACTGTGCTTACGCACACTAATACACTATAATCCTCTCTTGCACAGATGGCTAGACCAAAATTTGATCGGGTGACATAAGGCCATGAGAGACTTTCATTTTACACAGTGCTACTTTTAGGTACCGTACGTGAGCAACCCGGGTTCGATCCGCCACGCCGGCGCCAATATAATTGTTAATTGCAATTTTTAGTGCTCATTAACAACGTACTCAGCGGTGAAGAAAAACACCGCGAGGAAACTTGCTTATCTGGGCAATTAAAAATTAAAAACTTTCTTCAAAGACATGACATGACATGACTTTACGCTGCCTCAATGCGTGTTGACGGATGAAGTCCGTCAACACGCATTGAGGCAGCGTGGCAGACACTAATTTCTTGCCCTAAAATCCTATTAGAAAATAAAGTTTTCGAAGAGAAGAGTCAACTGGGTAAGTCAACCCCAGAGCATTTTACGAGACTTCACACAACCTGTTTTCTTGTTTAATTTCTTACCTTTTCAATATTCCTAACGATGTTTTTCATCACCGCAAATTAGTACTTATCTGCAATTTTATTGTCTGGGATCAATCCTGGGCCCTTTATCAACGGAGATAACGGGGTTCTTCACGGCAATGTTAAAACTTTATATTACCAAACCACGGGAGCATTCCTTTCTTAATCTGGTCACAACCTCTTACAAATCACACGATTCTCTTATCACACAAATATATAGTTTCAATAAAACAGATTATTCATTTCATAGCTGTCATTTCATACTCCAATGAAGTAATTTTTATATTAAGAAATTTTATTGTTTTCGTGAATCGTTACTGGCTTTAAATCAGACAGGCGGCCAGCCTTAATTTGCATTTGAGTGGGGCGACAAAGAACAAAGGGGGTCGTATTTTTTCTTTGTTATTTAGCTTTACGGATACTATGCAACAATTCCACATACATATATATACTTTTTCGTATTTGTTATCGGAAGGTTTCGGTGTATCTGCCTATCTGTGTCGTATAAATCAATATGTATTTATGCAAAGAGCTTATCTTTTATACAATGCCGTCACGTTTTATTTATTGTTGCAGCTCCAAGTCTGGTTAAATACCTGGCCATAAAACCTTTATGAAAAATTTATTAATATTTTAAGGACTATTTTAAAAATTGGTTAAACTCAATAGGGCATTTTCATGCATAAATTGCACACCAGCAGGCATGTATATCCAGGGAAATTATTTCTAGATTATAGCAAACAGTTTCTTTTTTTTAATAAATTTGGATAACAATCGAGAACACATTCCAACAAATTTAATGCTGGGGCCCATAGATACCTATGACTATCCTTTATAACTGATCCCTGAAGACTAAGATACAATGGCTCGTTACCTGTATATTGGACTACACTTCTTACGCTTACCATACGAAACGCCCATACGAAAGTCACAGGTCGAGCACATCTTATTCGTGCTGCACCTATACAGCTCCACTACGTTAAAAGTCTTTCGATACTCCTCAATTCCGCAACAAAGAGCTACTTCTTACTGTAAGCCTATAAATATCGAGCTTGTTACTAGAATTAGAACAAAATTTTTAGTTTTTAATAAAATATAAATAATTTTTTCAAAGAATAAAAATAGACAAACGATCACAGAGTCCGAGAGTAAGAGGATGCTGTAGCCCTGAGCAAGATATAATGCCACGCTTCCAGTAAAAAGGGTCTCTGGTTTTCTACAATTACTACCACGAGAAACAAAGCAGCATAAACTGCTATTTCATTTGTGAGAGCGTGGTTCTTCCCAATTCGAACCGACCCATTCGTGCTATAATCATAATATAGCATCGTGACTATACCACGTAAAATTCTCTACCACTTAAAAAGTAAATAGTAATCATAGATATAACTTCCACGCTAAAAACTTTACCACCTCATAATTTAACATTTTATGCTAAAATAATAAGTAGTCTGTAATGCTGTAATTAATTACCAACCATATTATAATAAGTAGTGTTCCGTTCTATAATTAAATGCGAACAATATAGTTTACAAAATTGATACTAGTTGTTACTGTAAATGACACGCTTCGCTGGGCGTACATTAAATTTTAGTAACAATTATTAGGTACATACCTATATAAATCTTATGCCATATTCCAATTCCAAGACATAATTAGCTTCAAATCTTTAAACTTCAATGGTAAAGTTCATTAGTACAACACTAAGAGTATTACGGATCTCACGTGTAACGAGAAAGAAAGTCATCGGTTAATTACTACACTAAACAGTTTAATTAATAAACCTTACTAATAGTAGCATACAGTGCAATTTAAAATAATAGTGGCGCCAATTATTAGATAAACAGTAATACAATTTTAATATTAGACAGTCGTTCGAGCGTGGTTGAATCGGATCAATAAGTGTAAGCTTCAACTAACTTTTAATCTAAATCATCTAGTTAATATGATATTTTCGATAATCTAAGTTAAGTGATCAATCAAAAATGCTATGAGCTCCGATACTGCGACATGATTGTTCCTTTATTTATAATAATTAAGAAAAAATATACACTAAAGAACTTATTTAAATGTTGTGCGGCGCATGTATTGTCGCCGCATCTTGACGGATCGCTTCCTTCGTTACATATAACAAAATTACAATTGCACCTTCTATACTACAAAATGATTCTTACTGCTTCGACATTAAAAAATAACAAAAACACTTTTTCGGTTTAGTTGAATATTCGAGTATTGTTTTGATAGCACCAATCGCTGTCACTTATGTTAATGTGATTCCGTCGCCGTCACAACTTTTAAGACACGTGCGCGTTGAAGGTTAAGTTAATAAAATGCACCGTGAACGAAATTCTAATAAGATCATGTATATGATAAAAACGTAGATTTTGAAGACAGACTATGACGACATATGTACTAAAATACTTTTGAACCGAATAAAATCTTTGAAGTTTTTAGCACATAAGCATGTTAATTAATTTAACCATAAAATAACTACGACGATACTGTAATGCTATGTTTGCCTTGCTAGGTTAGTACGATGAAATACATAGTTACAATGCCGCCCAGCTCCATTGTGACTTACACTAAATAAATGTGTAAACTGAACTGTACTGAACTGAAAAAAATATGGCTCGTCACATGAGCATTATAAAAGTTTGTTTTTTAATGTTTCATATAAAAGTAAATACGAAAAATAATTTTTTTACAACGTGGTAGAGCCACGCTACATTAGTAGTATAGTTGTAACAGTGTGTCGGCTCGACCGGGGAAGGAACATGCTCTCACAGAATTCCAGCGTAAAATAGCAGCTTAACGCTGCTGTGTTTCATATGGTGAGTGTAGAGAACCGGAGACCTTTTTTAATGAAAATGAGGCATACCATCTTAGTCCTCACGGGTGACAACTCATCTGCATTTTGATTTGTAGTTGAGGATAGATGTAGGTGTCTATGGGCCACAGCATCCACTTACCATCAGGTGGACTGTATGCTCGTTTGTCACCCTTATCCTATATAAACGAAGTTAGTACATCTTATGGTTATTGGATATTGTGACACGTAGAAACCTAATGCGTTATTGCCCCCCAGAACCAAAATGGAATACCTCTTTACATTGCGTGTAGTAGGGTATGTGGATAATGTGGCCCATAAACATCTACATCTCGATTAAAAATTACGTGCGGATTTGTTGTCACCCCTAATGGCAAATTTGGAATTTCTTATTACCAGGAAAAAGATTCACTATCAAATATATCACAGCAGCACTCTGTTTTATTTTTAGTTCAGTAAAAGCATGTTAATTCACTGGTCAAGACAAGCTTTTCATATTGCCGGTCTAATACAATAAGGAGAGGGTGAGTATATCATGTATGAAATGGATAATATTCAGTTAGGTTCTATCTAAATATTCCTTCAAAACATAGTAGGTAAAATAAATAAAATTAGCCTAGGTCAAATTATATACACTTCGATACGTAATACGATAACGTTCAAATAAAAAACATTCAACTCGACTCACTTGAGGAAACATTGAATTACGAGCGTTGAAGAACTTATAAAGCTCTTTGTCCATGCTCAAGAGCTATTGAAATATGTTATTATCAGTTATTATGAAGCTATCTGCGCTGGATGTGTAAAAATGTAAGAAATAAAAAGTCTTTAGTGGATTGAATCCAGTAATGGTTAAAGTATTTAAAACCGATTGATGGAAATGACCTTGAAATAGTTCGCTAAAACGAACATCAACGAAGTCATCGACGACTTTTTCTGCCACCAGGGCGGCGACACATAATAATGTATATAATAATAATAAAATATGGTGTATACTTGACAGATTTCATAGCGGGGAAGTTTATTTGTTCGAAAAATATAAAGATTAATGTGTCTTTTTGTAGTATTAGTTATAGTAGACTGGAATGACCGACCTTTGATCGGTATTTTTTTGGAAATCGTGTGTTTTGGAAATTATATTCAGATACAAATTACATACTGTTGAAATATGAAGAATATTTTTTGATCTTACCGACATAATAAAAAAAACTGAACTGATTATTTGAATAAAAAGATCACGATTGCAATAACTATAATTTAAATTTTCGTGTTTTTAAAAAATACTAAAAAAAGGGCTCGAAATAATAGATTTTCTCACAAAAGAAGGGAACTTGAAAAAAACAGGAAAAAAGTCGGACCGAAGAGAGGACTCGAACAAGGGTGCTACGACATCAGTACCGTCCGAAATTCCATTCGAGCTACTATAATCATTAACATATTGTTAAAATTCCTTCTTATCTTGTACCTTCATATATTGTATTGTTCATATGTTGTCTTGAACCTTCTTATATTGTAGCAGTTTTTCATTGACTGAAAACACGGACAAAATGATATTTCCTAAAAATGAATCCTAGCTAGATCGATTTATTGCCCCCGAAACCACCTGGACACAAAATTTTATGAAAATCGTTTCCGAGAATCCGATTATATATATATATATATATATATATATATATATATATATATATATATATATATATATATATATATATATATATATTGTAGTGTTATGCTACTTACATATCATTTTACACTAATTTTCTATTCTGTTTTTGATTTTCTGCATTCACCTCAAAACTGGATATTTTGCATCACCTTTATTTCCATAGGATCCTGTAACGTTTTTAAACCATAAGAACACAATAACAAATCATTTTCACTTCGTATTTTCACGCTATCAGCACTTTTTAAATCGGTGTCAATGGAGTCTACCTGTTTCGATCTTTTATTTAGTTCTCCGTAACTCTGCAATTTCGGGCTTCGTGCGCGCTGTTGCGCTACCTTTTTTCCTATATCAATAATATCTCATTTTTCACTTAAATCTTGCCGTTTCTCTATTACAAGCCTAAAACCAAAATTTGACATGTTTTGACATCGTTGTTTATCTGGTTGCCATGGCAATTTTTATTTAAATTCGTTACCGGCCTGATGTTTTTACTTCAATATTTCCACAAAAATACTCTTTTCCTCTTGATCTCGAGATGGTAGTGGACGGCATTTAGGTTAGAGTGAAGTCCCCTGATATTGCAGAAATTCACGGACAGCGTGGCAGGGGTCGCCTTGGTCTTGTTGCTCCGTTTGCCCCGAGCAGTTGTAGTCTTGAGCGGAATTTGCCCCCCCCCCCTCCCCATACGTGCAACAGCAAAGCTGCCGCGTGGCTCTAACACTGTTAATATATATATATATATATATATATATATATATATATATATATATATATATATATATATATATATATATATATATATATATATATATATATATATACACACACAAAAATGAGCCGTGGTAGCTCAGATGGTTAGCGCTCGCTGTAAATTTCACAATACGCGAGCAAATCGGGTTCAATCCCCGCCGGCACCAATGAAATTGTTAATTACAATTTTAAGTACCGATTTACTACGTGCTCGGCGGTGAAGGAAAACATCGTGAGGAAACCTGCATGTCTGAGAAATAAGAAAAAAAATATTTTGAGGGGAAATGTGAAGTTCGCCAACATGCACTGGGGCAGCGTGGCGGACACTTCCTTGCCCTAAAACCCTTTCAGAAATGAGAGGAGGCCTGTGCCCAGCAGTAGGACGTATATAGGCTGTAACTTTACTTTTTTTTATACAAGAATTGCTCGTTTAAAGGTATTCGATTTTATATAAAATTGATTAAAAATAAATAAAGCAAACCACAGATATTCATAAAAGTAAAAAAGATATGAAAAGTTATAGGGCAACCCATTATTTTGTATATTAATAAGGTAATACGGTCACCAATAACACAAAGTAATATAATATATCAATATATTAGCAATTAAATATATTAATATAATAACAAACAAGATTTGATAATAATTAGAAACACTTCGAAAACTCTACTTATATATAAAAACTAACTATATTTCGCCATACTAAAATCGACAAAAATATTTACTATAATATCAACTGTAAAAGTGGCTTCGATGTAGCAGCGTCCCTTTGACTATTTATTATGTGACTGACTGGTGAAGAGCCATCGAATCATATAGCCTTCTATGCAGGCAAGGCTGTAGTTTTTGAGTTATAAGAAAGTGACCATATTAACCGGATATCCATATTACCCTCACGTACTATATAATACTTTTGAAACTAATAAGCTTTTATTTAAAACTATCTTCTCATACAAATGATATTATGTAATAACAACTTCATCCCAACGTCAATTAGCAACAACTGGTAAGCGGAAGATTCACATTGATGCAAAAGTCATAATGTTTTTTTTTATTTTTATTTTCGCTAGTTTTGTGCATTACAAATAATCGATTTTACAGCTTACGACATATAATTAAAACTGTATTTTATTAATATTGTTTAATACTAGTACAATATACAAAGATTCCTAAAATAACAAAATAACAGTGTAGGACAGGATAATAGTGCCCGAGTGTTTGCGCAAGCACAGGTAAACCCTATTTCCTCATTTTCATAGTCCGATGGGACGTCAACCCGACATGACCGTAGAGAGATCCAGCTCAGGACCAATGGCTTTACATGCTTTCCGAGGCACGGTTGTGGAAACACCGCCAACTGCCTGACTTCAGAGTATAACTAAGAATTTCTCGAGATAAAAATTAATAGATTTTGGCTCAACCCTGGATTTCAACCTGGGACCACATGACCAGTAGTCGTGCTTAAGACCTCTACACCAACAGGGTCTAGTGTTATTAAAGTGAAGTTAATAATGTAAGACTTAATATAATTTAAATAAAATATAAAAGTTACTAAAGGAAGAAATACATAATAAATATAAAAAGAAACAATCATTTTGTTACTGATTTTTTTTAAATATAGGATAATGTCAAATGAGCACACAGTTCACCTGATGGTAAGTGGATGCTGTGGCCCATAGATATCTATGTAGGCGGTCCCATAATGAATTGGCCTAACTATGAACCAATGAAGGAAATGAAACGAAACCAATTTTGTTTTTCAATATAATCACCATGAATACTAATACACTTCTGACATCTGTGAATCAACATCTCTAAACCTTTATAAAAATAATCACATTTTTTATCCTCAAAATGATTGAAGACGGCCGCCTGCAACTCTTCATCGCTAGAAAATTTTCTTCCTCTTAAGTCCCGCTTTAAATTTGGAAATAAATAATAGTCGGACGGGGCCATGTCTGGACTGTAAGGTGGATGTTGAACTTCTGTGAACCCGCATTGACGAACTGCATCCTTCGAAACACCAGCGGTATGAACAGGGGCGTTGTCATGGAGTAACAGGACACCTTTAGACAGCTTGCCTCTTCGTTTTTTCTTTATCTTGTCTCGTAATTTATATATTAAAGAAGCATAATATTCGCCGTTCACGACTGTATTACGTTCTTTAAAACCCACCATCAAAATGCCGTGAAAATCCCAAAATATTGTGCACATCAGTTTTTTAGTCGATTTTCGCACCTTTGCCTTTCTAGGGGGCTTTTCACCCTTATAACGCCATTCCATTGACTCGCGCTTGCTTTGTGGATCATAATACAAGATCATAGTTTCATCACCAGTCACTAGCCGCTCGATCACAGTCTTTGGATTTTCGCCACAAAGATCCAAAAACTCCGAAGCGCAGCGCACTCTTTCCTGTCTCTGTACCACTGAAAGAAGTTTCGGTACCCATCTTGCACTCACTTTTTTCATGTGAAGATGTTCATGGATCGCGCGATGAACGGTACTCTTATAGAGCCCAAGCCTTGCTGCAATTTCTCTAATCTTCAAACGGCGGTCACTCAGAACCTCCTCTTCGATAAGAGCAATCGTTTCGGGAGTGAGCACTTCCACAGGTCGACCGTCGTGGCCAAAGTTTTCGACGGTTTCTCTCCCGAGGTGAAACTCTTTCACCCAATTTTTCACGGTGCTATAGGAGGGGGCAGACTCCTTATACACGCCATCAAATCGTTTTTTTATTTGGGCAGGGGATAAACCTTCTTTAAACAGAAACTTTATGATGATGATGATACTCAGTTTTCGACATTTTGAAAAAATACACGACTCTCGTTATTCAAATGCCTGTTAAACTAAGACTAAGCATTTCATGTCGATGCATGTTTCTTATATTAAGTGCACGATAAACGTACTATTTAATGCAACACAACATGTAGTGACATGTCGCGTTGAACTATATCAGGCCAGTTCATTATGGGACCGCCTGGTACATTTAACCTCGTATAAGAATCAAAATGCAGATGCGTTGTCACCCTTAAGATCTAAGATGGAATGCCTCGATTCCAGTTAAACTGGTCGCCGGTCCTCTACACTCAATATACACAGCAGCATAAAGCTGCTATTTTACGCGGGTATTCTGTGAGAGCGTGGTCCTTCTCTAGTCGAGCCAACCCATTCATGCTACAACCATAATAGCTGCAGTATGGCTCTACCACGTATAATATTTTCAATGTTACTTTTTTACTATACAAAACCACACTTTTAGTAAATCATAATATACACCTATAACAGTTACAAATATAAACACTTACTTTCAAAATTTACAGGTCAAATAAATTGAATTGATTCGATATGTAATAAAGATATTACCAAACGTACCTAACTGAACCCTTTAAATCGCAAAATTGATTCTGACATCGAGAGTAAGTAATTAAAATGCAAATGAAGGTATTGTCATGGCCAGTGGTTAAAAAAGATACCCATGTATTGTCTCATTACAATGGAATGCGTTTTACGGACGTTGAGAAATCCTTATTTAATTCAAATAACGACATACCTAGCGCGTCCATACCGTTTTGTGATGCGTAACGCTAGAGGTACTTATTACTTGACAGTGAAAAAAGTTTCACATTAGAAAATATTGTCTAAAACGCGAATAATTTTATTAAAAGAAAAATAAATAGGGTAGCTACATCTAGTTTATAAACAGCAATATGAATTTTAAGCATGAATATAATATAAAAACATAAGTAGTTATATTTAAAAGTTATTTATATATTAAAAGATTCAGGCAACACTGGCCACCAGCGTACTGGAGCCATTTCTTGCCATGTTGCCATGTGTAACCATACGCAAGCGTTCCTCTTTGTCAAAGTAGAGTCTACGCCGTCCTATACAATAAAACTACTTGCAGCCAAATGCTCACTAGAAAAAACCTAGTTGCGTGTTTGAATCGACTTACTACAAAAATGCCTAATTGTTCAGGCATTAGCTTTAACAGGGGATTTGCCACGTCAAATTTATAAAAAGAGCGAGAATTAGGTATTTATGTATGGAAGCGTTACCTTTCATATATAAGTAATTTTAATCACATTATTACCTTTTTTAATTAATAATCACCCATTTAAATTTAAAAACTTCAATAATAACGTCTTGTTGTTTTAAATTTAATTACAAACACAGGCTGCCCGCCTTTATACAATATGCAGATCGGTAGAACGATTGATCCGAGCCTGTTACCAAATTATTGCTGCCACCGAGCAATACTGTTTTAATGTGTTTTATGTGTGTGTACTCGTATATGCATGAAATTGTTAGTTTACTGTTGTAATTGCTATGTGTGAGTTTTGCAGTGACCGACGATTGTTTTTATGTGCGCAGATTTTCTCCCGCAAAAATGACAGACAATTTAGTACCTACCTACCTATCGTGGAAAAATGCTATGGCTACTCCTTTCCGGTGCGCAGGTAGCCCATATTGCTCTAAGAAGTAGGGGGTCAATCAGAAACCTAATATATTAAAGATGTTTAATTTAGTTAGCTCAGGTCCGCGTAAAAATAAAATTACGTTTGTGTCGTATCACTTAGCGGTCAGCTATTACAGTCTATTTCTCCTAATTATTTTATTATATTTTTATGTATTTATATAATATACATGAGGTGCAGTTGCGATGGAAAACTATCACCCAATTTTATCCCGTGAGTATCGCAACAATAGAAAAATGTCATGGTTTCCAATAAATGGTGGTACAATTATCAAATTTGCGCCAAACGTAAATTACTTATACTATCGCTAGTCTGCCGCCAAGTGTGGCGATTCAGCAAATCCTTCTTAATGGAAATGGCTCACGTTCAGCAGTGGGCTTTTGCGGACTGATGATGATGATATTCATAATTTATTACTATTATTGTATCCAACCACAAGTTCACCGCTCAACATAGGCGGTGCCCAAAAAATGACACAAAGTCTACCGGGCTACCTCCATCCAATGACATTCTCATTGCCACTTCAGCATACAGATCCGTACGCTATGTTGATAACTCTATTTCAACTGCGAAAATACTGATTACTTATCTCGCAAAGCGACCTTGAGCTTCTTCATACGAGCAACAGTAAATGATCACGCCTCTGATACATATACTACTCGTATGTCTCACTGCTAACCCGCATTTGTTGTACACTCCTGTTTTCAAGTTTATGGTATACGTAACGAGTGACCCAGCAGAGTTGGACCCGTAGAATGACCTATGGCCTCTCGGTGGAAGTTGAACTCACTCGCTATGTATGTCGTGGTGTCACGGCAAAAGAAAATTCGCTATTCTTGTTGCCCCGTAAGTGTTGAAAGAGATACTCGTAGTTACAGGTTTCCTGATATATCTTACGGCATTTAATAGATCACGTTGTGCCGTCCCATGAATCCAGTGGTAAAATACTTAAGACTGTCGAAGGGGGAAAATAATTAGATCCCATAATTACCTCACACTGCCGACAGTTGTAAGGGAGTGATGGTGATGATATAAGCTTTTAATTTTATTTTCTTTATTTTGTATTGTACTACTCTGGGTGGAAGACGCTGACGGCTGTAGCACAGTCTACACTAGTATGGCCGTTAACGCAAACTACTTTGAAATGTGTAATTTAAAATAGATATAATACATAAATGTAATCTGTCAAATTGAGCGTCAAATAAATTATTACTAATATTGTATGAATTATTTATGTTTCTTCTCTTTTTTGAGAGTTTAGAACACCACACACATAGGCCGGAGCCAAGTGTGTGAGGAAAATTTAAATTGTAAAATTGGATGGTAGAGTAGAGGAAGTCAGAACCTTTGGGTGATGCGACAAGTGTTGAGGATGGTGGCTTTTTGGAGCATGTGAAGTGTATGAGTAGGCATGTGTAGAGTGTTAAGGCTTTGTGTGAGTGACTTTGGTATAATACCAGTGGACGAGAGAACTATCGGGACGATGTGAACATTTTATGCTTTTCATTGATTTTTAATTCCTAAGGCGGGTTATTGATATTTACTTAGTTTTTCGGCTATTGTAGTTTGTACGTCATGTGAGTTTGGTATTGTTATATCTATCAGGTAAACTGTTTTGTTGGTTTTGTCGTGAACGGTAATGTCAGGTCTGTTGTAATGAATAGTTTTATCTGTTATTATAGTTCGGTCCCAATAGATTGTCTGATTCTTACTTTCTAATGTGTTTCAGTTTCAGTTTTTTACGTAGTAGAGCCATGCTGCAGTTATATTAGTAGTGTAGTTGTAGCACGAATGGGTCGGCTCGACCGGGGAAGGACCACGCTCTCACAGAATACCAGCGTGAAATAGTAGCTTCATTCTGCTGTATTTCGTATGGTGAGTGTAGAGAACCGGAGAACCTTTTTACTGGAAAGGAGGCATTCCATCTCAGTCTTCACGGGTGACAACGCATCTGCATTTTGATTTGTAATGGAAGATAGATGTAGATGGCTATGGGCCGCAGCAACCACTTACCATCAGGTGGACTGTGTGCTCGTTTGTCACCCTATTCTATAAAAAAAATATTTATAATATGGCTGCATCTTTTCTAAGATTTTATATTTGTATGTTAAGTATTGTTGTATGATTGCAGCGACATGGTCATGAAGATGTTTATAATCCTTTTGTGTAAGTGATTGACAAGCTCCTGAAATATGTTGTATTGTGAAAACGTCTCACATCATCACCAGTGACTATCATCCTGACCTGGACCTGGACAATTATTTGTAGGCCCTACAAATAATTGTTCCGGGATTTGAAACAGCGGCTCTCAGTGCAGCAACTCGCCACGGAGCCGTGACATAAGTAAGACGTGGTGACTGCTTTTGAGTTTATGATTTAGTTGTGGGCTAAGGCCCTAAATAAACATGTTTCACATTTTGTTACTCTCAGAGAATAATAGAAGGTAAGTAAGACGAATTTGGTAACTGCTCTAAGAAATCAAATATACGAAATATAAAACTGTTTGTTTTAATATCTATGTACCATGTATTAGTTTTTCCTGTTCATAACTCACTTTTATTATTTATGATATAGTGACACAGCTTTGAAGTACAAACAAAAGTGGTTATAATAGAGCTATCATGAATTAGTTACGAGCGATCCCAACCAGCATATATTTTCTTATCAGCTACGCCCTTCCATTGAAATGGTCGCACAATATGTCATAATTATTTAATTAATGCAGACCAACCCCGGGTTATCTACAGCCTACATTATTCAGGCGTACACGGATTGAATATTTGAACGACAGAGCCGCTATGAAAGGGGCTTGAATGGAGTCTTATACGGTATTAATTTTAGAAAATTAAGCATAGTTGAATGATCTAAATCTAAAGCGTTTACACCGTAACGAAGTATTTTTATACAGATTTTGAGTCAGTAAGTAGTATTTTAAATATCTTTGTTTTCGAGTACTATCATAATAATAATAATAATAATAATAATAATAATAAAGAGGCATAGGGAAGTGACGACCCCATCGCCCGCTGACGTAACAGTTATGTGACAAAACTACTACGTCGGCGCAGTCAGTCAGCGACCTGCCAAGAGGTGTGAGCGCCGTGCCTAGGCAAAATTGTGGGTGCAAAGGTCCGTTTGTGCATATGACCGAACCACGAAACGGTGCCGGGTTTGGGCGTCTCCCGTTATTTGGCGCCCATAAATAGATGATGGTACAAAGAGGAACGCGCATAGGGCCGCTGCCTGGGGATCGCTGGGGCGCATCTGGAGCTGGCGCTGGACGCGGCAGCATTCGGGCCGCCAGCCGAGCGCGAGAAGCTGTACGATCACCTAGCAGCCCTCCGCATCCATCATCCCCACCAGAAGGCTTGGTGTCGGCTGGGTCTTCTTGGACTCAGCAAGCGGCACCTGCCGCTGGTGGAGCACGTCGCATGCGTTGGTCACAAACAATGAACGCAAACGCACTGCGGGCGTACTTTAGGGCAAAAGAGGAAGAAACCGGATGTTTGGCATATCGGGCTCGGATGCATCGCTTTTTTGCAGAGCTGGAGCCATCTCTATCCATCACTGAGCAAAACCTGGCAGATCGAGTTCGGTACATCCTGCGCTCCAACATATTTGGTGACGCCGAACTCGAACGACTACGACGTGAGGCTATTCCCTCATCGGATGGAAATGCTACGGCTGGGAATGCAGCGCCATTAATTGCGCAGCAAACTGCAAATGTGGACGCTGCCCTCAATATTCCATTTGTGGTTGATTCAGACGATGATGGAATAGTCCCCCACGAACTAGAGAAAATGAGGAGCATATTGGAAGAGTCGATGGTGGAAACGCGCAGCACGCCTCTCGAAAATCGACCGCGACTTCCCCGCATACCCCTTAGAAAGCGAAATCGGGCTGTCGTGCGGGCTCTTAACCCAATGCTGGTGACCTATTTGGTAAGCCAGCCGGGACCTTTGCGAGACGGACTCAATTCTTTTTGGCGCCGCACTGGCAGTATGCCGTATTATTGGCGCCAAACTTCCCATGGCTGGACGTGCTACTCAACAAGGTAGTGCCATCCCAGCCTGGAGAAAAATAATCGAGGACCGTATCGCAAAGGCAAGGGCCCTTATCGGCAGACTGACAAGCTTCAGGTCGGGTAATAATAAAGCGAGAGTTGTGCTCACCATTAGAATGGCGTTTGCTGGGACAAATATTGGTTTGTCCCAGCCGGATAACACGCAGAAACTAACGGAGCGCATAGATGACCTGAAGCAAAAAATCGCTGCTTGGGGAAAGCGGATTCGACGATTTAGCGAGAGGTCAAGGCGGTTCAACCAGAATCGTCTCTTCCAGAGTAATCAGAAGAGGCTCTATAAAACATTGGAGCGACCAGAGGTATGTGTAGCGGGCCCAGGAACGGATAAGGCTGACACTGTCGCATTTTGGCGTGGCCTGTGGTCAGAGCCCATAAACCACAGCGAGGGCCCTTGGATGGAAGTTGTGGCCAGCCAGAGTGCAAGTGTTACGCCTATGGACCCTGTCACGATAACGCCTGAAGACGTGGCTGAGGCGGTCCGTAGGGCCCCGAACTGGAAAAGTCCGGGGCTAGACGGGCTGCATCATTACTGGCTGAAGGGATTCGTAGTGTGTCACTCTGTGCTCGCCCGACAGTATCAAGAGGCTCTCGATCAGAAGTCGATCCCGAGCCTCTTCACTACTGGGATCACTCACTAGGTTCCTATATATATCCACATACCCGAGCAAATACCGCCCCATCACGTGTCTACCCACTATATATAAGACACTGACATCCATTTTGAGCACGAGAATCACTCGTCACCTGAAGCTAAATCAGGTGATGTCACGCGCTCAAAATGGATGTCGGGGCGGTGGTCGTGGAACCAAGGAACCACTCCTCATTGACGCGGTCGTTGGCAAAGTGGTGAAACGCAACCTTCGGAACTTCTCCGCCGCCTGGATAGACTACAGAAAAGCATTCGACTCGGTGCCCTATACATGGCTAAAGAGGGTCCTCGAGCTGTACAAGATTGACAGTACAGTTAGAGACTTCCTCGAGCAGTGTATGGGGCAGTGGAGTACGATCCTCTGTTATCTGGGCGAGCGGATGATGGCTGCGGAGAACCACATAAGGATAAGAAGGGGTATCTTCCAGGGCGATTGTCTGAGTCCAATCTGGTTCTGCCTCTCTCTGAACCCTCTCAGTACCTTACTGGAGGGCTCCGGGAGAGCATTTCAGCTACGGAAGGGAGGAACAAAAGTGACCCATCTTTTTTATATGGATGACCTCAAGTTATTCGCCTCCAGTCGCTCCCATCTTGTGGAATTGCTAAACATCACTTGTGAATTTAGCAATTCTATTGGAATGGAGCTGGGGACGGATAAGTGTGCGGTCCTTCATGTTAAAAAGGGAAGGGTTGCTAACTCTGAGGGCATAGATTTATCTATGCCCGTCAACTTAAAGACCCTTTCCGAGGCTGAAACATACCGATACCTGGGTATGTCACAGAACATCGGTATCGATGAGGCTGGTATGAAACAGTCAGTTTGCGACGTGTTTTATGCACGCTTGACCAAAGTGCTTAACAGCCTTTTGTCCGGTGTGAATAAGACACACGCATATAACGGTTGGGTCATGCCTGTCCTCATATATACCTTTGGCATACTCAGGTGGACTCAGACCGAACTTAACGCCCTGGATAGAAAAGTCCGCACTACCATGACGTCCCATAGGATGCATCATCCGAGATCGTCGGTAATGAGGCTGTACTTGCCGCGAAAGCACGGTGGGCGTGGTTTTCTGAGCGCGCTCACCATGCATAATCGCGAAGTGTGCAGCCTCCGTGATTATTTCCTGGCGAGATCGGATGATCCATTCTATAAGGACGTCATTTCTTGTGATAAAGGACTTACCCCTCTATCCTTAGCCAACGAGCAATGGCAAGACCCGGCAGTGCAGACAATTTCCGACCGGGAGACCGTATGGAAGGAGAAAGAGCTCCACAGGAGGAACTACAGGGCTCTTCATGAGCCCTTCGTAGATACAGTCGCCTCCCTCAACTGGCTACGTTTCGGTGACCTCTTCGGGGAAACCGAGGGTTTTGTCTGTGCAATACAGGATCAGGTTATTAAGACCAGCAACTATCGGAGATTCATCCTAAAGGATGGCACCGTCGACGTCTGTCGAGCTTGTCGCCATCCCGGTGAGTCACTTAGGCATGTCATCTCCGGTTGTTTGGCGCTTTCTAACTCTGAGTACTTGCACAGGCACTACGTAGTATCCAGATTTCTACACCAGGAGCTCGCTCTGAAATACGGTATCGTGGACCGGAAATTGCCGCATTACAAGTACTTGCCGGAAGCCGTGCTCGAAAATGACCGCGCCAGGCTCTACTGGGACCAGGCCATCATCACAGACAGGACTATTAATAAGCCTGATATTGTGCTGATGGACCGGGCACAGTCAAGGATATTTTTGGTCGATATTACCATCCCGTATGACGAGAACCTCGTGAAAGCCGAAACAGATAAGCAATCAAAATATCTGGACCTGGCTCACGAGGTGACTGACATGTGGGGTGGTCTGCCGACCGAAATTATTCCTGTAGTCGTCTCTGCGAATGGGCTAATCCCAGTTAGCCTCTCTGGTCATCTGAGGCGACTGGGACTCCGTGACGGACCGCTCCGGGCTCAAATGCAGAAGGCGGTGCTCCTTGATACTGCCCGCAGTCCGCCGGTTTCTTTCCCTTTCCCCCTAACCCTTGGCCGTTTGGTCTCCCCTGCCGAGGGCTTCCATCTGGTTGGGCTTTTATTTATTTATGTATTATTTATTTATTTATGTTAATATATTAAATATATATTTAAGTAAATTTATTTTTCCCTTTATATATTTATACAGCCCAACCAGATGTGACTACTCTATTAATAACCCAATAATAATACTTGATACTGCCCGCATCGTCCGCCGGTTTCTTTCCCTTTCCCCCTAACCCTTGGCCGTTTGGTATCCCCTGCCGAGGGCTTCCATCTGGTTGGGCTTTTATTTATTTATGTATTTTTGTTTTTATTTTATTTTATTGATATTTATGTATATTTATCTTTTCATTTTCATTTATAATTATACATTTATACATCCCAAGCAGATGAGAAAACTATATAGATACCATAAATAATAATAATAATAGCCATTTAATTCCCAATTTTCACACAATAGTCGATATTAGTTAAAACCAATTACAATATTATTATGAGTCATGGATTTTTTTTTAATTAAAAGACATGATAATGCCAGTGTCAATTTGAAATAAAAAGTTTTAATTAAATTTACAAAATTAATTTTTGATTATTTATAAATAATGTTAAGGTAAATAATCAATTTATATTTATATTTTCAAGTAATTGTCAACTTATTTAGATTTTTGTCACAAAATACATAGTTAAAATAATAAAATTGAAGTTAATAATAATCCACTGAATTTGTTGAGTGTTTGTTGTTTTGTTGTGTGAGTTGTTTGAGTCATAATTTATTATATTAATTTTAATTAATTATGGGATACCCATTTCCGGGTGAAGGCCTCCTCCATCCTTTTCCATGAAGTTCTGTCTGCCGCGAGCCTCCCTCAGAAATACCGAAAAGTGAATTTAAATAGTAACCTGACGTGGTTACTATTTAATGTCTTACAAAAACGTGTGGCACAGGTGACGACCTGTACCACATGTTTAAATAACAGACTTAAGCCTGCATACCGCGGTGTAGTTGACAGACACAGACAAAAAGGATCTAATCACAGAAATAGTAAAAATACGATTTCTGTGGATATAATCGATATCTACTCAAATAAACAAAACAGTGGGGTTACCATCACACAAGAATCTCTACCGACGTGTATAAGTACAGATTCCTACACGCAAATAGAAGTTTCTACTTTAGTGGCTATTTTAAAACTTTTAATTCGTCTTTTTGAGGACAATTGTTTCCGCCAGAAAACGTCTCGATGCAAATAATTGGATATCAGAGAGGTGTACTTTAAAAAGGAAACTTAATGCACTCGCGGTTTAACCATACTACTTCCCTTTTTTTTAATTTTCGTATTAAAATAAGAGTGAATGATGAGGGTGGGTGGTAGGTACGAGGCGGTGTGATGACAAACCTAACAACACAATTATAGCAACTGTGCTATTATGAGCTTAATTTGGAGACTATGGAGAAGCCTAAAATACCTCAGAAATCGCCAACAAGCTCTCTCGCTAACTGGTTCGACGGCGCCACCCTATTATTAGACAGGAAGGGAAAAGAATCATGTCCAGTCTTGACCTGAAAATTTTCGAACGCCTCTACTGATGTACATGTACATGTGAAAAAGAAGTGTACAGATCTTATCTAACAGCTGTTATAACCTCAAAAACTTATTTACTAAATAGCACTTTTTCCTGGCCTCTAAATGATATGATGATAAGTTATTATGTTATTATATACAATAATTGTTATAATACAACAGTAGTTGTAGGTAGACGCGACCTGTTAAACGATTCAACAGACAGGTCATTCAATGTATGTAAAGTGGGCATGATTGTTTAGCTAATTCACTAGAGAACTAAGTCCCTGATCTACCACAGCTCTAAGTTGCCACGGCATTGACCTACAAATTTATCACTATTTCTAAGTATATTTTGAATAATATAGTGTTTAAAAAAACTACCGTCAATAAATAATTACCGGAGGAACCGTAACTTAGTCTGTGGTGATATTAACAATTCATGGAATCGATTGGTACGTTCCAAGCTTCGTGTTACAGCGAATCACGTCGGCCTACGCCGATCTTAATTATTCGATTGTATGCTTACACGCGTTTCAATTAATTGTCTGAATGTAGATTTGTTTTTTATTTGCGTGGTTTCTTATTTAAATTACAGTAATTGGGACTTCAATTTGCATATACAGCATTTCTTTAAAAGCACATATGTTTGATTTTTTAAATAAATTTTAATTTATTTTTACGATAAAGCCCACATATTATGTGCGCATAAACTTATACATAAAATGAATAATGTTTATGTAAAATTTGAATACCAGCGTAAAATACCAGCTTAATACTGCTGTGTACGAACACACATGGTCAGTATTCAGATCCGAAAACCCTTTTTTATCGTAAACGGGACATTCCATCCTATTTCTTAGGGGTGAGAACGCATCTGCGTTTTGATTCTTAATCGAGGATAAATGAAGATGTCTATGGACCACAGCATCCACTTACCATCAAGTGGACTGTGTGCTCGTTTGTCACCCTTATTCTATAAAAAAATATTCCGCTGTTATTGTCATATCTACTAGTATATTATCGTCATAATATGTGATGTACGATGTACTTTTACAGGTTTATTATCGAAGAATTGAAAGCAAGTAGATAAAAGAAAAACAAAAAATGAAGTGTGGAGTTTACACGCGGTAAAAATGAAACCTTCAGAAAAGGAGATCAAGGGAATACAAAACACTGTATAACTCCTTCATATATACTCATTCTATAAGCCGTGGTGGCTCAGATGGTTAGCACGCGCTGTAAATTTCACAGTACGCGAGCAACCCGGGTTCGATCCCCAACGGCATCATTGAAATTGTTAATATCAATTTAGGTGCTGATTTACCACATGCTCGGCGGTAAAGGAAAACATCGTGAGGAAACCAGAATGTCTGAAAAATAAAAATATTTCGAAGGCATGTGAAGTTCGCCAACACGCATTGAGATAGCGCGGCGAAAAGCGAAGGCATTTCCTTGCCCTAATAACCCTCTCAGAAATGAGAGGAGGCCGTGTCCAGCTGTGGGACGGATATATGCTGTAACTTTAACTTTAACTGTATGACTATACTATATTTTATCTCATTCTCTCCCAGGTTATGTCATAAATAATAAGTAGTGTCGCTTTTTGGCTTCATCGATCCTAAAGTATATTTTCGCTTCAAAAAGTTTCAAAAAAGTCAAGACCAATCGCAAGTCCAGAAAAAACGAGAGTGAAAAGTAATGACATCACACAGAAATAGGCAAAGGACGTCATTCAAATTCGATCACGACCTTTTGAAACAAAACGCAACAAAATGTCAAGAGCATAAAGAATCCTACTTTGGCAAGCACAAACGCGGTGGTTGAAAGGAATTCGTGACTTTTGTAACAAAACCTCCCAGATCAAACCTTAGGTATACCGACACCTAAATTCTTTCACTTTGAAGTTGAGCTTGTGTTTGAATTGCTTAGTTGGCGTAATCAGTATAACGCGGTTTCTCTATAATTTATACCCTGTAAAAATACTTCAGCTTTTGTTTTTCTTAAATGTAATGTTATGAGTTGATAGATATATTATTTAGTTTATAAGTAATATAATACTATAAAATATAAGGTCAAAACTCAAAGCTCTCTAATGATAAAGCGTCTATCGTCTAGACTCTAGACGACAATTCTTAACCTTTTTTCTATCGACCGTAAAATAATGACACTGTATTTGAATTTTAAAATTAAGTTCGTAACATACTGTCAGATATCAATTATTAGTATCGAGAGAATATTAATGTTATGTGTCACTGAAGTGATCATTATTATCATTTTTTTTATAGAGTAGGTTGGGAACCACAATCGTATTTGAATATACCCTTATGGTATATTGAATATGTATTTGAACCTGCCTACGACTCACTGCAATGTTTGTTGTCACTTGAATTTCGTTTGTAACCAGAGTTATATAACTGTTGATCTTAGGTCATTATTCTTCAAATTCAATAATCGAAATATGTAATGTATGAACTTTTTGAAGCGACAGTAGCCTAATGGCAGGGCGCGGACCGCGAACTCAAAAAGGTCGTGGGTTCGAATCCGCCATTCGACTACTGGCGTGAACCACTCGTAACACCAACAGTTTAAGCTTACCACATGTGGTTAAGGGGAATATTAGTAATGTTTATAGGTTAATATTATTAGTAGTGTTAATATTATTTTTTTAAAAAAACTAACATGTTTGCCCAATAACAGCGAGGGCAATGAAATATGAGAAAAGGGCATTAAATTTGATATTTCAATTTAAAAAGCTTATTACAGACATCAAGGTATACTACATAATCTTCTTACTGACTTGGCTTTTTCTGTCTGTGGGATTTGTTTGAGATAATGATTTTTTAACAATTATGAGAATAAGCTCTAAGTCGTCCATTTCTCGTCAATTTAGCTCTCGCTTCAGGAGATTGTGTACGTACGAAGACTTTTACAAATAAATATTGTGGAGATAAAAAATGTTATCTGCTCGTAATTAAATGTTGGCATTAGTGAAAAAATCTTTTATATTGCTTTTGTTTTTCCACGATATTAAAATCTAGAAAGTGAATACAAACTATAATTACAAGTATAATGAATAAAAGATGAAGAGATTTTTCTGACAGAACCTTAAATTGATGTAATAACTACTTTATACTCTACTATTCTCACAGAATACCAGCGTGAAATAGTAGCTTAATGCTGCTGTGTTTCGTATGGTGAGTGTAGAGAACCGGAGACCCTCTTTACTGGAAACGAGGCATTCCATCTTAGTCCTTACGGGTGACAACGCATCTGCATTTTGATTCGTAATCGAGGATTGATGTAGATGTCTATGGGCCACAGCAAACACTTACCATCAGGTGGACTGTGTGCTCGTTTGTCACCCTATCCTATAAAAAAAAAAATTATACAACAACTACTTTGATAGTCTTGATGTTTTTATTACTATAAGGGTGACAAACGAGCACACAGTCCACCTGATGGTAAGTGGTTGCTGTGGTCCATAAACAGCTACAACTATCCTCGATTACGAATCAAACTGCAGATGTGTAGTCATCATTCATCATCATCATTACAGCCCTTCACAAGTCCACTGCTGAACATAGGCCTCCCCCAAGTAATGCCACAAAGCACGGTCCTGAGCCACCTGCATCCATCGACTTCCTGCATATCTTACCAGGTCGTCACTCCATCTAGTGGGGGGTCGCCCTACACTACGCCTACCGGTACGAGGCTGCCACTCGAGAACCTTTCTTCCCCATCGGTTATCGGTTCTTCGAGCTATATGGCCGGCCCATTGCCACTTCAGCTTACTAATCCGTTGGGCTATGTCGGTCACTCTGGTTTTACTGCGGATATCCTCATTTCTGAGTCTATCACGCAGAGAAACTCCGAGCATAGCCCTCTCCATAGCTCGCTGAGCGATCTTGAGCGTCCTCATACGGCCAGCAGTGAAGGACCACGTCTCAGATCCGTAAGTCATCACTGGCAACACGCACTGGTTGTACAATCTAGTTTTTAGAGATTGAGGTATACCTGACGAGAAGATATGTCGTAATTTCCCGAACGCTGCCCAGCCGAGTTGAATCCGTCGATTGACCTCTCGGTCGAAGTTGGACTTACCTAGTCGGACTATTTGTCCCAGGTAAACGTACTCGTCAACAACTTCGAGCATAGTGCTCCCAACAACTACCGGCATAGGTGTGACATGGACATTAAACATGATCTTTGTTTTGTCCATGTTCATCTTAAGACCTATCCGTTGGGAGGCACTATTGAGGTCATTGAGCATAGTGCTTAAGTCCTCCAGCGATTCTGCCATAAGGACTATATCGTCGGCAAATCGAAGGTGAGTGATGTACTCGCCATTGATGTTAATACCGTATCCTTTCCAGTCCAGTAGCTTGAAAACGTCTTCCAAAGCAGCGGTGAAGAGTTTCGGGGATATAACGTCACCCTGTCTTACACCTCTCTGCAGTTGGATAGGTTTCGAGCTCTGGTTCTGTACTCGGATAGCCATCGTAGCCCTACTGTACAAACACTTCAGCACCTCGATATACCGACAGTCAACTTGGCACCGCTGAAGGGACTGCAGCACCGCCCAAATTTCGACGGAATCAAAGGCTTTCTCATAGTCCACATACGCCAGGCAAAGTGGCAAATTGTAGTGGATTGTAGTGGATGTGTAGTCACCCGTGACGAATAAGATGAAATTCCTCGTTTCCAGTAAAAAGGGTCTCCGGTTCTCTACACTCACCATATGAAACACCGCAGCATTAAGCTACTATTTTACGCTGGTATTATGTGAGAGCGTGGTCCTTCCCCGGTCGAGCCGACTCATTCGTGCTACAACTATATGTACTTCTAATATAACTGCAGCATGGCTCTACCACGTATACACTTTGATAGTTTGATGTTTTTATTATTATTCTGGGCTCGTATATTGTATAATTGAAAGTGTTATCAGAAGTGTACCCAAGCGCTGATTGATTAATGTTCAATGTAATACACTTTGAGTATTAAACCAATGAATACTCAAAGGATATATACAAGCAGAGAAACGGAAAGGGAAAAAAAATGGAATTAAAATTAATTATACGCTTGCAACTTTGAACCCGCGACTTAGTATTAAGCTGCTCTGAATACTAAGCCATCTGGCAGTAATTATGCTACAAGATTAAAAATATATATAGTATATACTAGAATAAAGTGATAAAATGTTAGGTATCAAAACCTTGCTACAAATGGGCTATAATTCATTAATGGTAGACTGAGTTAATGAAAGACGTGATAATCACCATGACATGATCTAACAACACAATTATTAGCAACTGTATATTTTATTTTAGTTTACATTAGATCTAAATCTAAATTATTTATTCCTTATCAAAGAAAATTTAGTAATCAATGAGACAGTTATTATTTACTCAAGTTACTCTACACAGATTTTTCTATGTTCCTTTAAGGTTATAGAAAGCTTGCTAATAACATTATTGCTGTATGCGCTATAAAATCGAAACGTAGGATTCAAGAGTAATTGTTAAAAGCGATCTTAAGGAAGGGCAGTGGAAATAATGGTTCTGCTTCTTGCGAGATAAAATCGTCGTGTAGCTTCGCACCGGCAGAAGCGCTGTAACAATCGCATCTTCAATATCTATAGGTTGTTTAAAATTTTATTAGTTTATGTGTTAATATAATATAATATTAGACTGGAACATAATATTATGCGCATTTCTTTTACCTTTTCATTTTGATAAAAAATTCGTGTTCCATCACGAAATATTATTTGCTTAAATATTTTCTTCTGTGTATATATTTAGGATATTTTAAACTACACGTAGTAGAACTATACTACTTTTATTTTACGATTGCTGCACGAATTGGTTGGCTCGTAAGGGTACGCTCTTACAGAATACCAGCGTAAAATAGCAGTTTCATGATGTTGTAATTGCATGAAAAGTGTGGAAAACTGGAGACCATTCTCATTTCATATGTGTAACAAGGCATTATATCTTAATCGGCAGAAGTGCCAAAATATTTTATTTGGATTGTTCAATTTGATGTACAAATACAAAACGGTGTGAAAATGTTGCCCACTCAAACTAAAACTTAAGTTGAAAATGGGTCCTGACATTTACAAGTTTATGCAATAAAGATGACTAACGAGCATGCAGTTCCCCTAATTCAGGTACCTGATGAAAATGGATGCTGTGACCCATAGACATTAATCTTCAAATAAGAATAAACCTGCAGGTGCTTTGTCACCGTAAAGGGCTAAAATGGGATACTCGTTTCTAGTAAAAAGGTTCCGATCCTTTTCATTTACCACGCGATGATATTCCGAATAAGTTAACGAGAGCTTAACTAAAATATTGAATTTATCTGTGATTTCGATCTGACAACTAAGCGAGTAGAAACAACATCGTTAAGACAAGCGAACTTCATTTGATGTGATACACAAGCAGTATGAAAGGTTATGTGACATAAGGGAACCCACTACACCATATCATCCCATGGGTATCGTAAGATAAGAAAAATGAATGTACATTTTTCTGATCACAATTCATTAGTAATGAAAAAAAAAACAGAACTTTCTAAGCGTGACAATTATAGCAAATATTCACTCTATGAAGCTATGGAGAGGCCTATACTCAGTAGTGGAATTTTTATGGGCTGAATGAATTATTAAACTTCTTTACAGATGACAAGGTCACAAAATTCTATTAACCACGTCATTAAATTATAACTTCAACCAATTTTCAAGCTGACAAATGTTCTTTTTTCTTATTTATAAAAGTTTAATAATAAACAAAAAAGAACTGATAACTATATAATTAATTACAGTTAAAGTAAATTTCCGTTATTTGTATATTACGCACTATAAAAACAACCTAAGTGAAAAGCAGTGATAAAATAATATACTTATAAGGTCGATTTTTGGATCATACTGTATAATAATACCGTCCTTGCATATTTCCAAGCCAGGAGTCCATTTTTATCCTGCCGATGCAGCACTTCTGCGTTCTCAGTAATTGGTTGAAGTTATCTACATCATTACATCTCCACTCTTCCCGCTTTAACCGTTTTAGTTTATTTTTTCATGTTCCAATTTTCGTTTGTTTTTGATTCAATTATACCTAATCACTTTCATTTTGCCAAATTGAAAATTTTATTCTATAACTTAGTTTTGTTATACGTTTGTTACTTTGATAATTTTTTTCTTACTTTTTTCGTTCCTAATACAGAGTTGGTGAAATTTAAGTTTTTAATTTCAGTATTCGGATCTGTATGTATAATGACTGATCAGTTTCTGTTATTGAATAGTAACTAACTTTATCATGCAGTAAAATTACAAAGAATAAAAAAATATTTATTGCCACACAATAATAAGTTCACAAATGAAAAAAAATTATAGCGACAGTAGCCTAATGGCAGGGCGCGGACCGCGAACTCAAAAAGGTTGTGGGATCGAATCCACCATTCGACTACTGGCGTGAACTACTCGCAACATAAGCAATTTAAGCTTACCACGAGTGGTAAGGGGAATATTAGTAATGTTTATAGCATTGTTAATATTCTTTAAAAAAAAATAAGTATTTTTTTTAATTTAAACACATATGTATAGAATTAAAAAATCAATACAAAATGATCATTTACAATTAAAAAGTTAACTACTATTACTAAATATACGAGTACAACGTGATAATAACAAGTACAACGTGAGGCAACGGGAAATGGATCAGCATTCGCTGGGCGTTATTCTCAACACTGGTGTTCAGCCAGTCTGCTGCTACTGCTATTTTGGATTTATTTGGTCGCACGCACATCGTACTTTGAAAAAAAAAATGAAAATGTTTTATTTGTCTCAAAGCAGTTACATGTTTTATAAATAAGATATCTCCAGTAAGTAATGAGTAATACTTGAGTTGGGGCAGTAATTATGTGTTAGTAGTAACCCTCATTACAGTTTATGTATATGTGTTAAATAAAAAGAAGTTAAATTAAAATATTATTATGCAATAAACATACATTATTCGGCCTAAAAAGAATATAGTTGTAGCACGAATGGGTCGGCTCGACCGGGGAAGGACCACGCTCTCACAGAATACCAGCGTGAAATAGTAGCTTAATGCTGCTTGTATTTCGTATGGTGAGTGTAGAGAACCGGAGACCCTTTTTACTGGAAATGAGGCATTCCATCTCAGTCCTCATGGGTGACAACGCATCTGCATTTTGATTTGCAATGGAAGATAGATGTAGATGTCTATGGGCCGCAGCAACCACTTACCATCAGGTGGACTGTGTCCTCGTTTGTCACCCTATTCTATAAAAAAAAATATGAGTATGTTTATTTGTTTTAAATATTTCACCGTCTTCATCATTACAATCCTTCACAAGTCCACTGCTAAATATATGCCTCCCCCAAAGAATGCCACAAAGCACGTTCCTGAGTCATCTGCATCCATCGACTTCCTAGATTTCCTATCAGTTCGTCACTCCATCTGGTAGGAGGATACCCTACACTTCGCTTGCCGGTACGAAGCTGCGACTCGAGAACCTTTCTTCCAAACTCAAATCATTTGCACTATAGATAATAATAAATTTATAAATTTTAAATAGCCATTTCTTTAACTATCATTACAATTTTTTAAACTGTTACCAAGCAAACATGAAAAGCTTATCCTGTTGTACTGCCTTAAAATAATATTTTAAGGACGTGATATAATTCATTCAGTATCGTGACTCGATCGGCATTTCACTAAATGAACGCGACTCGTTTCATATTTATAGCGGCGGTGGACATAATTTAATAAACAAAGCAGGCCCAAGCCAACATTTTAATGCCACCTCGCCTATAGCATCTGATAATGGATCATAACTGGTTTGGAAACCTAAGGAGATACTATTGTAAAGGACTAGAAGCAATTAGTTACGTGATGCTAGAAAGCATACGCGTTACCTCCGATATCAAGCTAATAACTATATTCTACTAAGGACATTAATATTATTATTGAAACATAATATCTGATATGCACTGAATGGACAGTTTACTGTAATAAAGAATGAAACTTGTCTTGCGCGAGTTTCACTCGCGTCACGGTTTCACTGTATATGTCCACTGCTAATCATTAGACTCCGCTACTGTAGTAATTATTGGACTCAATCGTCATGCTTGACAGATGTACTTTTATTTGCGATCTCAGTGCGAGACGTCTCACATTTTTGGCTCTAGTTTGGGTGTTTCTCGTTTGGCGTTAACGATATGGCTTGACCACCGTATATAGGAAGCCATAAGAATTTTGTGACTCTTCCCTTTTACGATAACTCCTCTCATCTCTTGGACTATACAACACGGCAAATAAGATATCGTTCTTTCCTTACCTTATATAACTTTGCAATCTGAGTTTCTATGTTTTTTATTATCATTACTATTAAGCTCTTCTTTATTTTTTTTCGTAACTTCTTTTAACATATTTTCTTAGTCCATATATACGTAACTAAATTATAAAGTTAGCGCCTATAAACGTTGTATATGTATATTATATTATTGTATATATATGTCCTATATATATTGTATAAATGGTGGAGTCATGTGCCCATTCCTGGGCACATGACACCTGTTTCTATGAGGTGTGAGTAATAAGGCCGCTGCGCTCTTCCAGTGCGTGTCGGCGGATATAACATGACTTTTAAATATTATTAATTCTTAATGATATCTAGGATATTATTCAGTTTAACACGTAGGTTTGCGCTCGTGGTCGCATTGTTGATTTCTAAACTGAGGACAAATTTTTAATATAATAATGGCTCTTATGGTCTTACGTCTTGTGAGTAATTGGGTTAGCTCGATTTCGTTCTAATTTAGGTAACCATTGATTTAAACGAGCGCCTGTTATTGATTTAGAACATTCCGATTCACGTTCTAGTTTAATACCCTATTTTCGTAGCCGTTTTTTATATGAGATAGAGAAGTTATCATTGTCTGGAGTTTTGTGAAGTGTCGCTGCTTTCTTTTCCTTATGTACGTTTGTTCGTTTTCTAGTAATACATGAGCTTTAATCCAATATAATTCAATTTTTAATATTTTCTTAGTGTATTTTTATGTTTCGGTGTATATTTTTTATAATCGGATAGGTGCTACTGCAGGTTGCGATTTCTTTGAGAGCGGACACGGAGTCATAGAAAATACAAACTTCTGTCAGTCCTATCTTTATGCAACTATTACATGCCCTTTCTGTTGTTAAGCATTCAAATGTTGATAATATATAAATACACTTTGTATATACATTGTCAACATTCTCTGACTGCCTCGTTGGTCTAGTGGTTGTAGTAGTGCGACTGCTGATCATGAGGTCCTGGGTTCAAATCCCGGGTCGGGCTAAAAAATTAATTATTCACTTTTACGTCAATAAATTCTCAGTAGTTGCCCGGAGTCAGGAAGTTGGCGGTGTCTCACCTCCGTGCTTTGGAAAGCACGTAAATCCGTTGGTCCTGCGCCTGATCTCTCACCGGGCGTGTCGGTTTACCATCCCATCCGAAAATGAGAGCGAGGGCATAGAAAGTGCACCTGTGCTTGCGCATATACTTGGGCACTATAATCCTGTCCTGCGCCGATGGCTAGCCTCCGTAGAGGCAGGCCGCTGTGGCCGAAATTCGGTCTGCAGGACATTGTTGTTATCAACATTTACCGTACAATATTTTTGTAAGTCCTCTAAGGTTATTATATTATACTTATGTATTCTGACACTTTCCGAGAGGTGCATTAACTTTTACGATGGCACTCTCTTGTCTATGGTTATACCGTGAGGTAAATATTTACTCATTCCATGTATTTTTATTCGTTCGTTGTCGGCTATTTCTTTTATTTTAAGGTGTAAAGTCAGCTAATCCAATGGCTGAAGTGATAGATAGTATTCGGAATCCTCTTATTATTTTAATTGCAAATCCCCTCTGTAGACTACGTAAGGTTATTGTTACTGACTTGTATTTCATTTCGTTATCCCATCTCTCCCATATCTCAGCAGCATAAGTTAAGAGAGGCTCGATGACTTGTTTGTAAATGACTGAAATATTTTAAGATTTAACTCCCCAAGTAGGTCGAATGTTTAGACTTAGTTTGTTAAAGACTTTTTGCGCTTTACTTATTACATATTTGCAGTAACCCCGCCAGTTTCCTCACAATGTTTTTCTTCACCACCTAACATGTGGTAAAGTAGTAACAGTTTCATTAGTGGTGGCAAATGAAAAAGTTTATTTTCGAACTATGACATATACAGCGAGCGCCTAGCCCTTGACCTTCCTAGGCTCTTTGATACTCAGTTTCTTTTTTTTGTATATATTATCTGATGGTATATTATGAATTGTTTACTATTAGCGGATACCCGGCGTGTACTACTAGGCTAAAAAGAACCACATTTTGTTTATTTGTCTCAAAAAAGTAAATTATGTTTATTTATTAACTTTTTTATATACTGGATGATCTTTTTACCGACTAGAAAATATATGGTGTAAAATTTGAACGGAGTAGAAACCTATGGCACTGATATTATACAAAAAAATGAATTAAATAAATAAATTAATCTTAATACTTTACGAACGGCAATAAAATTGTTTGTTTTATTTTTTATAAGATATCTGTGTTCATATATATAAACTGGTATATATATTAAAACACCGGTATAGCTTATAAAAATAAAATTAAGCTTAGTGTAATAAAATAATCGAACCAAGTAAAATATCAACTTACTCGAATTAAAAAAAATTGAAGTAAAAGCTATGCGATTAACTCGCAGGCAGGTTGATATAATTTTTTAACTCGTATAACAAAAAATTTATTATACCAGTATTAGTTTCATTATGCTTAAAATATTTTAGTTATTAAAATAATAATAACTTTAATTCTTATGGGTGCCTTTCTTTTGTGACAATAGTAGTTATATTAATATTTTATAAAATCGAATTGAAAGGTCTACGTTTACTTACAACCATATAAATATGAATACTATTAAAAAGGATAAATAATAAAACTCCGCGCTTAGAACAAATGTTTCAAATACCTTATTCATCAGATGACAAATGACTGGCATGCCTCACGAGAGATGAGAATCGGACGAAGCGGACGAGAAAGTATAAACATTTACATTGGACATGTGGCCGGCAACAAAACGGATCGTGCCTCAATTTTAGACTTATCTAGTCGCTTTTGTTTCCTTGACAGGTGCATTAGTGTGCTATCATACAACAATTAAACGCATCGGTTCATGCTACATCATGGTGAGTGGGAGTAAGACAATACGGCGGATCCCCTCTGGCGCTTCCACTATCATCTAAGTTGATCAGACCTCGTCTATTTCATTACAAAAAAATTTTAGGTTGCATTTTGAACTTTACTATGACTTGATTGTTTTTGTTGCCTAAATTTTGTGTTATTAAAGTGACAAAGGTCCAAAGTTCAAATTAAAAGATAAAAATAAAAATATTGTCCACACATTCAAACATTTTATGCCGTGGGTCACGTTAGATAAAATGCTTAAGTAACCAACAAATGTAATTTTCTGATTATGATGAAGATTTAAACTACAAAATCAGAAAATTTGATTATAATTATGGCAAAGTAATCACTTACACTTATAGTTATATTTTATCTGATATAAGCAGTAAACTAACCAGCTTTATTGAAATTAATTTTATAAAATAGGGATGTCGAACGAGCACACAGTTCACCAGTTGACCCATAGACATCTCCATATATCTGTTATTAAGAATCGAATCGATGTCAACCCTGAGGGCTAAGATGGAATGCCTCGTTTACATTAAAAAAGCTCTAAATAATATGCGTTATTATTTAGATTTCTGTGGGCTCTATATTCACCGTACGAAACACAACATTAAGCTGCTATATTACGCTGGTATTTGGAATAATTCAGTCAGGCTGGAATTCAGTCCTTCTCTGGTCTAGCCCAATATGTTTAGTTGCGGTTGTAGCATGAATGGGTTGGCTCGACCGGGAAAGGACCGCGCTCTCACAGAATACCAGCGTAAAATATAAGCTTAATACTGCTGTGTTTCGTAAGGTGAATGTAGAGATCCGAAGACCCTTTTTACTG
Organism: Parnassius smintheus behrii; assembly: GCA_036936625.1. NCBI lineage: Eukaryota > Metazoa > Arthropoda > Insecta > Lepidoptera > Papilionidae > Parnassius > Parnassius smintheus. The sequence continues at coordinate 15,620,818 of JAUPFT010000015.1, read as the reverse complement.
AAAACGAGGCATTCCATCTTAGTCCTTAGGGGTGACAACACATCTGCGTTTTAATTCTTAATCGAGGATAAATGTAAATGCCTGTGGGCCACAGCATCCGCTTACCATCAGGTTCTTTGTTCGTTTTTCACCCTTATTCACAGTTAAAAAAAAAACATGGGATTCGGAAGAAATTTGATGAAAGTTGTATAAACACTTCGTTGTGGTAAATGTAAAATGTGCAGACTAGCGGCAGAAAGTTACATCAAAGATAGCGAGTTGCCATATCCACTACTGACGACCACTAAGCCACTTGCCATGTGTACCGATTACTACAAATTCTCCTCGGTACTTTAGAAATGAGACTACTATTTATAGTTGTAGATATTGTACCGGTTTATTGGGCGGGAGAGTGAGAATTGATAAAATCAATATTTTAATATAATATCTCTATCGAAAATGTTCCGTATTCGAATATGTAATTTTCATAAAATTTTATGAATAAGTGTATTTTCTTCTAAAACATAAAAAAATATTTAAAAAAAGAGATGAAACACTTAAATATAAAACTAAAAAATGTAAATCATAACAAACAAAGACGCCAGCTAAAATAAATCTAAATACTTCAGCAATTTTTGTACTTCCAAATTTCTTAGAAAGTTTGTGAAAGACAAAAGTAAGCGAAATTCTTTACAAGGCTTTTTTTGTAACTTACTCAACTTTTGTTATTTCATCACATCAAAAAACAAAGAAGTGGTTCCCTTTAAAATAATTTTCTTTTATTTCTCTTCTATACTGACGGCAGCATATATACTCTATTAAAAGTATAACTGTGCCGGACGGGCGAAACTCTCCGGAGTAAATGTTGTCGAAGATACTTCGCGAGTCGCTCACGTCCTACACCTATAGGTTCCGGTGGGTACTTTCACCGCCGTCTTTGTGGGTGCCGCTGAAATATTGTGGCCTGAGGATCTACTGCCAGCGGTTCGACTGATTGATTAGTCGCGAAATTTTATAACTATAACTATTGATCACGGTTGTTAAACTACGGTTGTTCACTATTGGTTGGTCACTGTATATTTCGAAAGATTTCTTAAATTGTACGGTGGTATCAAAGATCTATTGGTAGTAGCTGGTTTTCTAACACTACTGACTAGCAGCTATTATCAACTAAACTAGCTGATTTTATCACTTGTGTAACTGCGGATATCAGTTACCACTTTCACTATAATATGTAACTGCGAATATCAGTTACGACCTTTTTAGGCTAGCTAACACTTTCACTATGTGTAACTGCGAATGTCAGTTACGACCTTTTTCGGCTAGCTAACACTTTCACTATTCACTATATACTGCTACTAGTCACTTCAGCTACCACCGGATACCACTCACTTCACTTCACTGTCACTGGTAGTTCTTCACACTACTACGGGTACTGTGTCCTGAGCCCCTAAGGTAGGCTTGGGCAATACTTTGCAGTGAGCCGCTTGCCATTTTCCGTTTGCCTCTTTATTGCATAAACTTTTCACTATACAAATGGCATAAATTGCAATATTTTCTATACAAAACTAATTGCTACACTAACATGCTATACATCATTAAATCGGTAGTCCGGCACTTTATTAGTATATCCTAAAGGTTACTCAAAATATTAACATTGTAAAAAGTTATTAAACGAAATGTCCAAAATTTTCATAATATTTGGGTACATTAATTCTTTGATTTTTCTATAACTACGAAATGCGTTTAATTATACAAAAATATCCCTACACTTCTTTAATCTATAAGCCATATGCTAATTGAATGTCATATTTATAACTCTTTTAGAACATAAAATTATTTTCCTTATTTTAGTATGAACTATTACGCAGTTAATTAAAAACTTTTCCACGATAAGACGCGCTGTGATTGGTCGATTTTTTGGTATATAATAAAAGTTGTTTATATTACTTGTTATCAAAACGACATTCTATACAAATATACTAAGAGTTATAAATATGTGAAACAACTATATTAATACACGTTTTCACCCAGTTTTGTCGGTAATTTCATTATTAATACAAAAAACAATATTATTTATAACTTCGTTTCTTAGCGTTGTTAGGCCGTCGCGAGCAATAACCTATACACATAGCAAGGCCAAACTTAATTTCCAATTACACATGGAAAAAAGTCTAATGGGAAAAAGTAAAATTAAAGTCACATCTTTTCTTGCGTACTGCGAAATTTTAGCAAGCGCTTAGCTCTTGACCTATCTCGGCTCGGATTAATAGTGACTCATTAATTTATCAAAACACACAACAATAATAATTCGCTATCAACTAGTTGTTTGTCCGTATGTCCTTTCACAGGTTTAATAATATTAGTTTCACTCCAGTCACTATTTTCAGCGTTAATATAAATCTTATGCATAACCTGACCTCAGCGCCATCTGTTGGTCCAGTATTTTTTTTTCTTTTTGAACGCTAAACTAAAATATGAGTCATATTGGTCCATAAATCTAGAATTATTTAATGACACGACTAAATTGTCACAAATTGGATCATAGCATACCTATAAACTATCTTCTCGACAAAACAAAAATATTGTGTGAAACAGACGCCAATATAAAAATAATTCTCAGTGCTGAGATATTTTGCATATAAAGTGTTATGTTCGTTTATATTTTATTGTATTTAATTTATTTTGATTAAGAAATAAGAACCCAAAAAGAAAAAAGAAGACAAAGTTCGAAATTCTAAAAAGACATGAAAATCTCAAGTTCTTTTTAGTAAGTATTTGCATGGGCATGAATAATATGCGAGCGACAAAAACAAAAAAAAATTATCAATATTTGCCGAAACGTTGTGTTTTTTATTAGTCCCTTAATGTTACTAAGGGTGGATTAGTTATATATCATATCGTTTGTTATATTGAGAAAAATCAATCCGTTACAGCCTATAAAAATCCCCTGCTGAAATATAGATAAAATAACATTAATTAGACAAAATATAAATAATGAAGTACAGCTGAGAATACGTAATTATTGTCGTTGGCGGTGATCGCTGTACCACATAACTTCCGCGGTCACTGTGCTGAACCGCGCTTCCGTTACACGAATAGTCAAAGCAAACAAAATATCGGAACACTACACGCGACTGCTCGTGTTTAGAATAAACTTTGTGGTCTTGACATAGAATACTACAATTTAAATTTATACTAAAAATTTTGAGTTTATATCAAAGGAATTCTTTTCACAAATAAACAATTAACATTTAAAAGGTTTTTAATAGGTTTAAAATTAGTGTGATAAAGTAACGTAAATTGTACTTTGAAACGTTTATATTGTAAAAGAAAACCTATTTATAAAATTAAAATACCATACAATTGTAATTTTAAGGTAATGCAATATTAAAACAATTGGTCAAACAATGTTATCGCACAACCAGTTAAGCTCTTTCTGTTATAGCCATGCATTAAAGGTCAGGATAAGTGAACTATAAATAAGGTATTTAGCCCAATGTGTGTGGGCCAGACCTTAAACCGTCGTACGGTTCATGGGAAACTTATGCGGTGGTTACAATATTTCGTATTTCTATGATCGGCCTACGTTCTTTATAATTTCGGGATTCAATTTCAATGCCGCCTAAATTTTAATGGAGTTATTCTTCTAAGTGATACATAGTATGTGTGTCTTCAGAATCTTACATAAATAGATAACACATAACATTAATAAATAACACACACACACACACACACACACACACACACACACACACACACACACACACACACATATATATATATATATGTATATATATATATATATATAAAGCTTAATTCATCAAGTGGTAAAGCAATGCTTTAGGTATGTTATATTCTTAGCACGAAAGGACCGGGAAAGTACCTAGACCGGGGAAGTACCACGCTCTCACAGAATACCAAAGTAAAATAGCAGATCAATGCTGCTGTGTTTCGTATGGTGAGTGTAGAGAACCGGAGACCCGTTTTACTGGAATCGAGGTATTCCATCTAAGTCCTTAAGGTTGACAACGCATCTGCATTTTGATTCTTAAACGAGGTTAAATGTAGATGTCTATGGGCCACAGCATCCACTTACCATCAGGTGGACTGTGTGCTCGTTTGACACCCTTATCCTATATTAAAAAAAATCAGTAATAAAATGATTTTATTTTTATATTTATTTCTTCCTTTGGTAACTTTTATATTTTATTTGAATTATATTTAAGTCTTACATTATTAACTTCACTTTAATAACACTAGAAATACTCCGTTGGTGTAGAGGTCTTAAGCGCGACTGCTGGTCATGTGGTCCTAGACTTAAATCCAGGGTTGAGCCAAAATCTATTATTGGGTTTTTATCTCAAGAAATTCTTAGTTTTACCCCGACGTCAGGCAGTTGGCGGTGTTTCCCCATTCAGAAAGTATGTAAAGCCGTTGGTCTTGAGCCAGATCTCTCTCCGGTCGTGTCGGGTTGACGTCCCATCGGACTATGAAAATGAGGTAATAGCGTGCACCTGAGCTTGCGCAAACACTCGGGCACTATAATCCTGTCCTGCGCTGTAAGATACCTTATTTTGTTATTCTAAGAATCTTCGTATATTGTACTAGATTACACAATATTAATAAAGTACGATTGTAATTATATGTCTTAAGCTGAAAAATCGATTAATTGTAATTCACAAAACTAGGGAAAACCAGAAAAAAAAACGTTAAAACTTTTGCATCAATGTGAACTAATAATCTTCCGCTCACCAGATGTCGCCCATTGACGCTGAAATGAAGTTTTTATTACTTAATATAATTTAAATGAGAATATAGTTTTAAATAATAGTTTATTAGTTTCGAAACGATTATATATTACGTGAGGGTAATATGGTCAACCGGTTAATATGGTCACTTTCTTAAAGCTCAAAAACTACAGCCTTGTTTGATATATGGCTATATGATGATGGCTATATGATTCGTTAGCTCGTCAGCTCGTCACCAGTCAATCATATAATAAAGGGTCAAAAGGACGCTGCTACATCGAAGCCATTTTAACAATTGATATTATGGTAAATATTTTAGTCGATTTTAGTATGGTGAGTGTAGAGAATCGGAGATCATTTGTACTGGAAATAAGGCGTTCCATTTTAGTCCTGAGGGGTGACAACGCATTGGCGTAATAGTGGACCGGACTTCTGCGCCGCCTGGATAGACTACAGAAAGGCATTCGACTGCGTGCCCCATACGTGGTTTAAGAGGTTCATTCAGCTGTACAAGGCCGGTTCACAGTACAGTTGGAGATTTTATCGGGTAGTATATAGGGCAGTAGAGTAAGGTACTTTGTCATCTATCCGATTGAGTATCTTTCAGGGCGATTGTTTGAGTCCAGTCTGGTTCTGTCTCTCTCTAAACCCTCTTATTACCTTATTGGAGGGAACCGAAAGGGGTTTGCAGTTTCGGAAATGAGGGATAAAAGTGACCCACCTTTTCTATACGGATGATTTCAAATTATTCACCTCCAGTTCCTCAAATCCTATGGAATGAACTGGAACAAATAAGCATGTGGTCCTCAATGTTGAGAGGGGAAGGTTTGTTAACTTTAAGAGCACAGACTTATCTAGGTCTATACCCGTCAATATAAGGACCCTTTCCGAGGCTGAAACATACCGATACCTGGATATGTCACAAAATATAGGTATTGATGAGACTGACAGGCAACAATCAGTTTGAAATTTGTTTTACGCATGCTTGACCAAAGTGCTTAGCAACCTCTTATCTGGTGTGAATGAGACACATGCATATATAAAGGTTGGGTCATGCCTGTCATCATGTATACCTTTGGGGTACTCAGGTGGACTCAAACTAATGTAAACGCCTTACCTTATTTTATTTTTAATACTAAATAATATCATTCAAAAATAAGAAAACATGTGCAAATGGCGTTGTGCTGATGTGACGTAATAAAAATTTTCTTTCTTTTCTTTCTTTCTTCGATCTTCTTACATAAGCAAGATAACTTTGTTTGATGTCGTACAGAAACATACAAAATAGAATAATAATCGATACGAGGAGGTAGTAAATTAATTAAGTTATAATAAACTTGCCCTGACTAAACAATTCTGTCGAAACATAAATTAGTTGCTTTTGTAGTAAGTAATTTAAAAAGTAATAAAACCGCCCACCTTCAAATATAAAATGGTAAACCGATAAAGCCGTAGCACGGATGTTATAAACCAACAAAAATATGAATCGAGATTACAGTGAGCAATATACGAATATTTCTGTGTGTATTCAAGCGTGGGCCTACGTAAATGGTAGTGAAGTGAACACGCTATATGAGACACTGAATCATTTGCAATTACACGTTATTGTGCTTTGTAATATTAAATGTCCGAAGTTCTTAGCTCTTAAGAATGTAGTATTGTAAGCAAAATAGTAAGCCGTTTGTTCGTCGATTTTTAAAAGCGATACGTTCGATTTAGAGCGTTGGTGCACATTTAAGCTGGTTTCTATTACTAATGGGATCGTTTCTTAAATTGATGGCGCGGCCTACTCGGTTACTTATAATGACAAGTTGTACTGCAGGCTATTAGAGTTCGATATTCGATCACACTGTATATCCTTACGTATATTATATTATGTTGAGAATGTAGCGTAGTAATTTATATTTTATGAACGATATTTAAATCGATTGTCGATGAAATCGAGTAAGCAGTGTTGTCCTAACACTTAACAGGTTTCATGAATGGATCAAGGTGTAAATTTGAATATATTTACCACATGCATGCGCAATAAACGTTTCAGTGTATTTTTTTCGAATTAAAATATCTTACTTATGCCGCTGTTTTTAAGTTCAACAATATTTTTTTATATAACTCACAGATGTTTTACTTGTAGTCGACTAAAATTGTACAATTAATTTTACTGTTACAGTCCAATAAAGTCCACTGCTGAACAAAGGCCTAGAATGTATTATAGGGGGGATATTTGCCATTGTTGCCACGCTTGCCAAGCGGGTTGGCAACCGCAGTTTTTATTTTAGTCTCTATTAGGAAGATTATTTTATACGTGGCAGAGTCATGCTGCAGTTATATTACTAGTATGGTTGTACCACGAATTCGTTGGCTCGACCGGGGAAGGACCACGCTCTCAAGAATACCAGCGTGAAATAGTAGCTTAATGCTGCTATGTATCGTATGGTGAGAGTAGAGAACTGGAGACCCTTTTTACCGGAAACGAGGCATTCCACCTTAGTCCTTATGGGTGACAACGCATCAGCATTTGTAATCAAGGATAGATGTAGATGTCTATGGGCCGCAGCAACCACTTAACATCAGGTGAACTGTGTGCTCGTTTGTCACCCTATCTTATAAAAAAGACTCTGCTGCCCATCCCTTGATTTGTTTCCTTTTGTCGACTCAGGACGATATGGGACGGTGGATATTCTTATACCGCCACTACACCGTTAAATTAATTACTGACATAAAATTATAAAGTTTATTAGGAGTCCTTCTGGGTACCAGCCTCTTACCTATTTCTGACGTCAAATAACAGTGCTTGACTGCTGTTCTTTGTTCCGATCAGAAAAGTACAGAGAACCTGCATAATTACAGGTTGTGAAATATTCGAGCTTAGATCACACAGGTGACCTTGTTTGAAGCTTTCGTTATTTTAAATAGCCTGCTAAATGTTAATAAATAGAATAGAATAGTATAAAAATTGCATCTTCATTCAATCATTTTTATCAATATGATACGAGAATGACAGTTAAATTAAAACGAAATATTACAGATGACGTTTTCATGTTAAACTTATTGACGATGTTAGCAAAAATGTTGCAGGAGGTAGCAGTTAGTTCGTGAAATCATCCTGTGAGTTTTACTTTTACACTGATAGTATTGTATTTCTTTAAATTCAAAATTCTACCACATAATATAATGACATTTTACATTGTAGCCACAATCAAAGTCACCATTGCCTTCTGAAAACAATAATGGATAAAATTTAATACGTAGTAAGTACAAAAGCAAACGTTGCCTCTTGTTAATCCTTAACATAAGCAAACGCATAGTATTAAGCAAATCCTGCAAATAATCCACTATGAAAAGCCGACAAGTCGCTGTCAACACTCGACGAACGCGATTTCCTTGGTAAGCGGCGAAGTTTCCAACGTATTTACATTTTCACACATAAAGTAAATTCCTCTTATCCAGAAGTTAGAGTGCGGGAAAACGAAAATAGCGATTCATCACAAGTTTTAATCTGTTGTAGAGTTTGGCCCACTTGTGGTTTTATGAGCGGCACCCGGCGTTGGTAACGCTCATCCGTACAAAATAAAAGTAAAAAAAAATAACTTTTAAATTTAAATTGATATTTAGCTTGCTTAAATTATTATCATTATTTTAGTAACAATTGTTAAAAAGAAACTATGCGACAAGACATCGAATTTTAATTAATATAAAGCACAAATCTATTTCACATAATCGTTTACTATTATTTACTGTTATAATATTTGGAAAGCTGTGGTTGCCTTGGCTTACCTTACCTAGGAAATATATCCACATTTTTAAGTAAATTCTTCAGCGATAAATAAAACGTTTCACTATTTATTGCGTGACGGCATATAGCACGTAATGCACGATTTTGTATAAGCCATTGTTTGTTACATCGTTGTAAAATAAAATTATTAATTTTAATTACCTTCCCCGCATGCATAACTTTAAGCGCAAATTGAAAGGCATGCATAAACGCTTTCAGTTCATAGTTGGGTTCCTTAATGAGGCTGTTTAGGGACCACTCACTCATTATGTCGTGAAATACCTTCGTTGTTTCATGAGTGTATTTCAAAAGTCTGAGAGGTGAATTAATTTGTCTGGATGGGACTGGATGGTTGTGAATTGGTTTGCTGTATTTACTGAAGTGTTATATTTTAATCGCGACAGCTTTAACATTAAAGGGTTTACAATAGGCTTAAGTATATTTATAATAAGGTTTTATTTAAATTGATTTCTTCGGTCTTTGCGGTTCATAATTTGTAACTATTTTTCGAAGCACTCACTGATATCCGATTGATCTAAAATACGTATGTACATATTATGAATCAGCATCACCATCTCATCAGTCCTCTGCATTCAAGTACCTTTACACTCACATTAGTTCTACAACTTCTAGTTCTACAACATGGACGATATCGATTACGCCGATAAAGACACATCATAGCAGCTACATTTAGCTGCGAATGTACGTATCCTTATATTCAATGTAACACAGTACAGTAGCACAGTGACTAAGGACTCAACTTAGAAATTGATAGCCACGTGTTTAAATCTCTCACTCATCTACAATACAGGAAAAACTTTGTGGGTGGGGATAATGTTTTAGTTTTCAAAACGTAATTTTTATGATTGAAATAAGATCTTTAGAAGTTGTGTCCTTTACTTCAGATAAAGGTTAAATTCATACTTACATCTTAATATTCAATGTAGATGTTTATTAGAGGATTAACAAAATATTTCAGTCCAAAAAACAACAAATTTACGTTTTTAAAATTAGTTTAACACACTCAATTTCCTGTCCAAAGTTATACGTGTAAACATGAGCATTATGTGGTTAGATAATTTTACCTAGCTGACAGATAACGGATCTTTAGTAATAAAAGCTTGCTGATTTACTGCGAACAGCTGAATCTATGTTAACAACAATAAATACTTAAATAAATTATAATTCCTTTTTATATACAGTCATTTGTTATTGGGGTTTATTTTTTCAGGTTTCATTATCGTCTATTAATGTTAGTACACGTGGTATTCTTTCTGTTAGTGTTATAAGCGTTACAAATGAATGATCCTTGATCTAATTTACTGGCTACTAACATAATTTATCCACTTTTTTATAGATTAGGGGGCAAACGAGCATACGGTTCACCCGATGTTAAGTGACTATCGTAGCCCATGACCAACCGCAACACCAGGGGAATTGAAGGTGCGTTGCCGGCTCTTTAGAAAGAAGTAAGCTCTTTTCTTGAAGGTCCTCCGATCGTATCGGTCCAAAAAGTTCACCGGTGGTAAATTATTCCACAGAGAGGTCGTACGCGGAAGAAAACTCCTAGTAAAAGTACAGTGGTGGACCGCCAAGCATCCAGATGGTGTGGATGGTATCGGGAGGTTTCCCGTGTGAAATTTGGTGGCTGAGATTAATCCGAACAATTCCTCAGAGCACTCCCCGTGATAGATGCGATAAAATACGCAAAGAGATGCAACATCGCTTCGCAGCGCCAGTGAATCAAGCCGATCGGAAAGCACTCGGTCATCAACGATTCGAGCCGCTCTGCGCTGGATGCGGTCATTTATAGCGAGCGCTAACCATCTGAGCTATCACGGCTCTAATACATATGTAATAACCAAAATTAAGATAAATACCTACATACCTAGGCTGCACTAAAAGTATCGGGAATGGAATATTTCCACTGTTCCTGTCATATTAAAATCTTTTTAATTGAAAACTCCTTGGTTTTAAAAATCGAATACCATTTATTTATTTAAAAAAAGATTCTCGGTCTTGTCACAAGGTTTTGTCAAACTTATTTAGTCGTTGAGAAAATGGAATTGACTCGAGAAAATTGAAGAGCGATGATTTATTATGACTTCGAAGTGGTTTAACACAAAAACAGTGTATTAACCGGATGATTTCTGCATTTGGTGATGAAGCCCCATCCAAAACCACAATTTATCGCTGGTTTGCTGAATTTCAACGTGGACTTGTCAAGCACAGTGATGATCCCCGTCAAGGTCGTCCAAAAACTGCAGTCACCCAAGGAAACGTTGATGCTGTGCGTAAGGTGATTGAGGAAGATCGACATGTGACATACCGCGAACTTTAAGCAACTTTAGACATTGGCATGAGTCAGATACAAATAATCTTGCATGAATAATTAGGTGTAAAAAAGTTGTTTTCCCGACGTATTCGCTCTGTGAAGAGCAAAAAGCGGCTCGCGTTACTTGGTGCGTCAAAACTCTCGAAAGATTCCACGCAGGATCCTCAAATGCTGTATACAACATCGTATCAGGTGACGAATCCTGGATATACGCGTACGAACCCGAAACAAAAAAACCAGTCACAAGTTTGGGTGTTCGAAAATGAGTTAAAACCAACAAAAATTGTTCGTTCACGGAGTGTTGCAAAAAAAAATCGTGGCCACGTTTGTCTCAAAAACCAGCCATGTTACGACTATTCCTCTTGAGGGACAAAGGAAGGTTAATGCAGAATGGTATGCTAGCATTTGTTTGCCACAGGTCGTTTCTGAACTCCGTAAAGAGAACTGCAACCGCCGCATCATCTTCCATCACGACAATGCGAGTTCTCACACCGCACACAGAACAAAAGAGTTTTTAGAGCAAGAAAACATATTACACCATCAAAAATATTAGACCATCCGCCGTACGGCCCTGACCTAAGCCCTAATGATTTCTTTACTTTCCCTAAAATAAAGAATAAATTGCGTGGAGAGAGATTTTCATCAACCGAAGAAGCTGTGGACGCCTACAAAACGGCCATTTTGGAGACCCCAACTTCCGAATGGATTGGTTGCTTCAATGATTGGTTCCATCGTATGGAAAAATTGGTCAAATTTCGCGGAGAATACTTCGAAAAGCAATAAATACATTTTTAAATAGTAATGTTCCGTCACTTCCTCGATTCTCGAAATTTCCAGTGCCGCCCTCGCGGCCAAACCTGCTCCTTGTAAAGTCGTACGCGTTGTGCTGGCGTGAAATACTGTCCCGCTCTGCTGAGCACGCCAAGCTTTTTAGAGGACAATTTGGCCTTGTCTTCCAAGAGACTTCGACACTGCACGTCACTCGATATGTCGACGCCGAGGATTCCAATACTGGCTGAGGCAACAATGGGAGTGTCTTGAAACTGAGGAGATACGAAAAAGGGGTTTCTTTTAGTGGTTAAAGCTCAAACTTGTGTCTTCTAAGGGTTCAACTGAATTAGATTTAGTCACCCCCAATCCAAGACTTTGTTCAGCAAAGATTCGACTTCAGACACAAGTTTTTCCTGGTAAATGATATTTATATATGAGTCAGGTAGACCAAAAGATCACCAATTGATCGACAACGATGAAAACCGTAACCTGGATTGACCATCACAGTAACAGGTGCACCTTTGACGCTGCTGGCCTTTACAGTATCCATGCTGCAGCTTTACTATGATTGTAGTACAAATGGGTCGGCTTGTCCGAGGTAAGACCCCGATACTGCGGTGTTTCATATGGTGAGTATAGGGAACTGATTTTTTTTACTGGAAACGAGGCATTCTATCTTAGTTCTCCGGGGTGACAACACATCTGCAATGATTAATGATTCTTAATCAAGGATCAGTGTAGATTTCTGTGGGCTACAGAATCCACTTAACTTCAAGTGGACTGTGTGGTCGTTTGTCACCCCAATTTTATAAAAAAATCAAAAGTCTTATTACAGAAACTGTAAATATTTTCTAGCATTTCCTATAATAGGCGATATTACGACACACAACGAAATGTGATGACGAAATCTCTTACATCGATATCAAATGGCACTACTACTACATTAAGGGTCCTGAATTCGAAATTCGAAGATAGATTTAGATACGATACGTGGTATGATCCATATATACATGGTGGTGGGTATTTTTAAACGTGGTAGACCTACGCTGCAGTTATATTATGGTTATAGCACAAATAGGTCAACTCGACCGAAAAAGCACCACGTTTTTGCAGAATAGCAAGGTAATAGAGCAGTTTGATGTTGTGGTGTTTCGTATTGTAAGTGTAGTGAACCGTAGACATTTTTACTGGAAACAAGGCATTCAATCTTATACCCGTATTGATAAAGAAGTAATTACTTGTTACTTAGTGGTTTCTTAGATAAGTCATTACTTAAGGGTAGAATTCTTAATTACAAAATCTCATTCTATAGTTGAGTAACACACGTTACTTACTTGAGCAAATGTCCAAGTAACACTCTACGCTTGGTGGCTGTTTCTGTGTTCATAAACATCGTTCTACATTATTATGAACGATGTTTTGGCTTACTGTCAAAGGTTTCGAAATAACCAACAATTCAAAACATAAAATTCCGTGTGTTAAAACTTACGAACGACGATTAACATGAATTTTATGGCGCCGAAAATAAATATTCGTAAAAAATGTCGAAGTTAGATAACGTCTAAACTTTTAAAGTAAGAAGGTTTATTTAGCAGAAATAACATAATCCCGAAAAAAGAGTTACATATTATATTCATGTAATCACCTGTCACTCCTATAAAAGGAGATGAGTTGGAGATGTGAGATGGCATGAAAGGGTTGTCCCCGGGCTTCTTAGCCTAGCTAAGATCTATTTGCCAATCGTGGCAACTTCGGTACCCCGTGAGCGCTACTACGCGCCAGGTTGACAAAATCATTATTTTAAAATTCAACTCTAGAGAAATAAACATAAAAGTAAAAAAAATTAATTAATTCTTGTTTTCTGTTAAAAATAATAATTATTCGATAAAATTAAATGTCTAAAGATATTTATTCGATAAAAGTAAATAGTGTAAAACTTACAACATAAATATAATGTTTGATTATTATACATATTTGTTTAATTTCTGTTCAAACGATTATTTATTCGTATATATATATATATATATATATATATATATATATATATATATATATATATATATATATATATATATATATATATATATATATATATATATTCAATTTCTATCTCCTCTTTTATAATGTTATCTACCATCTATATTGTCTACAACAGCAACCGTACCAATGCTATCCAGTTTCCATTTTTTATCTAAAATAACCTCAAATTAGTGCTTAAGTAAAGGAAATGGTGACTATTACTTGGCTGAGTATTCTATATTTTGACATTTCTAACTTGGAGCAATTACTTAACTATCCAATAAAAATCGTTACAAAAGTAATTAATTTTATTCAAGTAATTACTTTTACTTGTTTATAGATACGGGTGTTAGTCTTTAGCGCATCTGCATTTTGATTTTTATTTGAATATAAATGTAGATTTCTGTGGGCCACAGCATCCACTGCTCACCAGTTAGAGTATTCGATTTTTGCTTTTCACCCTCGCTTGCAATAAAATGTTAGATAATAAAAGTCATAACATCCATAGATTTTATTCAAGTCTTATGACACCCAGATAGATAAGGAAGAGGGTAACAATAAGCCGCTGCGACATGGCGTTATGTAACATTACAACGGTTATTACTAATCCAGTACCCTAATTAATACAGAGTTGACTGGGAGAGAATGTCAAAAGACATTAAGTCCACCCTTTGTTACGTTGCTAAGTATATTATATGTTTTATTTAATTATAAAAAATAAATATAGCCATACATTGATGAGTTTTTCTTTTACAAAAACTGATCATTAAAACTGTTTTGTTTGCTCCGCCAAGCACGATGTAATTCAGCAGTTATAGTTGCAAACAACATTTTTTTTGTTGAGCTCGTATTGATTTGGAATTTATATTAATCAAGAACTATAATTATGAATCTATTTTCTCTATTATTGAGCGTCAGCGGCTTTCAAGTTTTTCTTTGACGAACACAATCTCAACGGAGACTAGCCATCAACGGAGAGAGACGAGGCGCAGGATCAAATGCTTTACGTGCTTTCCAAGTTAAAGGGGTGAAATACCGCCAAGTTTGGGGTACTATGGAGAATTTTCAGAAATTGAAACTGACAGAAAAAGACAATAGCTGAGTTATGGCTTGACTCGGAATCCGATCCTGGGATCACATGATCAGCACTAGACCAATGAAGCAGTCAAACCTTTCTTTGTTGTCTTTTTGTTACGTTCTTACTAAACACTAGGCTATATCTAGCTACTACTAAAGGTACTTGATAAACAGTGTACATTGCACTAGTCATTAATCAAATTCTGCAATAGTAAGGGGTAGCTGAAATATGCTAAATCTCTTCTGGTTTAGACTGTTGAGTTATGGGTAGGAGTCTGGTGATTGATTGATGACGAATAACTGTCCGAAAACTTAGAATACAAATTACATATATTGGTATTGAAGAGCAATAGTATATGTAGGATGGTATCACCAGCTGGCCCAGTGCTTGGTGGGTTTCTGTGGACACGGCAGTGCCTCCGCCAAGTCGTAAGCGGCACGGCCGTACCATACTTTTCTCGAAGCAATTCAGGCCACTTTCGACCCCCTATAACTTCGCAGTCAATAAAATTAGAAGCCTGAATTCGGTAACCGAGTAGGCATTGTATAAACATTGCATATTTCAAATTTCATTCAATTTGAACTAGTAGTTTAAGAATAATAATTAGTCAAAGTTTCTTAATTTTGTCACTCACTAACCGATCATCAAAACTCTAAGGAACTTCTAGCAGACATAGAAGCTTAAAATTTAGAATACAATTAGTGTTTAGTGTATAAATTATGGAAAAATTAAAATATTTTTAATATCGGTCCAGTTTTGTAGATACACCAACTGCATAAATAACTTTGTAATCCCATATGAATATATAGAATTACAAAGTTACACTTGCAGTAAATGAATCAGTGTACTTGTATATGTATAACAGGTGTAGATAGGTACGTTGTTGGTATTCAAGAAGTAGAAGGTACCGGAAAGGTAAAAAAGTAGAATTATCTTATCTACAAAAAGAAATGAGATGCCATCAAAAACATAAGTTGCAAAAAAAACCAAGTCTCGCAACTCAGTTCTTCTACCGTAAAAAGTTGTGATATCCATGTAATACCAAGTCGGTAAATTCATTCAGTTCCTACTTAAGAGTCCTTCTGTTTTAAGTTATTACGTAATTAGCTAACCTAACATTTTATAGTGACCATATCAATGTTAAAATTTTATATGTTTTAAATAGATAGACTTGGCAATCGCACTAAGCAATCTAATTTAGTATAAGTACCCGGATGACCGAGATTTGCTCGGTTTTTTTTTAAGTTACATTTAGATACAAATTACATGAATAATATTTTTTGATCTTATTGACATAATAGAAAAAAACTGAACTGGTTATTTGAATAACAAATCATGAGTGCCATGAGTTTAATTAAAATTTTCGTATTTTTAAAAAATATTAAAAAAGGGCTCTAAATAATAGATTTTCTCACAAAAGAAGGGAACTTGAAAAAAAAAGGAATAAAAGTCGGACTCAAGACGGGACGTGAACCACGGAGCACCGATATCACGCCCGAACAACATCCCATTTAAGCTATTACGATCGTTAGTAACCTGTCAAAATTTACATTCTTATATTGTAGCAGTTTGTTCATTGCCTGAAAACACGGACAAAGGGACATTTTCTAAAAATAAATCCTAACTAGATCGATTTATTGCCCCCGAAACTCTCTGGACACTAAATTTTATGAAAATCGTTGGAGCCGTTTCCGAGATTCCGATTATATACACATATATATATATATATATATATATATATATATATATATATATATATATATATATATATAGATATAGATATAGATATAGATATACATATATAGATTACATACAGAATTGCTCGTTTAAAGGTATAGGATATGTAAATATGTATTACTTGTGAGATACATTGTGTTTTCATGCGATGACTTATTATATGCGATGTCTATATTTAAAACATAAAACATTTTTAACATTGATATGGTCACTATAAAATGTTGTTAGGTTAGCTAAGTACGTAATAACTTAAAACAGAAGGACTCTTAAGTAGGAACTGAATAAATTTACCGACTTGGTATTACATGGATCTCATAACTTTTTACGGTGGAAGAACTGAGTTGCGAGACTTGGTTTTTTTTACAAATTATGTTTTTGGTAGCATTTTTTATAGAATAATGGTGTAAACGAGCACACAGTCCACCTGATGGTAAGTAGATGCTGTGGCCAATAGATAAGCCCATAGATAGCATTTATCCTCGATGAAGAATCAAAAAGCAGATGCGTTATCACCCTTGAAGACTACGATAGAATGCATTGTTGCCAGTAAAAAAGGGTATTCGGATCTCTACATTCACTATACAAAACACAGCAGTATTAAGCTGCTACTTTACGCTGATATTCTGCGAGAACGTTGACCTTCCTCGGTTGAGCCGACCAATTCGTGCTACAAGCACAATACAGCTGCAGCGTGGCTCAACCTCGTATAAAAAGAGAGTACTGCATTGGGCATATCTTTATTCAATTATTATGCATGTTTTGTTGCAATGGCTTGTGGAAGCTTACTGTAGCATAAAAGTGTGGTAAAATACAACCCAAAACACCTTTGAACAATTTACTAATTAAAATATATAACGGACACAAGAAAATGAAAAATAGTTATTAATATTAACACTTCGTTATTGGTATGCTTAAAAACTTACCGGATCCCTTTGTAATGAAACACCGCCACGTCAACTGCTAATTGATGTTGTCAGTCAAAATAAAACGGGTCTCAACAAAACTCGCGTGTGAGTATCAGTTTAATCATCCCCTGGGAACGAGGCATGTTTATTTAATCACATAGTTTCAATAAACACGTTTGTTACTCGATCCCCTTCTTAACTTTCGCAAATTTTGTTTGTAACAAGACTATATTGTTTTAATAGAAATCCTTATTATAGTTGGCGGTGTAAGAAAACCCTTCATCCCATTCCGTACTGCGCGTGTTATAGGAGGTTAAGACCCGGGTTAGGACCACGCTCTCGCAGAATAGCAACGTAAAATAGCAATGTTTCGTATGATGAGTGTAGAGAACCGGAGAGCCTTTATACTGAAAACGAAGCACTCCATTTTAGTCCCCGTAGGTGGATAAATGTACGTGGTTGTCTTCGACCATATCATGTGGACTATGTGGTCGTTTGTCACCATTATTCTATGAAAAAAATTGGTTGATCCTGCAGGCCATCCCTGGAACTTCCCGCTAATTTCAATATCAAATCGCTCCAAATTCTACTCATTAAGACGTTTTTGAACTCAAAAACGTCATAATAATGCAAATTATCTCTAGAATGGGAAAAGTCTGGCCGTGGAGTTTTATCACGGAAATCTAAGTAATAAGACAATATTATTTAGATTTCTGTGAGTTTTATATATGATAAAAATACGTATGCAGTTCACACGCGGTAAAAGTGAAACCTGAAAACTTACACTTCGTGACAATGAGACGAATACAAGTATGTATATTATATCACATTCTATCGCAGTCTTAATAGTAAAGATGTATATGCTTGTCTCTTTTCAGTGTCACTTCTTCATTTCATCGAGTTAAAAGATTTATTTAATATCAGTTCTTTAAAAATTAAATAATAAAATTTATATAACGTGTAGTATAACATATCACGTATAAACTTTATTTTATAGTTAGTATAAATATTTACGGAAGGCAGATTACATCGAATTATCTATTATAAAACCTCATCATGAAAATCTGCTTCGGATCCGCATTTCGCAAGGTATAATCTTATCCAATAAAACATTATTTCAGTTTTATGGCTATTGGAAGGAAGCGTTTCTTCGATTTGTGTTAAATCACAAGTTTAATTGTCCGAGAAATAAAGGGATTAAGTAACTGATCCTTTGGATACTTTCATCCTGTTTGAGTTTCGCAACTAGATGATTGATTCAACTACGTCAATTGAATTGCTTATATGGTCAGTATTTAGTTGTTCCCTGACAAATTATGCATACTTTTATGTTCATATTTTTGTTCAACTCAACTATTAGGTTTTGGCAATTATTTTTAACATTGTTTTTAAGCCTGCGGGCCGCTAATGCTAACCCCACAGGAAACAAGTTTTGGTATTACAAGGTTATGGTACAAATATTTTATTGCCAGTCATTTGGATGTTTGTCCATGTGCAATAGTTGAAATCAGCCAAGGTTGTTTTAAATGTGCTGGAGCTATATCTATCGCTCTCATAATACCAGCGTGAAATAGCAGTTTAACTTTAATGCTGAAGTGTTTCTTATGGTAAGTGTTGACTGTAGGGAACTGGACAAACCTTTTACTCGTAACGAGACATAACATTTTGTCCTCTATTGAGACGACGCATTTGAATTTTGAGTCTTAATCAGGGATAGATGAAAATATTCTCATGTTGTGATTGTGCTGTGTGATAAAATGTGCTCATTTCGAATAGAATAGAATTTGTATTTATTTCCTCATTACAAACCGGTACAGAATTATTAATGACCAACATGTGAAACCATAAACGTAATGAATCCTAGTTTAGAAAGATAATTTAGAAAGACTGGTGCTTAATAATGGTACTTGTCACCCATATTCCAAAAAAAGCCATCGGTCATAGAGCATAAGTGATAAAGCTGCAGCTTACAGTCTATGCACATCCCACGGATGGACACATGTCTCCTCTCATCTCTAAGACGGAGCAATGTCCGATGCACTATCAGTACGTGTTGACGGACTTCACTTGTTGAAATATTCTTATTATTCAGACATGCAGGCTTCCCCACGATATATTTCTTCACTGTCGCGTACGTGGTAAATCAGCAATTAAAATATTAGATGTATGTAACAGCTAATATGTGTATATAATAATAACGGTAATAAATTAATGGTTGAACATTGGCTCGCCATAAGTAAAAAAAATAACTAGAACAACATCTTTAAAATATGAATTTATTTCCTACTTACCGTTTTATATTCGTGCATATTATATTTAAGTACAAAATATTGCGATCCGTTTTATGAAACCCATTCACAACAAGATTATCTTGAATGTGTTAACGAAATGTTTGCAGACTGCGTTGCAAAAAATTGCCTGTTTTATGAGAGTAATAAAGCATTTACGTGTTCTGAAAGTTAAAGCTAATAAGGGCATTAAAATTATATTGATATTGCTCGACAGGGCGTCCG
This sequence comes from Parnassius smintheus behrii, assembly GCA_036936625.1. Taxonomy (NCBI): domain Eukaryota; kingdom Metazoa; phylum Arthropoda; class Insecta; order Lepidoptera; family Papilionidae; genus Parnassius; species Parnassius smintheus. Next base: position 15,600,955 of record JAUPFT010000015.1, on the reverse strand, counting down.
TACAAAGGCTTAGAGGTTCGTTTTTTTAAATCCAATGGCTCGTATAATTTTATATAACTTGTCTACAATTTAGTATAGTACTGGTAGATCTTTGAAATATTTTTTAGATTCCAGTATTAGAATCTTAATTATTATTACGTTAAGGTTCAATACTGGTACACAAGTGATTTAATTTATCGCAAATGCTTTCATGTAATCGTTAAGATTGTAAACTTATAATTGTCGACATTTTAATATACAAAACGAGATTAGATAAATCCCTACATTTATCCGAAATATCACGTAAACCTAATTAAATATTTTTTTAAAAATATCGGTAGTGAGTTTTAAACAGCTGCATAAAGTAAAATGTTATGTTGACACTGTGGGATCGAATGCGATAAAGTACGGAAAAAATCACATAGGTACATCGAAATCATAATATAATCGTGATTGTGTACGACTGTCAATTATAGTCTATACTGATAATTGCGTGCGAAATATACGACTGAGTGAAAGTAAAGAACGTTTGGAATTAAAAATTTATCTGCGTTAGTAATCGACTGACATAAAGTAAATTTTAATCATCACCATCTTCATCATCATTGCAGCCTATTAAAAGTCTACTGCTAAATATTCCATGGATTGCCACAAGATACAGTCCTGAGCCACCAACATCCATTGACTACCTACTCATCATCGTCGTCACTTTATACTTTTGTTTTTAATACCTCCACGATGATGCTAATAGCATTAATTTCAATAATATTAGGCGCGTAATGGAAATATTTCTTTAAAACAATGAAAAGAGAAATAAGCAGAAAAAATATGATCCGAGAGTTCCTAGCTAGTACTTTTCTCCATAAGGCTTTTTGAAGTCGTGGTATTTCGTTTTAATGAGAGTAAAAATATAAATCTAAGCCGATAGTCCAAACCAGCATTTTCTTGGGAGATTTCGACTTTGAGTTTTTACAAATATTTTACTCGTTAGGATTCCAACTCGGTATCGTGACAGACTCGTGATCGCTACCAAGCTATTTCTAATTTGTGTTGTGTTGTTAATTGTAAACATAATTGTAAGCTATTATTTGAAAAAAAAGGTCCCGTTGGGTTTCTTGCTGTTTCTGCCCAGTACAGAAGTTTTTTTTATGCGAACCAGTGGTAATAGAAAAAAGTGACTTTCAATAAGTATTGTTTTTAATCTACATTGAAAAAAAGGTTTCTGTTTCTGTTTCAGTATTTAATTTGAAAACCAAGTAAAATGTATATCATAAAAATTAATTTGACGTTTAAATTACTTAGCGATGGATTTATGTTATAAATCGTACTAGAATCTGGCTGGGTATACGTGTGTGATTATCTCAATAAAAATTACATTCGTTTATGGCGTTGTAATTTTACAACATAAAATTTTATTGACAGATTAATTCTGTAATTTTACGACTGTTTGCTTTAGAATCTAATTTTGTGATTAAAACGTTAAAAGGTGAAACGGTCGTTGGAATATAAAAGTCATTAACCGTTACAACCTACCCAACATCCACTGCTGAACATAGGTTTCCTAATAAATTGCCTCATAGGTTAGGTTTGACTGTCTCGTTGGTGTAGTGGCCATCAACGCGATTGCTAATCATACGTTCCCGGGTTCAAATCCCGAGTCGGGCTAAAATCAATTAATGTTTTGTCAAGAAATGCATAGTAGCCGTCCGGATTTAGGGAGTGGGCGGTGTTTCACCAATAGGCCTCGGAAAGCATATAAAGAAATTGGTCCTGCGCCTGATTTCTCCTAGGTTGAGTCTGATTACTGTCTTTTTTTTTTTTTTTTTAGAGAATAGGCTGTCTCATCGGACTATGAGAGTCAGGGAATAGACATTGCATTTGTTTTTGCGTATACACTCTGACACCTACAATCCTGTCAAAGCGGAGATGTCTATCTAGTCTCCGATGTGATCCGATTTAATTATAAAATATATGTACCATTTTGTTCGATAACTTGTTGCCATCTTGTAGGTACTAACATACATAATCCCGTTGCTGTAGAAATCTTGGGATTTTTGATTAAAAAGATGGGACAAGTATTTTTGACAGTCCTCTCTTGATGTAAACCTAACACTCCCCAAAAAATTCTGACGACAACGAAACAGGTGAAAATCTGAGGGCAGGACTAGATGGTGAATGTATCAACACTTACCAACCTCTCTCAATTTTTTATGAGTGGCCAAAGCTGTGTATGGTTTGGCATTATCATGATAAAATATCACTTCTTCTCTCTTCTTTCTTAATTTCTTGCTTGAGTATCATAAGTGAATGGCAGTAGAGATCCGAGTCGTGGGTTTTTCCCTGCGGTTAAAGTTAAATAGTTACAACCTTATATGCTTCCCACGGCTGGGCACAAACCTTCCCTGATTTTCAAGAGGGTTTTAGGGCAAGGAAGTGTCCGCCGTGTTAGCGAACTTCACATGGCTTCGAAATATATTTTTGTCTTATTTATGAAGAGATAGCTAGCCATCTGAGCTATCTGGCTGGCTTCAAACTAATATGGCTAAAAGCTCATAATAAACGAAGCCTTTCCAATCCCACCATGTACTCAGCATACTAGTATTACGTGTTGATCCAGGTTTATCCACACGCTGCAGCTATATTATGGTTGTAGCACGAAAGGGTCGGCTCAACAGGGGAAGGACCACGACTTTACAGAACACCAGCGTAAAATAGCAGCTTAATACTGTTGTGTTTCGTATCATCATCGTGGAGATCCCGAGATCCTTTTTACTGAAAACGAGGTATTCCGTCCTATTCCACAGATGTGACAACGTATCTCCATTTTATCCCAAATCGAGGATATATGTAGATGTCTATGGGCCACAACATCCACTTACCATCAGGTGGACTGTGTTCTCGTTTATCACCCTTATTCTTTATAAAAAAAATCTGTAGAGTTTGACTACAGGTTCGGTTTCATTACATTTCAATAGGTAGTAATCGCAATTGAGATTTTTAAGGTTTCTTTCAATGAGCTTGTGCGGTACTCAAACATTGAGCTTTTTGTATAGCCAGTCATTTTCAAAAATTTTTTGTGATAAATCCTCAATCCCTCGCCTACGTTGTAAATACTAGTGATGCAACGGAAGTGTCATATCGGAAGCAGAAACGGAAACAGATGTTAAAAATATTTTTTGAAAACAGAAACGGATGCGGAAACGGAAATACTATTTATAAAAATAGTACAAATAAAACTTTAATTAACATCCAATATTAAATAGCGGTAAGTTATATTTTATGAAAAGTAGTTCGGCCGCTTTTACACCTAACAATCTGTTCCAGTGTTCTTCGTATATAAGTCCAGCTCCGCTAAATAATTGCTCACTGGCGATGCTGCCTATACACCAAAGCTAAACTGACACTGAAGTATGTTCAGACTCTTTGAAGAGCCGCATTTACTTTTAGCAAGCAGGTAATTTAGTACAGCCCTCGCACGAAAGTACGACGTAAACAATCTTTGAATCCAAAACACTCATTAGTGTTGAATAAAACTATTATTTACGGATTTTATCGCGTTTAATTACTTTAATTTATTTTTATTATTATCCCGACGTTTCGGGTGCTTTACAGCGCCCATGGTCACGGGGGGGACTGAGATGTTTGACGTCCCAATGTCATAGTTAGTCCGGCTACCTTCAGTTTTTTAATATTAATTTTTGGTCCGATTTACGCAAAACGAGCTTATAGTATCGTGAAGTCTTGCAGTGGTATGCTTGGGTTTGGGTTTAATTTTGTTAATTATAGGATCCCAAGCAGATGGTAGCACCCAACCATCTTCTCTATTGAAATTTGGATGTTTTTTAATTTCAATAGCCTCGCGTATCATCCTTGGTAGGAATCGGTGTTCTTTTGCGAGAATTTGTGGTTTATCAAATCTAATGTAATGGTGGGGACGATCTTGAACATGTTCGCAGACTGCAGACTTCCCGGAGCGTCGGTGCTTCACATCAGCTATATGTTCCTTCACGCGGGTTTTTATAGATCTCTTTGTTTGACCTATGTAAGAGAGACCACATTCACAATCTAGCTTGTACACACCTGCATCTTGTAGAGGAATATTACATTTGATGGATGGTAAAAATTGACTAATCTTCTTCAGCGGCTTGTAGTATGTCTTAATGGACGCTCGCTTCAAGATGTAGCCAATCTTGTCCGTGACTCCTCTAACATATGGTAGTAGAGCAGGCACGCGCTCGACTGTGGCCGGCTTCACTCGTTCACTGTGACGTAGGCGCGGGACCCGAAGCTTGTTGTCTTGCAATACTTGCTTGACGTGCTGAAGCTCCGCGGCCAGATGTTTTCTGTCACAGATCCCTCGTGCTCTCTGAAACAAAGATTTACCCACGGTAGCTAACTGTGAAGGATGATGGTGAGATTCACCATTTAGATATCGGTTGGTATGGGTCTTTTTCTATACACAGTGTGACCAATAGTGTTATCAGGATTTCGGTAACACTATTGGTCACACTGTGTCATATCTAAATGGTGAATCTCACCATCATCCTTCACAGTTAGCTACCGTGGGTAAATCTTTGTTTCAGAGAGCACGAGGGATCTGTGACAGAAAACATCTGGCCGCGGAGCTTCAGCACGTCAAGCAAGTATTGCAAGACAACAAGCTTCGGGTCCCGCGCCTACGTCACAGTGAACGAGTGAAGCCGGCCACAGTCGAGCGCGTGCCTGCTCTACTACCATATGTTAGAGGAGTCACGGACAAGATTGGCTACATCTTGAAGCGAGCGTCCATTAAGACATACTACAAGCCGCTGAAGAAGATTAGTCAATTTTTACCATCCATCAAATGTAATATTCCTCTACAAGATGCAGGTGTGTACAAGCTAGATTGTGAATGTGGTCTCTCTTACATAGGTCAAACAAAGAGATCTATAAAAACCCGCGTGAAGGAACATATAGCTGATGTGAAGCACCGACGCTCCGGGAAGTCTGCAGTCTGCGAACATGTTCAAGATCGTCCCCACCATTACATTAGATTTGATAAACCACAAATTCTCGCAAAAGAACACCGATTCCTACCAAGGATGATACGCGAGGCTATTGAAATTAAAAAACATCCAAATTTCAATAGAGAAGATGGTTGGGTGCTACCATCTGCTTGGGATCCTATAATTAACAAAATTAAACCCAAACCCAAGCATACCACTGCAAGACTTCACGATACTATAAGCTCGTTTTGCATAAATCGGACCAAAAATTAATATTAAAAAACTGAAGGTAGCCGGACTAACTATGACATTGGGACGTCAAACATCTCAGTCCCCCCCGTGACGATGGGCGCTGTAAAGCACCCGAAACGTCGGGATAATAATAAAAATAAATTAAAGTAATTAAACGCGATAAAATCCGTAAATAATAGTTTTATTCAATGTGTAGTGTTCGCGTAAATTTAAGAAATCATTATGTGAACCAGTACGGACTGGTAATAGCAAATAAAATTCACTCATTAGTGTTTCTAAAAATAACTAATATAAGCTACAAGTAAAAAATAAATAATATAAACGTCACGTGAAAAATAATTAATATAAACTTCATATAAACAATAATTAATAATTACTTCACATAAACATAACTCAGCTCGCTTGTGGTTGGCTAAAATGCTCCTCCTCCGCCCCTCCTCTACTTATGTATGTGACTACGTTGCTGAGTTCCGTTTAAACTTCTGTTATAAAACTTGCGGAAACGGAAGCAGAAACAGATGTCAAAAACCATAGTATTTACACCATCACTAGTAAATACTAATACGCCGATCTTTTCCCTTTTTCAAAAAAGGCATCGAATTTATCCGTATGAGATAGAGCGAGCTGCATTTTGTCGTGCATTATAAATATTATAATACTTATTAGACTCTAATTATAAACGTCGCAATTTTTTTTACGCGGCTTTTGTAAATTTTTTTTACGTAATAAAACGTCATAATGTATCGAATTTCTTCGATATGTATTGATTTTAAAACCAGCCAGATACAAACAGTACAACCAAAGAGATTTTTCTTTAGTTCTATATAAACAAAATATAAAGAAATCAATTCTACATAAACAGATGAAACAAAATTCTTTTCTTTGATTTGATACCTGTCCTTTGTTAATGACGTGCAGAAAGCAAGGGATATAATAACTTGATCAAAATAAAATTTTAGGAATAATTTAGACGCATATTGTTCAACTAAATGTTTTTTATTATCTTTTTGGTTTATCTTCCAAATGATTAAACCCCTGTTTATAACGAACATCGTCGATGACAATGAATATTATCGTTTTTTTTTTATTTTACTCTATCAATTTAGGTTTAAATATGTAGGTAGATATAATTACGGACTACGTATAAAAGACTCAGAGACTCGGATCCGTACTAAGTACTTACTTACGTTACGCATTACCAAGGAATCTCTTGAGGATAATATCAATATACAAACGTAATATTAATAATTATCAAAATGATCGAGACTTAATATTGTATTTAATAACAGTACTATTGTAATATTATTGTAGGTTTTTGTTGTTATGGTCACGTAAAAAATTGTCCGTGTATTTGCGTAAAACTTCTTTTCTGCATATCATTCTTCTTTTATTTTATATTTTATATAGGTAGGTAAAAGAATAGTATAGTCATGCATCCTCTGTGGATAAACGTCACAAGAAAACGTGACATTTTTTTTAAAATACTGTAATAAATTTTTCACTACGTCGATAGAGCAGTTTCACTTCAAAAAACTGACAAGTGCGAGTCGGACTCGCGAATGAAGGTTTTTGTACCATAATATTATTTTATTTTTTTAATAATTTTTTAGCGAATACATCAATACAGAATCTTTGAGCATTTCAAGCGTCTACTTGTTGTCATTATTAAGTGTAAGAAAAAAAAAACAAAAAAAAAAGTTTCTAGTAGAGGAGCAGATAAGTGGTAGAATTAAAAATTACGCGTACATTAAAATAATTAAAATGAGAACAACGGTCAATTAAATAAGCATTATTAAAATAACGCAAAAACTTCTAGTTATATCTTGATTAAATTTATATTAGACTACGCGAAAAGTACCAGCTTTCAGATAAAAAGAATTATCAAAATCGGTTCAAGCAGATAAAAGTTCTGATGTAACACATATAAAAACATACAGTCTATCTGAATACCTCCTCTTTTCTGAAGTCGGTAAAAAGTTTTTGAATTGTACAATTCTTAAACGTTCAAACTATTGCTATGTTCAGTTTTGAGAGATAGTGGGGGTAGGCAACCACCATTGTGTGATATTATTTAAACGATTGCAATATTCACGGGCTGTTCGTGTTGCGAAGTAGTAAAGCAAGCAACAATTAATCAAGCGTATTATTACCCTTCTCGACTCCTGTAATATCTCAGAATTCGGATATAGTTACAACGCACTACGGCAAAATATGGAGACTTTGAGTTAGGGTAGGGTACATTAACGGTTTTTTTTAAATTATTATTATCCTCCGACATGTTGTTCCGAGACCTCATGTAGCTGTTGTATGTAATAGTGTTAGCTAATAATACAAATTATGTTACAGCATATCACTTTTATTTTATCCGTTTATAACTCACAAATTATTTATCGTACAAATAATCACTTCGTACAAATAATCACTGTTACTTAGTACCTTCACTTAGAACTGAATAGAACTGGATACCCCGCTTGGTTTTTTTTTTTTTTTTTTTTTTTTTGCGCCCGAAGCAATTAAAGGGCTACCCTGTACGTAGGGAGGCGGAAAATGCATTACGCATACCACGATAGCCGGTCTATCGTGGTTATGGGGGACTCACTGTCCTACCGGGGACCCTAAGTGATACCCCCTAAAAACCGCCTTTGGGGACAGGCAGCTGGCTGATTAAGCTCTATTGTGCCTTATCATGAGCGACCCTCTTTTGGGAAAAGAGGGCGCAGGCGGCTAAGAGCCGCTGAGGGAGTGCCTACGAAGGCAAAATAATATTAGTTGATATAATAATTATTAATTTAATTAGAACTGGCCTGAGCCGCCAGGAGGCAGTTCAGGTCGTTTGACAGTTTATTTGGCGGGTCCGAGAGAGAGTTTCTCGGCCTGCGGACACGATAGCGAGAGGGGGGTGGGGCTGCATAAGAAGCCGCCTCACGAATTAAATTGTTTGGGTGCGACTCTGAGGCTTTGAAGAAGTTCTCAGAGAGTTTTTTAAGAAACTGTTGAATTGTTGGGAGCTCTAAGTCCCGATGAAGGTCGGCATTACGGACGTACCAAGGTGCGTTCGCAGCTCGACGACAGAATAGGTTCTGAACTATTTGGAGTTCATTTAATATGTTAGGGTTTGCGTGGGCAAAGACGGGGCCCGCGTAGGTCATGACGGGTCGTATACAGACCTTATAAAGGGTTCGCTTGTTACGAAGGGACATTTTACTGTGTCTGCCCAACATACTGTTGAGCCTACTCAGGTAAAACCGTGCGTGACGGGTGACTCGTTTGACGTGGGGCCTAAAAGTGAGCCCTGTGTCTAGAGTGACACCTAAATATTTGGCTGTCGTATGCCAGGGGACAGGGGTCCCTAGCATACGTATTGGAGGAGTGTTTTTAAGACGGCGTCGTTTATAATCGAAGTGAACTGCGGAGCTCTTCTCCGGGTTCACGTCGATGCGCCATTTTTTGAACCAATCTCCTAGGTCATCAACTGACTTTTGGATCTTGTTCCGTATGAAGGGTAGTGAGACACCTTTGCAATAGATGGCAGTGTCGTCTGCGAAGAGGGAGAGTTGAACACCTTTCGACGGGATGGGAATGTCGTTGGTGAACAGGATGTACAGCAAAGGAGCAAGTACTGAGCCCTGAGGGACACCAGCCTTGATAGTTCGCTGTGAGGATAGCGTGCCTTCGTGTCTAAAACGAAAGGTACGATGCTTCAAATAGGAGGCCACGAGACGAACTAGACGATCGGGGAGACCTATTTTGTAGAGCTTGTAGATGAGGCCTGTGTGCCAGACTCTATCAAAAGCTTTGGCTATATCGAAGAAGACCGCGATGGTTTTATGACGTCTAGGATAGAAACCGCTGAGGATATATTCCACAATGCGGTGAACTTGTTGGGGACATGAGTGTTTGGCTCGGAAGCCGAATTGGTGGGGAATGATGAGAGGGTCACCGTCTGTGGGAAACAGATAGCGCCTCATCCGTGTTTGGATGACTCTTTCGAAGAGCTTGCCCATTGCCTTGAGGAGGCTAATGGGGCGATGGCTGGAGGGGAGGTTGAGAGGCTTGCCTGGCTTGGGAATTCCAATCACAGTTGCCTCTTTCCACGCAGTGGGAAAATAACTAAGGTTGAAGCAGGCGTTGAAGATAATAGATAGAAAGGTTAACACCTGCTCGGGAAAGTGTTTAAGGGCTTGGTTGGAGATGCCATCCGCGCCCGGAGCCTTTTTAGGCTTAAGTCCTTTGATGAGGGATGAAATCTCATCATTGGACACTGAGATAGGTTCGGAGGCGGTAGGGGGTGAGTTCCGGCGGCGGACCTCATCCTCTACTGCCTGGACGTGTGAGGGGTCGACAGGTTGAGAACTAGGGGAGCATTGATCGGCAATGCTATCCGCAAAGCACTCAGCCTTCTCCTCGTCCTCGAAGGCAACCGTGCCGTCGGGACGGGAGAGAGGGGGAGTGTGGGTGATAGCGTCTATGCGGAGGGCTCTAGCCATCTGATAGTACGCTGTGTGAGATGGAGTGATATTCTCCATGAGCTTACTCTTTTCGAGATCTTGAAATTCAGAGAGGCGGAAGCGGAGTTTTCGTTGAAGACGATTGGCCGCGCGCCTATATTCGGGGGTGGGATATTTTGCTGCTCTCCGGAAGGCAGCTTTTTTGGCTTTTAATAGGTTGCTAATATGTAGGGGAAGCCCACTATTGTTAGCAACCGGGACGACCCTTTCGTTCTCCTTAAGGGAGGATTTAATAAGGGTGGAGAGTGAGTCGACCGCGGTGTCGATTTTTTCGGGACTGTCTAAGTCCGACGGAATGGAGATGGTAGAATCCTGTGAGTCCAGAGCTTTAGCTAGGGACTCCTTGAATCCCTTCCAATTAGTGAAGGTTTTTGTGTGTATTGGGGGAGGTGGCTGATGGCCAAGAATGAGGGAGACCGGTCTGTGATCTGATCCTAGATCGTCTAGTGTCTCGATTGCTCCGAGGTTGAGAGAAACTCCTTGGAGTAACGCAAAATCTAACACATCGGGAGAGTGATCGGTGTTATCGGGAAAGTGAGTAACACCGAGAGGACTATGGACAGTGATATCAAGAGACTGCGTGATATCGAGCAGTATCTTGCCACTAGGGGACGTAGTGCGGCATGTCCATTCAGTATGCTTGGAGTTAAAATCTCCAAACATAATGACTGAATTGCCCAAGGATAAAATGGCTTCAAAATCTTTTTTGAGGGGATAGGTTCCTGAAGGGATGTAACAGGAGGCTATGAGGATGGACTGATGTCCAGTCATAGCTAGCTTGCATACCGTGGCTTCCATATTGGTAAGCTGCGGAGTAGAAATGGGCGAGCAATGAAGTGTCTTCTTGTAATAGATGGCCGTTCCGCCGCCTCGGCGGTCGGGTCTGTCATTACGAAGAAGAGAGAAGTTTCTAATAGAAAGGCCTCTAGTGTCCTTAGCTTTAAGATTAGTTTCCTGTAGGAGGAGGAAATCGACTTCGCGATTTCGAAGAAAGAGCTTTAGCTCTGGGAGGTTATTTCGCAAGCCGCGAATATTGAATGATACAAGCGATAAACCCTTAGGTTTGATACGACCGTGGGATCTTGGTAGGTTAATATTATTATCAGCCATTGAAGTTAAGTTAATTAAGTTAACTTAACTTACAACAGAGCTAGCAAAAGATCATTGTGTTCTGCAAGAGCGATGAGACGCTCATGAGGGGTCTTCGCCGCGCGCAGTTTGCGTGAGATTACTGTAATCTCCCTAACGTCTATATTCCTAATCGCGGAATATAGTGTGTTGTAGTCTTCAATGGTGGGCTCTGCCTCGTGTGCGTACGAGGTTGTCCGCGGAGGGTCTGCCTTTTTGGGCCCCCAGGGAAAGACTGGAGGCTGCATTGGCTTTGAGAAGCCCGGAGGGGGCCGAATTATGCCCTGAGGGGGCCTAGGGGGACCCTGAGGGGGCCTAGGGGGACCCTGAGGGGGCCTTGGGGGACCCTGAGAGGGTCGAGGGAAGCCCTGGATAGGCTGAGGAGGGCCCTGGCGGGGCCGTTGTTGGAGGGCCGGGAATGAGCGGTCATTCACCGGCGGTGGAGCTTTCCTACTAGGGCGTGGTTGAGGTGCGCGTGGGCAACCCTTGTAGTTCGCCGGGTGACCTGTCTGGTTGCACAGGACACAGGCGGGCGGGGATTCGGCGTCTTTGGGCCGGGGACACTCTTTGGTGTTATGAGGTTCCAGGCACTTCACGCACCTGGGTGGGGCGGAGCAGTTGGCCGCCGCGTGACCATATAGCTGGCAGCGGTGGCACTGCGCCGGGAAACCGGGCCTGTGTGGGGGCTCAACCTTCACCCTTGACAGGCCGCACACTGTGCGCACCTGCCGGAAGATGGCTTTCGCCTCCGGCACGTTGGACAGGATTACTAGGGCAAGGTTGTACCTCTTGCCCGTACGGTTGTGCATTTTGTGCACTGCTTCAACTGGGAAGCCTTGGGACTTAAGGTCCTCAAGTATCTCCTCGTTGGAGAACTCAAATGGGACGCCTCGGATGACGGCCCTGACTTTACGCTCTTCGGGGAGGGCGTATGTGTGGTAGGATACCCTTTCGGCTGTGAATAGCCGGGTAATTGAGCGGAAGTCCTCGATGGAGCTAGGGATGATTTTAATTGCCTCCCCGAGGTTGACTGCATGGTCGTACTTGATGCCTGCGTCGTAGCAGGTCTTGGATAGGTGGGTGAATTTCGCCTTGTCTCTTAGGAAGACAGGGGGCGGGACTTGTTTCTTCGCCAGCACTGGGGCACAGCGAGAGGCTGGTTTAGGTGGATTAGGGATGTCTAGCGACATCAGTGGGACGGGGGCAGCGTCAGGAGCTGCGGAGGTTGAGGGAGCGGCAGGGGCCGCTGAAGTAGGGGGGGTGCGTTTGATCGCAGCGCGCTTTCCGTTGCGCTTGGAGGTGACCGTGGTGTAGTTGGATTCATCGGTACCTTCGGAGTCAGAGGACTCCGATGAACCGGAGCCTGAGGTAGTGGCGGGCCTCTTCCTAGAGGTAGACGCCGAGGATTCGGAGCATGCGTACTCCATTTCTAAGGGGGCTGTCTGTAGCGGGGCAAAAGAGTTCCTCGTTTCGAGGAATGCCGCTAGTACTGGCGGCGGAAGGTGTGCCTGAGGGGCAGGGGGGGGAGCCTGGGCGGCGATGGTGGCGATGGCGGCGCGGACCGTCTCATTGCCGTTTAACCCGTATTGGGTAATGAGGGCGGCTAGGGACTCAGTAAGACTGGGGTTGGCCATTTTAGGTTGAGTGAGCTATATAAGAATATAAGAAGCTAAAGATGAGAAAGTAGAGATGAGGACGGGTCCCTGCTCTCGGTAGAGCAGGGACTAGAACGCGGGATGTACTACAACACACTATGCACGTAATAGTAAAAGTAAAAAGCAAGAAAAACACAGAAAATAAAAGAGACAGTGAAAAAAAAAAAAAAAAAAAAAAAAAAAAATTAAAATGATAATGAAAACTATAATGAAAAAAATTATAATTAAAATGAAAATGATAATGAAAATGAGAATGAAATGAGAATGAAAAATGAAAATGAAAATGAAAGCGGAGGTCAGTCAGACCTCCCTGCCCGAAGACAGGGGGGTAAGAGCTGTAGCAAAAAGTGACTCACCGGCAGCCTCGACGCTGTTCCGCGTGAGCAGGACAGCGGAGGCGCTGGGAGCGAGACAGCACTACCGTACTGTACGGGAGCGCGGACCACCAGGAGGCGACCGTCCGAGAACGATGCCGCCGGCGGACTGAGCACTGCGTCGGCGCTGTACAGCGCGAGCGGGCCAGCGGAGGCGCGAGAGCGGGAGAGCACTACCGTACAGGAACGAAAGCGCGGACTACCTGGATGCGACCGCTCGGGAGCGGTGCCACAGGCGGAATCAATCTGTTGTCCCGCTTGGGTCGTGACGGCCATATTTATACTCTTTTGTTTAGGAGTCAAATCCGAAACTATTACAATAAAAATCTTACCGGAAATTCAAAGCCACAGAAGCGGAAATCCGATTTACATTTACTACATTATTCAATGGGTGCGTTTGGCAGAAAAAAGCGCTAGCAAGCGCTTATAAGCGCTAAAATAGTTTTCGGCCAGGACACGATTGCTACTTCAGTAGCGCTGACACAATCCGCCATTTTGCTTATTTAATTTATTTGTTTTGAAGTAGAGTTTATAAGTTGTTTTGTGCAATATTAGTTTTAAGTAATATAATGACATGAATAAACATATACATACTATTAAAAGTTCATGATTGGTAAGTTTTTAATATGAATACTTTACAAACATATATTTAAATTAGGTTAGATTCCCGGTTAAAACTAACATCGTGTCCTGGAGGAAAATAGCTACTTACGATTTGACAGCGCTTACCGCTTACGATCGCCATTTTGCTTACAAGCGCTTGCTAGCGCTTTTTTCTGCCAAACGCACCCAATATGTTATGCTTAATTGTTCTTTATACTTAATTGCTAACAATAGTTTTATTATGTTTATTTTATACTGTCCCAGTAATTGTTTTTTTCCTTTTTATGTTTTTTGGTAATTTTTGTATATATATACGAACCACGTTTTTCTAAATCAGAGGCTCTTTGATTTTTCTTTTTTTAATTTTGTTTTACTGTACATCTTGTAATTTTTTCCATAGTCTTTTTACTATTCCTGTTATTCGTTTCTTTTTTCGATTACAATTTCGTGGTTTCCTAATATATTTAATTCTGTTACTTTAACACTATTTCTTATACCCAACTAAATTAATTCTTTTTTTCTTATGCGTACTTATCATATAACATATGTGATAATATGTATAATTATACAGTTTTATTTGTAATTATATTATACAGTTATTATTTAGTTATACATTAGTTGTTGTTATATAAAGTTTTATTTGTCGTCATAGTGGCAACAGAAATACACATTTTGTGAAAGTTTCAAATGTCTACCTATTACGGATCATGAGATACAGCCCGCTGACTGACAGACAGGACATCGGAGGCTTAGTAACAGGGTCCCGTTGGTTACCCTTCTGGTACGGAACCATACAAAGTACATAAAATACACAATTTTTGTATTTGAACACCACTACCAACTAATATAAACAAACAATATATCATAACATATTATAAACATAAACTTGTGTGAAACAAAGCGTGCCGCACGCGCAACAAATCTATAATCGCCTCTGCTAGCGTAGAGAGCTCGTGTTAACCAAGGAATTTAGTGCGTCTAATGACGTTTCTGAGTTGTTGATACATCTCCATTAGTCAAGCTCAATACTCTTGCATGATTATTCAAAGCCAAACTTTATGGCTATAGACGGACTTCATAACTGCATTAAACAATAGTTTATGATTGTATGACGTTTTAAAATAAACTTTTTGTTATATGTTTAATTTATATAAGCAAAAATGACAGTCAATCATTTTTTATAACACAAAGTGAAGAACGAGCTAACAGCCCAGGTGGGTATGCACATACTTCCGTAGTCCAAGGATACCTGAAGTCAACCTATGATGACTCCCTATGGCTCTTTATATCCTTCTGAATGAACCACATTAGCAATACCATTTAGCAGCAGAAATAGTTCTCTTTCCTATTCTTATTTAATAGAAATATAAACTATTTATTCAATATAGATTATAAATAATACATACTGAAAGTCATTCCTATGCTTAACTTACCACTGCACTGGTTCAGATAATACGGAGGTATTTTCCGAACTGGGGAGAACCACCAAGTAATCCAGCGGGACTTTTTTGAAAAAAAAAGAAAAGTTTACAATCATTTAAGTTACACAATAGTTAACAACACAAAACAGATATAGCACGGTAGTGATCACCTCATTCACAGAGGTTATTATCAACCATAAATTCCTTTGTAATAACCGTTTTTATACAATCGAGTACCATATGATAATTATGAACTGTGTTTAATAATAGGATACTAAATTCAAATCCCAGTTCTGATATCATTCAACTTCATAGATGCATATATAAAATACTCACGCGTATCCTATAAAAGTAATCTACATTGCAATTACAATTGCAAAATATAAACACAAGTTATTATCCATTTAGGATTTGAACCAGAGTTTGATGAGGTCATGTTATTGCGGAGATTTGATGGCGTATAGAGACGTCATAAAGATAATCTATTACTACATTACACCCCATTGGTTTGATAGGAGATGACTTTAAAAAACTTCCGAAAGATTCATGTTTTCAGATAATAATAATAATAATAATATTCCACAACCATCACACAACGCCATCTAGTCCCAAGCTAAGCAGAGCTTGTGTTATGGGTACTAGACAACTGATAAACATACTTATATATTTCTAAATACATAAATATTATAGATAAATTACACCCAGACACAGAATAAATGATCGTGCTCATCACACAAACATTTGTCCTGGGTGGGAATCGAACCCACGACCTCAGGCATAGCAGTCAGGGTCACTAACCACTAGACCAACAGGCCTGTCAAGATAGATATTCTTATATAGAGTTTTCGCGTCGAAGAAATAATTTAATAATAAAATTCGAAGAATAAGAGTGACGAAGGAGTATGGTGTTTACCCGATGGTAAATGGATGCCGAGGCTCATAGAAATTTTATATCAAAAATTAAGATTTAAAATATAGATGCAACGTCACCTATGAGGACTAAGATGGAGTGCTTTATTTCTAGTAAAAACGGTCTTTGCTTCTCAACACTCATCATACAAAATACAAAAGCATTGAGCTGTCATTTAACGCTACCAGCGTTGAAAAGCAAGTTACGTCAAAGCTCACGATACGATCCACACCATCCGGATGCTTGGCGATCCACCACTGTACGTTTTAATAGGACTTTTCTTCCTCGTACGACCCCTCTGTGGAATCGTTTGCCACCGGCGGTTTTTTCGGACCGATACGACTACCGGCAACGCACCTGTTATTCCTCTGGTTTTGCAGTTAATCATGGGCGGCGGTAGTCATTTATCATCAGGTGAGCTTTTTGTTCGTTAACCCTCACTTCTATAAAAAAAATATTACTCTAGTAGTTGAACGCCGACGAATTGTTGCTCCTATCATTATCATTTAAACTTTAATTGAATACTCAAAGCATTTAAACAATGGCAAAGTCCTCCACTTTGAGTATTCCACCAACTGGTTTCATACACAAAGCAAGAGGATTTTGAAACGCTGAAATGAAGGCATTTTGTGTACGGGTATTACATAATATCTGCGCATGTGAATTATTAGTGGAAGCAATTTAGCAAGTGCTTTGATGGTGAAATAAATCTGATACTACCTCAAAACTCTTTCTAACTGTCCACTGGGTTAAGCTCTCGTCATAACCTTTGTATTGTGAAGAATCAGCTTATTGTGATAAAGCATTGTATAACTAGGTTGAACTTTTAAAATATCGTCTGAAAGACTCTGTAGCCACGATCATGTAATAAATTAAAAAAAAGAAACTAACGTAAGTTACTTAGACTAGTGACAAACAGTAGCAAAAAAGATGCGAGCCGCTACTGCGAAAGCAATCAGCGAATATGGTAAACACTGCCGGCAATGATAGATGCCCAGGTCCAGTAGAAGATTCTTCCGAGCTGATGAAGAAAAAAACGGATTGGCGGCAGCAACACTGCGGCTGCGAACCCACTCGCAAAGCGTGGCAACTATGGCAAAAATCCCGGGCATTCCATGGGGAGAACTATGTTCAACAGTGGACTCCTAATAGACTACTTTTTGGTATTAAAATCATAACTACGTTTAAGTTTTCCTTGTTTTTGTTACTTTAATTATTTTATATAGTTATAAAATGCAGCTTTTTCTATACTGAGGTAGATAAAATGGCTATTTTTAAGTATTTGCAGATAATATTGTAATTTATACGCTATTTATTACAAAAAACATGTAAAATATCGACTGGAAAATAGACTTATTCTAGATTGCATTGTCGGGAATGAAAGATCTAAAAACCCTTAAAATAGCTTTCTATATTTTGAAGTCATTAGCATGTCAAAAGTTACACAAGAAGATTATAAAACAAAAAGCCTTGCTGTGTTTTGATTAAACCTGTTTGAAGTTCTAATGTAGCCGTAGTAAAACTGTAATGGAGTTTGTTTTATTATGAAGGTGAAAATTTAAAAGGAATGTTTAGAAAAACAGGAAAAAATTACGCGACAGAAATTTTACTAAAAGTATTACAAAATATTTGGAAGTTATATTTAAGATATTTAAGTGGCACAGATTCTATTTTGTTTATAAATTTACCTTTTTTTAACACAATAAGTGACAAACGAGCACGCAGGTACGCTGTTGCACGTAGACTACATCTACATCCATTCACGATTAAGAATCAAAATGCAGATGCAATACCATCCCTGAGGACTAAGATGGAGTGCCTCGTTTCCAGTAAAAAGTGTCTCCGGGTCTCTACACTCACCATACTGAACACAGCAGCATTGAGCTGCTATATTACGCTGGTATTCTTTAAGAGCGTGGTCCTTCTCCGGTCGAGCCGTGTTTTACAATAAATAATTAATATTCATACATCGTTAACGTCAAAAGTTATCTTAGAAAAAATATAGTAAACAATAAAAATACATTAATAAGCATAAAATTAAATCAAAATAAATTTCAGACATTAAGTATTATAGTAAATTAAAGGCTTAATATTGTCTCTCAAAATATAGCTATATTCATAATATAACTGTATTATGGCTCTATAACACTAGTTGATTAGGTTGATTCCTTGGATATGCAAGTTTTCTCACAATGTTTCTTTCACCGCCGAGCAAAGGGTAAATCACGTTTATATTGGGTTTTTGAAGCTCTAATCAATTATTATCAAGAGCTGTTATAACAAATAGTCTTAAGGAAATTGTATCGGCATGTAGTCAAAAAAAAAATCTAAAAATCTTTATTTTCGCTCCAGTAATACTTAAAATTAAATACATTGTTGTAACACTCCTTTTAAGTTAGGAAACTTATGTTAGGAGGCTCCACTCTTCCCGTCTTTCATTTTTATTGATTTGTGTTTAGAATTAGGGTAACACATAGATTTTTGACTTTTATTAAAACTTATTATAAAAATAAAAATGTTTAAAATAAAATATCTGTAGGTGTTAGATGTATAATTGTGTAGTGTACGTGTATATGGTGTGTGCACGTTGAGGTGTGGTATATTTAGTAAATTGTTAATTATAAATAACAAGTTAAATAATTATTTTTAAAAGTTTGTTTCAGTTTCGTTGTAATTTAGTTTTCAGCTATTGTATATCTAGGTTGTTTTATTTTTAACGTCTATGCAATTCAATGGATATATGCTTAAGATTTTATTTATTTTATTATATAAGTATACTGCCCTTTTCTCATATTTCACTGAAGAAAAAGTCGTTCCACAGCAATTGGCATGTAGAACTATGTCTTTTCTTCTTTTTTTGTCTTGTCTTATTCATACCTAGTAGATTTATGAATTTTAAGCAATAAGAACAAAATATATAACTTTCGAGTAGTGGTAGTAGGGATCGGTATGGTTTGAAATACTACTTCAAGGAATCTTTTTTTAAGGCTCCTCCCCATATTGGGATACATATAATAAGTGGGAACAGATTGAGCCAGTGCTGTATATACTTTGTTCAGTAATTCGGGGGTCTTAGCTTTTTGAAAATCCAACTTAATTTTCTTATGCGGCCAGATATTAATTCAATGTACCACTCGTAAATCAGGTTCATAAGGTAAGTGAACACGGGCACAGACAAATATTTTTACAACTTCAAAAGCTCACTTGGAATTTTATCCCACCCGGGAGCACTATCCGAGTCAAGACTCATCAACACCCGCTCAACTTCAGCATTATTTCTGTTTCAAGCAAAATAAAAGAGTTTAGGAGTGCAGTGTTAGAAGTAGATTTAGGAATCGAGCTGTACAATATCTTAGACTTAATTTCTTCAGCTAGGCATTTACCTATTCCGGAAAAATATTTATTAATACAATTAACTGAATTCTCGAGTGTAGGTTTTATATTTAATAAACACGAATTTGAAAACTTCTTTTTTTAAATCGAGTAACTTCATTAATATTTTTCCAGAGAACTATATTGTTTTTACAAGTTTTAGAAATGACGCTGTGATCATGTTTACGTTTATGTTTTTAATTAGGTTACTTATCATTTGTTGGGTCTAGTTTTAGTTTTTTTTGCATAGCGTTTCTGTTTCTTATGTTGTTTCTCTTCGAAGTATACCTTCTGTCATTCAGGGCTTGGTAAATCTCTTAGTTCCAGGAACAGCTAAAATTTTGGTATGTTTAACTAATGCAATTTTTTTTTTAATAGGATAGGGTAACAAACGAGCACACGGTCCACCTGATGGTATGTGGTTTCGGTGGCCCTTAGTCATCTACATCAATCCTCATTAAAATGCAGATGCGTTGTCACCCGTGAGTACTAAGATGGAATGCCTCATTTCCAGTAAAAAGGGTCTCCGGTTCTCTACACTCACCATACGAAATACAGCAGCATTAAGCTACTATTTCACGCTGGTATTTTGTGAGAGCGTGGTCCTTCCCCGGTCGAGCCGACACATTCGTGCTACAACTATACTTTTAATATAACTGCATCATGGCTCTACCACGTATAAAAATTATATGTGGTGTAATTAGAGTGTTTGGGTCTGTACATAAATACAAGTCAAAAGAATTCAAACTTAGACTATTCAAGGTGGCCTTAAAGTCAGATACAGATTTCGTTATATTAGAGTTGTTTGAACTATTGTTGCCCACTAGGCTAAGTAGAGTCCTATCAATTTTTAACATAAAATGGTCCAAACAACGCAATTTTCTGGTAGGAAAATGGTGGCCTGGAAGTAGTTCATGTGTAGTCAAAGTGTTGAGATATGATTCTGTTATTTCTTTCATAACTTTGTTCATACATAATAGGTAATACATTTATATTAACGTCACCCGCTATAATAATATGACTATTTTAACTAAGTTTAGATGTAAATTAATACAGTGAATAAATTCGTCAGCTTTTGTAATGGAAGGAGAACAATATATGCCTAAAATTGTGTATTGATTTATAGTTATTTGTAAACATGAAGCTTTATGTAAATGTATCACCTGGACAGGTGCTCTCTAAACATTCTTTACGTGTTTTACCATACCATCGTTTTGATTTAACTAAGTATTTGTCGAATAGGAACAGTAGCTATATAAAGTGGGAATTGGTTTATTTTTATCTAACCAGCACTCCGTTAAAATTATTATATCAATACAAGTTTTTGATTGCGCTAAGTGTATTAATAGACTGTAAAAATTACAACATATACTTGTAATATTTTGAGCTATAATATTCAGATTTCCATATTTAAATACAACATTTGAAGACAAATCATCTATTGCACATTTTATAGACTGTGAAATTTCTGTATCATCTAATTCCTGTAGTGTATTCAGATAACTATTCAAGGAGAAAGTAAGAAAACTGCTGGGTCATTACTATAGAACTGTATTAAGTTTTGTTATGTAAATGTAATGTGAATATGTGTATGCAGAGTAAATATGTGTATAATTTTATAAAATAGTTTGAGTATTAATCGGGATAGGTCATAGTTTTTTTTTTATAATCAAATAATCATTACATTAATATATAGTAGATGAAATATTTATACGTGGTAGAGCCACGCTGCATCTATTATGGTTTTAGCATGAATGGTTCGGCTTGACTGGGGTAGGACCACGCCCTCACAGAATACCAGAGTGAAATAGCAGCTTAATGTTGCTGTGTTTCGTATGGAGAGTGCAGAGAACCGGAGATTCGTTTTACAGGAATCGCAGAATTCCATCTTACTCATTAAGGGTGACAACGCATCTGCATTTTGATTCTTAATTGAGGTTAAATGTAAATATCTATGGGCCACAGCATCCACTTACCATCAGGTGCACTGTGTGCCCATTTGTCACCCTTATCCTATTAAAAAAATTCAATATTTAATAAACCCAAAAATAGCAAACCGACTATGTTTAAGATATATATATATATATATATATATATATATATATATATATATATATATATATATATATATATATATATATATATATATATATATATCTTAAACATAGTCGGTTTGCTATTTTTGGGTTTATTCTCTTCAGCTTTTGTAATGGAAGGAGAACAATATATGCCTAAAATTGTGTATTGATTTATAGTTATTTGTAAACATGAAGCTTTATGTAAATGTATCACCTGGACAGGTGCTCTCTAAACATTCTTTACGTGTTTTACCATACCATCGTTTTGATTTAACTAAGTATTTGTCGAATAGGAACAGTAGCTATATAAAGTGGGAATTGGTTTATTTTTATATATATATATATATATAATTTAGTACCTTATTTATTAATGATACTTAATTGCAATAAAGCGGGGCGTCCTACAGGTCACGCACGTGTAGTTTTTTACCTCACCCTTTCCGCGATATCGGTACACGGAAACGTTTCTATGATCATATAGTTGTACTATAATATAATTTTTAAGGACGTAATACTTTATTAATGCTTGCAGACATAGAAGGCGATTTGCTCGCGTACTATGAAATTTCAAGGAGTTCACTTCATCCTCCGGCCGGATATTGACATGATAGATTGAAAATATTTCAATCTATGTATCGACAACCATCCATCGCCTGAATTTTGGTTATCCACTACGAGGCATGGAGACTATGTTTCGTAGTTAATCACCAAATGCATAAAACAAAAGTCTAAGAACCCTATGGTTGCGTTTGTTCTGATATTTTAACCAACTTCAAAGAAGAGGTTCTATATTTGACTGATAAATCGATTTAAATTATCTTTTTAGGGTTCTGTATTTACACAGCAAGGATCCTGATAGTTTCGTCATCTTTGTTCGTCCGTGCGTCCGCGGTTTCACTCATAGATCTGCAAACGTATTCTGCGGCGCATATTATTTTGTTAATGACAGTTCATTAAAATCATTCCTTTTTACTAAGATGCAGTTTCCTCTTCTTTCTTTAATTTCCTTACAAAAATTGGCATCCATTAGGTAATCGCTAATTCTTAGATGATCTACAAATCTGTAATTTGGTATAGCTATCAAGCCTACAAAACATTGAAATAGAATCTTAAAAAATATTTTTATTATGGGTACCTCCCATAAATGAAGGACGATATTTTTCCATATATTCCATCATTTGGGGTGTCTTTGGATAGTTATTAAAAACACTGAGTGTACGGAATAACATGTTTTCGATTCAGGGGTCCGTTTGCGAAATATCTTTAAAGTGGAATTTATATTAAGGTCATGTGTCCTCCCTCCCCCTTTCAAACAACTAAACCGCTGTTTTTCGATATGCGAAAAGTATACAGTGTAGAAGTATATATAATGAAGTTAAAAGAAAAACTATTACAGCTTAGTAGAATCAACAAGTTAACGAGTAATAGCCGACCAACTTATAAAATGCACCTGGATCAGTAAACATTTCGTTTCAACTCCATAGAAAACGATCTAAAACTAGTTGCATCATAAGTTTGTAAACTGTAAGAAATAAAAAAAATATGAAAACGACTTATACGCATTACTACTTTAGCTTTACTTTTTAATTTGCGCAATAGGCAGGGAAGATTTTACTTACTACTTAGTAGTAAACTACTTTCGCTTATATTTTAGTTGGTAGTTATTGTAAGGCTCATTCAAAATATTCATACAACCATCTAGCCTCGTACAGTTTCTTGGTTTACGCGGGCGACCCTCAGGTTAATTTAGGGCAGTGGTGGTTTACGGGAAGTTTCGTTACGGTCATATATTATGTATATCTTTGGTTGCACGGCCGGAAATATATAGATAGACAGTCAACTATAACCGTCTTTGTACGGACTTCGCATGTGAATGATTTGATGTTAATTGTATTATTTTCGAAATTGAAAAACCTTTTTAATCTATTTTGAATATCACTTGCTATAAGACTGATTTGAATATACTGGTCGTTATAACGGTCAAACTGCGAACTCACTTATTATACCCATTATTAAGAAAGTCCACGTATTGTGACTGGCAACTACGCAACGCTACCTCTACATTGTGCGTGGCCTGACACGCACTCTGCCAGTTTTTTCCATTAAATTTGAAAAAAAAAATCGTTTACGGAGCGAATAATACAAATGAACGCACGACCTGTTATTGGTTTGCCCGCTTCCGTTCTGGAATTTTGACATGAAAATGAACTCCGTGGTCTTTCAGAAACTTTGGTAGATAAAGACGAATTAAAGGCGATCGTGGAAGCTGATGCTACCCAATTTACGGATTAATTAGCGGCAGCTTTCGATGTTAACATTAAAACAATATTCGTCCATTGGCGTCAAATTGGCAAGGTAAGCAATTGACAAATGGGTGCCCCACGAACTCAATGATCGCTAGCGCAAAGTACGTGTTGAAACATGCCTTGCGCTGCAAAACAGGCACACGAACGAAAATTTTGAACCACATTGTTACTACCGAAGAAAAATGGATTCTTTTTGACAATCGCAAGCGCTCAGTAAGTTGGTTAGATCAGGATCTAAATTTTTTAGATGCTGAACCAGGGTTCAGTACCTAAACAATGCACCAAACGAAAACTTATCCCTAAAAAAGTGATGGTCACTATTTGGTGGTCTAGCGCCGGTGTGATTCATCATAGCTTATTACCAAACGGGATGAGATGATGATGATGATTATGATTATGATAATGATTACTGCAGAAATGAACTGTGAAGAACTGAACACAATTATTGAGAAGCTCCTACGTCTTCAACAACTTTTGACTAATAGCCCCTCGTCGCCGCAGCTCCTACACAACAACGCGATATATCATACTCTTCTTTGAATATTACAACAGACGTTATCCAAGTTACAAGAGCTGGGGTTGGAAGCTCTCGATCTTTTGCTCTCTACTCACTAGTCCTTGCGCTTACACACTTTTATTTTTTCCAGATTTTGGATAACTTTTTGGTGGGAAAAAATTCAATACCCAAGTGGCTGTACAAAATGCCTTTTAAAAAGTTGTTGCCTCCAGCCAACGCAGTGACAGTTCTTGAAGAAATAAGCTGGATGCATCGATTAAATGAGCGATTAATTTGATTATTAGTAACAAAAAATATAGAAAAAAAAATGTACCGGAATTTCGTAGGTAAAAACTCAATAGGTATGTGGAAATTACATTATCTTATATTGGGTATTTTTTTTAGTTTGCATTTTTAATTTTGCACACTTTAATTTAGTTCTTGCAAATTATAAGTTACTTAAACAGATTTTAAGCATTTAATATAACGGTATCAAAACATTTTATTGTTGTTGTAAACTGTTTTTGTTGTTGTATTTACTATGTCCCATATAGCATTTAGTCACTTAAATAGTATGCAACACAAATATAGTATTAACATTTTAGGAATGAACTTGTTAAAATTATGGCCAATAATTTCAATAATTTTATGTACATGCGTTCGTGATGAAACTTATAATTTAATTACAAAGGAATTAATCCAAGTCATGCAGGAATAACAACTCTATTTCAAACTTCTTTTTTATAACAAAAAATATTTTAATTATAGGTAGACAAGATTCATTTCCATTACAATGAAGGACATAATCGAGCGCCTTGACCCTAGTAGTATCACGATCATTTTTTTTCCTGCATGAAATACAGTTATTAAGTTCATTACTACTTAAAAAAAACCCGAATGATGTACACAAACAGTTCGTTTAAGGATGTTTTCCACTAATTATCACGACAAAAAGCTCACATGCGCTCTTGTAGGTGAATTCGGTGTATAATATTATTTAGCCAGTTTGTAATATCCATTAATGTCATGAGCAGTCATGGTCATCGTAAGTATCGTCTTTTTTTTAGTATTTTGACTCTAGTCATAAGCGGAAGCG
The DNA here is from genome assembly GCA_036936625.1 of Parnassius smintheus behrii. Classification (NCBI taxonomy): domain Eukaryota; kingdom Metazoa; phylum Arthropoda; class Insecta; order Lepidoptera; family Papilionidae; genus Parnassius; species Parnassius smintheus. The sequence continues at coordinate 15,575,792 of JAUPFT010000015.1, read as the reverse complement.
ACGTATTTTCCTAAAAACATATATTGTTCATAATTGTTTAATGAAATTAGAGTGAATGTTATACAACATTATTAACATACAACAATATTATTAGAGCCATGCTGCAATACGTGGTAGAGCCATGCTGCAGTTATATTAGTAATATAGTTGTAGCACGAAAGGGTCGGCTTGACCGGGGAAGGACAACGCTCTCACAGAATACCAGCGTAAAATATATCAAGTGGCAGCCTTATTCCAACAGGCGAAGTGTAATACTGCCCTTCACGAGATGGAATGACGTCGAATGTCAAGAGGTGCGGGAAGACTATGGATGCAGGTGAAAGTGACCATGTTCTCTTACATTTTTTATAGAATAAGTGTGACAAACAAGTACACAGTTACCACCTGATGGTAAGTGGATGCTGTAGCCCATAGACATCTACATTAATGCTCGAGTAAGAATCTAAACGCAGATGCATTGTCACCCCTGAGAACTAATATAGAATGCTTCGTTTCCAGTAAAAAGGGTCTCCAGATCTCTACACTCACCACACGAAACACAGCAGTATTAAGCTGCTATTTTACGCTGGTATTCAGTGAGAGCGTGGTCCTTCCCCGGTCAAGCCTACCCATACGTGCTACAACCATAACATAACTGCAAAGTAAATCTATCACGTGTAAAATGGATATACATATAAATATATTGATTTTATAATATAAATAGAAATATAAAAATACTTAAAATAAAATTTTAATAAAGTCGCAGTTTAATTAATTTTCGTTCTTTAAAATGTTCATAGAATAATTTAAAGTTTTTCTTGGTTATTTTATAAAATAAACGTAATGAACAAGGGAAGCAGTGATACGGCTCTCGCATCATCGGTCAATTACAAAAGGTAATCCCGGGGAGGCACTTAATGAATCATTATGGCCGGCGGCACGGTCAGTCCAATGGGTGACGTGTTCAGAATTTATAGCCCAAGTTGTCTTTTCTACAATAAATTTATTAATGCAATTATATTTCTAAATGTATATTATATGCACGTAGCGACGGAATAAGTTACATACAATAATATATATATATATATATATATATATATATATATATATATATATATATTAACAGTGTTAGAACCACGCGGCAGCTTTGCTGTAGCACGTATGGGGAGGGGGGGGGGGATTTATTTTTAGAAAATGTCTTTTTGTCCGTGTTTTTAGGCAATGAAAAATTGCTACAACATCGTTAGAATAAGAAGGTAAATTTTGACAGTTTATTAATGATTACAAATAGCTTCATTGGTATATTGGGCGGTCACAAAATCGTAATACCATGGTTCGACCGACCGACTTTTTTAAAGTTGTAAAGTTCCTTTTTTTTGAGAAAATCTATTTTATCGAGCCCTTTTTTTAGTACTTTTATAAAAAAAAGACAATTTAAATTAAACTAATTGCACTCATGATTTTTTATTCAAATAACCGGTTCAGTTTTTTCTATTATGTCGCTAAGATCAAAAAATATTATTCGTATTTCATCAGTATGTAATTTTTATCTAAATATATTTCCAAAACACACGAATTAAAAAAAAACCGAGCGAAAAATACCGAGCAAAGCTCGGTCAACCGGGTACTGTTATATTGAATATGCTATTTACGACATGTATAAAGTTACTATAACCCACCAGCATTAACACTTCATCATCAAACTACTTATAAAAATTAACCATACCATTTTACCATCATCATCAGCATCACAGCCTATAAAAATTCATATTGCGTCATAGACTGCATCATATTTGCCATAATTTCTACTCTTTGCAGACAGTTTGGCAACCACAGTTTTAATTATTTCGAGTGGATTGACTCTGCCCAATGCCCATCTCCTGTTTAGTTTACCTTCGTCGCCGCTTACGATACCCAGGATATGATATGGAGTAATGAATTCTCGTACGTCGCCTCTACACGCCATGTATAAATACTAATTTTCCATTATTATTAGCTACGAATTAATATTTTAATCTGTGCAAATTTTCACTAAGGTTATATGTTACGAAGGCAAATCTTTGGTAGTGTCAAGTTTAAAAACGTATTATAAAAAAAGTAAAGGTACAGGCTATATACGTCCCACAGCTGGGCACAGGCCGTCCCTCATTCCTGAGAGGGTTTTAGGGCAAGGAAGTGTCCACCGCGCTGCCCCAATGCGTGTTGGCGAACTTCACATGTCTTCGAAATAATTTGACAGACATGCAGGTTTCCTCACGATGTTTTCCTTCCCTACCGAGCACATGGTAAATCAGCACTTAAAATTGCAATTAACAATTTCATTGGTGCCGTCAGCCGGCGGGGATCGAAATCGGGTTACTTGCGTTCTGTTATATTTACAGCGAGCGTTAACCATCTGAGCTAACATGGCTCAAAACTCGCTAAAAACGTATTACATACCTAATTTCTCGCAGCTTATAGACTGCACTATGAATGCTAACGAGCCTCTAGCTAGACAGACGTTTGAGCGACTCGGAGTCAAAGGCGAGGCGCGTCAACATCAGTCATAGAGATCCAGTGTGACCTTGCCTTTATAGTTGCGTGAAATAGAGGCGTAGCGTGAAAGTACATTCTTAATAAATAAGTGGTAACTGTACAATGTCCAATGTAAAATTAGCCTTTATTTTTGGTATATTTATCTCATCATCTTAACTACAAAACTTTAGCTATTTAATACAAGTCAACTCCCTAAGATAGGCCTACCACAAGGTATTCACTACAAAACACGGCCTTAGTCACCTGGATACCTTGACTTCCAGTAAAACTCACCCATTGGTACTGCGATCTTAATACTTAATACATTCAAACCACGAATCCGCATTCAAGCGATTCAAGTTGATTTTTATAAGTAGTTTGAGGGGACATATTATAGCACTTTCGCAAATACCGACCTCGTCTGCTTCGCTGCTAACTTATAAACAAAGCTTTTCGGGCGACTGACGGTAAAATATCCATCATACTGCACCAAAACCCACAGATTGGGTAGTAAAATCACCAGTGCTAGATTATCAGTACTATTTTTTTATTCAAATAAAAACATATAAAAAAAGAAATGTAAGTATCAAAAACCGATATCAAATAAAAACATAAGAAAAAAAGAAATGTAAGTATCAAAAACCTATATCAAATTTTCATTTATCAAATTTTTGTGATAAAAATTGTTATAAAAATTTTCATTTTTATATGAGATACACTTATCCAAAAATGTTTTAAAAATTACATCAATAGTAATTTTATAATCTTTCATATTAATAAAACCGATGAACGTAATTTTGTACTATATAAATGCCCATTAACATGTTTTTTGTTTATAACTTATTAGATCGTATTTTTTATTATGTATGTAATTTTTTCTGTATTCATTTGCCTACATTTTATCGTATGTTATGTCTTTATTACTCATATTATTTAGAGATTTTTTTCACCAGTTTCTTATATTATCTAGGATTGACACACACCTAAAGAATGCATTAAGGTGTATAAATATTAAATAAAGAAACGTACAATGCGACTTATCATTACCAAAATAGCATTGATCGTGACTTAAATGTAAAATTCTTACTCTTTTTACAAGAAAGCTCTGGAAATTACATTTTGAATATTTATTTGTTAAGTCGCATTTCGAATCACATTAATTCCTCATTTTAGGCGGCTTTTTGCTGAGCCAAAGAGTTTCAAAATCGTCGTCCAATTAATAATTTATTAAGCTTTTAAAGAAACATAGGACAGAGGTAATGAATGTTTTTAAAACGATCGAGCGTACCGGCGCTACCGTGCATACAAAAGTAGACTTAAGAGCCCGTGTAATTCTGAGTAACCGTTTCGGAAAAGCCGTTTTGTGAATATATTTACTTACAGAAAATAATGGCTCTTATTACACACAATATTTGCCACAATTTTATTAAACTAAGATTCTTAAATTACATAACGTTTTTCACAATATGCGAAATTTTAACACATGGCTTAAATTATAAATTAAAGATTATTAAAACTACTTTTACGGATTTTATCGGTGTTCTTTCGCGAGGATTTGTGGTCTATCAAATCTGATGTAATGGTTGGGGCCGTCTAGGATATGATCACAAACTTCCGAATTAAAAATAAGAAGTAAAAATAAACGCGATAAAATCCGTAAAAGTAGTTTTAATCATGTGTAGTGTTCGCGTAAATATAAGAAATCATTAAATTAAAGATTACTTCAAACATTATGAAAATAAAATGGAGTGTATTCTAAAAATACTGCCTGTGTCGTGTGGGTTTTTTCATACTAATGGCACATGAAGAGATATTTAGTATCTGAACATTTACTTGTTAGCCCTGTTGTTTTGTGCGTGAATTTAATCCGCGAACCACAGCAAAATTCTTTTTCACTGGACTTCCGGGCCGTCAGTTTCCGGTGCGGTGTTTACATTGATTATATTTGTTGATAATTTAAAACATATACAGCCCTTATTTATATAAAAATGGTTTAATCTGTATTATACAGAAGCAATGAGAGCACCGGTAGATGCATCTCTTATATACTCGATGCAAAATTCGCAAACCGGCGGCGGTAGGAATAAACATCAAGGGAGCGCACCTGATACAACGATCTGATTGCAAAGCTCGGTGATTACATCAAATTCTGTCATTTCGAGGTCGACTTGTATGTCCAAAATGAAGAAAAAATACAACGGGGTATATATATATATAATAAATATATACCCCGTACATATATAATAAATATATGTTAGCAGCACAGCAATTATTCAACAACTTACCGACTCAGCGTGTGAGGCAAAGCCTGAATTTCAACACGCATATTATGTCTTACACATAGAAATATTATTATTATATCTATGGTGGTTATATATGAACCCTTTAAAATTCAGTTTTCAACCATTTCAAAAAATAATCTTTTTTTATTCAATGAGTTATACTACAGAGGTAGTCCCATATAAATTTGAACAAAAAATTCCACACTAACTAGTAGAAAAATAGGGGCAAGAAGTGTCTAATGTAAATAGTTACACCTACATAGGTAGGCGGCATTCTAGATGTTACCTTGATCTTGTGTCGATCCTCAACCAGTAAGGTTAGTAGTAAATTTATTGAGCTTTTAATAAAAAATAAAACCGACTTCAAAAATAAACATTAAAAAAATCACGTAATATTTTCTGATAATAGCTTTAGTTTCGACTTCAGTAGCTATTACATGGATTTCCTTTATTTAATTTATATTTAATAATCGATTTTTACATTTTACCAAATGTTTTCCTTCAATACTACTATAATAAAACACATGAAGTGCAATTTTGCTATTGCGGTATGTTTCGAAATAAATCTTAAAAGTTCTTAAGTCGTAATTTGATGCTGTGTTCATTTATAAGAGTAAATCTAACAATATTAAACTTTGTTCATAATTTCATCCAAAATGTATTTGTGTAACAACTTAAATCATGGGATTTAGCCTCCAGCTAAGAAATATAAATGATCTAACGCCCATTTTATTCTGATCCGCAGTATCTTCTATAAAAGTTCTATGTTGTATACTTGTACAAAAGAAATGAAAGGCTCATGTTAAAGTAGATAGTAAGAAGTTTCACTGCATAATATGTACGCGTTAGAACAAAAATCATGTCTTTATTAGAGCGATAACATTTATTATAGTCTTATAAATTGAGCTTGTTTACGATGTAAGCCACTCGGTTGGCCTAAAATGGTAGTGTCAAATAAACTTTTTTGCTATCATGCTCTTGAGAGATCAGATGCTTATTAAAGCTTACAGAAGTCCAATGCTGGGCAAAGACTATACCGGATTGGCATTAGCAGAACCAGGTACCTCACACCATTGACGCTGCTCCCTGTCGCTGGTCTAAATATTTTATTTATGGCGTAATCGAGATTGTTATACCGCCATCTATTGGAACCGCTGAGATATTTCTGGGGTTTCCCCTAATCGCCTCTTACGACACTCAGGGGGTGGAATGTGTAATGGTTTCTTTAAGTCGCTGCTAAATGGCACGATTATTATACACTTGTTCTTAAATCATTACTATCATAATCTTCAATCCGTAAAGTTCATTTATAGTTCCTTGACCAGCTGTCTTTTAATGTGGTAGAGCCACACTGCAGCTATTTTATGGTTGTAGCACGAATGGATCGGCTTGACCGGAGAAGGAATACGCTCTCACAAAATAGCAACGTAAAATGGCAGCATAATGATGCTATATTTCGTTTGGTGAGTGTAGAGAACCGGAGACCCTTTTTTCCTGAAAACGAGGCATTCCATCTCTGTCTTCAGGGGTGACAACGCCTCTGCATTTTGATTGAAGATAAATGTAGATGTCTATGGGCCACATAATCAACCTACCATCTGGTGGGCTTTATGCTAATTTGTCACCCCGTTTCTCAAAAAAGCTGTCAATGAGTTTAGAGACATAAAAGAGGCATTCTTTTATAGAATAAGCATGACCAGCACACACATAGATATAAGAATAAAGTTTTTTATATTTTTATAAGCACACACAGTCCACTCGATTGTAAGTGGATTGTGTGGCTCTGTCATATCTGATTAAGGTAAATATTTAGTTTAGATTATTTTACGCAATCACGTACGACTAACATTTTAATCCACTTTTGGGTAAGCATCATCAAGAATGTGCCAATCATGCCAAAAATTGCCCAAACCCTGTTAATCTGATAAATTGATGATGCTGCTCCTCCGGTGCTGGTGGTCGAACAATAAGGCTGTGCCTGAAACTTTAAATTGAATATGCAATAATTTATCAATGAGAAGCTCGTTCGTTACTCAGCGAGCTGCAACACGTACAGTTAAGGTTAACACTTGGAAAAAATGTGCTACAAAATATAAAATTAGGAAGTTACAAACACATATTATGTTCGTGTGACCTTCTTACGTTCTACAACTGAGCAGAAATTTCCTGTGATAGGTTTATGGAGTAGGAAATGTCCGCATGAATGCATCAGTATTAAGGGAATTCTATTGCCCTCGGAATATAATTTAATTTCTCCAATATTACGAGGTAAATCAAATATTTCATTTTTAAATATGTATTTTTTTAGTAAGGTGGGTATTGAAATTAGTTTTCTAAACAATGAATTATTGAGGCCAACTTGAGCTGGCGTGACTGTATCCATGAGATATTTATACACCATTTATCTGTTTCTTTATTTCGGTTCTAAAGCAAAGAAGTTGATTATTAGGTAATACTTAAACACCTTAGGTACTTACTTTTTATGTAAGCTTTAAATTTAAATTTACATTTTTACCAAACTTAGGCTATTCCCGTAGGAAGTGGCAAGAATACGAGCACTTATAGGGTTAAGTGCTCGTAGTGATAAAAATAATAAAAATTATAATACAATTAGGAATCATGAAGATGACATTAATAATACAATTGACAAATTATTAGAATGGCTTGACGTAAATAATTTGAAAATTAATTTAGATAAATCTCATTACATACAATTTAATAAATCTATCAATTCAAATCATAATATTAAACTTAATATACCAAAACTAAAAAAACTTACATGTACTAAATTTCTGGGAGTAACGTTAGATGAAGATATAAACTGGAAAGAACAAATAGATAACGTATGCCGTAGAATTAATAAATTTGTATATGCCCTTAAAATCGTTAAAAATATCACAAATATTAAGACGGCAATTGCAACGTACCACGCATACGTAGTCTATTCTTCGCTATGGAATCGTAATATAGGGTAATAGTACTGACCGAAATAGGGCATTCGTTGCCCAAAAAAAATGTATTCGTGCAATGTGCGGGATGTCGCAAAATGTTTCCTGTAAACCAGTATTTAAGAGACTTGGTATATTACCCCTCCCGTCACTATACATTTATGAAGTTAGTATGTTTGTCTTTAAAAATAAGTCATTTTTTATTAAAGCGCGTGATATATATCCCCGAAACCGACGTGACCCAGAAAAACTAGTTCTAGATGTTATTCCTAGAATCGTTAAATACAACAAAAGTTGCCTAAATATGTGTATAAAAATATTTAATAAACTACCTAATGAATTTAAATTATTAAGTGAAAGATTATTTAAGAAACATTTGTTTAATTGGTTAAAAACCGAATGTTATTATGACGTAAAAGATTTTTTAGACTGTAATTAATTTTGTTGATTCTGTATTTGCATGCTATTTACCATTGTTAGCGAAACACGATTGCACAAGACAAATTGTAAGATCTTATTATACCGTGATTCTTGCAAATAAAAATTTATGATTTATGATTTATGTGACAAGCGCCATAAAACAGATTCTTACAAAAAAAAAGCTAAATCAGTTGATAAAAATTTACGTGGTAAGAAAAACCGTACTCTTTCTTAACTTATGGATATACATTAATATACGGTTTCATTTTGCTTTCACGTTTGTGATATTTAAAATCCATATAAATTAAAAAACACATGTTTACTCAAAAAACCTTTTGTACTTTCATCACAAAGAACTTAGCCCGTGGCAATCCCGCAGACTTCATTTCGTTCGAATCTCCATTCGGTCTGTGATTACGGTCTGTGTGGGTCGGTCTAAAAATAAAATGTCGGGACTACCAAACACATGTCATTTGTCAGCGTTTCGCTTACATGACGCAAAGTAATTTACGATGTCCTTCGCAGTAACTCTGAAGTCGCTTTCTTTGTATTGTTTAATATTACATACATTAAAGTTAATCCATCAACATAGAACTTATTATTGTGAAAAACATACAATATCCGCTTAGTTCCATTTACTCTAAAAAAATTCCTAAGGCGCACCTTCAAGTTTTTTATACTGTTTCTATTCTATATTGTTTAAGAGAATTAGAACGATAAACATGCATACAGTGCATTAGGTGGGGTTGATGGTTAGCGGTTGTTATGGCCCATAGACACCTACATTTATTGCCGATTAAGAATCAAAATGTTGATGCGTTGTACTGATGTTTGATGTTCTACTATAAGTTGTAATATAATATATAATATCTCGTTACCAGTAAAAAGTAGTGATGCAACGAATACTATTTTTATGAATACAAATATGAATATCAAATGTAATATTCGGCGAATACGAATATGAATATCTCGTCATGGTTATAAAAAACTACGAGTAATTTATTTGTTGAATTTATATTGTTCTAATGATTAAAATTTACAACAGGCAAATTATTATTTAAAAATTTCTTTGCTTAGCTCTTTAGTAGCATCTTCACAGTTGGCCAGAATATCAATAATGTGGCTCATAAGAGCCCATTGCCTTGCTGTGATTTCATGACGACAAATCGGTAGAGAGGGTAAAACATCTTGAATCGCCTTGCGTTGTTTATGTAATCTCTAAAACATCTGATAGGTTAAGTCCATCTAGTTTCAACATCTTGAAACAAAACATGTTTCGGTAAATTGTTAGCTTGTTGAAAATCTTTTAGTTATTGGAGTGTTAAAATGAGTAATAACTCCCTTGCCCTTGTGTAGCCATCGTTGCGGCTTAAGGTTTATCGACGATGCACGTTTTCAGTCTGTTAGTAATTATAGTTACGTACAAAAATATTAGTTTTTAAATACTAGTGATTAGTATTCGCCAAATACGAATACTTGGTAAATGTCTACTATTCGGCTAATACGAATATTCGTATTCGTATTCGTTGCATCACTAGTAAAAAGGTCACCTAACGGTTTCCTACACTTACCATACGCAACACAACATTAACACCACAGAAATTGCCCAAGTAGTACAATAATAATTTTTTTTGGTAAAAGAGGCAATGTAATCAACAAATAGTTAGTTATTAAGATATATTAAACAACTTGATAAATGTAAACAAAACTGTTTTATTTACACTGCCTTATATACATGGATCTTCACAAGAATATAGTCTCAGACTAATTAATTTTTATTATAATGACAAATTTTATTTAATTTTCTTGGATAACGTAATCAAGAAGTTTTGGACAGAAGATAGGTATTACATGTCCAAATAGAAAATGTGCTATCTTATTATTCACATTTTAACTCAGCCAAGTTTTTGGCTACCAAGACTTCTTTTATTGAGCAACAAAATTATTTAACATTTAATTTTGAATCAGTTCCAACTAATTTAAATTAGTTAATGTGACAATAGAGGCTATATATAGCAACAATAAGAGTTTAATTAATTTAGAATGCATCGCACAAATAAGTCATAAGAATTGTTTACACCTGGTGCATCAAAATATACAAGCCATGATGTGCAAGTAACTCCTAACACAAGCATTTTCAGCTTACCGGAGTGGTTAAAGAGAATATTAGTAATGTTAGTTAATAGGATTACTAATATTTAAAAAAAAATTGGAAATCAAAATGCTTTTTAAATAGACAACATACATATCCTTTGTATTATTGAACATTGGCTAAAAGATTATAATTTATTGTTTAAATTAATGGGTCACCAGGTGATCAGTTCTTTCGATGGAGAAAAATTTCACGAGGTAGTTCCTTAATATTAGTAGATAAATCATTACTACATAAATAGCTTGTAATATTGTGAACCTCTCAGTTGAGCGTACTGTAGAAATGGCTTGTGCCCAACTCGAGCACCCCATTGTTGTAAGAGACCAACCTGTGCTGCTTAAGAATATTTTGAAAAGATTGTGGAAGAAGTTTTGCCCAAACTTAGTAAAGAGAACAAGTCTGTTGTATGTAGAGACTCAAACATCAATCTCCTTAAACTTCTTCCATCAGTTTTAAGTTTAGATCATTTGTTTCAATCGTATAATCTTGTTAAATTATTCTTAGAACCCACACTTATTATTTGGCCTAGTGCGAACTGTATAGATAACATTTTTATATATGTAAAGCCCTAACATAAACCAATCATTCAAAATTTAAGTTCAGATCACTATTTATAGTTGGTCTTTTAACCCTAGCTCACTAACGTTAATTTCAAGTAACGTTATCACTAACCATTCGTAACATTTACGACGGATTAAAACATCAATAATTATTTATATCATCAACTTTATTTATGACACGACCTTTATTAGCAGTCTTAGTTTAATCGAAATCAAATAACATAGTCTGTTTTGGAAATAAGCTATACTGAACAATGATTGCACATAAAAACAATATGCTCTTTGAAAATCGCTTTTTTGCAGCCCCTACAGAAGTAGGTGGTGATACGACGTTTCTTTGCAGGACAGTAGCTGCAAATTTTTTGGTTTCTGGGAACGTCTTGACTAGAACCTTCCTGATTATCATAAATTTTCAAGTTCTCCGCGATGACGTGGTTCAAATTACGTTGCAAATTTGCAGTCCGATATCTCTCTTTCAGCCAAGGCTTCATCAATTTGTCTGCCATTTATAATGCAAAAGGCCTTCTATTCATGCTTTTTTTTCATTTTGGATCTCAATAGAAACGTGAATGATATAAGAAATCACTATAGAAAAATTTAGAATATCGTAGGACAAGCATAGCGGCCATCGATTGGTCTTACGGCTGGTACCTATGGTATAAAATAATACAAATTTGCAAATGACATTGAAATCTATTATAAATATAGTAATTATTGCACAAAAATAAAGTGTCCTAATAGTAATTATTGAAAAGAATTGACAAAAAATAAAAAACAACTTCGAAAAAAAGTTACGTAGATACTAAACTTTCGTAAATTTTACGACGATCACACGATATATCCCGATCTAATTAGTGTGCGTTCACAAGGAGTGATTGCGGGTCACTAGCGATGCGAATAAGGAAGGTATTGAAAACGGGCAGGGTGGCAGGATTCGGGATCTTACCAAAACACTAAATACGTAAGGTACCCGTCGTCATTTTGACGAATGTTTAGTGACACATGGTTAAAATTAATAAATTTAAAAAAAATTATAAAGTTCTGTTTGTGCCAATAAAGGAACGTCGGGAAGTAATATAGTAAAAGGACTTCCATAAATTTCGTCTAAAAAAATCTGATTATTAGTATGGTGTACTATTTAAAATTACAACTTGTGAATTTAATAGAATATTTAAGATTTTCTCTTTAAACAATCGCAAATCATTTAATGAATGGGCGACAGCAGGAATTTATAAAAGTAAGCGAAAGTTATACGAGCTTTATAATGAAAGATCATATAATCATAGTGTTTTATATTTAGAGAATATGTTAAAACATATTCTAAAATATTTAAAAAGTATGCTCCACAGCTAAGGTTTTACATTTAAGCAACAAAATTTAAACTGCATCCAATAAAATTAAAATGACGTGGAGTATAATTAATAGTGAAACTGGTAAGGTAAAACCACGCAACTCCGATTTTTAATTGAACACTAACAATATTGAACTCAATATGATCAAGAAATGGCTACAACTTTTGAGAAAAAATTTACTGATGTTCCTTTTTTGACAACAAAATCATATTCTTCTCCGAATGTCACCGAATCATTGTTTAAATAAAATGTAAAGGCTTGCTCAACTACTTTTAAATTCCATAAAGTATTTCCAAAAGATATAATTAAATATTTTAAAACTATTGATGTGAAGAAAACGGCAGAATTATGGGGGATTCCGGTTAAAGTTGTGTGTGATATGTACAATAGATACAATAGTACCTTATCCAGCCACTATTTTTAATACAAACATTGAATCTGGTGTGCTGGAGAGTTTCCTGATTTATTTATACATAGCAAAGTTATACTTTTATTTAAATTTGTTAGTACATTAAACCCCACTAATTTGAGACCAGTTTTTGTACTACCAGCATAAGGTAAAATTTTTAAAAAATGTTTTAAATTAGATTTTAAGTTTCTTTTTAATATAAATAAATTGCTTCACACAAGCCTATTTGATTTTATAAAGAGTTCCTAAAGAGTTCCTGGACAACCGAAGCCGGAGGTGATCTTATAAAACATATTTTTTCGCGCATGGTAGAATTCAGAGGATGCTTTGGAAATATTTTGTTACACAACGCGCTTAAAGTTATTATTTCATATTTAAGTAATAGAATGAATAAAGTTATTATCAATGGCAATGGTGTGCCTCAGGGCTCGATTTTTAGCCCATTCCTATTTTTAGTGTATTTTAATTACTTATCTTCCCTTGTAGGAAATAACCATGATATAGTATTATTTGCCAAAATCATTTCCTTCGTTTTCAATCTTAAACGTAAGTCATTTAAATGTGTCGAAGTTAATAATACTATATCAAAAGTAATGCATTGGTTTAACATTAATAATTTGCATTCAAGCCCTCATCATCATCAGCATTACAGCCTTTCACAAGTCTACTGCTGAACACAGGCCTTCCCCAAGTAATGCCACAAACCACCGTCTTGAGCCACCTACGTCCATCGACTTCATGCATGTCTTGCCAGGTCGTCAGTCCATCTAGTAGGGGGTCGCCCTACACTACGCCTACCGGTACGAGGCTGCCAAACCTTTTTTCCCCATTGGTTATCGGTTCTTCTAGTTATATGGCCGGCTCATTGCCACTTCAGCTTACTAATCCGTTGGGCTATGTTGGTAACTCTGGTTCTACTGCGGATATCCTCATTTCTAAGTTTATCAAGCAGAGAAACTCCGAGCATAGCCCTCTCCATAGCTCCCTGAGCGACTTTGAGCGTCCTCATACGGCCAGCAGTGAATGACCACATCTCGGTTCCGCAGGTCATCACTGGCAACCCGCAGTGGTTGTACAACTTAGTTTTCATGTTTTGAGATATACCTGACGAGAAGATGTGTCGTAATTTCCCGAATGCTGCCCAGCCGAGTTGAATCCGTCGACTGACCTCTCGGTCGAAGTTGGACTTACCTATTCGGACTATTTGTCCCAGGTAAACATACTTGTCAACAACTTCGAGCTTAGTGCTCCCAACAACTCCCGGCATAGGTGTGACATGGACATTAAACATGGTCTTTGTTTTGTCCATGTTCATCTTAAGATCTTAATCCGTTGGGAGGTACTATTGAGGTCATTAGGCATGGTGCTCAGGTCCTCCAGCGATTCTGCCATAAGGACTATATCGTTGGCAAATTGAAGATCAGTGATGTACTGATGCCATTGATATACCCTTTCCAGTCCAGTAGCTTGAAAATGTCTTCCAATGCAGCGGTGAAGTTTTTTTTATTTATTTTATTTTATTCTTTATTGCACCAAAGATTTTGTACAAAAGGCGAGCTTAATGCTATATGGCATTCTCTACCAGCTAACCTTGGGTAGAATAGAGAGTGAGTTATGGGCAGTAAAGTTGTCATGATCATATTCAATTCAAAAATGTACATGCTATACATACATAAAGTATATATATATATATATATATATATATATATATATATATATATATATATATATATATATATATATATATATATATATATATATATATATATATATATATATATACATATATATTATATACACTTACACATATAAATAATATAGCTCATACACATATTTATACATATATATATATATATATATATATATATATATATATATATATACATATACATATCTCCATAAATGTATATACAAATAACTATAAACATTTTCGGGGATATAACGTCACCTTGTCTTACACCCCTCTGCAGATTTTGTACTCTGATTCTGTATTTGGATAGCCTTCGTAGCCCTACGGAACAAACCTTCAGCACTTCGATATACCGACAGTCAACTTGTCACCGCTGAAGGGACTGTAACACCGCCCAAATTTCGACGGAATCAAAGGCTATCTCATAGTCCACATACGTCAGGTAAAGTGGCAGATTGTACTCTTTAGTCTGCCGTACATTCTGCCGTAGGGTATGTATGTCTATGGTACTGAAGCCTTTTCGGAAACCGGCTTATTCGGGAGGCGAGAAGTTGTCGAGACTACGTGCGGGACGATTTGTAATGACTCTAAATAAAAGCACGTAGACGCGGCTCAGAAGAGAAATCGGTTTGTAGTTCTTCAAGAGAGCACTTCTGCTCACGCCTCTGGAGTAGTGCCACCATGGAGGATGGAATTGAAGAGCCTCTGAAGGACTACAAGTACCGGTTTTCCACCCACTTTCAGAAGCTCGGGCCCTGCCATTTTAAGGTGCTGGAGAGCCATTCTAATCTCGCTCAGACTGACGTCCGGGACATCATCGGAATAGTGTCGGATAAGACTTGCTGTTGTATCGTTATTCACATTTGCGTGTGGCTCCAACGATGATGTGTACAGCTGCCCGTAGAACTTCTCAATCGCACTCAAAATGTCAGGTGTTTGCCACACTCACTCTTCAACGTTGACAGTTGCTCTTTCTGGCAGTAAGATCTCTGGCAAATACTAAGAAGCCCTGGTTCCGCTCAATTGCTTCTTCAATACGAGCTGTATTGAAGTTTCGTAAGTCCTGCCAAGATCATTCTGTTCAGTTGCATGTATGCTGTTAAATCTGCTGACGACTGCAGCCTCATCTCCCGTCTAACAGCCATGAGATTAAGAGTGTGATCGGAGAGTTTTTGTTTCTCTGCGTTGGGTCTTGCAGAACTTAGCTCCAACCATGGAAAGTTTCCACGAACTTGTCGTTCATATCGTCCACTGCATTACAAACTTCTAGGCACTGAAAACGGTTTTGTAACTCGAACTGAAAGGTTTCGGGATTTTTGACTAGAGCACGAGGGGCACGGAGCGTTGACTTCTTTAGACGAGACCTCTCCAACTTAATGTTTAGGTTAAGTGTGCCTCCAACCTTTCGGTGATCGCTACCAGTTTTCACTCTTGCGTACACTGAGATATCACTGAACAGTTGGCGTCTAGTCGTCATAATGAAATCAATCTCATTTTTTATCAAACCGTCGGGGCTCACCAGGTCCACTTTCAGCAGGGCCACTTCTGGAAGAAAGAGTTCATCATAAAGAGTCCCTCTTTCTCCATAAAGTTGGCCAGCTGCTGGCCCCTTGGGTTCCGTTGCCCTATTCCAAACTTGCCTACCTTCAGCTCACCGTTCTTTCTTGTGCCTAGTTTTGCGTTGAAGTCTCCCATTAACACCGTATAGCGACTTTTGGAGGAATGCATGGCTCTAGAAATATCATCATACATTTCCTCCACCTCCTCATCGGGTTGTTCCGACGTTGGTGCGTAAGCCTGTATGACATTCAGCGAATACCGTTTGGTGATTCTGAGTATAAGGTACGCAACCCTCGTCAACACACTCCCAATCTTTATAAAGTTGTTAACGAGGGACTTGAGGACAATAAATCCAACACCTTCATGGGCCAGCTGGTCGCCCTCTCGGTGATAGAACAAATTGCCGGATTCGAGAATCACTGCGTCCTACCCCCTCTCCGGACCTCGGATAGTCCTATAGTATTCCAGCGCTACTTGTCTATCTCTTCTTCTAGCTCCAGGATCTTCTCGTCAGTCCTCTGTTGAGTCGTCGTAGATGGCAACCGAACCTACACCGGAATTTCTTAGCACCCCCTGCCCTGCCGTTACCATGGTTGCCACCGTAGCCAGGAATAGCGGAGCCGCCGGGGACTGGGGGCCGTCTATTTGTGTAATTTTTCATGGGGGGTATATTGCCATAGTTTCCACGCTTGGCGAGCGGGTTGGCAACCACTGTTGTACAGTTGCTGTTATCAGGAAGATGCTTCTGCCCATCTCCTGCCTGTTTCCCTCTGTCGCCTTTTACGATACTATTCTGAACCGCCACTACACGGTATTTAATCCTTGGTGACCTGTAATACAGGTATTTATACCTACATCAAACACCAGTCTCTCACAACTTATTTACCAGTCTGGCACATTTGTAATACTTATCACTAAGAATACCTATTTAGTAGAGAGCATTCATATATTAAAACGGCAAGAAAACTTTTTTGTATTGAATTAACAACAACGAATATTTAAAATATATATAGAACACCAATGTGTTTTTAATAAAGAACTGAGCCATGTTAAGTCCTCTGTTTTTCTTGGCATCACTCTCGACAAAAAGCTTCAGTGGGCCCCCCATATAGCCAAACTAGGAAGCAGACTAAGCTCTGCAGCGTATGCTGTAAAAAATTAGAGATATCACTAGTGTTGAGACAGCTAGATTAGTATGTTTCTGTTATTTCCATAGCATAATGTCTTATGGAATTTTGCTATGCCGAAGTGTGAATGATTTAGAAATTATTTTAGCTTTGCAGAAGAGGTTCACAAGAGCTACTTACAACCTAAAATCGAAAGAGTTTCTTGGAGAAAAATTTAAAGAAATAAATATATTAAATTCGGCCTCTCAGTGTATTTATGAATTTTATATATGTTATTATTATTTATATATGAAAATTTTATATATGTTCACAAAAAATGTAGTTTTAGTAAAAAAGAGATATATACTTTGTAAATACTAGGAACAAACACAAGCTAGTGATACTAGTAGTTCAACTCCACTGAGTCAGTAATTCATTTTTGGGGCAATACGCTACTACAACAAATCTATTCTCAAGCTTGAATAGGTATTTGATTAAATAAAAACTGTATAAAAAGGGGTTATTATAATATAAATGTTGGTTGATAATAGCCCCTGGAATGAGGTTGACACTTCCAAGCTGTTTCTAAAATAAATTTTAACATCTTTGAAATTTTGAAAATAGTTTGTATTAATATTGTCATATTGTTTAATTTATTTAAAAAAGTCTCACTGGGATTTTTGCTGGTCTTTCCCAGGACAGGTTCGACAGGTAGCTCGTCCACGTTAAACATGTATATCTATATTTCAAAACTAGCTGTTTTCCGTTCCTGTAAACATAATATTATTACGATCGGATTTCATGAGTTTTAATATTTTTACGTAAAACTCTATTTTTTTTTCTAACATAAAAATAACATTTGTTACTTCTTATAACGTTAGCTATCTGGCGGTGAAATTACCGTCAAAATTGGTCAAGTCGTTTCGGAGATTAGCCGGAACAGACAGCTAAAAATTAAAAAAAAATTGTTATAAGTACCGTTTATATTTTCATACACATTTAGTGAAAAGCTGTTATTTTGACATTACAAACAGGCACTTCAATTTTATTTATTTGTTTTATTTAATTCAATAATAGATGTAAAAATTTTAATTAATTCATGTTCCGAGAACTAATTATTATACGTAACTAATATGTTATACACTTATTGAACGTTTTGTTCCACATTACATTTAACTCACACATAAATATTATTTATTAACATTTTTACTTTTGTTCAAATTGAAAGTAAAAACTATTTATTCAACGTAAACTTGTTTTAAGCTCTTATGAACGTAAAAATCTACATTCATCCACTTATTTTTTGCACAATTGCGGCAAATGCTGTAAATTATACGGAAGATATTATATTTGATTTCGTTTGATTCGTTCGTGTTCTTATTAAATAGAGAACTTTTATTTGTTCAATATGTCAACGCATTGCAGTTGAAATTTCAAGTTACATTCGTTAGTAATTCACATGACGTATGGCGTTCAAAATTAGGTCGGATTAGGGATTTCACGGGATTTTACTCGAATCTGTTGCGCCGTAACGCGTATTCGGTTACATGCCACCGCGTTGCGAGCGGAACTACAAAAAAGCCACGAAATTTGGACTTAGTTATTAAGCAATATATTTTTTGCATAGTTACAGATGTCACTATTTACGTTGACGCCTCCTCTGTGTTTGTATACTATGTAGCCATGAATTGATGAACCGAATCACACGAGTTTTAACCTTTCGGGGGAAAAAATATTTTTACTGGTATTCCAACTTATATGAACTCCCACTGGCAACACTATACACCTCATGTCATTGTAAATTTTTCGTGCCGAAGCAGCGAGTCACACCTACAAATTAAAAAGTTTAAAATTGGTTTTTAAGTGAAAGTTCTTAATTTTGTTATTAGCAAAATGTAAAAAATTACTTACTTAACATTCATGAACGTTTTAGATGATTGCAATGTATGTAATTTTTGCATTTAAATAACTTGTAGGGTAGACTAACTAAAACGTGAAATGTAAAAACTATATTTAAAGCATCCGTAAGTACATAATTTTTCAATAAACTTAATATGTATATTGTATTTATGTATTAAATACATAAATTGCATAAGTATTTAAAAAACCTGTAGGGTAGATTAATAAAATAGCAATATAAAATCAATTTATAAGACGGAGCCAAAAGTCTGTACATTACATATTATCTGTCTTGCGGTGCCACGATACATTGAATTGATACGAGACATTGAATTCTACTTTATATGAATATTCATACATTCATACTTAATATTAAAATATGTATAACATAATTGCTTACATTGTAATAAAAGTTCAGTATACTATCCAAGTACTAGACAGAACGAGAGTCTGTACATCACACATCTGCCTTGCGGTGCCACGAGGGTGTACACGAAGCATTGCACTTCATTTTATATGAATATTCACACTTTCATATTACCCACTAAAGCATATATAATATCATTGTTTATTGCGTAACAAAAACGCAATATAAATCTTTCTATGGGACAGAAGGAGAGTCTGTACATTACATATCTGCCTTGCGGTGCCACGAGGGCGTACACGAGGCATTCAATTTCATTTTATATCAATATTCATACGTTCATTTTTACTACCAAAGTGTATATAATATCATCTGGGTGTAATTTATCTATAATATTTATGTATTTAGAAATATTTAAGTATGTTTATCTGTTGTCTAGTACCCATAACACAAGCTCTGCTTAGCTTGGGACTAGATGGCGTTGTGTGACAGTTGTGAAATATTATTATTATTATTATTATCATTGGTTATAGCGTAATAAAACGCAATATAAATCTATGTATGAGACAGAACGAGTATATACATAACATATCTGCCTTGCGGTGCCACGAGGGGTTACATGAGGCATTGGATTCTATTTCACGTGAATTTTCGTATGTTTTTTTCTCTACAAAAATGGATACATTCACAACTGATCCTACTCACTTTCGGGACAAAAGAAGAGAAAAATTATTTGCTCAAGTTATGAAGAAGATAAAGATTCTGTTTCATACAGCATTCTCAACCCAAAAACTTTTTAATCAATCTTTTATTAATGAAAAAATTGCTTTTGAATTCTCTAAATTACTTTATTTTTTCATCATCATCATCATCATTACAGCCCTTCACAAGTCCACTGCTGAACATAGGCCTCCCCCAAGTAATGCCACAAACCACGGTCCTGAGCCACCTGCATCCATCGACTTCCTGCATATCTTACCAGGTCGTCACTCCATCTAGTGGGGGGTTGCCCTATACTACGCCTACCGGTACGAGGCTGCCACTCAAGAACCTTTCTTCCCCATCAGTTATCGGTTCTTCGAGCTATATGGCCTGCCAATTGCCACTTCAGCTTACTAATCCGTTGGGCTATGTTGGTCATTCTGGTTTTACTTTATTTTTTAACAAGTGTTAAATCAGAGATAGAAGGTTATGTGAAAAATGAGTCATATACTTTTGAATTTCAATATTGTATGTACAGGTATTATCAAGAAGACTGGTGAAGAAAATGATGATGCTGTAAATAACTGCATTAGACTCTTATGTGTCTTATACAATTTAAAGGCTCCTTTAAGAACAGTATGCTATCAGAGCTAACCAATGATTATAAAGAAAGCTCTTAAGGAAACCCAAGTGACTTCTTATTTGGTACAGAAATTTGTTTTAAAAAGATCAAAGGATCTTCATAAATCTAAATCAAATATTCAGAAACCTTTAAAATATCGGAATATATCTCCATCAGTAACAACTCACTAGACATGCAATAGCCTCCAGCAGTTGCATTATACCGGCAGAGGTGATACTATCACGTAATATGTGGCAGGCGCCAAGCCCATCCATCAAGGAAAAAATAATAGAGGTAAACACAGCTAAAGAGGTAAGCAAATTTACTTGACCTTATTTTATTCTAAATGGACTAAAATATTATATAAGAAAACTTTCTCGTAGTAGTTCGACAACAATACATTAGTGTGAGTCAAACATGTTCTCCTACATATATTAAGTTTAATATGTCAGATAATGTTGTATTTGTGGCGGCGCTGTCGTCGCGCCGCAAGCGAAACACACCAAAGCTTAAATCACGCTATCAACATTTCGAATCATAAACAGCACATATAGAACATATCCGAACTATCACACGGAGTGTTGGCCGCTCCCCGGGCAGAACACCTTGCCCGGCGGGAGATCTCCCCTTTTCCTTCCACGGCCACAGCGGTGACTAACCAACGTGATCTGAACACGCAACCAAACACCTTCGGAAACTACAATTTCAAGCCTTCGTCATTATCCTCAAGAACCCCTACCATTCACTACTGAGAATCGTCTTCTGCAGTCTTCAGTTCCTGCAAGCCAGTCCAACTTGTCTTCATCTCGACTCACCGCAGATTTATAAGGCAGACTTCTGGCACTTGCTCCGGCACATCGTTCTCACCGGCATCACTTGCCAGTGCGTAGTACGGCATGCATTACACATCGGCATATTATTCGCACTGGTGTTACTTGCCCTTACGTACACAGCATGCATTCCCCACCGGCATTAAAAGGACACACCGGCAATCGGACTGCACTATCGACCTCTGGTCTGAGCAGGGGGGTGATGTGGCGGCGCTGTCGTCGCGCCGCAAGCGAAACACACCAAAGCTTAAATCACGCTATCAACATTCCGAATCATAAACAGCATATATAGACCATCTCCGAACTATCACACGGAGTGTTGGCCGCTCCCCGGGCAGAACACCTTGCCCGGCGGGAGATCTCCCCTTTTCCTTCCACGGCCACATATTTAATACAGCTGCAAAATTAATTAAAACAAGACTAGTCATAATTTTGTTTTTAATTATTGGTAAATACCATGATATGATGGAAACATAGATGAAGAGATTCAGAAAATAAAAAGTGAAAAGTTCTAGAATTACTTTTAATTGGATTATAAAAAGAATTTAAAAAAAATTAATACCTTAAAAGTACATTTATATAATTTGGTCTTAATATATAAAATTACAGCATTTTAACACCTGAAGTGAAACACAAATATTTCACATGAATGTTAATTCAATTATTCAATTATAATCCACTACAATCATATAAGAAATTTGCTAATTTAATAGACAAATTAATATCTGTTTGTCCAGCTATCTTTTATGGGTAAAACTATACAAAACAAATAAAATGTATGAAAAAAGAATAGTTTTGAATCTAAATTAATACAGAAAAATCATATTCAGATTTCAAGTAATCCAATTACAAGGCGTGCTTATAAAATGAAAATACTTTCAGTACATAATTATTGTACTACATATTCTTAGGTAAGATATATCATATTGAACACATTTTTTATGATCCCCATAGCTGAAATTTCTTATAACACTACAGCTATATCATATATGAATCACATGGGTGGTATACCACATCAAGTGATATAGCTTGTAAAATTGAACTTGTGAAATATATGTATTTCTATTTTGCCTTATAAAAACATCTTAATATGTTAGTAATAGTTACGAAAGTTCTCTCGTATGCAAAGAATCCAGGAAAACTAATGGCGGAATAAAGTGGGAATCAAATTCCTAAACCTATAAAATGATGTCTATACGATTTCAACCAGAATTAATAGATAAACTTAAGTTCATGCATTTGCTATTAGAAAAAATATAAATGCATAAAATTTACATGTCAACCTTAAGTTTTTAGTTAGTTAGGGGGTCATTGTAGAAGCGTGCTCGTCGCGACCCCTGCCAGCCCTTTTCAGGGCTGCAATTCTACACAGCTGCGCACCCATGCAAACGAGGGTTAGGGCGTCCCCCCAAGGCAACGCACACCAGCTCGTCCCCGTTGGTGTGGAATGCAGCGCGCAAAGCGGCGATGGGGACCGCCACCCGTCACGCACAGCCCGACACGGCGGAAGGTGGAGGACGGTGTGCAGAGTTGGCACGTGGAATGTTAGAGGGGGCATGAGAGATAAGACGAATGAGTTGATCGAAATAATGAAAGAAAGAGAATTAGATGTCGTGTGTATGTCGGAGACCAAACGGAAAGGCAGTGGTATTGAAGAGCTCCCTGGCGGGACGTTAGCTATATGGTCCGGAGTCCCGGAAAGCGAGAACGCCTGCCAAGGAGTGGGAGTGCTGTTGTCGTCCCGGTTGGTCGATCTTATGGCTGAATACAAGGTTGTGAACTCAAGACTTCTCTGGGTTCGCTTCAAAATGGGACTGACGAAGTTATTCCTTTTGGCTGTTTATGCGCCGGTAGCTTCGTCGTCCAGGGCTGAGCTGGAGGAGTTTTGGGAGAATGTAAGAGAAGTTCTAGATTTGGTTAAGGGAAACGAAAGAACTGTTGTATGTGGTGATTTGAATGGATGGGTAGGTATCGCTCGACCAGGATACGAGTCGGTGCTTGGAAAGTTTGGCGATAAAAGGGTTAATGATGCTGGCAAGCTTTTACTGGCTGTATGCAAGGAAAAGGGTCTTCTTGTGACAAACACTATGTTTAATCACAGGAAGATCCATGTGTACACTAGAGAAAGAAAGAATGAGAGAAGTATGATTGATTTGTTCCTGGTGGATGACCGACTGCGAAAACAGGTGATGGATACACGAGTGTTCAGGGGTGCTGACCTGGGAACGGATCATTATCTAGTAATTACTAGATTTAGGGGTTTGTTCGCGGGTTGGCGCCACCGGACGGCAGTAACAGAACCACAGTCGGTCTGTCGCATCCGAAGCTGGAAGCTTCAGGAAGCGGATACTAGGGACAAATATCACACGAGGGTAGCCGAAAAGCTTGACACCATCGATGGCAGGAAAGAATGTGTGGAGAGAACATGGCAGAACCTTAGGAATGGAATGGTTAGTGCAGCGGAAGAAGTATGTGGTACGACAAAAAGAGGTAGTAGTAAAAGAAGAGATGCATGGTGGAATGATGAAGTGAAAGAAGCTGTAAAAAAGAAGAAAAAAGCTTGGTTAGACTACTTGGCCTCTAGTAACGATGAGTATATGAGAGAGAAGATGAAAGAAAGATATAAGCTGCAGAAAGTTCATGCGAAAACATTGATTGAGGAAGTACGTGAAAGGTGTAGAATAGAAGCGGACGAGAGGTTGTTGCACAACTTTAGGGAAAACTCCAAACTCTTCTGGAAAGAGGTTGGAAGGTCCCGTAGTGGTGCGACAGCTTAAAGAATGAACAAAGTGCTTTCGAGAACCAATGACGTCCTCTCAGAAAAATCGGACGTCATGCAGCGATGGAGTGAATTTTATAGAGAAATGTATGCGTGTCATGATCTTAGTGAAGTATCCGGGGGTGACGCCGTGACTGGCACGCCAGACACGGACCTCGATGACACTGAGGTCATCAGCATGAAAGAGATTGAACGTGCGATTCGAAGTTTGAAATGTGGTAAGGCTGCGGGAATAGACAGAGTTACTGCTGAAATGGTCAAGTACGGTGGACCTCGCGTCTGGGACAGCTTTCATCTGCTGTGCAATTTGTGCTGGCGGACGGGAGATGTCCCGGATGATTGGCGATCCGCGGTCATTGTGCCTTTATATAAAGGTAAAGGTTCACATTTTGACTGCGAGTGCTATCGGGCGATCAGCTTGACCAGTTTAGCAAGTAAAGTTTATTCGAAGGTTTTGACACGCAGGATGCAAGAGAAATCGGAAAGATTCTTATGGGAGGCACAATGCGGATTTAGACCTGGAAGAGGATGCACAGATCAAATGTTTTCTCTCCGCATGATCACGGAGAAGCTTCTGAGTGTTAACCAGAGGACTTCTGTGCTTTTGTGGATCTGGAGAAAGCATTTGATAAGGTTATAAGGAAGAAAATGTGGGAACTGTTGCCGGGATATGGTATGGATGGTCGATTGTTAAGGGCTGTGCAGTCACTCTACTATGACTGTAAAGCCTGTGTGCGGGTAGGGCATGACCTGTCACCCATGTTTAGCGTCCAAGCGGGCGTAAAATAGGGTTGTGTCATGTCTTCCTGGCTGTTCTTATTAAAATTCTTACCCTAGTCAACAACTCTTATGTAAGATCTCTTTTGATCTAAGCTTACCTTGCTGTGGCAGTGCTGTCAAAGAGGTATTTATTTATGTAAAGCATAAAAATAAGCCCTTGCTGTATATACAATATGTCAGTTTACTTTATCTACCACTAAAAACAAAAACAAAAAACATATCAATGAAATTCAAAATGAATTCAAACGTTTCTATAATGTATGCTGAACTGATAGCGATTTCAGAAGCTGTGTCGTACATTGCATCACTTAATCAATCAGTATGTTGTTTTGACGGACTCTAAGAGTGTTCTGCAACACTTGGCTCGTTGTACCTCGATTTTTCGATGAGCATCGATAGCCTACAGTATTTTGAAGTGCATTGATAGTTTAACCAAAAAAAATGTAATTTTGGTTTTACAGTGGATTCCTGCTAATATTGGCCTAGTAAGTATGAAGCGGTGGATAGACTGGCAAAGAAAGCTTCTTCTGACGGTATTTTACTGTATTGTTTACCTTATTTTTCAGACTTTCGATACAAGGTGAAAGAAAGATGTGTCAGTCTGTGGAAGGAATACTTTAATGAGAGATCTCTTACAAAAGCAATATGGTATAAAACTATTTAACCAAATATTTCCAGTTCTTCATGGGAGATAAAACCAATATGGGCAGGGCCGATATTGTTACAGCTTTGATAGGGACACATACCAATGAATAGCTTTGCCTTTTTGATGGGAAAGGCTGAATCCCCTAACTGTGTAGAATGTGGTCAATTAGAAGATGTATTACATATGTTGGTGGAGTGTGTTCGGAATAGATTAGATATCGGATTTTGTAACAGTATTTCTAGCCTTACCATTATCTGGGGAAGGCAGAATGCTATACAAAATGGTCCAAGTTGGACTTAAAAGAAGATAAAAAATATGTTAATACAATGGGGGTGACATTATAATAATTTTATAAAACGCTCTTTAAAAAAATAAAAGATTAAAAAAAAGAAATTTACTTTTTGTTGACATGAGGTATATGTTGGAATACCAGTAAAAACATGATTTCCCCCCCCCCCCCCAGAAGGTTAAAACTCGTGTGATTCGGTTCGTCAATTCATGACTTCATATTATACAAACACAGAGGAGGCGTCAACTTCATATAATTTTGATCAAAGGACATTTACAGGTAAGTTACTTTGACCAAATAATTATATATATATTCTTACGTAAATACTGGGTGTAATACATTTAGTTATATGTACTATGTACTAGAGAAGCAATTCCAAACAAAAAAACGTGCACTACTCTGTATCCGCGTATGCGCGGGAAACAGTAGAGTCACGCATGCGCAGTTGATATAAACGCGCGAAAATAGTCATAATAAATAATTATTTATTTAGATTGTATTGTTAATCTAGTGCATTTAAAATTATATAAAATTATTATTAGCGCCGCTCCACACTGCATGAATATCAAATCCACAATAACAGGTGTATTGATTGCAGTACAGTTCAGTTGAACATAGTGAATGTTCGGAATGCCATATACAGTGCGTGGTACATATATATCGATGGTGTAATAATACTAATATAAATTTGCATCTTATAATGTTGTAAAATAACTTCACTATGTAAGCCCCTTACCACTATCCCATCACACCGCGGGTGTCATAAGAAGCGAGACAACGAAATGAAACGGAAGATGGCAATATCTTCCTGATAAAATCCAAAATAATAAAAATTCAGTTACGAACCTATTGCCAAACCACCTGCAAAAGTGTTGCAAGTATGGCAAAATCTCCCCTTGGAGATTGTCTCGGACTTCTGATAGGCTGTAATTAATGATTAATTAAAAATTAAAAAAAATAATTTAAGGCCAGGTTGCTTATATTATATTTTAAAGAAGAAAATAAAAAGTGTTTACTACAAACATAAAAATACGAAGATAATACTTTGAATGCTTCTTATGTATTAACTTTACGCAACTCTAATAGCTTTAGGATTTTCACGATAATAGCTACCAAATATTTATATTTTTTTGAATGAATTTTTAACACGCTCTTTCAACAAACTGAAAACAAGTTACATAACACAAAAAAGAGAAGCCTTTGTATTATCTTCGCATTTGAAAGACCCGTAATATGAGGTTCGGTATCGTGCCCCGATAATACCGACAACTTATAATTTTTGTGGTATAGTTAACAATCACACCCAATTGAAGGAGCGTCGTAAATTGTCGCCCCGAGGTCCCCACGCGGCACGCACTTAGAAAAGTATGTGATTTCATTAAATGTTGTCCATTCACTGAATTATTTATGAAAATACTTTATAACTTATAAAGTATGTATTTTAAACGTTAAGTTATAATTTATCGTTTAAATACATATATTATGATCACAGTAACATAGTTTAGATATAACAACATTAAAGTTTTCGCTCAGAATAGCAAGAGTTGGCAAGTTGGCAGAATTTTGAACATACATACCGCGAACGATATCTTATTATTAAACATAACGATACAGTTACGAACACTATAATCACAACAACAACGAATAACTTTTGTAGTGTTTTTTATAATGATTTCTTAACTAAAAATTAATATTAAAAAACTGAAGGTAGCCGGACTAACTATGACATTGGGACGTCAAACATCTCAGTCCTCCCCGTGACCATGGGCGCTGTAAAGCACCCGAAACGTCGGGATAATAATAAAAATAAATTAAAGTAATTAAACGCGATAAAATCCGTAAATAATAGTTTTATTCAATAGTGTTTTTTTGTTTGTTAAATTTAATATTTCATTAAACTCTAAAATTTACTGCTACAAAATAAATAAGTATGGTATTTTAATTGTTGGGATCTACATTTTACTATCTTCATTTTGAACTTAAACAAACCATCATCTCTTGCGGGCTGACAAGATCAATGATAGACAATTATTATTTCAATGTCTCGTCCAAGTATATAATTCACGTGAAGTAAAAAAATACATACCTAACGAAACATCATTAGATAAGATACAAATACCGGTTGAAATAATAACACCATTAAAAGCAATTATAGCAGCGTATTATTAAAAGTACTGTAAAGCGGTAAAAAGTGTATTGTAAAAGACATAATTGGTCGTTCTCTTAAACAATGGTCGGGTGCTACCGCCTCGAGCCACAAGTAAATGAACCATGCTCTCACGTACGTTTAAACCAGTTCGTAAGGACTATGGTATATTTAGCGACTATCACTCTTACCAAAATTTTGATAAAGTTAAATCTGGGAGAGTTCATGTGGGGCTGATAATATTTGTTAATATCATAATAGAATCACGAAGGAATTGAAATTGCATTTTTTTATAGAATATGGGTGATTACCGAGCACATACCTCACCTGATGGTATGTGGGTGCTGTGACCCACAGACATTTACCCCCTTATGTCCCCGTTTAAAAAAAATGTAGATTTGATCCAGTAAAAAAGGCTCTCCAGTTCTCTACACTCACCATACTAAACAGTATTGGCAGCAATTTTAGTCTAGCCGACCCATTCGTGCTACAACTATAATATAGCAGCGTGGCTCTACCACGTACAAGTAGTTAGGGTTAGGTACGAAATACAGCATGGTTTCTGAAAACAAATACAAAACCAGTATCCTTTACAAAATATTTGATTTCTTACTTTACGGTAAAATTACATAGGCGAGATTACTCGAAGCGTAGAGCAGAAGTACGACAATACACTCGTTTTGGCAGAATCTCTTGAGGACCACCTCACTATGCACCCTGTAATGCCTTTCTACAAGATGGGAATAATGTCAAATTTATATATTTCTCTAAAAGCGATAGGTATTGAAAAAGTTTTTCATTAAATCAAACATGGATCAAGAAGTAAACTTACGAACAGAGTCAGTTGGACTGCGTAAGGAAAATTTTGCCTCAATTATCCAACAATACCCGTTTTCATTTTCTTAAGGACTCAAGACGTTGGTGCTTGTTATATGAGGAAGCGCAAAATCACCTGACCATTCACAAAGATCGATTCACTAAAATCAATTGCTGTCCGACAGTTTTTGTGTGTGCTTGAATGTATCTCTAGATGGTTTAAGTTTACATTTGGACCCGGTAGGTGACGCTGTTGTCAAGATCCAGAAATCACCAGTGCAAAGGCAGGGTGGATCGCTAATATAGAATAAAAATGTAAGCATATGCCGGCAAGTGTATATAATTGTTACATACATTTGTAGCTGAACCCATTTGACAGAGCATACCTGGAAATAAAAACAAAATAAAAGGGGATTACAAAATTTTTTAGCTATGGACAAACAAAAAAAAAATCTGACAATTCAACGAATACGTTAATTGTATTGAATTATATATTACTAGCATTAATTGAGCTGCGTTAATGAGAACCGGCGACCGATAGTGAATATTTTTTTTGAATCAAAGTTGAAATATTTCAGAACATCGAAAGAAACTGTGTAGTTTAAAACTATATATAGCATCAATCCACTTGTCTTTGTGTAGGTACGTTAACAACTAAAGTGTAAAACATCTGGATTCAATTAATAAATAACAAACGCTATGATAAATATTGAAGTGACAAGCTTATAATTATTTTTTCGTTTACGTACGTAAGGTTACAAATAGTTTAATTTCCCCATAAAAATTTCCACAAGATTGCTAGTAATGTCTAAGACAAAAAGACATTATAAGATCGTGTCGTAAAGGAAGACTATGGAAAATGTCAGAAGACCTCATCATTCATCATCATTACAGCCCTTCACAAGTCCACTGCTGAACATAGGCCTCCCCCAAGCAATGCCACAAAGCACGGTCCTGAGTCACCTGCATCCATCTTCATGCATGCATGCAGCATCTTCCTGATAACAACAATTACACAAAAAAAAACTGCGGTTGCCAACCCGCTCGCCAAGCGTGGCAACTATGGCAATATACCCCCCATGAACAATAACAGAAGACCTCATTGTCTCTAAAAGATAGCGGTATAAAAACAGTATTTTTGCCGTGTGTAGAAAACCTAGACCAGCTTAGGGTCTAGTGTCAAAGGAAATATCTAATATTGCGATCGCCAATTCTCAAACCAGTAATGGTAATACTAACATAATAATAATCATTATTATTAACACACACAAAAACAGGCTTTTTTACGTGGTAGAGTCACGCTGCAGCTATATTATAGTTATAGCACGAATGGATCGGCTCGACCGGGGCAAGACCAAGCTCTCACAGAATACCAGCGTAAAATAGCGGCATAATGCTGCTGTATTTGTATGGTGAGTGTAGAGAACTGGAGACCCTTTTTACTTGAATCGAAGTATTCCATCTATAGTATTCCATCGAGTTGATAACGCATTTGCATTTTGATTCTTAATTGAGGATAAATGTGAATGTATATGGGCCACATCATCCACTTACCATCACGTAGACTGTGTGCTCGTTTTTCACCCAATGCTACAAAAAAACATATATATATATATATATATATATATATATATATATATATATATATATATATATTTAAATATGTGTTTACACACACGTGTTTTTTTTAAATCAGTTACGCGTGTTTTTAGTGTGTTCGAGTTATATCAAACAAAGCAAACAGTCGTGTCTGATATCTAAATAATCTTTGAAACAACTTACTTGCTTCTATCCTTCCCGGAGGCCTCATAGAGGGTACCTATTTAATCTAGCAGCGCAAAATATCGCACATCATGTTTATTAATGCAAACTGCTTTTATTGCTAACATTGTCGGCAATTTATGCATTGCAGTAAAAAAGTCTGATGTTATTTTAAGTACTTTGTGAAAAACCAGGAAATTATTCTGCATTTTTAGAGATTTTAATAGCGTTATTTCTTATAAAAATATAAGTTTTACTGTTGAAGTAATAGTCCATCCGACGGTATATGTCTAGCGAAGCCTTATCATTGCTTATAAAGAACTCTCCAGAACGGTAATCGTGTCGTAAAAGCATCTACAGCACTAATTTTCTCGGGATGATACTCAGTTATAAAATTGCTACGGACCAATATCATATAATATCATAATGCCGAAATCAAATTTCATAGTCATCGATAGATATCCGTGTCAATCTAACTACTAGTAACAACAGTGGGCTATCGAAGGCGTCTAGACAGTGCAACTATGGGGTGCTGTGCAGGGGGAGATGCGGGTGAAGCGCTCCCGAGCGGCCCTTAGTGGCTCGGAAACTGTTTGCTAGGGTTATAGTTACGCAAATAAATTAAAATGGTTCACACTACATGTGCGTTAAGAAACTGAGGGTCATCCTAAATTAAAGATAAGGAATTATAGTTTTATCTGTTTCCACATGCACAGGAATTTGTTTAAACGTGAAATAAAATAAAATAAAATAAGTTTGTTATTTTTTATTACTCATCGCTCCTAGCAATTACCGGATTTTCCGACATCAATTGCAATGTCTGACTGTTATCTTTTCGTAGGCTGTGGTCATGTGATCATCCCGTTTACGGCAGATGTAAAATACAGGTAACAACGTCAACGGTGGGAGACGTTTGTTACTGCTGTCACCAATCTGTCTGACAAGCCTGGTTGTTAAGGCAGATACGCCCTATAATAGGAGAAGAACATGTAAATCAGTGGACTGACGGGCTGATAAGGAATACTCACTCTTCTTAACGACAACACTACAGATACTTTGTCACCTATGAGGACTAGATGGAATGCCCCACATTTCTAGATTACACTGACTCTGCTTTTGTCCTGCGGGTGGCAAAGGAGACAACATCGATAAATGTGAGATGGAAGTCTTGTTAATACCAGATGTAATAATATTGTCACCGGCTTCTCGGAATTGCGTCAAAGGCACCAGGCGACTGATATTACAAGCGCCAGTCCCTCACTCTAGCGTAACGATTACGGAATATTTTGCCTACAGTGAACATGGAGGAACTTTTGCGTGGTAAAGGCACGCGGCCGGGGTAGGACCAAGCTCTCATGGAATACCAGCGTCAAATAGCAGCTTAATTCTGCTGTGTTTCATTTGCCAAGTGTAGAGAATCAGAGACCCATTTTACGGGTAACGAGGCTTCCATCTTAGCCCTCAGGGGTGACAACGCATCTGCTTTTTGATTATTAATCGAGGATATATGTAGATGTTCATGGGCAATAGCATCCACTTATCATCAGGTGCATTGTGTGCTCGTTTGTCACCCATATTCTACAAGAGAAAATTCTACGAGCTAATCGGGAAAGAAGGAATGGTTTGCCTTGTAACACAGCAGAAAGCATCGTAAGGAAACATGCACATGGTAAATAAGCGCTTAATATTCCACCCATCCATACATCACAGCCGATGAGAATCATTGCTAAACATAAGCTTCCCCCATAGATTGCCTCATAAGGGGTCTTTGCAATAGGCTTCGATCAACAATACCAACTACATGTCGGGTCGGCGCAAGAAATCCATCTCATTAAATAAGAGCGCACATGAGACGTGAGCTCTTGCACGTGAGAGAGTAGCTCGCAAGGCAATAACGGGAAAAAGAACTTCATTTGTTATAAGTTAAGGTTCAATTCACACTAAATGTTATATAATTTATGTCTTTTTCATAGTTTATATTCATGCGGACAGTATTTAGCTATGATTTTGTACGTGACCCGTTATCTAGTTGGTATTGTTGATCGAAGGAAATAGGCGCCACGCTTGGCCTGCGGGTAGGCAACTGCAGTATTTTATTATTTTGAGTCGTTATCAGGAATACACTGCTACCTATCTCCTGTATCAGTTTCCCTCTGTCGCTTCTCATGATACCCACGGACGACACGGGGTAGCCCATATTCTTACAAAATTAAACAAAATTTACAAAATTTTACCTTCGCCAAGTACCGAAAGTTTGTTTTACAAAAGTTGTGTAAAAAGTGTTATTATTATAATAAGGAATTATTGGATGATAATAACCCTTGAGAATGGGGTAATTGCTATCAAGCTATTTCTAATTTGTTTTGTGTTGTTAATTTTCTAAGCTATTTAATTATTAAGATGATATATCGAAAATTTGGTGGTTTTTCAATTTCACATATTTAACTTTAAAATTTTAGTTTTATAGATTACAAAATAAAATTTTAGTATATGATTTTTGACTATACGACTTTGGATTGCATAAACGGAAAACACGATGAAATGTAATTTTCTCGAAAGAATAAAATTGTGAAGTAGGCTCTAATTAGATACATTTCGCCACGATACCACAATATTTTCACAAACAAGCTCATGAAATTATTTTTAAGGCATAGTAAATAATCGTATCGAAGTTCTCAAAATCCATTTTTAATCCATAACAAAATTTGTTAAAAATTTATAAATGTTGTTTGGCGCTTACTTAGTTGTTTTCCGAGCTTGTGTTCGGTATAGCTATCTCATAATTTGCGTATTATGAAGTCATTGCATCAAAGTGAATTGCATCACTTCATTTTGATACTCCCTCAGTCGTCCGTAAGTCTAACCGAAAAAGGGATAAGCAACGCGCAAAAACTATGATTCATTTTCAAGGTATCCTTATCAAAAAATGTCAAGCTGTGTATCTTGCTGGTTCTTCCCAGGACAAAGTAATTTTCCAAACCAGTGGTAAATTAAACATAAGAATGACTTCGAACAGGCATTAAGTAATAATAATCTATAATATTGTATAAAAAGTTTTTTATTTCTATTTCTATCACACAGTCACTAGACGGTAAGACGCATAAGATTACATTTGCGTTTGGCTTCTAAGCCGCCGCGGCTCTATGAAGCAATTAATGGAAAATACAATAAACGAAAAAATTATGAAAAAAACTTTGGGCCTCAATTTAAATAAACAAACAGTAAAAACTTTTTAAAAACAAGCTTTTATTTAAATGCTCTTAAAATACGAAAATATGTTTTGAATTAAATCAAACCCTTAAAGTTATTACATTACACAATTTAAATAATATAAAAGCTTGTCGCGAGATTTACCAATTTTATAGAAAAGCATAATTTTTTTCTTAGAATTACATATGTCAATATTAAGTTACATATTATTGTATTCTTGTTTATATAGGGACACAAATAAATCTCGAGACAAGCATTTATACCATATAAATTGTATAATGTAATAAATTTATGGGTTTGATTTTATATAAGGTTTATTTTCTTTTTTTAGGAACATTTAAATAAAAGCTAATAAAAGCTTCTATTTAAAAATGTTTCATACTATTAATAGTTTTTTTTATTTTTTCGTTATCATCGACATGTTTCTAAGTTTTCATTAAATGCGTTATTGTTGGTTTTGATCGCCATATTACATGCGCCATCATGAAATTCTTATCGCTAGTATTTGACCCTTGCAGTTTTTACATAATTTATTCGATCACCACCAAACGATCCCTTACTTTTGCCGAGTTATAAGTCTTTAAAATTAGTATGGCGGCCATCTAACTTTCCACCATGTAGATTTTTGTTCACCACCGCTAGAATTTGCTCAGAGTGTGGGTCGCTGTTATGCCCCGGCTACACGCTCCGTCTTGCCTGCACAGTCCAGGCCTGTGCAGTCATGATTGTACAGTGGCTCGTGCAGGTAAGTGTGTGTAAACTGGACTGTGCAAACTGAACTGTGCGAACCTCAAAGTGTTTTGAGAGCTAGTCACGTCACGATGTGACCAGAAGAGGTTTTTTAAACGGAG
Source organism: Parnassius smintheus behrii (assembly GCA_036936625.1). Taxonomy (NCBI): domain Eukaryota; kingdom Metazoa; phylum Arthropoda; class Insecta; order Lepidoptera; family Papilionidae; genus Parnassius; species Parnassius smintheus. Next base: position 15,541,125 of record JAUPFT010000015.1, on the reverse strand, counting down.
CCTTATATTATTGTTTACTTGTAAAAAAGCAACAAATAAGAAAGTTAGTTTTTCAATTAATAAATGAAAACCTTCATTTTTTTGTTCCTGTCGGAATATTCCTTACTTTTAATTTTCCATAACGCCGGCAACGACATGTACAATTCTATGAAATCAGTTAACAAATCCCTGGAATAATTGCGTACATCACTCATTTTTAAGATTTAATAACATAACATGTGTCGTCAACAATAATTTAGACGGACTGAAGCGCGGCTTGAGTAACCGGCCACACGCTCAAGTAAGCTCGCAGGCAAAACCGTGCAAACCAAGCCCGCGCAGTCCAATCTTCAGCACGGCAACGATTACGCAGGCCGCCTGCGCGAGCCACAGTCTTACCGTCCACACGCACGCGCTTACCTGTGCAAACTGGTTTGTGCAGGCATGCTCACAGGCAAGACGGTGCGTGTAGCCGGGGCATTAGTTAAGACACAACCCCGCTTAGTTTTACGTGTAGCCGGGCGGTAGTACACCATCTAATAGAAAATCAGAACGCGAACGTCATTTTATTCGTATTATTTTCATCGGAAAAAACAATAAGGTTTTTTTATCATTACTTGAATTCATATGTTCATTTGGGTAGGTTAGGTATCATGGGGGTGAATAAAAAACATTGTCCGCCATCTTTGGGGTCCACCATATTGGATTCAGACTTTCATATAATATACCCATATATATATATATATATATATATATATATATATATATATATATATATATATAAGGATGGCGCTTTGCTAGACGTACTTTTAAAATGCTGTTGCAAAATTTAATCTGAAGAATTTGACACCAAAATCCGGGATAACAAAATATAACAAAATTACAGGCGGATTGGAGCAACCAATTCCTGATCGAAAAATTAGATCCGCTAACTATCGTTAATTTGAATTTTTAATTTTTATATAATTAGCTGTTTATTTTAATGTATATTAATATCATCAAAAGCATTACACAGTCAATTTAAAATCATTTAATTTCAAGCAAATGAAGTAATTTAAATTCACTTGAACGGCAATATTAATGAGGCAATCTGTAGCAATTCCCTGGCGGACATAGAAAAACGATTATTTGTAAACACCGACCGGTAAAGACAAGATATTAATTTAACCACGCAAGCGAATCAACGGATGCAGGTTATTGACGGTTAATTGTGGATAAGAAAGTGGTTTAAAATGTTAAGTTTAGTTTGATGTTCAATGAATGTATAAAAATAAGCCAGTACTATAATAATGGTTTATTTTGTACACATTCAATCACAATTCATCTCCCGAACGACAGCCTACGTTCAGATTTGAAAATTCAGTCATTTACCAAGTTTTTTATAGGATAGGGTGACAAACGAGCACACAGTCCACCTGGTGGTAATTGGTTGCTATGGCCCATAGACATCTACATCTACCCTTGATTACCCATGATGACTAAGATAGAATGCCTCGTTTCCAGTAAAAAGGGTCTCCAGTTCTCTACACTCACCATACAAAACACAGCAGCATTAAGCTACAATTTTAGTCTGAGAGAGCGTGGTCCTTCCCTGGTCGAACCCACCCATTCATGCCACAACTATACTAATAATATAACCGCAGCATGCCTCTACCACGTATAAAAGCAAGTGCAGGTATCGTAATCATTTATGCGTTATGAACGATAGTAGCATACTTAAACCGTGTAGTGGCGGTGCTAGAATATCCACTGCGCCATATCTTTATTTGAACAAGAGATGGGCAGCAGCATATTCCTGGTAACAAGTCAAAATAATAAAAATTGTGCGCTTGCCGAGCAAAATCTATAAAAATGACAAAATGCCCAAATGAGGCTCTATGGAGGAGGCTCTATGTTCGGCAGTGGACTTTTATAGGCTGTGAGCGACTTACCACTTGAAATTATTTCCTTCCTATCTTTTTTATAATTCACCAAACCGTTGTATAGGTATGTATAATAAGTTATTTATTGATTCAAAGTACTAATAACGTCACCATAAAGAAAACATGAGAGGTATAAATTTTGTTTCTGAACTTGATAGTATTTTTGGTTAGTTTAATCGTAATGACTTTCGTCGTGGTTAAGTGTAAACTATTGTAAATTATTTTGCTAAATATGATAAATGATAAACTCATTTATCGTATTTAGCAAAATAATTACAACACCAACATCAAAAAAATTGTATTAAAATACTAATTTACTTTTAAATGTGTTTAAGCCTAGGTGGCCTAGAAGTACAACATAAGTATATTTGCAAATACCTAAAATATTCAAGCTTTGTTTCACCGAAGAAGCAAATTATATAAGAACCTTGACTTAGTATTTGCAATCAAATAAGTTAGACATTTTGTAGCAGAATTGAAACTAAAAAAATTCTTTTTCATCAATTTGTCATATGATCTCATCGTTACACACGCTGGCATTGTATAACAAATTAGTATTTGTTCGGAAAACAATACTTTTTGTATGAGTTATAATTTACACATTTTAATAATATTAATATAGTGCACAGCTTGACCTTTACTTTGTTTAAATTTACTAATATGACCTTTCCAATATCCGGAACAGTTTACTATATTTGGCTATATCTGACTAACGACTCTACTTCATCTTATATCTTTTGAGCTATTGTTTATCTGACAAGGCCCACGATAGTATTGAAATACAAGTGAATAGACTGTTCTATTCATCTATCTTTACAGCGTCGTAACTTACCGCGACACACGGATGGACGTGTTTAGAATACAAAATATAGCGCAATGGAAAAGGAAATATTTTTCTTTATAAAAACAAACGATGAAAGTTATCTAGGAAATACAACCAACTAGGTACCGTAAGGTGAGAGAATCTATTACTCAATTTCGTCTTATAAGTATCATAAGCGGCGACTATAGGAAACGTCGAAAATGTCGTGTGGCTGACGACATCATCTATATATATCAAAATAAATGTGAATATTAAAAAAAATATGTTTGTGCTAAGAATATAGAGAGATTTCATACATGAATTTTATAATATCTTATTTCATAGAGCAACACGGTCCACCTGCAGACTGGAGAGGAGTCGCTGTCAAAGTGTAAGTCCACGCGGTCCTTGAATTAGACTTAATCTAGTTGCGTGGCTGAATCAACGTCCTACATAAAGGCCAAATTGTTTAGTTCAGTTTATTCTCAGAGTAATTACTAGCATAGAAGGAATCCTAAAATAAGAACAAAATTCGTTGTAGTTGAACACACTAAGACGTTTTACGTAGTACAAAATAAGATATTATTCTCACATTCTTTCGTTTACTACGTTCTTGCCGAATTTCTACTCCATAGACACCTCTATTGAAGTGTCATTAGAAAAACAAAAAACTTTGTCGATAACTTGATTTAGCCTATGACTGAGTAAAATTAAGGATTGTGATTAATTCAATTCGTAATAATTATTTATTTCAATGAACGTTAATACTTTTTTCTATATAGAATTGAGTAACAGGTCCAAACCTGATGGTATGTGGATGGTGTGGTTCACAGACATTTACATTTGTTCTCAACTCAGAATCAAAATATAGATTAGTTGTCACCCCTGAGGACTAAGATGGAATACCTCGTTTCCAGTAAAAAGGGTCTCCGGTTTTCTACACTTACCATAAGAAACACAGCATCATTAAGCTGCTATTTTACGCTGGTATTCTGCGAGTGTATGTTCCTACCCCGGTAGAGCCGACCTAACTATGTATGCAAAGTGTGCTCGTTTGTCATCCCTATTCTAAAAAAAATTGATTTTTTTTGAATATTTTAATTGCTTTCCATTTAAGAAAACTGTGTGTATATTATTTTGCAGATAATCTTGCAACATTATGATTAGCTCATTGTATAAGAGCTACCGTTTTGTATATTTGACAAGGTCACTGCAATGAGTAGCTTTGACGGATAATGAAGTGCCACTCCATACATTTTACGCATTATATTATACAGGGGTATGGTTTATAAGGTGATCATTTGACAGCTGCATTATATTAAAAGTAATGTTGATTAACACATTCAATAATAACGAAATAAACATTTTATTTGATAGATACTATTGAATTCTCGAAAATTCATTTTAAGTCACTCAAATACTTACCTAATATTTGAAATATAAGAGATAATATTAGATATACCTTCAATTCATATGCTTTTGTTGTTTGCTTAATTAAGTAAGCAATGAGTGGATATTATTCGACGAAACCTTTGTTACGCAACCGACATTTTTTATAACAGAGGGGGGAAATAAGCATGTGGCGTACCCGATGGTAAGTGACTAACGCCGAACATCCGCGATATCAGAGGAATTATAGATACATTGCCAGTCTTTTAAAAATAGTAGGTTCTTTTCTTGAAATTCCCTATTAGGTCGTATCGTTTCGGAAAATTTGCTGGTGGCAACCGTTTTTACAAAAAAAACAGTGGGAAGAAAATTTTCTTGTAAATTGAACATTAGTGGACAGCCAGTATTCGGATGGTATTGCGGAATAGGTATTTTTTAAAGTAATATGCTGGGAATAGTAACCTCTACTCAGGGGACTTGATTCTAGTGGAGAAAAGCCATGCAGAGTACCGGGACAAACTTGTGTCTGAAGTCGAGTCTTTGCTGAACAGAGTCTCGGATTGGGGGCAACTAAATCTAGTCCAGTTTAAGCCTCAGAAGATACAATACACCGCTAAAAAGAACCCCTTTGTCGTATCTCCTCAGTTTCAAAGCATTCCCCTTCCCCTTGTTGCCTCAGCCAGTATCGGAATCCTCAGCGTCGACATATCGAGTGAATGGTAGCAGCAGGGTATATATTATTTAGGGTTGATTAGCCTGGCTGCTACACCTTGCTCTTTACAAGTTGGGCCATGTGTGCAAGAATTGCTTGAATTAATTCCTCCCTCTCCGTTCCATCATCAAATCATTAGACGGTGGAATAATTTTCTGGCATCTGTCTTCCATCCGATCACAACGTGTCTTCAAGGCAAGAGTGAAGAGGATTTTGTTAAGCTAAATTAGTGCGGTTCACCATCTTCACCACTTCCGTATACATCTGGTAGTCAAGCATTTTCTAACAATAGTTGAAAAATGATATTAATTTTTTTTTTAAATTTACGCGAACACATTGAGTAAACGGATTTTATCGCGTTAAATTAACTTATTTTACCTCCTCATATTTCGGGGGCTTTACACGTCACGGGGGGACTGAGATGTTTGCCGTCCCAAATCCCAATGTCATAGTTAGCCCGGCTTCCTTCAGTTTTCGAATATTAATTTTTGGTCCTGGGTCGTCATTCTATGTAGCGCTTACCTAGTATACTTATTTTTTTGTAGTGCAAAATTTGTTATTATAAAAATGAAATAATTTCTTACTCTTTTTACTCCTTTTTAAACCACATTTTGCAACAAAGATTTACTTAACGACGCCAACATATCATAAAAACAGTAAGAACAGCAGGGTGATACAAAAAATCAAATTGCCCACTAGCCGCAATAACACACATGTAATTTGCTTATTCCGGATCTGGATGACGGTCAGTGGATCGACATCTGTCGATCAATAACGGACATTACGATGGCCAAGAGCATAATTACGCTATACAGTTGATAAATTATTACGCACCGAAAATCAAAATATTTTATTACGGAGCTGAGTAACAAATATTGGAATGTTTGTACTACCGTATTATAACTGTTTCGCAGTTACTACTAATAACCGGTTGTTTAAAAGATTTTTTTAATAAAATTGAAGTGTTAAATAAATTTAGTCCACCTGATGGTAAGTGGACACTGCAGCTCATGAAACCAACTTAAAATAAAAATGGCTAGAGACGCGTTGTCACCCCTGAGGACTAAGACGCAATGCCTCACAGCCTATATTCATATTGGCTTATTTTGCAGACCCTACAACAATATACTCTGCCAGTACATCGCTGTGTTTCGTGTGGTGGGTGAACCCTTTTCACTTATACCGAGATCTTAACTTAGAGGGTGATAACGCATCAGCGTTTATAGGTTATATTGTCGAATACAATTCTTTATTATTGTGTACCAGTTAGTCACTCCTCACTTTGATAAAAAAAATTAGTTTCTGGATGTTAACGCTGTTAGTCTATGCGACTCTTACAGCTTCATCTGACTCAGGACTTGGCCTTGCAGGCCGCGAGCTACATAAAAAAAAATAATCAGCGTATCCAAGTTATTTAACTACAAAGGAATAGCTAAATAAATAACAAATTTAAAATTTAACTTAAAACTCTGTTCTTTCTGGTTTCTGATGATGTTAATGCTGGTAGCTTTTTGACTATTACAGCTTCATAGGTCCCAGGGCCCGCGGCCTGAAAGGCCATGGGCTGTAAAAGGTGAATTTGAATCATTCCGTATTGTTACTTGCGTAACGATGTCATATGTGTACAGTGCACGTGGTTGAGTTATCCAACGGCCGTTCGAACAGAGGTGGCGAGCCCCGGCTCTTACTGTTAACTCGTGTCGTCCGATGCTCTGGGCAGTGAGAACCGCCCAGGGACGCGGGTGAATGGTATGTACGCGGTATGGAGGAGTGTGCGGCGCGCCCGTCTGCGGACTCATTGTGTCCCATCCGCCGTCCGAACATAAAAAAAACTCTGTAAAAACATAACAAGTCGAAGGTAAACATTTATTAATGTATAAGATATTATGTGTATGTTCAATGAGATAAATATATTTCCATTCCATCCATCCCCTATATCCTATAAAAATCCACTACTGAACTGAAAGCAGGTCTCCCCATATGCTTCTGCCATTGCCTCATAGGGAGGATTTTAAGGAAGACTGCTGCCCATATCGTATTCCAGTTTCCCTCTATTTTTGCCATTGAAGATTTGTGGCACTGGACACTGGACAGTCTTTAAACTGCCACTACATATTTAATTTATTTGATAGCACTTATTTTTATTTGTGTATTTGCCTTTGTAACAGACATCCTTGAAGATGCCTTGCATAGAGCGTGAAAAAGTTAAACATAATATTAGTGTAAAAAACTTAAAAAACATAAGCGTAATAGCAAATGATACGTTCCACTTATATAATTTTTTATCGGATGGTGTGTCCTGCTGTACAAAGTTACCACATTATAACTTTTATTATTGTCACTAGTGATATTACACGAACCAATAAAAAGACATTTTAAAGGATATCCTTATAATATTTAAAGCAATAATAAGCATTTTAATTAAATTTCCTTATTCCTTTATTTAACGAGAACGACATTTAAGGCTAAATCTAACTAGCCGTGGATCGTAACGTCTTTTATGCATATTCGCTTACACTTAGACTCAAGGGTACGCAAAATATTTGTATAGAGCGTTCTTGTTTTATTTTATAACTTTTACTAATCATACTTTATGTTGGTCACGTGATTATAAACGTGGATGCTGATTTTGAAGTCTCAGGTTCAAATATCGAGTGGAACCAAATTTTTTACAGAGTTTTTCTGTAAATAGATTCCCAGTAGCAACCGGGGTCAGGAAATTGGAAGTGTTTCACCCCCGTACCTCGGAAACCACGTATATCCGTTAGTCGTGCGCCTGAATTTCACCGGTCAAGTCGGATTCCCGTCTCATCGTACTATGAAAGTGAGGCAATAGAGACTGCTCCTGTGCTTGCGCATACACTCGTGCAATATAATCCTGTGTTGCGCATATGACTAGTCTCCGTGGGGACGTGCCCCACGACTGAAATATCGTCTGAAGGCTATTCCATTATTTTATGTTAAGATTACGAATATCACAGTTATATTATGCCATTCATTTTATATTAAAGTTATTTGTATGAATATGTTAGATTGACCTTTCCTTTATAGACCGTGCTTTGTGGCAATCCTTTGGGGAGGCCTATGTTCAGCACTGGTCTTATGAAGGGCTGTAATGATGATAATTATAATGAACTTTCCTCTGATCCACTGGTTCAGAAAAAAAATCTATGTCCTGAGAAGAACAGCAAAATACTCAGCGCGACTTAAAAAAAACAGCTTACAATTATGTACGTCAACAACAAAAAAGAATTACAAATAGCTAGGTAGTGATCACTTTTCCTATGGGTTATTATCATCCATAAATTCCTTAATATTATCATTATCATCATCATCATTACAGCCCTTCACAAGTCCACTGCGGAACATAGGCCTCCCCCAAGGTATGCCACAAAGCACGTTCCTGAGCCACCTTCATCCATCGACTTCCTGCAAGTCTTACCAGGTCGTCACTCCATCTAGTAAGGGGTCACCCTACACTTCGTCTATCGGTAAGAGGCTGACACTCGAGAACTATTCTTCCCCAACGGTTGTCGGTTGTTCGAGCTATATGGCCGGCCCATTGCCACTTCAGTTTACTGATCCGTTGAGCTATGTCGGTCACTCTGGTTCTACTGCGGATATCCTAATTTCTAAGTTTATTACGCAGAGAAACTTCGAGCATAGCCCTCTCCATAGCTTGCTGAGTGACTTTGAGCGTCCTCTGCAACACGCACTGGTTGTACAACTTAGTTTTCAGGTTTTGAGGTATACCAGACGAGAAGATGCGTTGTAATTTCCCGAACGCTTCCCAGCCGAATTTGACCTCCCGGTCGAAGTTGGACTTACCTAGTCGGACTATTTGTCCCAGGTAAACGTAATCGTCAACAACTTCGAGCTTAGTGCTCCCAACAACTACCGGCCTAGGTGTGACATGGACATTAAACGTGATCTTTTTTTTGTCGATGTTCATCTTAAGATCTATCCGTTGGGAGGCACTATTGAGGTCATTGAGCATAGTGCTTAAGTCCGCCAACAATTCTGCCGTAAGGACTATATCGTCGGCAAATCGAAGGTGAGTGATGTACTCGCCATTGATGTTAATACCGTATCCTTTCCTGTCCAGTAGCTTGAAAACGTCTTCCAATGCAGCGGTAAGGAGTTTCGGGGAAATAACGGCACCCTGTCTTACACCTCTCTGCAGTTGGATAGGTTTCGTACTCTGGTACTGTACTCAAATAGCCATCGTAACCCTACTGTACAAACACTTCAGCACTTGGATATACCGACAGTCAACTTGGCACCGCTGAAGAGACTGTAGCACCGCCCAAATTTCGACGGAATCAAAGGCTTTCTCATAGTCCACATACACCAGGCAAAATGGCAGATTGTACTCTTTAGACTTCTGTACAATTTTCCGAAGAGTATGTATGTGGTCTATGGTACTAAAGCCTTTGCAGAAACCGGCTTGTTCGGGAGGCTGGAAATCGTCGAGTCTGCGTGCGAGACGATTCGTAACGACTCTCGAAAACAACACGTAGACGCGGCTCAGAAGGGATATCGTTCTGTAGTTCTTCAAGAAGGCGTTGTCACCTTTCTTAAAGAACAAGACCACCGCACTTCTGCTCCACGCCTCCGGAGTAGTGCCACCATGGAGGACGGAATTATAGAGCCTCTGAAGGACTTCAAGTACCGGTTTTCCACCCGCTTTCAGAAGCTCCGCTGTAATTCCATCCTCGCCCGGGGACTTGCCGTTTTTAAGGTGCTGGATAGACATTCTAATCTCGCTCAGACTGACGTCCGGGAAATCAACGAAATAGTGTCGTAGAATCGGAATAGATCTTTAATCAAACTTGCGTGTGGCTCCAATGATGATGTGTACCGCTGCCCATAAAACCTCTCAATCTCACTCAGATCTCAGGTGTCCCGGAAACGATGCTGCCACACTCAGTCTTCAGCTTTAACAGTTGGCTCTTGCTGGCAGACAGATCTCTAGCAAAGACTTTGGAGCCCTGGTTCCGCTTAATCGCTCTTCAATACGAGCAGTATTGAAGTTGCGCAAGTCTCGCCGCATGCATTTGGAGATCTGTATATTCAATTGCCTGTATGCTGTCAAATCTGTTAACGATTGCAGCCTCATCTACCGTTTAACAGCCATGAGATTAAGAGTGTGATCGGAGAGTTTTTGTGTTCTTCTGCGGCAGGTCTTGCAGAACTTAGCTCTGATCGCATGGACAGTTTCTACGAGCTTGTCATTCATATCATACTGCATTGCAATCTTCTAGGCACTGAAAGCAGTTACGTAACTCAAGCTGAAAAGTTTCGGGATTCTGGATTAGAGCAAGAGGAGGACGGAGCGTTGACTTCATTAGACGACCTCTCCAACTTGACGTTTAGGTTCAGTGTGCCTCTTACCATTCGGTGATCGCTGCCAGTTTTCACACTTTCGATCACTGAGACATCACTGAACCGTTGGCGATTTTTTGTCGAACCGTCGGGTCTCACCAGGTTCACTTCCTTTGAGACCGCATCTGGAAGAAAGAGTTCATCATAAAGAGTCCCTCTTTCTCCATAAAGTCGGCCCCTACGGTTCCGTTGCCCTACTCCAAATTTCCCCATGTTCCGCTCACCGCTTTCTCTTGTGCCTAGTTTTGCGTTGACATCTCCCATCAACACCGTGTATTTCGTTTTGGAGGAATGCATGGCTCTGGAAATATCCTCATACATTTCCTCCACCTCCCCATCGGGATATGCCGAGGTTGTTGCGTAAACCTGTATGACCTTCAGCGAATACCGTTTGGTGATTCTGAGTATCAGGTACGCGAACCTCGTCGACTCTTAATATTATAATAAGCCTTTTTTAACAAACTTTGTTAAATAAGGTTTTTGATCCTTGTGCAGGTCACAAGTAGATACAATAGAGACAAGAGCTCTTCAGATCATTGATTGATTAATTAATTTTATTCTTTCGTTTGATTCTTTCTGATTTCGATATGGCGTACATTTCTTTATTAGTTGACCGTGATTACATTAGTAAGTTGTTCACCTTATCAAGACGCGCCATGCGATGCTTTTACCTACATATATTTGCGAAATCGTAACGGGAAAGGATAATTTTAGAAGTATCCTTACATGTTAAAATCATAATAGAGACTTTACTATATTGCAATAGAATATTTTGACAGATGTCGTATACGAGCAATGATTCGTCACAGAAAATCGCGCGGCGATATTTTTATACACCATTGTCCTCTAAACCTTGCAGACTTTCGGCGAGCAGGAAAAATTGATTTTAATTCACATTCATTCAGATTTAAAGTGAATGCCAAAACAAAATATTTAGAGAAATGAAGACCAACTTCGGAATGTAAAGTTATTTCATTCCTTTTAGTTATTTGAAGTGTAACTTTGACTAAAAACTTTAATAAGCATACGTGGTAGAGCGATGCTGCAGTTAAATTAGTAGTATAGTTGTAGCACGAATGGGTCCGCTCGACCGGGGAAGGACCACGCTCTCACAGAATACCAGCGTAAAATAGTAGCTAATTGCTGCTGTGTTTCGTATGTTGAGTGTAGAGAACCGGAGACCCCTTTTAATAGAAACTAGGCATTCCATCTTAGTCCTCACGAGTGACAACGCATCTGCATTTTGATTCGTGATCGAGGATAGATGTAGATGTCTATGGAGGGCAGCAACCACTTACCTCAGGTAGACTGTGGGCTAGTTTATCACCCCATCCAATAAAATTAAAATTAAAAATGAAGATATTGCGTAACATATATACAAAAAGCTAACGGTCGAATTGTTAAACTCCTCATTTTTTGAATTGAACTAATAAAATTACTTCTTTATGATATACCAGTAGCGTCACGTGTGTTAGTAAAATATATATTTTTTAATTTGTTGAAAGAAAAGCTTACTCCATAGACCAGTCAGCCCTTAGTTTCATAAAATTTCGTAAGTAAAATGATCATTATATTTTTTCCACAGAACAATAATTATACGTATATGATTATCAGTCTACTAAGCAGTTACTAAAACCGAATACGTCGAATAACACCTACATATGTTGCTAACCACCTTATTACAAAAAAAATATAGTTAATAAGTTTAAAAGAGAGTCTGTCGCAAAAAAGAAGACCACTGAAAAAGATTTCAACTCAAATTATAGATTTGACATTAAATGTAAAATTGTGTGAAGACTAGTAGACGTGGCCGCTTTCAGCCCTCTGCTACCGTAGTTTTTTATTAACCTTATCTAATGTTTCCGGTAACACACCAGGCACACAATTTACGATAGTAGTTAAATGCTTATAGGACTGATCCGAACTCATAGATTAAGTTTACGGACGGCTCATTATTATGGCAACTATCGCTAAATTTGGTAATCAGTTTAGTATGAGATTATGTGAATGAAGTAAGAGGATTGTGTTAAAAACTGCGCACGAAGAACGTATTTCAATGAAAAAAAAGGCATCATCAATTAAAAATCTCTTTCAAATATTCATTTTAACAAGCTCTAGGATTTAATTGCAATCAAAAACGCTTATAGCAGGTCGGAGTATACATTAAAGAATAAAATTCAGGCCTGCATTTCGGGAATGTGACCACTGTAATGGTTTGTTTAGCGACCACAATGCACTGCACTAACGAGTCTCGCATCTGAATAAAACATTGCCCAACATATCTGTAAATTTTATAAGCGGCAGCGATGAAACAGTTTATGTAAAATTCAATTAGTTGTGCTTAGTTTTCAAGATGTTAAAAAAATTGCTAAGATTCTCGTAAAAACTGAAATAAAAATGATGTGTCTTGCCTGAACTTTACAGAATTATGGTAACAAAGGAACACACAGTCCAACTGATGGTAATGCGTTGTCAGCCGTGAGAACTAAGATGGAATGCCTCGTTTCTAATAAAAGGGTCTCTGGTTCTCTACACTTATCATCATACAACTCATTGCTAAACCACTGCACCACGGAGCTGTCAAAATTAATTGTTAACATTGTCTGATAATTTGCTGTTTGTCATCTGTGATATTATAAAAGTAGTACATAAATGTAAGTTACCTTATCAACATCATCATTAGAGCCCTTCACAAGTCCACTCTTGAACATAGGCCTATGTTGTCGTCTGTGCGTCATAATGAAGTCAAATCTCATTTTTGTCGAACCTTCGGGGCTCGACCAACTCCACTTTCTGTGGGGCCGCTTTTGGAAGAAAGAGTTCATCATAAAGAGTCCCTCTTTCTCCATAAAGTCGCCCAGCTGCTGGCCCATTGAGCTTCGTTACCCCATTCCGAATTTTCCTACTTTCAGCTGACCGTTCTCTCTTGTGCCTAGTTTTGCGTTGAAGTCTCCCATTAACACCCTATAGTGGGTTTTGGAGGAATGTGTGGCTCTAGAGATATCCTCACACATTTCCTTCACCTCCTCATCGGGATGTGCCGAAGTTGGTGCGTAAAACTGTATCACCTTCAGCGAATACCGTTTGGTGATTCTGAGTATAAGGCAACCCTCGTCGATACACTCCCAATCTTTACAACGTTGTTAACGAGAGAATTGTGGACGATAATCCGACACCTTCTTGGGACAGGTGGTCGCCCTCCCGGTGATAGAACAAGTTGCCGGATCCGAGGGTAACCATTTCCTGCCCTCTCTTCAAACCTCAGATAATACTATATATCCCGGTGCAAGTTGCAAGTGCAAGCAATTCCAGCTCCAGGATCTTCTCGTCAGTCCTCAGGGTGCGTGCGTTAAATGTTGCCAGGTCAAGTTTTTTTCTTAGTTGGCAGCTGAACCTCCACTGGAGATACTTAGCACCCCCTGTCTTGCCTTTACCATGGTCGCCACCGAAGCCAAGAGTAGCGGGGCCGCCGGGGACTGGGGGCCGTTTATTTGTGTCGTTGCTCATGGGGGAGATATTGCCATAAGTGCATGTAACTTACCTCATAATTTACGGTTTTGTAAAGCGCTTATTACATGGACCTGAAATTAACTGGAACGTTTCACTTTGTAGAATAGACTTGGTTTGGCTGTAACCTAAATATCGGATTGTAGTACTGTAAGCTCTCTGCGAGAATGTTTATTCGATCGAATAAACTATTTTGCTTTTGTACTCAAACGATGAATTTAAAGTGCACTGTAATTAACGACAAATAAATACATTTTAACAGCCATAGAAGTTTAATGTAAGATATGTATCGCATATGATAAGTTGTTTTTGAAATTTCAATTTATACACAAAAGTATTACTAAAATATTACATGCACAGTAGGTTTTGACATTTTAATAAAATATACAAAAGTCATTCCTCCTCGATTTTAAATTTCCTTTGGTTTTCAACAATAGTTATCGCTCTTATTATCATCTAATCTCCAATCTTCTTAAACTCCCTCAGTAAGCGAACTATAGGGCGGATCACAACTAGATGGAGTAACGACCTGGAGATGCACGAAGCCAATGGATGCAGGTGCTTTTCCACATTCCTTGGGAGAGGCTAATGTTCAGCAGTTAACATGTGAAGGGTTGTAATGATGATCATAAATAAACATCTTATTCTCTTTGCCTTTAATGAACAGCTTACGGAACGTCTTCAATGTCTTTCAAACGTAACACTGATAGTGAATTCCATATTTCGTAGAAATTTATTTCAAAATATAATGGAATAAAAAAAGTAAAATTTACCGCGGATTCGGAAAATACTTGTATCTTGCGTCGTGTGTCGTGTGGGGTGATGTAATGATAAAAACCCAGCAGGACTTTTTTTGAAAAAATAAACAGTTGACATTTACGCATAATTTTTTTTTAAATAAATTAATTATTCGAATGATATCAGAAATGGCTTGGTAGCGATCACTTCATTCACAATGGTAATCATTATCAATTTCTTATTCTAAAAACCCTCTCCTACACAATATTCGTTGAATTTTTTTAAACTTATCAACACATTATTTAATAGTAATTTAAATATACTATCCAGTAATGCATCTTTAATAGTGTAATAAAGAGGTAAATTTGTTGGAGTAGACTTAGACGTAGTTTGGGACACCCCGTACGTCTAAGTCTACTCCAACAAATTTACGTCGTAGACTAGACGTAGGTAGGGTAGGAATGGATGGGTGTAGCCGAAGATGATGATGACGAAAGTTGTTTATATTATGTATGTTTATTTGAAGGAAAAACTGCTTGAGTGACATAAGCTATGTATATGTTATTGATTTAATAAATATTTTCCGTACAAAATCAGTCAAATTACTGTTTTCAGTACTTATATAAGATAGGCTTGGACGTACATTCAAAGGGATATAAAATTGCTATATATTTAGTTAAGTTGCTATAACACTAATTTCATGACTGTTTTTAAAAAAGTCGCCAGGATAGTGTTTAAGGTTAGTAGAAAGTTAGTAAATAGTGAATTTAATATTTGAAACACGAAAAATACTGAAGAAATTCCTGTCTTATTTGTTATTAAAATAATATTGTTAAAAAAATTCTAGCCTCGATTATCTTCACAGCTTTATTTATTATTCATTTCATTACTGCATTCTTGAAACATCACAGTAGTGATTGTATAAATAAAATATGGCAATTACTGACAAGCAGTCATCTACCAGTCGTTATTAGCGCCAAAGGAAATTAAAGCGCACTCGCAATAACTAATTACGAGTATGCTTCATATTTATAATCTATTTTTGCACTGGCACCTGTATCTCGCTGTGATAACTCGTTTGTCTGGTATGATGACGGTCAAGTTATACCGGCTGAGTGACACCGCGAAAAGGCAAACGGAATTTAACGCGACGGGGACGCAACGACTGCGTTACGAACAGTTACACGCAGCGGTGCTTATAGGTGAAAATATTGATAACTCAATATTTTAAGGTTATTTTTAATGTTCATAGGGTAACATAAATTAGTTCTTTTGCTTTTGCTTTAATAGACGTGTAATAGAATTCTGTGATAGCGTGTGGGATAGGTACATATTTAGACAGGGTCACTAGGTCTCTATTTTAATGTAGAATGAAATGTAATATCTAGGTTATGCTCAACAGAAAGACGAATATTGTAAAGATATGTAAAAGAAAATGTTACCGTTAAATAAATAAAAAAACATTCTAAGCAACCCTTTTTGAAAAATGAAGTATACTCTAATTAACTGGGAAGGTAAGTATTAGGCAACTATAGGTGCAAGCTATGGGGAAGGATACATAACCAATATATATACTCGTAGTATGCCTATAAACAAAAAATATGTTATTTTTAAATGCTGATAATTTAAAAAAATACTAAGGATCTACTCAGCCTAAAATTACTTACTATTAATTAGTTTCAACGACAAAAATATTATTTCGTCTTTTTTACTAAAATTTTCTTAAAAGTACCTAAAAATAGCTAAATTTCATTTTCTTGAAAAAAAGGGATTAAGGTGGATAAGGAGGTACTTTACGATATATCAAGATCGGGGGAAAAATGTAATGATAGTAAGTAATTTGTAAGAAAAGTGCTGTAATATAGTGACCACTAAATGTCTGCATTTATATAATCTTTGATAATATTGCATTGAAAAATACCTTTTATTTTGAAGTATGAGACTATACTTAAATTATTTAATATAAGGAAAGCATTTACGCAATATAATTCGTTCATTGCTTTAAAAAGCGAAAGAAGACTTAGCTATATTAGTAGTATAGTTATGTCATGAACGGGTCGATTCAAGCGGGGAAGGACCACGCTCTCACAGAATACCAACGTAAAATTTTCGTATGATGAGTGTAGAGAACCGGAGACCCCTATGCTGGAAACGAGGCATTCCATCTTAGGCCTCACGGGTGACAATGCATCTGCATTTTGATTCGTATTTGAGGATAGATGTAGATGTCTAGGGGCGGCACCAACCACTTACCATCAGGTGGACTTTGTGCTCGTTCGTCACACTATCCTATAAAAAAATCTCAACAAGTAAAAGATAGGGCCACAATAAGAGTACAGCTAAATAGGACAGGATACGAATTTATGTATGCTATACCGTTAGTCTCCAGTCGCAGCCTCGTACCGGTAGGCGTAGTGTAGGGCGACCCCCCACTAGATGAATTGACGACCTGGTAAGACATGCAGTAAGTCGATGGATGCAGGTGGCTTAGGACCGTGCTTTGTGGCGTTACTTGGGGGAGGCCTATGTTCAGCAGTGGACTTGTGAATGACTGTAATGATGATGATGATGATGATACCTTTACGACTACTTCGTTGGTTGGTTGGTCGGGCCAAGAAAAATCGATTATTAAGCTTTTTCCCTAAATAAATTGTTAGTAGCTGCATGGAGTCAGGAAGTTGGCGGGATCTCATCCCCGTACCTCGGAAAGCACGTAAGGAGCGCTGCGCCTGATCAAATCAAATCAAATAATTTATTTGTAAAACATAGGTAAAAAGTTATAAACTTGGTGGAAAAGGTATGATAAGTAACACTATGTTTCCCCTAAAAAGGCATACAAATATTTGTTCATCACTATCACCTCGCACTATGAAATTTTATTTTTAATAAAATAACTAAATCTGAATCTGATCTCTCTCCGGTCGTGTCGGTTTACCGTTCCATCGGACTATGAGAAGGGAATAAGGAGTGCACCAACTGAGAGGTCTGGATTACATTGCCCAAGTGTATGCACAACACTTGGGCACTATAATGCTGTCCTGCGCCAATGGCTGGTCTCTGTAGAGGCTGGCAACCGTGACCGAAAGTCGGTCTAGAGCACATTATTAATACCGTTACATCTAAAAGTACTTGTATTAAAAAGTGTATAGTAAAGGAGACGGTCCAAAATTTTATGAAGCGTAGGCCTGGTTTTGTACAAATAGGGAAATAAATTAAAATAATGTATCATACCACTGTTGGTCATACAAATCCACGAATTTTCCTATACTTCAGTGGTATTAATATTTTTATTCTTACCAAAAACTGTAACACTAATGGCGAATTGATGTCGTTTTGACGTTAGCTGTCAAATGTCATGAGGTTATGATCAATTTATTGACAGATATGTGAATTCTGAAATGTTGTGTTATTCTTATCACTGATATCACTGATCAGGTAGATTTATTATGTATTTATTATTTCATTATGAACTTATGTAGAAAATAATGATTGTTTGTAAATTACAAATAGAAGCATGTTATTCAAATGCGTTTAATAACATACGGAAACATCTTACTTTACTTACCTGTCTGGTGGTAAAAAAGTGATTCTACAGATAATACAAATATCAACGAAATCAAAATCTCACGTAAAATCGCCGAAGAAATCCAAAAGAAACATAATAAACGCATTCACGAGTTCACAACTACACAAACAAGCTTGGAGTAAACAAAAAAATATCACACTACCTACATTATTTCATGACTCAAGTCACTGGTTAGACATGATATTTGACATAATATAATTTTATGACTCGAAGGGCGCGATCTTGTAAAATCATCAAAAATTGAGATTGAATTTTTTTTTTATCAAATCATTTAGTTTGATTTATTCTCTTATTTTATTTTTAATAAAATCCCTGAATTTTTCGTTTTTTATCGGTATATTGTACATAGACTGGGCCGGAAATGGACAGACTCCTTTTCAATGTTGTATTTAATAAATGTAAAAGGAAGATAGGCAATGTTATTTTAATTGACGACTTTGTGATTTATTTCTCGCTCATTTTTATCAACAGCAGCTGACAAGCTGACAACTAAGCTAGATTTTTGAATCCCAATCATGTTGTAATTGTAATATCCCAACGAAAACATCTACGTCAATTTTGAATACCGTTCCAGCCTATTAAAACCACTGCTTAAGATGGGCCTCCACCATAGAGCGCCTCATAATATTTGACATAGTTGCCACTATTCGCAAGTGGGTTGGCAACAGCAGTTTATTTTTTTTTTCAGTCTTATTTAGGAAGACACTGCTGCCCATCTCCTTTTGTTCCTCTCTATCGCCTCTAACGACACCCACGTGGTGATGTGGGGTAGTGTATATCAAAAATTTGTGCTTAAAAGCCGCTATCTTTGGGTTAATAGTAATCAAACAGCCCGTAACGTAACACGCCTTGCTGATCGCGCCAATACATGCTCACAAATTACTGTAAGCACGGCTGTCGTTTATGAACCGTGCTTTTAGTGAACGTTCACGGACGGCACACAATCGTCCTCGTAGTGACGTATTAGCTCTGACGTGGCCATTACGTAAACAAGAAAACAAAAAAAAAAGAGTACGACGGATTTGACATGTCAAAATGTATTGTTTCTCGGATATGCATGTTTCGTCACGATGTTTTCCTTTTGATAAGCTTATTATTGGGTATTGTATGTTTTTCGTATAGAGCGTCCTTGAAACTGCTTGCTGAGTGTAACAAAAAGCCCGGATAATGTCTCTCATACGTGGTAGAGCCATGTTGCAGTTATATTAGTAGTATAGTTGTAGCAGGTATGGGTTGTCTCGACCGGGGAAGGACCACGCTCTCGCAGAATACTAGCGTCAAATTGTAGCTTAATGCTGCTGTGTTTCGTATGGTGAGTGTAGAGAACCGGAGACCCTTTTTACTGAAAACGAGGCATTCCACCTAAGTCCTCACGGATGACAACGCATCTGCATTTTGATTCGTAATCGAGGATAGATGTAGATGTCTATGGGCCACAGCAACCACTTACCATCAGGTTGACTGTGTGCTCGTTTGTCATCCTATCCTATTAAAAAAAATGAATGATGACGATCATGGTCATCCTTACAGTTTCCCACAATAATGCTACAAAATGCGGTTCTACGACATAATATATTATTTTTTGTAAATACACTTAAAGTTTCCACGTCGGATTGCTGCTTATTCCTGTTATCAACAAGTTATATTTCACAAGGAGCAATGGAATTTTTATTAGTTTTTATTGGCTTCTGTCCCGCGTCCTACCAAGCAATTACTGTACACTACACTAACTAGTATTTCAAAGTCGTACGTAATTAACAGGTTGTATAAAGCATCTGCTCATTGAGAAGGCAAAAGTTTGTTAGTTTGATCATTTCAACTCTACACCATGGTAATAAAGTTTTTGTTACTTTGAACATAAATAAATAGTTGTGTTTTTCTCTGTTTTGGTGATTAACAACTGTCTTCCATCATTTTAAGCTTTTAACGTTTTTAAACGCCGCGAGCACATCGTTGTGCCATTTCGTTAATAACATTTTGTTATTTAAAAAATAAATTAGTGGTGTAAGTTCCAACTTAATGTGAGAAGGTACTCATAAACTGTGTTACTTTTTTTAAAAATTTTACTGTTTTTTTTCGAGCCGTGATGCGCTTTTGTAAAGTTTTGTACCCTCACTTTAAATTGTAAATATTTCGTCTTAAGCAAAATTACAGAAGCTTGATTTTGCTCCAGACGATATAATATTTATTTAATACAGATTATGTTTAAATTATGATCATCATCATTAGTCATCATTACACGCTGAACATAGAACTTTTAAAACACGTTCATGCGCCACCTGCATCCATCAACTCTCTACTTCTCTTACGAAGTCTTTGATTACTTCGCTTACTGGTACGAGGCTGCCACTCGAAAACCTTTTCCCCGTTGGTTGTCGGTTCTTCAAGCTACATGACCAGCCAATTGCCACTTCAGTATACCGTGTGTGTCAGTTACTCTAGTTCCACTGCGGATATCCTAATAACGAAATATGTAACATTATGAATAATAAATTTAAGCACCTAGCTTCTTCTTCGCAAACAAATTTATTTTAATTGCTATTTTTATCTGCATGAACGAAGCTTCCTCGAGTAACTTATTTATTATAAGTAAGCAATAAGTAATAGAAAAGTCATTTAAACATTTACTGTTTCTGAAAAACAATAAATAATAAAAAGGAATAGCAAAAAACAGCGGATGTCTGAACAGCGGAATGTCTAGAACAGGTAAATGAAATTGTATACTTGGGGAGTGCTTTCAGCCGGGATGGAAGATGTGATTTAGATGTGGATAGGCGTGTCGCTGCCGGAAACAAAGTCAATGGTGCCCTGAATGCATTAATAAAAAGGCAAGGCGTGGTGAAGAGTGCACGCCTTGCAATACATAACGCAGTGTTGGTACCGACTTTGTTATATGGCAGCGAAACCTGGGTATGCCAGAAGAAGCATAAAAGCAAGTTGAATGCAGTGGAGATGCGATCTCTTCGTAAAATGTGTGGCGTTACCATAGCCGACCGAAAGCGAAACGAAGAGATTCGCAATATGGCAGGATTGAAAGATGACCTTATCACAAAAATTGATAGGGGCGTACTCCAATGGTTTGGACACGTTGAACGAATGAGTGAAGACCGAATGGTGAAGAAAATATATAGAGCGAAAGTAAATATTAAAAGGTGTCGAGGTAGACCGAGACTAACTTTCGAAGACCATGTGAGCAAATTGCTCGAAGAGGGGAGGGTCAAGAGTACTCGGATACCTAGACGTGCATGTATGAAGAAGTTAATGAACCTGAAAGAAGCGAAAGAGGTATGTAAGGATCGTGACACTTGGCGATCTGTTCTCTCTGGCTACCCCGTTAGGGATTGTGCGTGACGATAAGTAAGTAAGTAAGTAAGTAAAAAACAGCGGAGGTCTTTCAAAATAATATTTTACAGTGGTGTATGTTTTTTTTTTATAGGAGAGGTTGACAAAAGAGCACACGGTCCACCAGAGCCATAGACATCTACATATATCTTCGATTACGAATCAAAGTGCAGATGCGTTGTCACCCTGAAGACTAAGATGGAATGCCTCGTTTCCGGTAAAAAGGGTTTACGGTTCTCTACACTCACCATATGAAACACAGCAGCTACAAGCCACTATTTTACGCTAGTAGTCTGTAAGACCGTGGTCCTTCCCCGGACGAGCCGACCCATTCGTGCTACAACTGTACTACTAATATAACACAGCATGGCTCTACCACGTTTCAATTTTGTGCAATTAATGATTAAAAAGCATTTAGGAAATGGCTTAGCAGCGGCTACCTTATTCCCAAGGTTTTTACTAACCATGTGTTCATTTCTGTTGTAATTACTCCATTTATACAATCTTTGCTAATTAAAAAAAAACTTGGTAATATTTTACTGAATATTGGTACATTTTCCGAAAGCTTATAATTACACTGAGAATGTATGAGTAACTTTGTTAATCAACTGTTATTATTAGCTTTACATTTTTAATTGTAACTGCTGTTTTGTACAAATGCATTAAATCGTCGTAAGTATATTAAAAGGGCAAAATTAATATATAAAATTCATTTCTTTAACTTTCTCGATTTTTATCGAATTTGGGTAATAAAATGCTGTTATGGTATATGCAAAACCAAAATAGTTTCTACATTATTCGCGTTTTCCGATAGGCGAAATTCCATGTTATGACATATCCTATGAAAATACATTGTTTAATTATTCTGGCTCTTTTAAAAAAGTTAATTTGTTTAATAAATTGACCATACATACCAATTGAACGTATGGTACCGTATGTACCAATTTTAATTTCGGAAATTGGTTGCTTTTCGATAATGGCGTAGGGAAACAAAATATTTATGTTGTTATACAACAAAAGAAAGAAAGAAGGAAATAATTGATAGAATCAGGCGTTACTTTGCGGAAATCCATTATGATAAAAAATAAAAATATAAATTTCTTCGCAACCTTCCGCTAAATAATATTAGCCGCTAAATATATAAGAAATTTATATTTTTCATTTTTTATTAAGAAGGAAATAAATAAAATTTATTTAAAAGTACGAAATAAAAGAAATACAGTCAGATCAGTCAAATCAGTAAAAGCAATAGTACTGTAGGTACCGTATTGGAAAATTTTACATTATAATAACATAACATAGGAAACTATTAAGCTACAACATGTGAAAGTATGTCTCTTATAATGTTTTTATTTATATATTATATTGAAAACAATTCATTATTAAAAGGGTTATTGAACAGAATTACAAACAAAACTATAGAAATGTTAAAAGTAGTTTATTATTTTCACTTGAACCTACTGGATACTAAAATGCCGCCTATCATCGCTACGTCCAACACTAGCAAAAAAAAACTACGATAAATGCCCATTAAGTCCAACAAAGTACCACGGACGTCATAAATATATTTTCCGATAGTCAAATTGCAGCATCGGCGTCGACCACAAATCTTTTTCGATAAATTTCGCTCACTCGCACTACCATTTATAGCAAGTCATTCGCTTATCGTTTCTCGAGCTTGCTTCTAGTCTTAATAATTTATTGTACCGAAGTAAATTGAATTCGAATTTCTCATTTAATTTCTAACGAACGATATATACTTTAATAGTTTTAAAAGAATAAACATATATTATTTTTTATGAAAAATGGACTTTTATTGAGGCCTTATATAAAGTAAAGATTTTGCAAGGATTTTTGTGCTATTTTTGTGTAATTATTTCAAATGATGTTTGTCCGTCTCACTTTCGTATTCACATTGGGTTTAGTACGTAATGGTAGTTGTCTTAGTAATAAATAAATAAATAATAAATAATTTTTTCCCGCTTTGGCCCGCTGCGCAAAGGGAATTAGAGTCTTAGTGTAATAGTACGCTTTTTTATAGGAGAGGAGGAGGAGAGGAGCACACGGCTCACCTGATGGTAAGTGAAAACCACCGCCCATGAAAAACTGCAACACCAGGGGAATTTAAAATGTGTTGCCGACCTTTTAAAAAAAAGTAGGCTCCTTTCTTGAAGATCCCTAAGATATATCGGTCCAAAAAACTTACCTGAGAAGAAGAAGGGAGAGGAAGACTTGTTCCAAAGAGGGGCGGCCAGTGTTGATGGCGTTGCGGATGTATGTGCTCTGTCAATGTGTGTCGAAGGTGGCACACCATGGGGTTTTAGTCGGTGCGAGTCCTACATAGCTTTTCTTTGCTCCCTAGAGGCGGGAGTGGGTAGGCATTGCCCCATGTAAAAAAGAAAAGTCATTAGGTTATAGCAGCGTCTTATTTTTACTTCATATATTTACTGCTGAAGCAAGTACTAAAAAGCACAGAAAAATTATCATCCTTTATTTGGTTTTGCGACGTCATTTTTGTACAAACAGTTATAATCAAAACTTCTTACTGACGTCTGTCTTGGGTCTTCTAAGTTTCATGACATTGGTCTGTTTAACGCATTGAAATTTAAGCTTCTGGGCCGCTTATTTCCTGGGATTCCAACACAACAAAGCACCAGGTAGGTTATTATCAAATGCCATAGTTACGAATATTCATCACTACAGCCGTTCACAAGTCCACGGCTGAGTATAGAACAGTTCAAGTGATCCCACGAAGCATGGTCCTAAGCTACGTATATCATCGACTTTCTGCATATCTCTCCAGGTCGACTCTCCATCTAGTGGGGGGGGGGGGGGCACGACACATACATTGCTTACTAGGTTGCCACAAAGGCACCTTTCATCCATATTGAAAAGGCCGGTTAATTGAATCTTGAGGCTACTAATCCGTTGGGCTATTTCGAAGGATTTAATGGCAGCACTCGGGAGGTTATGACACAAATACTCATGAAATATACCCCAAATATGAAAACAAAAGTAAACAATCAATGCGTGTTGCTAGCGATGACATAATATGGATCTGAAATGTAGCCGAATGAAAAAGAGCAAGGTCGTTCCGAAATAATGATATCCGCAAATTTATTAAATTCATATCTCATCGACTGCAGCATACCATAACGCTACGCGGGAATACAAATATATAATTAATTTATTAAAAATAAGAATTGTAGTTGAAGAACGATTTTTATAGGCACTATATTCCGTACATTACCAAAAGCATACATAAATATTACATGTAAAGTTTCACGTCCGCTATTCCGCATTGTAGTTATTTGGACAGTAAATATACTCATGGTAAGGGATACGAGTTTGGGATCTGACCGGTGGTCGACCCGAGTAGCCATAAATGCATTTTGTAAAGTATGCCAGTACAAAGGGTTGACTGGTTAATTTACACGTTAATCTTACCGGAAGAATTTCTTCAACGTCCGTTCTATATTACGACTACTGCTCAAATTTTCGTGCGATATGCTTGAAAATAAAGATGTCCTTAAATAAAAATGTCTTTATTCATCCCATAGCTGGGCTCAGGGTTTCTCCAAGTGTTATTGTTGGGATAAGTAGAAATCCCTCCCGCTGATCCAAAATGTATCGCTGTTTAATTTCTTATGATGTTTTCTTTGATCGACTGGCATATTGTAGGCGCATGTGGTAAATATGTATTCAAAGTTGCATTAAGCAATAATGTCATGGGCGCCGACTGGAATTGATCCCAGTTTCATTACTATGAAACTTTGTAGCGAGAACTTATCCCCCGAGTTATGACGACTTTATCTATACAAATAAATAATATTGAAGTGTTTCTTTGTAGTGTAAAAATAACAGCGTTTTACATAATGCTTATGAAAGTATATATAGTACTTATAACAAAAACCACAATTTCTAAAAATGTTTGTATGTCTATCTGTTTGCTCTGGCTAATCTCTGAAATGTCTGGATCGATTTTGACAAGATTTTCACTGACAGATAGCTGATGTTACAAGGAAGAACTTAAGCTACTTTTATTTAAAAAAAAATAGGTTTCCTTGCGTAGTAATAAAACCCTATATATCACGCGGGCGACGTCGAGGGTAACAGCTAGTGGAAAGTTAAAAATAGTCACATTGTTTATATGTCTAACTGTTGGGCCCCCTCATTTTGGAAAGTATTTTAGGGCAAGGAACTGTCCGTCGAGCTATCCTTATGCATGTAGGCGAATTTCACATGTATTTCAAATATTTTGTATATTTTACGGACAGTTAGGTTTCATCATGACGTTTTCTTTACTGTCCTGCACTTCAAATTTCATTGGTGCGCCAGGGATTGAACCCGAATTTATCGTATACTGTGAAATTTACGGCGTGCGTTTAGCTCCTGAGCTGCCGCAACAAGTTATGCTTACATACAAGTATATACAAAATAAAAAGTAAAAATAAACACTATCTTACATTTATTTAAGGTCTACGTATTACTTATGTAATATATTTCTGTGCTTTTGCTCTTTTTCTTTGTCCTTAGAGTAATTCAATCAGATTTGATCTTATTCAAATCCAAAATCCGAGAAGATGTAGCCACAAATCCCGACCACTGGTCTAATTCTTAAATTATCTCTTGTTTGATGATGGTGTTTTAATAATAGGATCTAATTGAAGTAATACAAGTGGTAAAAGTAAAAATTTTATACAACTGACTTCAATATAAATAAAATGAGAACATCAATGTATTCGAAGTCACTTTAATTCGCATTATTAAGGATAACTCAAAAACTACTGGTCAGATCTTAATAAAAGTTATAAAGGCCAACACGAAAAGCACCAGCTTTCAAATAAAAAAAGAATCATCAAAATCGATTCAAACAGAAAAAGTTCTAAGTATGAATTGAGTACCTCCTCCTTTTTGATGTCGATTAAAATAACGCTATGCAAACGTTCCATGAAAATGTAACTACTGCCATCTAGCGTCCAATAGATGGAACAAACAATAACTTTAATAAAGTTTATTTAAAAAAAATATGGAGTACTAATATCTGCTTTTGGGATTTTTAATATCAAAAAAATACTCATTAATTTTGTTTTACATAAAATAATAAATGTTTCAAACAGCTTGGTAGTTAATTGGTTAAAGACTCGTCATAAAATTAGGATGCGAGCAACCTAAGCTCGATATCCTTAGGCAGCACTAAAGAAATATTAATTGCAATTTTATGTGTTGATTTACCTCGTGCTCGGCGGTGAAGTAAAACATAATAGGGAAACCTACATATATGCCTTCGAAATGAAGCATTTCTATAAAACATTAATACGGTCACTGCACGCTAGAGACTAGCTGGGCTAGAGTTGCGCGACGGACAAATTACTCCAAAAGCTTTTTTAGAAATAGGAATGACCTACTGCTTTATAACATCCCAAGAACATGGTTAATGTGTTATTTAACAGGAATACTGAATAAAATTATTTTAGAAACACCTAATGAAGATGTCATAAATAACCGTTAAAATATTTTTAAATGAGATATTATTTACAAATTAAATGAATTATTAACAAGACGAAAAAAAATTCTTATTTTACCTACTAGAAGAAGGAACAGCGTAACGTTATACTATACATTATTAAGAAGTTTAAATATTTTTGATCAATACTTTTTTTGTAATAATATTTTCTTCAAATAAAATTTTTATTGAAGAAAGTATTACATTTATATTACTTTTCTTCATTAAGAAATAAATTTTACTCTTTCACGCCTTTCTTTTTTCAACTTTCCACAGTATTCAAAGTGTTCATCAGTCTATCAAATCTTCTCATTATATATCGGTAAAAAATTTATCACAATGGAGTTTCTCCCACAAAAATGCGGATTTCCTGTTATCGTCATGCTTGGTAGGAAAAATTATAATATATAGATTCAAATTTATTAAATTGAAATACACTAGAATCAAGAACACAAGAGTAATAAAGTCATCTATTCATCTATTAGAGACAAATCTTTCGGGCATTATTCTTTCTATACTTACGACATGACGACATGTGTATATTTTATATTTATATTTTCCTTTATACCGCTAATATACGGCGTCTCAAAATTTTATCTTAAATTCTGTTAAATTGGCGACTATAATTTGTAACGACAGACAGTCACAAAATGCGATCCTGAGCCACCTGCATTCATCGACTTTTTGCATGATTAACAGTTCGTGTTGCCCAATACTGCGTTTGTCAGTACGGGGTTGCCACTCGAGAACCTTAATTCGTGGTCAGTTGCCGGTTCTGATCTGATCCGATGGCCTATATCAGTTATATATTCCTATAGCAAGCAGCATATATGGCGTATCGAATTAAATATCTCATATTGTAAGAAAATAATAAATGTATTGCAGTCTAAGTATAACCGTACATCATAAGTGATTAAAGACAACCATTAATTAGCCCGTTGCTGCAGATTTCGTATTAATTTACGCTAAATATTTTTTACTCCACAGTTAAACATCATAAAACAACAAGCAGGTTCAAGAACTGCATAAATTATTCCTTAAGATTGAGCACGTGCACTGTTAATAAATGAACCCTTAGTGATGTACGAGTACTTACTGGACACGAAAAGGTCTTTCCAATCAAAAAATTATTATCTAAAGGTTACCTTTTGTAATAGAAAATTGGTTTGAATTGATTTTAAATTTATTTACCTTGTTTTTTTTTTCTGATAAACTCGATCAAACCCAAAATAATTTAGAAATGACTATTACATTAGTATTAGTAGCTTAATCAATATGAAGGATATCTTTATATTTTAATTTTATACGTGGTAGAGCCATGCTGCATATACGTGGTAGAGCCATGCTGCAGTTATATTAGAAGTATAGTTGTAGCACGAATGGGTCGGCTCGACCGGGGAGGGACCACGCTCTCACAGAATACCAGCGTGAAATAGTAGCTTAATGCTGCTGTATTTCGTATGGTGAGTGTAGAGAACCGGAGACCCTTCTACTGGAAACGAGGCATTCCATCTTAGTCCTCACGGGTGACAACGCATCTGCATTTTGATTCGTAATCGAGGATAGATGTGGATGTCTATGGGCCACAGCAACCACTTACCATCAGGTGGACTGTGTGCTCGTTTGTCACCCTATCCTATAAAATAAAAATAAATAAAAAATAACAACTATTTGTTATTATAAGATTAGTGTAAATGAAAAAAAAAAACTTTCGTTATTAGTAGAAATAAATTATTAAATGAAAAATTTTACAGAAATCAAAAATAGAACAAAAAGAATAATGAACAATTAGACTCTGAACATGCCTATCTCACACATTATTACATTCTGAGGTGCATAAAATTTAAACATTAGTTTTTGATACTCCACGAGTTGAATTCAGCTGATAATACATTTTGAAAGTCTAAACGATGCACTTGGCGCAAGTGTAGACAATATATGGGCAGTATTTCTTAACTTTAAAAGCAATATCAGGGCATGCTTTAGGTCCCTCCAGGCATACGCTAAACTTTATATAATAGACCTGAACCACTGGGTTTATCATAAGAGTATTATACACACCGGTACACTAGAAGTACTTTACAAGTTTGCTTAGTCATTATTACAAAACAAATATATATATATATATATATATATATATATATATATATATATATATATATATATATATATATATATAAAATAACGATGTAGACTTGTTGGAAAAGGCAGTTACAATATTAAACGTAGTAAATACTACTAAATTCTTTAAATTATTTAGTTTTTTTGTAGGATAAGGGTGACAAACGAGAACACAGTCACCTGATGGTAAGTGGACGGTGTGGCCTATGGACATCTTCATTTATCCTCGATTAAGAATCAAAACGCAGATGCGTTGTCACCCCTGAGGACTAAAATAGAATGCCTCGTTTCCAGTAAAAAGGAGTTTCCCAATATCTACACTCACTATATGAAACACAACAGTATTAAGCTGCTATTTTACGCTGGTATTCCGTGAGAGCGTGGTCTTTCCCCGGTCGAGCCGACCCATTCATGCTGCAATTATAATATAGCTGCAGCGTGGCTCTACCACGTATAGGATATATATATATATATATATATATATATATATATATATACTTATAATTAAGATACTGGTAAATAAATATGTTGTTTGATTTAATTTTATATAGTCGTAGTTTTTAATTAGTACATAAATAATTATTGGATTGTTACTTTCATATAGATCAATTTAGGTACTATTTATGAAAGTTGTTAACAATACTTGATATATTTTGTAATGTGTGGAGACTTGTAATTAGTAATTCTTATCACCATTTTGTAACTTTACGAAGATCTTAGTCTGTAAGTATTCTTAAAATGAATAAATGATAAATAAATATATGTCGCCGCCAACTTACTTAATTAGCCTTTCTGACAGCCTAGCCTTTTTTACAAAACGCCGCCGTTCAACTAGCCTGAATGATAATCGTAATTTAGCCGTTTCGTTGAATGTAACGAATAGGATGATCATGCCTTGTAAAGTCACTGATCTGTGCCCAATTATGCGATATGTGCTATATTATATAAATGTACGTGGCTTTAAGGTTGCCCAAGGGCCACCCCAGCCGCACCTTAACCTACCTTCGCTGATATAACAAGATAAGCGCAATGTTGTATTAGGCGCATTGACTGAATATCATTCAGGCCGCTAGTTGAACGGTGCCATTTAGTAAAAAGTTAGGCTGTTTACTGAAAGGCTAGTTATACTAGTTGGCTGCTACATATATATTATCTACCGTCGACGTTTCAAATCGTTGAAGTTCTAGCTGGTTTGTAAGGAACGCTGTAAGTATAAACTTAGCTTCACTTAGTTAACTTGGGGAATTTTGGCCGAAAGGTGCATTCATAAACATACTGCAGCAAAGTTTTAATTGCACCAGATTGCGCTGTTGCCACACATTTGTAAACCAACGTCGGTATGAGTGCATATTTAGTTAAGCATGCAAGTTTTCTAGTTACTGAAGTGCTCCGTTATGTTCAAACTTTACTACTCGTGCTTTTTGAAATGAACGCAAAGTTTCAAATACCGCTGCATGTGAATAAAAATATTGTAGAACCATCATGAACAACCTTTCTAAAGAAGCCTCAAATTTCTTTACTCATGTGCTCAAAGGCTCACCTCGATATAGTGGTGGGATTGTAGTTAAGGACTGTCTTAGCTCACCATAAATAAAGCGCGTGTGCGCTCGCGTACGTATACGCGTGTGCGATCTGATTTGCCACGTCCTAGGTGCAGAAGGAATACATCATAACAAGGGATAATACGTATGCTTTCTCATACATATTTTTTTTAATGATTTAGAAGACATTTGAAGTTAGCCAATACGCATTAGGGCATCGCAGTGGAAATTTCCGTTCCCTAAAAACCCTCTCAGAAATCAAAGAGGGTCGGTGCCCATGAATGGGACGTGTACAGGCTGTGTAACCTTACTTTAATTTTATAACTTGTCATGGTTTGTCATTATTACGTGGTAGAGCCATGCTGCAACTATATTAGTATTATAGTTATATTATATATAGCACGAATGGGTTGGCTCGACCGGGGAGGGACCGCGCTCTCACAAAATACCAGCATCAAATAGTAGCTTAATGCTACTGTATTTCGTATGGTGAGTGTAGAGAACCGGAGAGCCTTTTTACTGGAAATGAGGCATTCCATCTCAGTCCTCACGGGTGACAACGCATCTGCATTTTGATTTGTAATGGAAGATAGATGTAGATGTCTATGGGCCGCAGCAACCACTTACCATCAGGTGGACTGTACGCTCGTTTGTCAACCTATCCTATAAAAAAATGGTAGTTTTCAACTGTGTCGTTATTCTAGTGGTGGTAAGCGGGGCTGCTGAGAAGTGGTAACGGTTTTGAATTTCGAGTTGGGCTAAAATCAGTTATCGTATGAGAGGTGACGGTGTTTCACCCGCGTTATTTGAAAAACACATAAAGTCTTTGTTCCTGCACCTGATATTTTTCAGTCGTTTCGGATTGCTTCCTTATTAAAATATGAGAGAAAGGGAGAGAAGAGTGCACCTGTGATAGCCCATACACTCGTGTGTCCTGTCCTGTCTCTTTGTCTCGAGTCAGTTTAGGAGACATTCATCATCATAACTACAGCCTACGAGGGTGGATTGAAAAGTACTCGGCCTAACCAAAAAAATAAACACATACTAAATCAGTTATATTTTTATTTTTCTACATAATCACCATCAAGTTCAATACACTTTCGCCACCTCCCCTTCCAAGCATTTAGACCGTTGAAAAAAAATGATTCTTCCTTAGAGTCAAAATATGCGTCTACAGCTGCTTTGACCTCGTCGTTTGTCGAAAATCTTTGACCTCCCAAGTGCTTTTTTAGGTTAGGGAACAGAAAAAAGTCTGATGGTGCCAGATCAGGTGAATACGGCGGATGCGGTAACAGTTCAAAGCCACAGTTATGAATTTCAGCTATTGACTGTACTGACGTGTGAACACGGGCGTTATCTTGATGAATCAGGACTTTTCTTCTGAGCATTCCTCGAAGATTTTCTTTTATTTCCTCTCGTAAACGACGTAGTAAGGTGCAGTAGTAATCAGAGTTTATAGTCTGACCCCTTTCAAGATAATCAATCATAATCACACCTTTCGAGTCCCAGAATACTGAAGCCATCACCTTATTTGCCGACAAAATCGACTTTGTCTTTTTAGGGGGTGGTGAACCAGGTCTTCTCCACTGTTTTGATTGTTGTTTTGTTTCCGATGTACTTCATTCCGATGGCTTCAAATAACTCCAAACAGTCGCGTGAAATAGTCAATCGCGTCCTTTTTTGTTCAACTGAAAGCAGTCGCGGAACCCACCTCGCAGACACCTTGTGGAAACCCAACTCGTTGACAATGAGGTTTTGAGTTCGTTCATAAGAGATGCCTATAATCTCGGCTATCTCTCTAATTTTTAATCTGCGGTCTTCCATTATTAAATCAAGTACTTTTTTAATATTTTCGTCAGTAGTTGACGTCGAAGGCCTTCCAGAGCGGGGTTCATCTTTCACACTCTCTCTACCACGCTTAAATTCTGCTACCCATTTTTTGACGGATGAATATGACAGAGCACAATCGCCTAATGTACTGACCATGTCATCAAGGATGGCTTTTGATGATAGCTCCTTCTTATGGAGGTACTTAATGACGGCACGCTGCTCGATTTGCTCCATTCGCGGAAATTATGTCCGATTACTTTGTTAATAAATTTATAAAATCACAACTAATTATCGCACACGTTTCGAACTTCACACAATGAACTAGTCTGAACTGAACTAAATAATGTGGGCAGATTTGATTTTTAGAATTGAATGGATCTGTGTTAGGCCGAGTACTTTTCAATCCACCTAGGTATCACAAATTTAATTCTCTACTACTCGTAAATGCCATAAACGACTGTACTGATCCAGCTACCGATGTTTGTTTTATACGTGGTAGAGCCACGCTACAGCTATATAATGGTTGTAGCACGAATAGGTTGGCTCGACCTGGAAAGGACCATGCTCTCACAGAATATCAGCGTGAAATAGCAGCTTAATACTACTGTGTTTTGTATGGTGTGTGTAGAGATTCGGAGATCCTTTTTTCTGGAAACGAAGCATTTCATCTTAGTCCTCAGGGGTGACAACGCATTTGCGTTTTGATTCTTTATAGAGAATAAATTGAGATATATAAGGGCCACAGCATTCAGGTGGAATGTGTGCTCGCTTATCACCTATGAAAAAAACCTGCTTCCATCAACTTCCTCCGTCTCAAACCAGACCGCTACTCCATTTAGTGGGGGCTACTTACATTTTGAGTATGTGTTAAGGCTAGAACCTTTCTTCTCCATGTTTTTTATCTGTGTTTTACTATATTTATATACCGTCAAGTAGTGATGATTCAAGAGAATCCTCTACCATATATTCTCTCGCGGATGTCGAAAGAAGCACAGAGGTAACTGAAACAAGGACATTGTCAACTGAATTATAATGAAAAAAATCTGCAGTTAACAAACCACCTGCAAATCGTGGGAACTATGGCAAATATCGGTCTTGTTACAAGTTACGCCTATTTCTAGAAGTGGAATTGAGATAGGCCATAATGTAAAATAAAGCTGGCTTAATAAGTTACAAAAACTTCGTGAACAGCCCATAGTATTTGACATGACCGCTGCTTTTAGTAGGCAGATTGGTTACCGCAGTACAAATTTCTCGTACCTTTCGCAACGTTCCCCGGCACTAGTTTCACTATTTGCGTTAGTCATATAATTGTGAAGAGCTATGAGACTCTTCTTGTATTTCCCATCGTTACGTCTTATGACATCTGTGATAGTAAATATTATAAGTGACGTTAAAAATTAATATCAACTAAGCTTTATTTTAACAATTAAATAATAAATGATGAGAAATGTAATAAGATAAAAGTAATTTTCTTTTAAGTTTATAATGAAGAACTGTAAAGTTTTAGTTCGTGTTGAAATAACTTGTACCGGTTACCGCTCCAGTTCTCAGGCTTTGTCGCCGGAGCCCTCTTGTGTCTTGTCTCTATCTGGATCACACACTGCTATTGCAACGACTGTGGTACAAAATTAAGATACAGCGATTTTTGGATTTTTGTCAAAGTGTAATGTTAAAGTTAAAAGTTACAGCCTATATACGTGCCACGTCCGGGCACAGGCCGCTCATTTGTGAGACGGTTTTAGGGCAAGGAATTGTCCGCCGCGCTGCCCCAATGCGTTTTGGCGAATCCATAAAAGTGTATTTCATAAAAAGAGTATCTTAGCTTAAAAAAGTATTATTATTTTAAAATAAAAACTTAACAATTTATTCACATCCTAATTTTTTTCAAAACTTTAACTTAAGCCAGGTCTAAGCCAAGTTGAGAACTTACGTTGACCTATCCTATGATACGCTTACAAAAAGTATAAGAAAAAGGATTAATAATTCGAAACCGGCGAGAGAAACCATTTACAATTTACTGTCTGTTGATGTAACATTGCGATTTGAGTATGATCTCAAAAAAACGCGACAGTCCACAGTATGATGCTTTAAAAATACGTCTTTACGATATTTACCTGTTTCCAAAAATCTAAGAAAAATTCAAGGTTTGAAAGCAAATAAGGCAAGGAGAATACTTCGAAAAGATCGATACGAGTAATAAATAATAAATTATAGTTTGAAAAACTTAGAAAAAGATTGTTAATTTTAAAACACTTTTAGGACTCTTGTTAAAATTGAATGCGTTTTTGCATGTTATACAAATATTTATTTAAATAAGTACGAATTACTATACGACTTTGTACGAAATTAAAACTTTTTATTTACATGTTACATGTGTATTAATATATTACACATTTGTGCAAAAACGTGATGTTTTGATGTTTTCCAATTTTGGCTATAGTCCTTAGTAGTGGTGATTTACCAATATCATAATATTATGAAATAACTACTACGTTATGGTAGTCAGCTTCGTGACAGTTTTGTATAAATTGTTAATATA
The DNA here is from genome assembly GCA_036936625.1 of Parnassius smintheus behrii. NCBI lineage: Eukaryota > Metazoa > Arthropoda > Insecta > Lepidoptera > Papilionidae > Parnassius > Parnassius smintheus. Next base: position 15,506,223 of record JAUPFT010000015.1, on the reverse strand, counting down.
ATAGCAATTTTATGAGAAAACTTTTCTGACAGTCTGAGCCTACGTAGCTGTTTCATTAGCTAGGAAGATTCTTCATTAATCCATAACCATTTAAAAATTTATCATTAAGCTATGTTCACTAATAAGATACTTATAAACTTTTAATCGTTATATAAATGTAAATATATATTATGAACATTAATTTACAAAAGAAAGTGTTCGAAACCGCCTAATTCTTATAAAATATACCACAGAATAACAAAACCACTTGCACAGAGCAATGTAATAATATTTGCGACCTTGCTTTCTAACACTACAGCTATTGAATAATAAAGCATGTTTCAATTCCATTTTAATGAGCTATAAATATAAGCCAAGGTTTTGTTGGTATAGCAGATCTGTGATAAACAAATTGAACTTTAATTACGATTGGGCTACTTATGGTTGACAGATATAATCTTATAATTATCGTATCTCTTTCGGTCTGTTTGTTACTCGGTTATCAAGATTGTTTTGCGTAACAATTAAAATGATTTTGTTCAAGGTTACAAGATATTTTACAGTAACATAAGCAAGATTCTTATCAAAAAAAAATATATCCTCGCCTGTCATAATTAAAGTCGTTACATTTTATACTGAAAATATCATTTATGTGAATTCCTGGCCGAAATTCCCTGGCTGGCTGGCTTCTCCGTGGCTGGCTCCATTCCCTCCAGAACGAATTTCGGCCACGGCGGCCTGCCTCAACGGAGGCTAGCCATCGGCGCAGGACAGGATTATAGTGCCCAAGTGTATGCGCAAGCACAGGTGCACTCCCTATTCCCTCACTCTCATAATCGATGGGACGGTAAACCGACACAACCGGAGAGAGATTAGGCGCGGGACCAACGGCTTTACGTGCTTTCCGAGGCACGGGGGTGAGGACACCGCCAATTTCCTGACTCCGGGCAACTACTGAGAATTTCTTGAAGGAAAAACTAAAAAAATAATTTTTTGGCCCGGGATTCGAACCCAGGACCTCATGAGCAGCAGTCGCACTACTACAACCACTAGACCAATGAGGGAGTCAAGGCCATGCTATAGCTATGTATTAGCTGTTGCAAGAATGGGTCGGTTAGACCGCGGAATGAACACGCTCTTACAGAATACTAGCGTAATGTGATAACTTTATGCTGCTGCATATCATTTGATATAGAGATCCGGAGACCCTTTTTAATGGAAATGAAATTCCATATTAATCCGCAGGAGTAACAACGCATTCATATTCTAATTCTTAATCGAGAATGTCAGAAGAGTAGATTTCTGTAGGCCACAGCAAACAAACATCTGTGTACTTGATTGTCACTCTTATTCTATACAAAGAACATAACTCGTGGTTGTGTAATAATTAAGGAGAGTATGGGATGGTTGAGAACAGTGCGTGCCTCTTTCTTTGTGTATTTTCTTGAAGCACTGTATCATGGCCTGCGTTAAGGATCTTGGATAGATTCCATATCTGTCATAGAAGGTAAGCCAACAGGACAAGGACACAACTGTGATGTAACTCTACATATACTCTTCATAATTTAAAAAGGTATCTCCAAATTACAATATTTTCTTATTGAATTTAACGAAATTAACATTTTCACACCTAATATAACGCAATCAGATACATTTGGTGAAATAATTACACGTCGCGTTAACGTACCATGTAATTTTAAATCATTATATTTTCTGTCGGTTGTGTGAAGGGGCAATGGAAACAATTATAGCAACGGTCACTTAAGTGAAAATGGAAGCCATTCGAATGCTTCATAATTAATAGTATTTTAAAATGCCCGTTGGTGTATCCGGCTGTTTATCTTTTAAGTAAATCTCGGTATTAGTCAGAGAACTTTGTGGTTTTAATATAACGACTTAGTTCTTGGAAGACGTTAAAGCTTATTATCCAGTGATAGGTCGAGGTAAAAAGTCGATGATCTAGTTATGTGACTCATGTTTGTATTAAATGTCATGCTGTTTTATAACTGGGTTATTGTTGTTTTAAGTATTTCTTTTGTGAAAGTGAAACGTGTTAAACGCATTTTCTCATAACGACTTTTATGAATAAGGAAAACTTGTATTTATTATTTAATTCTCTTACTAAAGTAATGAAATTGAAACAGAAAAATGAGCAATATCATATTGTAATGTATTGTTACAGCCTTTGTGCATTCTATTACTCCTCTAATTTTTAAAAGCGTTAGGGAGCAATAATTCCGCTGCTCTAGTGCTCGTTTGGTGGACATCACAAGTCCTCGAATATTTGATTTCTTTGACATGTAGATTTCCTTTACTGCTCAGCACATGGTAAAATTAAATTATTTTTTATACCAACAAAACTATTGGGGGTGTAAGGGTCTTGCGCCTCCGTGGTCACAGATCAATACCACACCACGCTAGGTTCGGACAAGGAATTGAGCGTATCTAAAGATATACATGCATGTTTCTTGTAGAAGACGTTCAATTCCATACACAATCAAGTTTTTTAAAGGTGTCGACGACTAAGATAACGGGCTCCACTTGGATCAGTCCAATTAAGATAGACTAATTAATTAGATTAATTTTAATCTATGGTAACCGCTGTTAACTATGACGTTTGGACGTTGAACATCTCAGTCCCTCCCGTGACCATGGGTGCTGCAAAGCGCTCGAAACGTCGGGTATTTATAGTTAAATATACGCAATAAAATCCGTAAAAACTGGTATTATTTCAATGTGTAGCGGACTGCGTAGGGTGACAAACGAGCACACGTTTGTCACCCTAATTCTACAAAAGAAAAACCTTCATCCAGAAGAGCTGTGGTTGCAAAATTACCTCTGGCTCTGTACGGCTCGACCGGTATAATCCAAAAGAATGCACATGTCATTGCATTTGCTGTATTCACAATTGTAATGTGTACTTCATTGCCTTTATCGCCTTACTGTAGCGATACCTCATTATTAGAGCATCTGCACAGAATACAGTTATGTCCCAACTGACATATAAGATTTCTCTGCCATACATGACGTTTTCATATGATAATGTGCTAAAGATTAGAAGCATATGTTTCTTTCTCAATTCCTCTTAAATTCTTTATTTCCCGTGATTATTCACGATTTTAAAATTGTTGCACTTCTCTAAGTATTTTTGTCGCACAAAGCGCAATTACGTGTCTCCCGACCGATGGACTTGTCTTTAGTTATCATTACCGATTTTCGGTTATATTTCCTATTTCTTTCACGATTGTCATATTTACCGTCACTGCGATCGTTCACTGGTTTCTTAGCGGTGTGTAAGGTCGGTTTTAGGTGTTCAGGACGACTCCACTTTTAATAAATATTCCCCGCGGTGAACGACGCACCGAACTGTTCACTTTACGAGCTTAGAAACTTAGCCATCTTTTGTAGTTTTGGTTCCGTGGAATATTAAGCAATTTGATGCAATTAATAATTTTATTAGTATCGACGGATTAGAATCCAAGTTGCTGCAGTACTGTGATTTAATGTGGGTGCTCAGACTCTGAGCTACCACGGCGAAATGGTGAAATTTACATCTATGTGTATACACAGATAATAAACTAATGTACAGATAGACCAATTTTGACCGAGGTCTTACCGCTGTCGTGCCGTGTGTTGATTCCTTGAACGAATTAACCACTGGACCCGACATATGAGCGGACGTACCTATGTCGGTCTTGTCAGTGACCAAGCAATTTTAGGCTTGGTCGTTTGTTTTTGTTTGGATTATACCAATTAGAACAGTGACTAAAATTTTGGAGTGAGTCAATTTGACATCGACCATTGCTTGACCATGTCGAAAAATATATCGATATTTGACGAAAATACCGAATGAATGATGACGTTATTTGTACAATACAATAATACTTAAAAATACTTATACATATAACAGTATCCTACAATCTGATGTCATTAAATTTGTAGTAATAATTTTTATAATTAAATAAAAATATTATAAATAAAAAAATTATAATTAGTATCTGTACTTAAAATATTTAAACACATAAATTACACGAATTTTCAGATTTCCCAGTGACCCTTCTCGGAAGAGAAAGTGGGTAGAAGCAGTTCGTAAAGATGAAACCTGGATCCCGACGAAACACAGCGCCATAATATGAAGTGTATATTTCGATACTGCCTGTTTTAATACTAATGCAAAAAAAATAGAAAATGGCACAAATGAAAGCAGTCTTATTGCCCATAAAGATAAGGGAAAACTGATACTTTCCTCAAGTGATACCATAGCTATTTTTTGGCACTGCGAACTCGAACTTAGGAAGGGTGTTGAGAACAGAAGACTAAAAAAAGATTACACAACAGATTTTCTTCTGCGGAAAGTAACGGAAACATTGCTGCAACTTCCGTTGTACGAAGACATTAATTTCCATAAATTTGAAAACGACGACCTGAATCACGTCGAAGAATTAACGAAAGCCGTTGCTGAAAAGTATTTAAACATTAGAATTGCTTATATAAGAAAACAAGCGAACACAACAAATTCTAGGAAACACATTTTAAGAAAGATGATACATAATAAGTCAGTAAACCTACTAAAATAATTTAAACTTAACAAAACATTTGACGTTTATCATAACTATAATTGTATAAAGTCTATAAAAATGTCCCGCTTCTTTTATTTTAATTAAAATTTAAATACCAGAAGCTTACCTCACCTTCATTATCCCTTCCTTTGTTTTACAGCTTATTTACGATACGCCTTTTCTTTCTCAATCGTTCACAGATGTATTTTATCGACTACGATCAAGCACTAGAAATAGAGTAAACTTCTACGAATTTCGTATCTGTGTTTACATTAACGTAATAAGATCTCCGTGCGCGTTATTCTCCACTTGGTTGAACGAATTTTCATACATTTGTGTTATATGTCGGGTCCAGTGGTTAATTCGTTCAGTGTTGATTCATATACATCACTCACATTGTTTGATTAATGCCTGGTTCGATTCTCGCTGACTCTAATTATTATTAGTGTGATTGCAATTTTAAGTATTGATTTTTATCACGTGCTTGGCAGAGAAGAAAAACATTGTAAGGAAACGTGCATGTAAAGTCCGCCAGCATGTATTAAGGCAGCGTGGCAAACACATCCTTTCAATAAAACCCTCTCAAAACTTACAAGTGGTCTGTGCTCGTCAGAGGAATTTATATAGGCTGTAACTATAATTTCAACTTTATTCAGTACGACAGGTGATATTTGTTTCATAATTTTTAAGCGGTATCGTCTTAAAATAAGGAAGTGGCTGTGATTTTTGATCTATAAATGGTGATTCAAACATTCATACAAATAAGGAAAGCATTACGGACTACTACTGATTGCCGTTCAATAAATGTTAATGCGACCCAATTTTAATAGAGCGCTGCGTACGATTTGCATTAGTATCACGTCGCAATGAATAATATTGAAGTCTCTATTGTACAGTATTATGCATTCGACATCGCCACGTTAAACTGAGCGTGTGTTGCATCACTGTAGTTACTCTTCAATCAAGTAACACCCCTATACCTGTTTTTAATAGCGCTGCGGTCGGGTTTGACCGCTTAGGGACTAAGGAGTTAAAGAAAAATATTTCGATTTTCTTTACGACTCAATCTGGATAGCACGAAAAATCTTTTTATTAAACAAAAATATTATAAAATATGAATTAATAAATATTATTTAGTTTTAGGATTACTGAAAAAATATTTATAAAAAATTAAAAATATTCTTTACATGCAGGTCTCATATAATAAAATGGATCGTTATAAATTAGGAAAAGTTTTTGAACATAGGAATCGCGAAGTATCGTGTAGCATTTCCCTTAGTTATAAAAGAACTCAGTAATATTTAATGTCATTCCAAAAGTTGTATTCATATTTTGCCCTATTTATGACATTAATATTTTTATACGTCATAAATCTTATATTGCGATTCCGTAGCGACGTTGTACAAACATTAAATGGCCCAAACATAAATCCTAGCAAAATATGCTTACATAATTTAAGCACAGTACGCATTGCAATGCGATAACTGTCGAACAAGCTCTTATTGCAACTACAGCAAGCAGTACTATAAATTTCTGCTATCACTATAGGAAGACATTTCAGATTTCTAAATATCCGCCTCAATGCCATTCGCAGGGTCCGTTAATAGTATGGAATTTACAAGTCCTTACCATAGATGTTTTAATATGAAATTGCCACTTCAACCTTGTATTAATATTGGTATCTATGGTTAAAATAATATTAATTTTCTAAGAGTTTTTTCAAGGAAACTGATTAAAAGATTTGCCGGCTTACATCACACATATCAACAGCCATTTTAAAGTCCACTGGAGACTTTCCCACGATTTCGCTATCTGATATATATTACTTGGATTTTCCTCCTTATAAACTCGAATATTTAATATGTTGGCATATTATCAACACACACACACACACATATATATATATATATATATATATATATATATATATATATATATATATATATATATATATATATATATATATATATATATATATATACAGAATTAGGGTGACAAACGAGTAATACACCACCTGATTGTAAATGGGTGCTGTGGCCCATAGATATCTACATTTCACCTCGATTAAGAATCAAAATGCAAATGCGTTGTCACCCGTGAGGACTAAGATGGAATGCGGTATTGCCAGTAAAAAGGGTCTCCGGTTCTCTACACTCACCATACGAAACACAGCAGCATCAAGCTGCTATGTTACGCTGGTATTCTGTGAGAGCGTGTTCCTTCCCCAGTCAAGTCGACCCTTTCGTGCTACAACCATAATTATGGTTGCAGCGTGGCCCTTCCACATCTGACTAGCTTACAAACTATATGGATCAGTGTATGTTTTTTTTCAGCCGTGTTTTATGTCCTTATAAATAACGTATTTCTCATCATCATCTTAATAACATCCTATTGTAGTTCACTTCTGAACCTAAACAGCCCCATATAGGCAAAGATTTAAATAGTTAGATGCGCCCTTACCATAGTATGACTACTTCGAAATGTGTCCATTCTCAAATGAGTGAGCTCACTCATTCACAATCAGTGCTCATTTGTGCGACAGAGAAAGTAGTACATAATTTCTGTAAGATAATAAGAGATGACACTATTGCATTAGTGTGCGTGCGTCAGCGTCTTGCAAACGAACACATCCAAAAATAATGCCACAGTTTTCAAGATGAAGGCGCATCTAACTATTTAAATCTTTGCATATAGGGGGATATTTGCCTCACTTGTTACGCTTAGCAGGTGAATTGGAAACCTTGGATTTTTATTATTTTGAGCTGATTTCGGGAAGACGCTGCTGCCTATATTTTCTCCGTCGCCTCTCACGATATGGGATAGTAGGTTTTCTTACACCAGTACAGCACAGATCTGCAGTGTTCGTATGGCCCATAAATAATTGTTCCGAGTCAGGGATGTTTGGTTTTCATCAATAATTCATGGCTGATGTAGATAAAATTGGTTTTAAGTATTTTTTGTTGGAAGAAATGTCTAACTAAATTCTCAATTTTCCTAAATTGCAAGTTTTTGTCGTAAAGTCATTTTGACTTACGACTTACGACCAAGTATATTGTAACACCATTTTTTATTAATTAATTTTCGAAGCAATAATTTAAATCCATAGACTTACAGAGAGTATCAATAAAATAAGTCCATACTCACAACTAATCTATTATACCCACGAGCTATCTTCAATTGAATATCAATGCGTCACGGAGAGCCAACAAAGGAACTAATCCATAAATTGCAGGATAACATGTTCGTGTGACAAAGGACAATCTTGGCTTGTCCTACGAGGTAATTCGATACGACAAGGCCGTACCTTCACATTTAGATGAAAATTATAATACATATGATGTTATTATTTTTATGCCACTGAAAAGATATATTTATATTATATTTTCTTGATTCTCGAGTTGCAGCCTCGTACAGGTAAAAAGTATAGGAGGGTGCTTCACTCGACGGAGTGACGACCTGGTAAAAGATGAAATAGGTTGGTGGATTAATGAATGCCTGTGATCAGCAGATGACTTGTGAAGGGCTTAACTGATGATGAAAAAGATGACACATCATCAATTTAGATTTTATAATACGCTTTTCAATTTCCCTCTATCACCTTACGAAACCCAAGGGACCATATGGGATAGTGGATATTCTAACACCGCCAGAGGCGACAGAGAGAAACTTAAACAAGAGATGGGCAGTAGCATCTTCCTGATAACATCACAGAATAATAAAAATACTGCGGTTGCTAACCCGCATGTCAAGCGTGGAACCTATGGCAAAATCCCCCCTAGAAGGCTATCTATGGGGGAGGTCTTTGTTCAACAGTGGAGTTTTAAAGGCTGTGTTGGAAAAAGATGTAATGAGTTATCTTTTTTTTAATACGATAAGAAAGGATTTCTACGCATATTATTTTATATAATTTTTTTTAGAAATGCTGGTTTTCTTGCTGGTTCTCCCCAGCGCAAAAGTTTTTTTTTTATTCAAGTGGTAGAATTAAATTAATTAAAATATGAGTTCCAATAACAATCGTTTATAATCTTTATGGAATAAATACGTATTTTAGTTTATTCTGAATAGAGTTTTAAGTAGCATTGGCTCTATAGCACAGTGGTAAATGCAAACTCAGAAAATGGCTGGATGGTGTATTTGCTGAGTATATAATCGTCGGTCGAAAACAGTAGTGGAACATCTCTGAAAATTTCGTTTTTAACTTTTTAAGAGTGTTGCATTACTATTTCAGTGCCAATTCTATATCAGTATCGGAATAAGTCAAACTCCACGTAGAAGTCGATTAAAAATAAAAGTTCCACTTCTACTCTGTGAATATAGTATTATTCAGTAATGGGACATTTCGAAATGTTCCAATACGGTTCCAATCTCAAAATCAAAAGTTGAATTTATTCCACCACGCTTCTCGATCTCGCTCGAGTCTCGCGCGCGTTTGTTTAGTTACGCCGTATTGTCAAAAGTAACACAATCTGCAAAAATGTCTGTGTCTAAGTTATATGGAAGATCAACGAAAATGTTGCAAATGGTAATATCCATGAAGACGCCAGTATTGAAAACAAAGGTGTGTATTCTATTTGTAACGTTTGTGTATTTTGTAAAGAGTCGTTACTTTTAATTTTGCACGCTTTGGCTATATTTTTAACCACTTTTATTGTACAGAAAGTGATATAAAGCAAGTTGAAGAGTATTCTTTGCCACAAAATGAAGTACAAAGTCTAGGTGAATAACTTATGTGTTTTATAAGATATGCTTATTTATTAACTTTTGTGTTTTATATCTAATACATGTTATTAAACATTCAGTCCTATTAACTGCTTTTATTGCTTTTAAGATGCTGAACAGACATTGAACATAGAAAAATCTTCAGACACTATTTTTATATCTAATAATAATGAAGTTGGTGAATGAAGTACATAATCGAGGTACGTACTTATCTTCATGTATTTAAGTACATAATAGAGGTACCTACGTACCTATCTGCATATATTATTGTTGTGTTTTGGTATAGTGTGTATATTTAACTGTTTGAATTTCTTTTAAGGCGTTGAGCAGGCAATAAATATGGAAAGTTGTACAGAGGATACGTTCGTAGCCAGCCAACATGAGCCAGCAAATGAAGCTTCTAATCTAAGTATGATTTTTTATACTATTTTAATAAACTAGCTTGCTGCCCATCAACATGTATTTCATAGTTTTAAATTATTTATGCAAAAGCTTTATACGAGGTCTTTGTTTGCTTAGGTAGCGAGCTTATTGAAATTTTACGGGGAGGAGAAGATAAAGAAAATAATATACTAAATAACAGAGAGCCGTCACCATTAACCCCGCTTTCTAAAAATAATGCTTCGGAAGAAAAGAAGAAGTTGACAAGAAAGAGACAGCGAAATCCCGAGGCATGGAGGAAAAATAAAAAGAAATGTTTAAAAAATTCAGGTATGGCTTACACTACTGAGAAAGGAAAATTAGTTAATGCTAAACAATTAAAACCTCGTTGTGGAGACAAATTTCGGTTGAAGTGTACACTGAAGATTAATGAGCAGCAAAGATTAGTAATATTCAATAATTTTTGGATATAAGGTGATTTGAATAGACAGCGAGATTTTGTCAAAAATGCTATGAAAGAAGTAAAGCCGAAATATTCGCTACATAATGCTCAGAGTAAAAGATCCATTAATGCAGCTTATCATTTGACAGTAGATGGTATAATTATAAGGGTATGTAAAAAGTTCTTTATGCACACTTTGGATATTGGGCACTCATTTATAACGACGGTATGAAAGAAAACAACATCATCGGGTATAGTTTTAGAAGATTTAATAGGAAAGCATAACAAGAAAGGTAAACTATTACTTGACTTTGTTAAGGATGGAGTACGTGAACACATAAACTCATATCCTACTAAGGAATCGCACTACTGTCGAGCATCATCAAATAACAATATTTTGATGGTAATTTTACAATAAAAGAAAAATTTACAATAAATACAGAGGGAGAGCGTGTAGTGTGGAATGATATCAAGAAAATATTTATGCAAGCTACTAATCCTTTCGCTATTTATTACTTGGATACTTATGAACCTGACAGTACAATGAAATGCTTCAATGATCGCCATAAAATGTGGGGCAAGCCTAACGAAACATTAGTTTTGACAAATAAATATCGCAATCGTCCTGAAATATCAAATCCTGAAAAGAAAGATTTGATTTCATTATGTGATGGTAAAGTAATTCGCAGCGTTTATTGGGATTATTATAAAACATTGCCAGCTTCCTCAGATAGAGCTCACGATGACCAATTGTTCCCTTTTTTATATTTTCTTACTTATAAATAAAAAAATGTTATAAAACTATAAAAGTGTTTTATTAATTATTCTCCAAAAATGCAATTATTTGCTAAGGTTCTCTAGATTTCATTTTTATTTAGGTCTTTATTTAAGAAAATACGTAGTTTTTTTTAATTCCGTACTGGTACATTCAAAAATAATCCATTATCAGAGGGATATTTGCAGTCAATAAATTAATTCAGTAGTGGAACATTTCAAATATTTACTTATACTTAAAAAACAAATAATAAAAAATGAATGAATTTAATAGAAATCATAAATGTAAAGTCTAACCAAAATATAACAACATTAAAAACAATTCTTTTTTCTCTTAACACTTGCTAAATGAAAAAATAAGTATTACTAATTTTTAATTGCTCAATATCTCACATTTACTTATTTTGAAATGTTCCACTACTGTTTTCGACCGACGTATGAGTGCTCAAAACGCGAGAAATCCGGGTTTAGACCCCGTCGACATCAATAAAAATTTTAATTGCAATTTTAAATGCTTACTACGTGCTCGGCGGTGAAGAAAAATATCGTACAAATATTTCTAAATAATAATAAATGAGAGCAGGTCTGTGAACAGGATTACACCCAAGGTTTACTTATATGTGCATACATTTAATTATATGTTTCTAAGAGATGACTACATATTTATGACACGTAATAACTACGTAAAACATAGAATACTATAATACATACATAGTAGAACGGCGGAGTGGGCAGAGCCCGGGTAGCCACTAAAATGCCTCTAACACGTCAATTTACACGTATAAATGTCAACACGAGATGTGTTTTGACGTTACAATCGTTTCCGAATTTCGCATGCAAATTATTTTTAAAATGGCAAATTGTACACTATTTACAAATAAATATGTATTAAAATCCGTCTGCCAACACAGCCAATCGGGCTTGTAGTAGTGATTAACTGATAATGCGACGTAATTGCTTGTATGTGTGCTCCCGGCGACGCCTATCCTCGTACAAAATAAGGTTGACAGCCATTCTATTGTGTATTTTAATATTCTATGACGTAAAATAACGAATTGATAAGAATTCTCATAGAAACTTTATTTAAAAGTCGATGAAAAATGAAAATTCCAGATCTAGTAGCAGTTAGTGATAGAGAGCAAATTCTTGTCTCACTCAAGGATTGATAGTTAGGCTATTTGGTGAGGAATCGCAGCAAGAGTTCTTTGTTGTACTCTTTAGTGTTTTTAGATGTCGCCTTGCATATCGTAGTAAGCGCAACTGCTGTATTGTGAATATGTGGTCCCAGGTTCGGATCCCGATTTACGCCAAAAATAGTAATTGGGTTTTTCTGTCTAGCAAATCTCAGTTTCTCTGTCAAAAAGTTTTCAATAAATAACCCCGTGCCCTTAAAAGCACGTAAAGCAGTCTGATGTTTCTCCGGTCGTGATGAGTTGTCGTCTCATCGAACTATGATAGTTAGGTATTAAAGAACACATCCGTGTTATCGCATATAATTTATATCAAAAATTGAAATAATCTAAAATTTAAAATTTTGGTGATCTCGCGCCTCAACGTTCCCCGCTCTTGTCGAATTGCAGTTCCATCAGATTATGAGAATGAGAGCATAGAGATAGCAACTTTGCTTGCGAATTACGTACACACCTATGCACTCTATCATGTCGTGCGCCGATGGCTAATTTCCGTTAACACTAGTTGCCGTGACTTGAATCGGTCTGGAAGACATTATTACTTTATTTCATAATTTTTGTGATAGATTGTTAGTCACTGCAATAGATTCTAACTACATTCGATGAAGTAAGTGCAGTTTTATTGTAGGTTAAACTCAATTCAACAACAAACAAAAAGATTCTTCGAGTGATTAGAAAGGTTGCGAGCAGCGTAAACACAATGGTAGAATCAACAAGTTAAATAGAACACAAAGTTTATATCAGTGTAGCAAATAAGTATCTTTTATGATTAATGGCCGCAAAACGAAGCTTTTGTATTTTTAGCCCTTTTGCAATATAATGCAATAATAGTCATTACCGCTATTAAAAAACAAAGTAATAAATATTAGAGTTATAGAAAAAAAAACTATTTAAACAGCCCATATACGTAGTCATCTTTTTACTTCATTTGTTTAGTTTTCTGAAGGATTCCTAAATAAGCGATGTTTTTGCCAGGTCTGAAATGCTCAAACTAATCAATGGGGAAACTTTGTAAACAGAATACCGCTATATTGTAGTATTCTTTTTTCGGTTTGCGCTATAATTTTAACATTAATTCGTGGTAGAACCATGCTAGAGCTATATTATGATTGGAACACAAATGGATCGGCTCAAAGAGGGAAAGATCACGCGGTCACAGAATACCAGCGTAGAGTAGCAGTTTAGTGCTGCTGTGTCTTGTATGGTAAGTGTAGAAACCATCCTAGTTCTCAGGGATGACTTGGATTTTTTTGAGACAGCAATTTGATTCTTAATCGAGGAAATAGATCTAAAGGATTTTGAAAATTTACTTACCATTATTTGCCGTGTAGTGGCGGTTGAGAATATCCCCTACCCCATATCTTCCCGTGGGTGTCGTAAGAAGCGACAGAGGGAGACAGGCAGGAAATGGGCAGCAGCATCTTCCTGATAACAGCAATGATATAATAAAAATTTGCAGTTGCCAACCCGCTCGCCAAGCGTGGCAACTATGGCAAATATCCCCCCATGAATAACGACGCGAACAAACGGCCCCCAGTCCCCGGCGGCCCCGCTATTCCTGGCTACGGTGGCGACCATGGTAACGGCGGGGCAGGGGGTACTAAGACTCTCCGGTGGAGGTTCGGTTTCCACCTACGACGACTCGACCTGGCAACATATAACGCACGCACCCTGAGGACTGACGTGAGGATACTGGAGCTGGAAGAAGAGGTAGACAAGTTGCGATGCCATATTATTGGATTATCCGAGGTCCGAAGAGAGGGGGAGAACACGGTAATCCTCCAGTCCGGCAACTTGTTCTATCACCGGGAGGGCGATCATCTGTCCCAAGGAGGTGTCGGATTTATCGTTCGCAAGTCTCTCGTCAACAACGTTGTAAAGATTGGGAGTGTGTCGACGAGGGTCGCGTACCTGATACTCAGAATCACCAAACTGAAGGTCATACAGGCTTACGCACCAACCTCGGCACATCCCAATGAGGAGGTGGAGGAATTGTATGAATATATTTCCAGAGCCATGCATTCCCCCAAAACCCACTACACGGTGTTGATGGGAGACTTCAACGCAAAACGAGGCACAAGAGAAAGCGGTGAGCTGAAGTTAGGGAAATTTGGAGTAGGGCAACGGAAATGAAGGGGCCAACAGCTGGCCGACTTTATGGAGAAACAGGGACTCTTTATGATGAACTCTTTCTTTCAGAAGCGGCTCCACAGAAAGTGGACTTGGTCGAGCCCCGACGGTTCGACAAAAAATGAGATTGACTTCATTATGACGACCAGACGCCAACTGTTCAGTGATGTCTCGGTGGTCGCAAAGGTGAAAACTGGCAGCGATCACCGAATGGTTAGAGGCACACTTAACCTTAACGTTAGGTTAGAGAGGTCTCGTCTAATGAAGTCAACCCTCCGTCCCCCTGATGCTCTAATCCAATCTGGATTAGAGCATCAGGGGGACGGAGGGTTGACTCGAGCCGAAAGCTTTCGGGAGCATCTCGAAAGCTTTCAGCTCGAGTTACGTAACCGCTTTCAGTGCCAAGAAGATTTCAATGCAGTGGACGATATGAATGACAAGCTTATGGAAACTGTCCATGCGGTCAGAGCTAAGTTCTGCAAGACCCGCCGCAGAAGAATACAAAAACCCTCCGATCACACTCTTAATCTCATGGCTGTTAGACGGGAGATGAGGCTGCAATCGTCAACAGATTTTACAGCATACAGGCAACTGAACAGACAGATCTCCAAATGCATGCGGCGAGACTTACGCAAATTTAAAACTGCTAAAATTAAAGAAGCGATTGAGTAGAACCAGGTCTCCAAAGTCTCTGCCAGAGATCTGTATGCCAGAAAGAGCCAACTGTCAAAGCTGAAGTCTGAGTAAGGCAGTATCGTTTCCGGGACACCTGAGATTCTGAGTGAGATTGAGAGATTCTATGGGCAGCGGTACACATCTTCGTTGGAGTCACACGCAAGTGTGAGTAACGATCTAAGAGCAAGTCTTATCCAACACTATTCCGATGATATCCCGGACGTCAGTCTCGGCGAGATTAGAATGGCTCTCCAGCACCTTAAAACGGCAGGGCCCCAGGCGAGGATGGAATTACAGCGGAGCTTCTGAAAGCGGGTGTGAGGTGAAATTAAAAACATCCCAATTTCAATAGAGAAGGAGGCTGGGTACTATCACCTACTTAGGATCCTATAATCAATAAAATTAAAACTAAACCCAAGCATACCACTGCAAGACCTCAGGACATAGTCAGTTCATTTTCCATAGATCGGCCCATAAACAATAATTAAAAAAGCTGAAGGTACTCCGGGTTTAACAATGACATCGGGACGTCAGTCGCCTCAGTCCCCCGTGACCAGGGGCACCTGAAACGTCGGGAAAGCACCTGAAACGTCGGGAATTAAAAGTAAAATTAAACGCGATAAAATCCGTAAAAGTAAATTAATGTGTAGTGTTCGCGTAAATATAAGAAATATTTAGTCTAATAAGTTTTTAGGTAAATCTTCATCATCATCATTACAGCCCTTCACAAGTCATCTCCTCGACATAGGCCTCTTACAAGAAATGCGTACGAAATACAGGGCCGCATGCACCCATCGAGTTCCTTTATTTATTTTCATATCGTTACTTAATATTGTGGGTTTTACACTTGTAGCGATGTATATTTAAACAAATCAAATCAATGTCATATTGTTAACTAGCAATAAATAATCGATATGCCGCTGCGAGTTTTAGCAGCAATTTTATCAGTAGAAGCGTTTATCATTATCTCAGATCAGTTATCGAGGTCATTGAAGGTAGCAATGTGCTAGTGATTGTGTAAAACATGATCTCGCTCCGAGACAAATTTAATAGAGCAATATTGCGACACCAAGAACAATTTACTTTATGCATTCATGCAGCAATGGTATTTCGGTATAGCGTTACATATTTATCGAGTACGTTTTGATATGCTGCTTAACACTAGCTTAAAATGGGAGGCGTGGTGCATTGACGTTTCACTGCTGAATTTGGGTCACGCAAATGGCATTATTTATGAGAGCAGTCCATACTGTTGTGATGTTTATGTTAATTATGTACAAATTTATATTAAAACATTGTATATAACATCATATTCATCATATCTCTAAATCATATCACCCTTACTGAAAACGAGCAACGTCTCTTATTCCTCTATGTGAAAAAGCATCTTCATTTTCACTCATAATAGAAGACAAATGTAGATATCAATGGACCACAGCAACTACTTAATTTCTGCTTGTAGGTGGAATGTGCGCTCTTTTGTCACCCTATACTTTAAACAACTGATAGAGGCGTGTCTAGAAACATAATACTGCAGGTTGACGATGAAGAGATATAATTCTAAATAATAAATAAAATAAAATAAAATAAAAGCCTTTTTTATTTCCATGCATTACAATGATTTTTGAGCATTGAAATTATTATGCAACAATTCAGTTCAGATTACCTAAATTAAATGATAACATAAATTAACATACTAGTTAATTATTGTTTATATGCACTTGTAAACCATATATTATAATATATGGCATTTAGCTTTACTATTAACAAAAAATATTTGGTTTTTTTTTTAATTTTGAATTTTTAATTATTATATATCAAACTTTAATTCACTTTATAAATATTGATATTTATTAAACAAAATTACTTACTTACTTACTTACTTATCGTCACGCACAATCCCTAACGGGGTAGCCAGAGAGAACAGATCGCCAAGTGTCACGATCCTTACATACCTCTAAACAAAATTAATAAATATTAAAAATCTAATTCTTATAAATATTGAGTGTTGATGTTTGTTTGACTAATTTTAAGGTACTTTTGAATACGCTTTTAAATGCTTACATGAATTCAGGCGTGCTTTCTTAAATAACAATAAGTGTTTAATAAGTTATTATTGAAAGCTAACACAAATAATTTTTTTGTCGAAATATGAATCACGCTCAATAATCATAATATTATAAATATAACATTATACTTTCACGACTGATAAAATATGTCTACTTGGATAGTTCCATGCAAGTAAATGTTTCTTTAGATAGTAGAGTTCAGATTAATTTATGAATTTTTTGGTTTGAAAGAAAGAAGGTTGCTTAATAAAAGAGTTGAAAGACTGTTTTGTCACTTTATTAGTTTGACTAAAATAAGTGCCTTTTAAAGGATTCCATCCATAACAAATTATTTAATTTTTGTGATAATATGTATAATATTTACAAATACTTAATCCTACCAACAAGATTAGTATAAAAGTATGGTGTTTGTTTGGATAACTTTTTACTTTTTCATACATTGAAAAGAATTTGCTAAAGTAAGACTGTAACTGTACTGTAACTGTGTTGAATATATTATTATAAACAAATCAAGCTTTAATATTTAGTCCCAATTTAAAATAATTGCATGTGCCTTGAAGGGAAAACTTTATATTTGCTTTATGAAGTTCGTACTCGATGAAAAGCTGAAGTATCAAACTAAAACGGTAACATAAAACACTTTTACTACTATTTGTAGTTACAATCCAAGTTAACAAATTAGATGTCTGTACCGAAACAATAGAATACTAAGAAAGACCATAAAGGCGAATGTTATGCAAATCGGTCGCAAGTTTAAGGTCCATTACGTAAAAGTTTTCTTTGATTGCTCATGCTAGTCGAGTCTTGAAGCTAAGTCGTAAGATTTTGTCAGCAGTAGGAGTTACGGCTACTATGTATACGAAATAGTGTTTAAATTTGACTGATGTTACACCTAGGCAGATTACGAATGTAATGAAGAATTAAAAAATTAAAATTCTTAAACACCAAATTATATTTTTTGCTAAATTTAATAATAGATTTCTTTTAGTTAATGTATAATGCCGCCGTATTTAAATAATCTTTATTGCTGTTATTTAGTTTTTGTTAACAACCAAGAGTTCTATATTTAAATAAAAAATAAAAACCATTGTAAATAGTGATTCCATAAAAAACGATACACGTTTTTCCTCTGTACAATGTTCAATTTGACTAGTTAAAACCTCATTTAAAGTAACATACACAGTGTCCTTATCTTGGACCTTTATGTTCTGCTATTCAAACCAGTTACATGGCCGCGATCAACAATAGCCGCGGCCGGTCCGCTTGTTTATGAGTGTTCATGTTTTGGAACAAGTTAAGAAAAATTAACCGGAGACGAAATTGAACAGCCAAGTTATCAAACTTTTAGTGTATTATGTGGACTACAATAAAAAATTGTGCATATTATTGTCTACGCTTATATATAATTTAAGTAATAGGATATATTTCTTAATAATATCTAGGTTAGGATATGTGTTTATTAATACTTCTTATGTAACACCATATAACTGAGATATATTTCATAGGAGTATTTTTTTATTAATATTATTCCAGATTGTAAATTTTTGACGATTCATATCCGCCATAACATTGATTTTAATGATGACATAATATAGTCTGTATTGGTAATGTTATTAAAATCGATTGAGTTTTCATACGTCAAAAATCTGCAAATATTTCAATTGCTAGTATAGAAAACGGATATATGTCCGCCTTTATATCGTGAGTGTACAAGAAGTTTAAAGAAATAAATATAAAAGACCATACATTGAAAGATGCCAAATTTATAAGCCTTGTTTTAGGCTCCGCCGAAGTCGGGTAAGTAATAAGTGTCGTTTAAATTAGACGGCATTAGTAAAAATACATTATAAGATATAACATACATTCAGCTTTATAGTAAAAAAGGAATATTATAGTCAAAATACGTTCAACAGCTGGGTACAAGACTTCGCTTATTTTTGAAAGGACTGCAGTAATTAGACCGCAGCAATCACAAAGCACAGAATTGGCGTCGGCAATTAAAAGCTTTGTGAGATAGTTACAGGATCTGCTATAGCTTTATGTAAATGTTAAACATTAAATTGGTTTTATGCCAATAAATTGTTGGTTTGCCGTCTTTATAGTTTCACTTTAAAGGAGATTCGCTAGTTTTAATAATCCTTAAAGTTAAATAATTATTTCAGTAAAATTTAACTGATGAAATACCAAGTTTATTGAAATGATTTTGCTCTTATACACTTTTACTGTGATAGATCTGTTATAAACAAACAGGTGAATTATGTAACCGCTTGTAGTGTATCACTTATACTACGAATATAAAACACTCTCCAAAAACATTTGGTAGTGTTTTTATGTCTTCACAAATATTTTAAACTTTATATGATTGCCGCATGTCACAAAGGTCTGGCATAACTCGTGGGATCAACTGTCAGGTAATACTTGTCATTACGGTAAATTCTACATTTTGGTGTCAGACCGTCAGAGTTTAATTATTACTTTGTCATAGTTTACAGTCCAAAAATATATACTGAATTAATGTTAAATTACCCTCCTCTAGTTAAATCTAACATTAGTGAATAGATAGACTTATTTTATATTTAAAATTACATTCAAATTATTAGACAGTATTTTCATTTCAAAATTTTACAAAAATATTTTCTGCGAAACTAATAAGTATTGCGATATTTTATTTGTATCATTGACCTTCGTAACACTAAACACTTTTTTTAATTGGAAGATAAGGATATCACAATAACAATATTTTGATGAGGAACAATATTCCCTACGTTAGTCTCCGAGTACTCAGACGAAATAAAGAGTTATTATTTCGTCAGAGTCCGAGTAGAAGAACTTAGCAAAATTAATAACTGTGTAAGGCAATGTAAAGTTTTTTTATGTTAAAATAATTCACTTACGCATTGGTTCATACATATAATACCAGTTTGACGATTTATATTTCTTTGAAAAGTTAAATTTGAACCCAACGTTTTTACCGGTCTTTTCTATAGATTCCGGGTACTCGGGCCTGGTTTCCGAATATATCAGAAGAAACTTGTGTGAAAAAAAATTAATCATTATAATGTCCTCGAGATCAAACTTCGATCACGGCGGCCAGTCTCAATACATACTAGCCATCTGAGCAAGAAAAAATTGTACCCCAGGCTTTTGCGGGATCACATTTGGTTAGAGCTATAAAAATAACACCTTTTTGCTTCTCTGCAGAAATTATTGCAACGGTTACGCAAGATCTTATATTTTTTTTAATTACTCTCCAGAGGATTCTATAATGGAAGAACTAAACATAACTTGGAGGGATGTGTTAAATATATTAACCGTAAATTACTCCGTTAACGCTCAATCGCGTATTTCGCTCCATTATTGGGGCTTACAAAACGATATTGTGAATTCTATTTAGTTAGTTTCTGGATGTTAACGCTGTTAGTCTATGCGACTCTTACAGCCTCATCTGACTCAGGGCCTTGCAGGCCGCGAGATAAAAAAAAAGGCAAAGGCGGTGAGGTGAGGATGATGATGAATGGTTTATGATTTGGTATTGTTACCAATCACCATGTCGCCTTTTTAGGCGTTTTTGAGCTATCTAAACGCAGTCCGAGGGGGGGGGGGTGCGGTCCCCGTCTCCGACTGCTCAGGTTTCATTTTATGTAATTGAAATTTTTCTAATATATTACTATTATAAACACAACTTACTGTATTTTTTATTGCACAAAAATGCAAAATTTTTGTAGTGAACGTTCTATAGACAGGTTGGGAGTTTATTGGATGGGTGTGAGTTTGCGTCACCGATGTCAATGTTAACATTATATCTGTAGCTATAAGTATGACGTGTTGCGCTTACATTAAGCGCTATGGACGCTTTTTGGATGGATAAAATATTACGAGTTCCCGCCACCAACTTCCTTTTAATAATGGTATAAACGTACATTAATTATTATGTTTATTAAATTTTTATTCAATTAATGTTTCATGCTATTCTTATTGAAAATAATTTTTCAGTTTTACCAATAGTTCGGAAAAGCCTTATTTCCTGGGAGAACCAACAAAAAAAAACCGGCTGCATTTTTCTTTAAAACATAATTTACATTATATTATTTACACAAATGTTATAAAACATTTACAAACAGCATGGCAACCGCAATTATTTATATTTTGCAGAGGGCTTGCCCTGCAAGCGATATGTTGTGATAATCATTTGTTGCTCGGAGTGCCGATATATGTAAAAACCAGACTATTGTTAATGATTTAAATTTACAAATTATGAAATTTTAATTTTTGATAGAACAATTAATTTGAAATTTATATTTAAGTGTTCACTTCTGTCAGTAGTCCTCAATGACTGCAATTTTTTTAAATATACATTATGAATAGATTACCCTTTATTATCGTTGGCACATAATTTTTATTTCGTAACTTGGTGTTACGAGTCCGTAAAACTATTGTCTTCATTGTTCGAACGTCTCTTACGTATAATTATTCCACGCTTTCGCTTACAAAAGTATCAATAATTTAACGTTACGTAGCTACTGACATAAAAAGAGTGCGCGTAATGCTAATTATAGTTTTACGTTGAAGCTCTCCTACAACAGTGAACAGAAATAAGGAAATGGCCACTGACTATAAGAACTTATCGTCACTAATGTTATCATATGAAGATATCGTGAGAGAAAGTGTCGTACAAAACTGTTTTAGTTTTGAAAATATTTTTGGAAAAAACTTTGGGAAAAATCTGTGCGTAAAAAATTATTTAAAGGATTGTGTCCGTTATTCTGGAAAAAGAAGTCTAGCTACAGATGCATTATTATATCCCTAGCGACTAAGATGGAATAAATAATTATACTGGTTCTTTATAATCAATGTAGCAATGCTAGCACTGCTATTTGAAGGGAGAAAATGTATGCAGGTGTAGTGCTTACCCTGCCGGACTCCTAGGTAGATGACGTTCTCCCGGATACCAACTATTAAGGCCCTACTAACCCCGGGTAACATATTAAATTGTGGACTTTTAACATACATGTGTTGAAGCAGTTCGTCCCGTTTCCCGCTTTCCTGTTCAAAAAATTTGTATTATTTGACACATGTCGCTGTGGTGTCGAAAGAGGCTGTTGGTTTTTTTATAGAATAATGAGTGACAAACGAGAACACAGTTGACTTGATGGAAAAGGATGCTGTGGCTAATAGACATCCACAATTATCCTCAATCAAGAATCAAAATGCAGATGCGTTAACACCCCTGAAGACTAAGATGGAATGTTTTGTTTCCAGTAAAATAGGGTCTCCGATTCTCTTCACTCACCATATGAAACACAGTAGTGTTATGCTGCTATTTGACGCTAGTTTTCTGTGCCAGTAAGATCTTATAAATCCCGACAAATAATAACGTAGCTATCCCGTTTCGCAATCGGTAAAATAGCAATCAGTATACTAACTGTTTCAGTCAGGTACGTTAAGTCCTTTCTATAATGGGAAAGGCTCATAGTTGTCGGTAAATCATTACACTAATTGGAGAGGCCCATAGCAGTGGATTGTTTACTTCTGACGTCTTCTTTGAAGATTATAGAAATGTACTACGAAATGCTCCAATAATAATTATCCTAACATAAATTACATTTCTAATTCAAAAAATAACAGCCACTATATTAGGAGGCCTTTCTTTCCTCACTTATTAAGTTTAAAATTAATTACATAGTATAGCAATGCTGTGCTCGCGTATGGCGTCGAGTCGTATGTACATTACACATTATTCTTAGGTATATGCAAAATAACACAGTTACGGTTTTTTTTTGTTTGACGAAATTCTTCTCACAAGCCATTCCCGCAGTAGGAACTTGTTGAAAAAATGTCGTACCTTTCTATTTGCAAAAAATATTTATTAATAGTCGATTTCAAATTTTAATATTTGGACTTCGATTTTGTTAAAATAATATTAAAGATTTTTAACCTTTCGACGTAGTGATTATACATTTTTTAGTCTCGGGTATGTTCTGATGAAACAGTTAACCGGGGCTGACTTTAGCTTTTAATTATTAAATTTTGGTCCAATCTTCTCAGAACGAGCTAGCATTATCTTGAAGTTTTACAGTCATATGCTAAAGATTTGATTAAATTTTACTGATCATGAGATTTTAAGCAGATGACAGTACCCAGTTACCCAGCCACCATAATATAAGATTTATGAAATGAAATGAGTGATTTTATTCAACAGAGATTATTATAAAATACTTATTGAAAGTCATTTTTTAATTTACTACTGGTTCGCAAAAAAATCTGTCCTAAGAAGAACCAGCAAGATACCCAGGGGGAATTTTTTTAAACATATTTAAATTTACAATATATTTGTTTTGTCACAATTTTTGAATGATTTTTTATAGAACCAGCATGGTGGCGATCACCTCATTCTCAAGAGTTATTTTCATTTATGTATTCATTAATATTATAATAACCTTTTTTGTACAATTTTTCCTTAATAAACATTTAAACGTTTAATGACAATTTTTTTTTCATATTCTGGGATTTTGTTGTAAAAGCGTATACATTGCCCCATAAATAAATTAAGTACTAATTCTGTGGAGTCTAAGTGGTATATATCAAATATGGTTCCATTCGTGCAAATAAAAGTGTAATGATATATACAATCATCTTCATTACAAACCTCAAAATGTCCTGTGGATTGTATTACGAAATAATAGCTTTAATTTCAGATTTCAAAAGAAAAATCCAGTTCTCAGTAAGAAATGGCGGCATCTGCTACACGGCCCCTGGCGTGGCGACTCTGTAATCTACCGACATTTTGAGGTAGGTAATTGCTGGGCTAATGAGTAAGTGCCTTAGGCATATCATCACAGTTTACGCAATAACGAAAACGACAGGGTCACTCAATTGAACCTGCAATAACTAAAATATAATGTTGGCAAATGCTATTGGTGATGTAATCAAGACTGTAAATATGGCACTGAAATATGTCATTTTATACGAGTTACGTAAATAAGAATTTAAAAGATTTCCTTTTTTAAATAATACCTTATGCGATGGTGTAAATTAGCCGACAGAGCACTTGGATTCGTTTTGAGATTTTCCATCGAACTTCATAACATCAAAACATACCTTCAAGATACTTTATTGTTCGCAGCCATTTTGAGTACGTCTCTCAAGTGTGAAACCTAAATTATAACATTTATATTGAGCAAGTACAAAAGCGTTTTCTAAATTTTCTACAATTTAAGACGCAACTTTACGTGTGAAAAATTTCATATTTTGGCTCGGTACGTACGAAAGTAGTAGTACATAGGAGACATGATTTACGTTTATAAATTGGCGAATTGAATTGTTGACTGGCAGGAGCAACTGAGTAAGTTAGGCTTTTACTCCATGTGTCGCAAACCCGGACTAAATACAGGCAAAATTATTTTATGACACGTGCATGCAAAACTTTTAATGGGATTTCTAATAGCGTTGACTTGAACCTGTTTAATACCAGTGTTTCTCGAACCAAAAATATTTTAGCGAAAAATTTCTTTTATTGTGTTAAATTTTGTTAATTTACTGTGTTTATCTTTATCAATGTTTATATTTTATTGACTAAATTATTGTTTATATTAGAGATGCCGCGGATACTCGGTATTATACGGTATTCGGCATTACTCGGCATTTTTTTTATTCGTCGAATGGCGAGTAATAGTGTTCACTATTCGATAATCGGCGAATAGTTGTCTAAATAAAATAAACTTATATCAAATGAAAAAAAAACTATAGATAATTACTTGTATGTATGTTTTAAATAAAACACACTTAGTATTAATATATAATCATCATTAAAAATATAAAAGTTAGCAAAAATCAGTCATGTTGAAGTTAATAAACCTTTTTATACAGAATGGGTCCCACATATATGCAATAAATGAAACCACAAGTAATACTAGTCCGTAGAAGTGTAGAAAAATTAAATATTAAATTAAAACCCGTAAAATAAAAAAGTGAAATTTTCAAACAAAATAAATAAATATTAAAATAAATTCAGTAAAAGTGAACACTCTGTTTAGACAACGTACCTTGACCCCTTGGAAGAGTGACAACGTTGCACGCAGGTGGCACGCCGACAAAAGACACCGCTGTCGATATGTCGCAATACCAATAGTTTGCACAGCGTGGCAACGTCGCTTTTTAATGTTCAAGGATTCATTCAAGTTCATTGAATCAATGACTTAGTGACCCTATTCTATAGAGTGTTCAAATTTGCTTAAAATTAAAACTCTACTTTTTGACCTAATTACTGGACCGATTACGTTCATTTTTTGTATATCGTCAGCAAAGGCGATAACAAGTATATGGTTTTATTTATTGCATATATGTAGGACCCATTCTGTATAATATTCATAGTCTAAAAGAGGTAGATTATAGTGCAGAAAAACTAATTTTTCTGCACGACTGGGATCGAGTCGATTGCACTATTTTCGTAAACCTGCCTCAGAAAATAGTCTTTCTGATTAAACAGAGTTTGCTGGTGTGACTTAATATAGTTTAGAAAGCATACTTAAAATTGGGAATCGATTCTTATTGGTACTCGAAGACCACCACCATGGGTTTGTACTTCTGTCACCCTTTGCTAACACGATGTTGTTGGCAATTTCATCAACAATGGCATTATTGGGTTGCTCTTCATTAGGCTACTCTGTTCTCGTAGACTTAGATTCTGCGAAACATGCCTCAAATAGTTCATGAGTTTCTGAAACGACATCCCCCTTATCATTGTCTAAGCAAGATTTTTTGGACGCCATTTCTTACACAAATTGAGGTTATACCCTGTAAAATATATTACGTATAACAAAAGGGTTGAATAGTCATAATCTTAGATTTTTTAGATTACGGTAACATATAAATGATGGGTTAGTTCAAGAGACTACTACTAGTGTAATATTATTATTTGACAACAAGTAAATTATTTTGTATATTCCTTTTCTAAGTCGAATTATAAAAGTGAGTATTCGACTATCCGCCATGACGAATGGCGAGTAATCGGTATTCGACTATTCGCTATAAAAACTATTCGCGGCATCTTTGGTTTATATGCTCATGTTGGCTATGATCTTCTGGTTGTTATTTATTTATTCACTATGTAATTATAATAAATTTAAGGTGTTAGTTTTCAAAAAAAAATGTTGTTATGATATATTGATGTGTTTTACACGTGATAGAAACAAATGGTATATTTCTTCTTCTTGATGCAATAGCAAAAGTCCAAAACAATGAGGGATCTATTCTATGTCTAGCAAGACATCAAATACCAAGAGTCACTCCCATAGGGGACATTTGCCATAATACCTGTAGTGCAAATTCGTCGACTAATGCATGCTGCAGTTGTATTCGTTTGATGTGTGAATAAAACCGGACATATTTTCTAGCATCGAGGTATTCCATCGTAGGTGACTAAGTATCTTCTTTTGATTCTTAATGCAGAAGTTTTTTCACGAGCAAAGGTGACAAATGAGGTCACAGTTACGTACGTTCAACATAACGTACGTTCAACATAACGTACGTATATCATAGGTACAACTTAACCGTAAGCGTATGCTATAAGTACATAGACACCTACATCTAACCTCAATTAAGAATTAAAATGCGGATGCTTTACCACTTGGGACTAAAATGGAATGCCCCTTTACTATTAAAAAGTATCTCCTTTTCTCGTCACTCACTATACGTAACACAGGAGCATTATAATGCTGCTTCCTTGATCCAGATGACCCATTCATGCTGCAGCGTAGAGCTACCACATAAAAGTGAAAAACATTTAACAATAATAAGCGTGGTAATAAATATTACATGACGTTGGACGCGGACATAATAGAAATATCATTTTAAGAATTATCTTAGGGACAGATAAGCCCTTTCAAACACAAGTTGAAAAGCCGAATAAGATAACAATAATAAAGTTATGGGTATGACTTCTGTACACCCTTTGAAAACATAAAAACTTATCTTTACATGTGTACAGTGTAAACAATTTGTATAGATTGTGAGGTGTCGACGATATTTGTCTTGTGCATCGTAGAGGGTCGCCGATAGTGTTTAGTTTTCTACGGTATGTTATTTTTGGTAATGGTGTGACTACTGCGTTTTTAATTTACAAGTGCTTACATGACGATTTATGTTTTATCGTTGAGCAAACATAGGTAAAACAAATAAGGCTCTTTTGTGTACTTTTTAAAATTGTACATCTTTTCATTACATCGTAATCATATTTTGACTGCCTCGTTGGTCTAGTGGTTGTAGCAGTGTGATTGCTGATCATGAGGTTCTGGGTTCGAATCACGGGTGGGGCCAAAAATATCAGTTATTGAGTTTTTATGTCCAGAAAATCGCAGTAGCCGCCCGGAGTCAGGAAGTTGGCGGTGTCTCACCCCCGACATTATTATGGTAAACAATGCATGGCTTTCGTTGCTAGTCATATATTATAGTTTATAGAATAAATGTAAAAAACGACCACACAGTCTATCCAATGGTAAGTGGATAATGTGCCCGTAGAGATTTACATCTATCCTTGATTAAAAATTAAATTCTCTACACTGACCATACCAAACACAATAGTATTAAGCTGCTATATGACATAGGTATTATGTGACGGGGTGGTCCTTCCCCATTTGAGCCGAACCCTCCGTGCTAAAAAAAATAATATAGCTACAACGTGGCTCTATCGCGTAATAGTATAAACAATATCACAAATCCTCGTATATAATTAACAGCTTGATTATGTCTGCTGTTGCCAGCACGCTGTGGGAGTTAATTTTTTATAACATACTAGCTTGCCAGGCAGACGTTGTTCTGCCCTTTTCGACGACCCTTTATCGTATCCTATTAAAAATCCCTAAATTCACTCAAAAAAACTATCCTTTCTCTCAAGTTGGACCAAACTGCACACGGTGTGCAAATTTGATTAAAATCGGTTAAGTAGTTTAGGAGTTCATCGCGGACAAACAACGTGACATGAAATTTATATATATTAAGATTATATTATTTTCTAATAATCGTAGGAAATTAGATAATTACTAAATTTTCATTTCACATAAAGTTATATCATTATAACACTATATATTATATACTAATATATGATTTACGTCTGGGTTCATATTACTATTACATTAGCATCAATCACTGTCGAATTAATTAGATCTACACCCACCGATATGCCAAAGCTAGAGTGTCGGTGCATTCAAGTTCGAAGGCACGTTCGATTAATACAAACACGAATATATACACATGTAATATATTGAATAGTATTGACGTTTCCAGATACACTATTGAGAAATTGCCTTCTAAAATTAATGTGTTCCTCACTTCGAATATTCTGATTTATGTTTTTTTTGTCTATCGTACGTCGTTCGTAAGGAGCTCCGTTAATAGTTTTTTATAATGGATTCAAAATAATAAACTGTGACGCAAATTTCAATAACAGAATTTCTCAAGCGTCTTGCCGTGTTTTATGGTTATCAAGAAAGATTTGTAGGGATATTACAGGACTCAAATACTGAATATTCTCCATGTGATAGTTTAGTATTGTCCTTTCAATTATTTAATTACAAATTATTTATTTTTAGTAATTTTTTTTATATTTTCAAATATTTTCAACTAAAATATTTGAAAATGTACAGGTAAATAAACTTTATAAACCGGATAAAGGTATTTTCGGTTCTTATTTTATGATGGTAAAGTAAAATAGTAAAGTTACAACTTATAGACCTCCCACTGCTGGGGACGGACCTTTTTCGTTTCTGAGAGTGATTAAAGGCTAAGTAGTATACGCAGTGTTACCCCAATGCTTGTTGGTGGACTCTTAATTTTTTTATTTATTTTACATGTAGGTTTCCTCACGAGGTTTTCCTTTACATCCCAGCACGTGGAGAATCAACATAAAATTGTAATTAACAATTTGATTGGTGCTGACGAGGATCGAACCAGGGTTGCTCGCGTTTTACAGCGAGTGCTTACACCCTTGAGCTATTACGTTCTGTTGGTAAGGTTACTGCGGTCTGCGACTGGAGTCCAGGTGTTCATGGACTAGTAACTTTATTAGATGAACTTGACTATAAGTTCGTTTGTCTCTCGATTTTTATTTAAAAAAAATAAAACTTTGATTTATTGACATTGATATAATGAATGTGTAAATAACGAATAATGAAAATAATGAATAATGATGAATACTTATACGATTGTGTTCTTTATTTATGAAAATCTATCTTACAATTATAATTTATAGCGAAAAGTGTTTTTTTATTTTCTATAATAAGTTAAAATCCAAAAAAAACGGCAATCTTTCGAAAGCGACAAAATTAATGATTTTTGCGCATTAAAATTATTCAAAGTAATTTATTTATAAACATATATAGATATTATTTCATAATGAATAATAAAAAGATTTTATGAATTTTTTTTACTTTATAACAGTTAGAATACATTGGTTTCCTCGAATTAAACGTACATTTGAAGTAATATGTACTTACGTACTAGAACAGCTATTTCAAACAAAACATGTACGCTACTCTGTGTTCGCGCGGTTGTTTTTTTTATCATAGAATAAACATATAAGTAGAATGATCAGTAGGTAATAACAGATTGTATTGTTAAATAGGTAAACAATATCGAGAACAATTTTCAAATTTTGTCATTTATTTTGTGTATAATATTTGCTTATTTAATATAATATTACTTAATATTATATCACAATTACATTTTAATGATATTTTTATCTGAATATTTTAAAAGGTATCTATGTCAAATATAAAAAATATACTAAATGTAAGTTTAACAAAACTTATTAATATAAAATTTAAATTACAAATATATTTTTTTAAATTAGAATAAGCATCGTTCATAAATGCTGGGCATGCGAGAGTTAAAAATGGACGAATTCATTCTACTTTGACTTTGATGTGGAAACCTAAAAATAATATAAAAGAATAATGAGCAGATTTAAATATAAAAAATTGGCCTAATTATGATAACTCATATGTGTTTCTAACTCATATTGTTTAAAATGTGTATAATAATATATTCGACCTATACTTAAGTACCCACAGAAATGTCGCATCTGAACAAATTAATTTCATAATCTATATTGCCATGTAATATAGATTATGAAATTAATTTGTTCAAATTAATGTATTTAAAATTGTTGACAAGATGGCGTCTTAGGAATAATTTGTTTTATTATTAATTTATAATACTTTTTTATTGATTAAGTATCTTATTAACCGTTGAAAGTAATACCTTGGTTTTTTCTGACATTTCTTGAATTATTTGTGCAATATCTAAGTACACACGACGGCATATTTTTATCAAGAGATTTTTTTTTTAAATCAACACAACACGTGACAACTCTACAAGCGCCTAGCGAGTGACTGATTTAAGTGCGGTGTATGCACCGCAGTTGAGTGGAACAGAGTAGCTGAATGCAGTGTCGCCTCTAGTACGTAGTACATAATATCTCAATGTAAACGTATATGGATTTTATCGCGTTTAAGTAACTTATTTTTAATTTCCAACAACTTGGGTGCTTTACATTACTCATGGTCACGGGGGGGGGGGGGACTGAGATGTTTGAAAAAAATGGTTAGTCCAACTACCTTCAATTTTCGAATACAAATTTTCGGTCCAATCTATGCAGAATGAGCTTACAATATCTTGAAGTATTGCAGTGGTATGCTTGGGTTTG
Source organism: Parnassius smintheus behrii (assembly GCA_036936625.1). Lineage (NCBI taxonomy): Eukaryota > Metazoa > Arthropoda > Insecta > Lepidoptera > Papilionidae > Parnassius > Parnassius smintheus. Next base: position 15,475,606 of record JAUPFT010000015.1, on the reverse strand, counting down.
GATTTAATTTTGTTTATTGTATGATCTCAAGCAGATGGCAGCACCTATCCATTTTCTTTATTGAAATTAGGATGTTTTTTTTTTAATTTTAATAGCCTAACGTATTATGAATCGATGTTCTTTTGCGAGGATTTGTGGTTTATCAAATCTGATGTATTGGTGTTCCCACCACCTCCGGGAAGTTTGTGTGAACATGATCACAAGCTTCTTGGAGCGTTGGTGCTTGGTTGGTTCTTTCACGTGGGTTTTTATAGATCTTTTAGTTTGCCCTATATAAGAGAGAAACCTGCATCTTGTAGAGGAATATTACACTAGATGGATGGTAAAAATTTACTAATCTTCTTCGACGGTTTGTAATATTTTTAATGGAAGCTCGCTTAAAGCCAACCTTGTCTGTGACTCTTCACATGTTTTCTGTCACAGATCCCTTGTGCTCTCTGAAATAAAGATTTACCCACGGTAGTTAAATGTGAAGGATGATGGTCAGATTCACCATTTATATATCGGTTGGTATGGATCTTTTTTCTATACACAGTGTGACCAATATTGTTATCAGGATTTCATCAGGATTTCAGATGACCAAAACATCTAGGAAAGCTAAAGAATCATTTGCCTCTAACTCCATTGTGAATTGTATATTTGAATTTAAAGAGTTAAGTAAAATGCAGTTACTTTTTCAGATGTTAAAACTGTAAAAGTTGTAGAATCTTGGAGAAGTAAGAGGAGCTTTCTCCTCAAAGTCTTCCACAACTATGCGGCGCGTATGGGTGATACAGGTGAGCCCATCGCCACACCATCTACTTGCTTGTAGAATTCCTACTTCCACGATATACAGCCAGATGTGAGGCAGTGTTTGAGTAATACTGCATATTCTGCAGGCATGTTGTTATCTTCTAACTTCCTAGTTACAAATGAGATGCAGTTTTCAATAGGTAGGCATGTGAATAGTGACTGAATATCCAAACCGATCATAGTTTCATTGCCAGCGAGATGTAGGTCTTTTATCTCACTAACAAAATAGTATGAAACCTTTGTGTGTGCCATGTGGGGTCTGTTTTGAACTTTTTAATTGTACTTTCATCCGATAAAGGCAGCTGTATTTTAAAATTATATTCTGACGTGTGCATTATTACCGTAACATTTTCTTTATCCACGTGGAGAATCGTGAGCTCTGGTCTCCACACTACCAGGTTGTATCTAGGAGTACGAGGTTGTATGGGTTACCGAAGATTTTTATTATTTATTTTATTATTATTTTTAAAATTAAGATAATTAAACGTGATAAAATCTGTACAAGTGGTTTTATTCAATGTGTATAGTTCGCGTAAATTTAAGAAATCATTATACATGTGTTTCACTCAAGGTGGCATTTTTTACAAATCCGTTTATAAGACTCGGCTGTTGGTTTTCATTTCTTCAAGTTAGGAATTCAACATGGTGCAAACCTTACCCGTCCATACAAAGCTTTCGCAAAAGAAATGCGATTTTTACCGTACAAAGAACAATAGCACTGTTTTGAGGAATTAACCCGTGGGTTAATTAACATATTCACCGAGCGTATCTAATTACCCACTCCTTTAATTAAAACTTTAAGTCTCTGTGCTCAATACGCTTTATTTGTTTCCGTTGAATGGAAAGGGGACGTATTTATGGTTTTATCGATGCTGGAAATTCAAAGTATGATGCTTCATTTGATCTCGGCGGCTTTTCTTTAAAACCATATTAGTGTATGCGTAAATGTAAATTCAAAAAGAGACATGACACACAAATGAAATAAATCTTTTGTACTTTTTGCGTGAAAGGAGTCTCAGAATCGTTGTTTAGGGCAGCTCGTCCGTTTTATGAAGACTAAAGCCGAAGTTCTTCAGTGGACCGGTCTCTCTGTAACTCTTTTCTGCTGCATTACTATGACCAGCTTATGCTTGATATGTATAGAAATGCAATTAATAGTATAGTCTTTAGGTGATACCAGCCAAGTACTTAAGTCGTTTGGATAAAATCCGGCTACTTTTAATAATTATTATAAAAAATATATATAATTATTATTAAAAGTAGCCAGATTTTATCCAAACGACTTAAGTACTTGGCTGGTATCACCTAACAACTATACTATTAATTGCATTTCTATACATATCAAGCATAAGCTGGTCATAGATAAATAAATATTAAGAAAACGTTCATAAAAACAAGTGTTAATATACAATTAGAAACGAATTGCATCCATGTTTTCGTTACTTTATGACCTAACACTTTTATTGATCGTTGGACAGTTTACACTTTACAAGAATAAACATCCAAACCAAAAAACCGTAAAAATATTTGTTCCGTGAGGCATTTGAACCCGCAGCACTTCACGGCAGCTCACTGCTAAGCGCCTGCGCCACGGAGCCAACCAACAAACTACATTTTCGAATTGCACCAAACAATTACCAGTTTAGCGATAAAATTACAGCTATCTAAAATTATTATGCTTGATTGACCTCTCAGAAGGATCTAAGTGAAAAACAAATCAGGTACATATACAAACCATCTTCGAGACCTCAAAACCGTATACTGATAAGATTCCATTTAGTAGCTGTAAATTAAACAAAAGTTGTCGTAGGCTTAAATAAGTATATTGAGGATATCAAAAAATGGGTGCTGCAAAGCACCGGAAACCCAGTACGTTTCGATTTTGATAACAAATAATTCAAGTTAAAAATAAACGCAATTAAAAATCTGAAAAATTGGTTTCAAAAAATATAGTTATCACTTCAAGTAGTTTTTTTAAATACATTTATGCAAACGAAAAGCGATAGTGTGGAGAAGATTCTTTTGACATGTTAAAATTTATCCAGTTTAATGATTTTTTAAACTTATTTGCGTTTTTGGTACCGGTTTCTACCGTTCATTTTGAAAGTACAAAATATTGCTTACATTTTATAACACTAGCAACATTTCATCTGTGTAGAGGTTCCTCACGCTTTCCGATTTTCAACGTAATGCAACAGAAATTCGGTCACATGTTTCCGCTCCGGTTTGTCACACCTCATTAATTTGTCACCGTTGTGAGATCAAAAATTTTCATTAAAGTCGATGCTCGTTAAGAAATTCCAATAAAAGGTTTTTTTTAGCCGGTTCTGACTAAATAAGGTGACATGTTTTTGCTAATAACGGTAACAATTATTTCTTTAAATCTTGCGCAAGAAAAATGTACTGTTAACTCATCAATTTTAAACACACTTTTAAAAATCCTAATGTAAAATTTAAGCACAATTTTTTGAAAGGAAAAATGTTCGTCGTCCTTTTCGTTCACCCCGTTTATTATTAAAGCACGGCTATGGTGATTTTCACCATGATAGGTAGAGCTATGGTGCAACATATTACGCCTGAATGGGTCGGTTAAACCGACCGTAGTAAAACACGCTCGCATTAAATATTAATGTAAATTAGCAGCATAATGCTGCTATGTTTTTTATGGTGAGCGACGAGAAATGGGGAGCCTTTATACTAGGAATATGGCATTCTATTCAGGGGTGGCAAGTGCATTTTCACTCGTAATTGAGGATATTTGACACACGACATCCATTTACCATGAGGTAGAATTATAAGCTCGTTTTAGCAACCAGCGTCAGAAACATAACTGAACTCAAATTCTAACAATGTAATAATTCATATGCAGAAATTTTGGCTACTGCCGGGGCTTTTACCTAGAACTGGTGAAGCATAAATCGGCTAATCTGACCGTTAGGCCACTGTAATATCGTAATTATAATCCACATAGTCATTTTAATTTTCGTCATATAACCACCAAAAACAAAATCTGAAACTGGATAAATGCCTAGATTGTGGATAATTTACATATACCACATTTCTTTCGTAAAACTATCTATCTATTGTCGCCTGTCATGACACATATAGGCCGAAATAGCGTAATAGGTTATCCTATGCTGGTACAACACGCATGGTCAAGAAACAAAAAAAAAACAGTAATATATTTGGATTGAATTGATGAACATTTTATAATATAATTAGCATTTTTAAATGCTAATCGAATAAAATGCTAATTGGAGTGTCTGTTTGTAATTTTAAAATAACAACCTTTTTATAAATGTATATGTAATCATATACGGTACTTATAATAAAAATAATTCTCCAATATTTTGTCTGTTTGTCTGTTTGTTTCTTCCGACTAATCTCCAAAACGGCTGGATCGGCAGGTAACTGATATTATAAGGAGTAAGTAGCTTCAGCTACTTTTATTTTAAAAAAGAGGAATAGTTAGTTATATAAAAATCTAAATCCATACGTTATTGGTCAGGGAAGTTTATTCATAGATGTCTTTAACTCTAGGAATTGTGGAGACGAGAATCGATAAAATCATCAAGGGTTTTAAAATCGTCTCATACATCATTATTTTCATTATTAGAGCCTATCAAAGCCTATCATAATTCTACTGCTAAACTTAGGCTCAGTTCTGCTCTACGCGTCCAAAGTAACACCACCCACTTTCAGAAGCTCTGCTGTAATTTCATCCTCGCCTCGAACTTTGCCATTTTTAAAGTACTGGACATTCATTTTAATCTTATAAAATCGTATTATGGAGTATATTTTCAACAACGTTGCTACAACCAGCTAGAACCACCAACCAGCAACATTGTTGTTCACAGCAACGGAGTTAGATAACATGCAATCACCGGCTAGACATCAGAGTGTAACTACATCAAACTATATCTACAATTTCTATATATTGCTATTCATATATGGTAGAGCCAAGCTGCAGCTATATTATGGTTGTAGCTCTAATGAGTCGGTGCGACCGGGGAAGGACCACGCTCTCACAGAATACCAGCGTAAAATAGCTTAATGCTGTTGTGTTTCGTATGGTGATAGTAGAGAACCGGATACCCATTTTGAATCAAGGCATTTCATCTTAGTCCTCAAGGGTGATAATGCATCTGCATTTTGATTCTTAATTGAGGTTAAATGTAGATGTCTATGGATCACAGCATCCACTTACCATCAGGTGGACTGTGTGCTCTTTTGTCACCCTGTCCTATTAAAAAATATCGCCCGGCTATACTACGAGATTTCGACAAGTGATGGCATGCTTCGCGCGATATAGACGGTATCTCGAACCCCCTTGCTATTGTAAAGAAATTGCCACAAAAGTATTCCGTTTACAAACGCCCTTAGTTGTAAATAATAAAATTTACAATCAACCAATTTTTTACCAAAATTTGGAAGGTAAAATATTAGACACCTGACCATTGTGTCCTATCATCATATTATGCATTGAGTTATATGTACTACGTACTAGAGAAGCTATTCCAAACAAAAAATGTGCGCTACTCTGTATCCGCACATGCGCAGGAAACAGTAGAGTCGCACATGCGCAGTTGATATAAACGCGCGAAAATTGTCATCATTATAAATAATTGTTTATTTAGATTGTATTTTTTTAATTTTCGTTTATTTTGCATATGTGCTAATTTAACATATATTTTTTTATTAACGCCGCTCCGCACTGCATGAATATCGAATCCACAATAACAGGTGCACAGATTGCAGTACAGTTCAGTTGACCATAGTGAGTGTTCGGAATGCCATATCTAGTGCGTAGTATATATGTATCAATGATATTATGTATTAATAACAAGTTTCTCATTATAATATCGGGGGCATTATTTAGGTAGCTGATAGACAAAGATACTGGTGTATCAGGTATCAGATGTAAACGGTGGTGAGACAGGTTAACAACCTACAGCAGCATGCTACCTTGCTTGTTTTAATGACGAATACATTTATAAAGCTGGTACAACTGTGAAAGATGTTATAGAAATATGTTTTATTAAACTTTAGATACGATTTAATAAATGCCTGGTTTTTAAATTATAGATAAGATATTAGGTGGTTTTTATGACATTCAAATGCTAATCGTAATAGAGTTTTTAGTATTTTAACAGTAATAAATAAAATATTTTTTATAATTTATTACGTCATATCCTTATACTTATGAGTATTGGTCTCCGTAATTATTAATAAAATATCAGTATTTCTTATAGAACATATGTCTTTGATTAAAAAAATTGTTTTAAATTTAAAAATCTGCTTCCCATTTTACCGATGAATGTGTGCACATTACGCATACATATACAGCATAAATATTACTTCACTTCCTAATATCGCGGTGCGGAGTCCTTATTTTTTTTACTCGTCCGTGGTTCTAAGCCTCAATTTTTAACTTCATAGAAATAGACGTTTGGCTTGTTGCCAAACGTAAAAAAATTTACTACAAAGATAGGATAGGGTACTATTTTACAAAATAAAAAATAAGTATCAAGTGTTTTTTCACTTTAATACATAAAAACACTGTTTTAAATTAAAATGTTAATTAAAATTATATCACACAATTTTAAAAGTACATATTTTCCTTAAATTCAGTGTGTGCAGAGGTAATTAGTTTTTGTCGACTGGTATCATTGTTACGGAAATAGAGGCCAGGCAGAGGTAATGAACCGTTTTTGTAACTATGTTTAATAGAATTAATGTTAATTAGAATTAAAACCGAGTTATCACCACAAAAAGAAAAATATATTCATTCTATGGAAAATGACTTAGTGTCTCTTGTATCTTTGCAATGTCTATGAATACCGAATATATGTGCATCGTGCTGTCATGTGCCGTTCGACTTCTGAATTAAATGCTCGGATGTGCTCATTGTTCTACTGCGGGTAGTTTTCTTTGTTTTGTTAAGTTTCGTTATATTTTTATATAAATTTATAATAAATGTAGGTGATGATGACGACAACAACGACGACGACGATGATGACGATTATGTAACGATATTTAAAAATATTGAATCGGAATAAATATATTGAAATAATACTAGTTTTTACGGAATTTATCGCGTATATTTAACTTTTTAATACCCGACGCTTCGAACGCTTTACAGCACTCATGGTCACGGGCGGGACTGAGATGTTCAACGTCCATGTGTCATAGTTAACCGCGGTTACCATAGATTAAAATTTAACTTTTGTTTTGTTCTTGTTGTTTAATCTATGGTAACCGCGGTTAACTATGACACATGGACGTTGAACATCTCAGTCCCGCCCGTGACCATGAGTGCTGTAAAGCGTTCGAAACGTCGGGTATTAAAAAGTTAAATATACGCGATAAATTCCGTACAAACTAGTATTATTTCAATGTGTAGTGTTCGCGTAAATATAAGAAATCATTACGGAATAAATACATTTTGTAATATTTACTCATTATCTTTTTTTTCATTATTCTTACATGTTTTGGTGAAATCTGTCTTAGCTTCCTTTACTAGTAGGTAATTAGGTATGAAGAAACTTGACCAGGCTAATTGAATAAATGTTTGTTATGTTACATTTTCATACCCAAACTACTAAACCGATTTTGGCGAAATTTTATAAAGATGTAGGTAAGTTATGTGCCTACGGAAAATATAGATAGGTATTTTGCTTTATGATAGTGAATAGCTATAGTATATTCTTCAAATTTTAACTATTTAACTTAACTGGATTCTTTCTACGCGCGATAATAAGCTGGATTATTTCTACACGTGAGTGTTCGTAAGTTTGATTTCGAAACCACTTTTTAAACAAACCCAAGTATGTTTAAAAAATCTGAATGTCAAAAAATGACAGCTGTCATATTTCTATAGAACAAAAAATTAAATGTTAGAATATGACAAAAAATTAATGAGTTGTAGTTTTTGTGCTGTATTTTTCAATTTTTGTTAGCTTTGCTTGTTTTAGTGGCACCTCTTTTATAACCAATCCATTTTTATTCTAATAATTCAAAGAACTTGTATTGTTGAGATATACCAATATTTAATCATATATCTTTATAAATTTCATTAGTCACCTTTTATGCCATTCTTGGCAAGTTACACAGTTGGCACATTCTTCTATAATAAGTTTTACACAAACATAAAAAGCAATTAAATAATACTTCTTTTATTTCTAAAAGAAGTATTATTTAATTGCTTTTTTCAATTCACCAAATCAAACAAATCACCTCAAAATGGACTAACACCGCTCATTATTACTCTCGCTATTATATATACACTCGCGCACGTTATTAAAAATTTTTAGAACGTCTTTTGTAAATTCATAATTTAAATTAAAGCGGTAATATCTCCTCTATGCATGTAAATTATTTTAAAAAGGTCTCATACAGATAATATAGAAATGGAGCGCTGTTTACTGGCTATTAAATGTGAATGCGATTCAATTCCACTGTCGTGTTCAGCCGGTAACGAAGTATGTGCGACTCGGAGCCACATCGATAATGAAGTAGTGGTGACTTGCTGATAATGAGATGCATTTGCTTATCAATCTATAAGTACATATAACACGTTGGCCTCGTTGACTATACCTGGGCCCGATGGCATTTTAAATAGAGACCAGTTTGGGATATCAAATTTAACGGTTCTGTACGGTAATTTATTTTTAATTATAAATATCACAAGATAAAATTCGAGTGAGGTCAAAATCTAAAAAAATAATTATGGAATGTGTCTCATGTTATTTGTTTTTTGATAAATTATCATATGAAAAGAAGATTCAAGTACTTTTTATTTTAAAGTTGATAGTCACCTAAGTACTTTTTATTTCTTTTAACCTTTTTGTTTGTCGAATGTTTAGAGAAAGGATAAGCATTAATAGACGTAATACGTACTAATGAAGCCTACGCTAAATAGGTTTCTGCAGTTGCAAAGTAATCTCCTACATATTATATGGACTCTCTGCAATATAGTTCGATTTAAGTAAAAAAATAATACTACAATAGTAATGCTGCCAAACAGCTACGTATTGCTAGATTCAAACCCACGTTTTATGAAATACTACTGTCTGACTCATCACCAGATCTCTAAAACTATACACCTCACTGACTAGATGTAGTATAATTGCTCATTTCGCAATGTAGACTCTCTCTAAGAACGGACTTTACGATAGTCCCAACACAAGTATCTTAATATTTTAAATGTGAGTTTCACAATAAAATATTATCCTGTCCCCAGCGAAGCAAACGGGTATCAGCTAGTATCTGTATATGTACCTAACTTCTTGGTTTCGTAGTTCATATCATAAGACTATATAATCGTTTCGGCAGAACGTGAAAAGCCGTGCTGCTTGGTGTACGATATCGGTATTCACGTCAGCGGATTTTAATTGTATCAGAGTGACACGCTGACTCATAGGCCACATGATGTTAAGTGGCTAGTGTTAAGTGCCCATGGAAACTTGCAATCTCTTTAAGTAATAAAAGCCTACATTAAAATCGAAACACAATCAAAACATGTTACTCATAATATTAAGCGCACACATGGAAATGTGAAAAAAGAAAAAAAAGCCTTACTGCTAGTATGAAAAGAAGATTTACGTGGTAGAGCCACGCTGCTGCTATATTGTGGTTGTAGATCGAATGGGTCAGCTCGACCGGGGAAGGATCACGCTCCCTAAGAATACTAGCGTAAAATGGCAGCTTAATACTACTGTATTTATTATGTTGAGTGTGGAGATCCAGAGTCCCTTTTTAATGGAAACGACGCGTTCTATCTTAGTCCTCAGGGATAAATGTAAATGTCTATGAGCCGCAGCGTCCACTTACCATCAGGTGGACTGTGTGCTCGTTTGTCACCCTTATTCTATAAAAAAAGTGATAATATTACAGTTTATTATTTACAATCCCAGCAGTTAGTATGTGGTGATGAGATGACGATAGTAAAATGCACTGGCTTGGTATAAAATTCAATCGTGCTTTGAAAACGCCCACATTATAATCGTATGATGACAAATTATTCTACTCAGACAAAGAATCTGTCTTTGCAAATTATTCTACTCAAATTTAATTCAAATTCTCTTCGTTAGAATGCGTGGTTTGTTGTCAATTAAAATATGGAGACTGGTTAAGAGTCCAGATGTTCGATGGTGAAAGGAGGCAAATGGATTCGTAAAATACTTACGCATACCCTCTGTAATGTATTCTGTAGAATACCACAAAAGGCTGACCATTTTGCGCTCGAGACTGATATGAAAATTAAAAACTGAAAAATCTTTATTGAGTATTCGGGATTGATATGATTGATTTTAACCAGATTGAGGTCATCAATATAATACACACGCTTTATTCATAGCACTTAGCATGCCTTTCTACGAGTCCAGTGGAAACAAGACGCAACATCAAGTATCATTCCAGAAAAGAGAAAGAGAAGTTAAAAAATATTTGGCACATACACAAAATACAGGCAGTTTAATTTAAGTTGTTTCTTTCAGCAACTAGCGTAGTTCAAACCAACACTTAAGACTTCATTTGATAAAATTTACATGTAATGTATTTATGGTAAAATGATAATATTGCAGTTGTCATCAGTTATCGTTACCATTATCCACGTAACGTACAATATAGAATTTAAGTTACTTTGCAATTATCACCACGCAATTAACGAATTATTGATGGCAATATATCAAGCGTCCATGCACCATATCAATAGCAAGTTTTTGGTTTCCAATAGTCTAATGATGTAGGATGGGGTGATTAATATCTTTTACCGCGCTGACTTATGCCAATATTAATGTTTTTTATCTACCAGTATTTATTCGATTAGTAGCATACGTTGTACTCTCATAAATAAACACACAAAAGATTCTAATATATTGCAATTTATAATATTAAAAATGTATATCATAATTATGATGAATATTATAGATATTTGTAACTTAAATCAACCAATCATCATCACTACAGCTTTTCACAATTTCATTGCTGTACATATGCTTCCCACAATCAATGCTACAAAGCACGGTGCTGAGCTATCCGCATCCATGTGACTTCCTGTATCTCGTATTAGTTACTCAAGTGGCAATGGGCCGACCTTAAAGCTTGAATTACCGACAACCGAAGGGGATGCTTCTCGAGATGCAGCCTCGGTAAACGAAACGTAGGGAAGCCCACCACGAGATGCAGTGACAACCTGATAAGAAATCGACCTACAAATATGGATATTTATTTTCTGGCTTAATTTATGATTTCAGAACTATCAACAAAAATGATTTAAATTTGTTTTTTGATTCCGAATTCATAACTAAGAATTTTCTAAGTTCTCTTAAGCAAAAAGCCTTTGCGACGTTTGTGGTAACAATACATTAAACCTGTTAAGGTTGAAATCGTTGTTGGAATTGACATTGTTCAAGGCCTTTCAAAATTAGCTCAAAATAACACTATGACACTTTCCGCACAAGTTTAGATTGTCCGGTCGCCTCAGGTGTTCCAGTTGCAAAATGCCCTGTCCTTTCTATTTGGCGCGGCGAATGCAGCTGTTATGAAACCGGTACTTTAATAACAACTTGCTGCTGAATATAAACCGGAGTTAACGTTTCCGTTTCAAAACGCATAATCGTTTTACACTGTTTGTTCAAGGAAACGGTATCATTATGCGCTAAGATATCTCAGTAATTTAGTGATAACTGTTTGTTGTTTAGTTATTTAGGTCGGAATTTGACCGTAATTCATTAAACGTTTTTTTTTTTTTTTTTTTTTATAGAAGAGGGGGCAAACGAGCATGCGGCTCACCTGATGTTAAGTGACTACCGCCGCCCATGATCAACCGCAACACCAGGAGAATTGCGGGTGCGTTGCCGGCCCTTTAGAAAGGAGTAAGCTCTTTTCTTGAAGGTCCCCAGGTCGTATCGGTCCGGAAAAATCGCCGGTGGTAAACTATTCCACAGAGAGGTTGTACGTGGAAGAAAACTCCTTGTGAAACGTACAGTGGTGGACCGCCAAGCATCAAGATGGTGTGGATGGTATCGGGAAGTTTGCCGTGTAGTGCGTTCACGAAATTTGGCGGCTGGGATTAATCCGAACAATTCCTCAGAGCACTCCCCGTGAAAGATGCGATAAAATACGCAAAGAGATGCAACATCTCTTCGCAGCGCCAGTGAATCGAGCTGATCGGAAAGCACTCGGTCGTCGACGATTCGAGCCGCTCTGCACTGGACGCGGTCAAGTGGAAGGAGCTGGTACTGGGGAGCCCCAGCCCAGAGATGGGAACAGTATTCCATGTGCGGCCGAACCTGCGCCTTGTAAAGTTGCAGGCGGTGTGCCGGCATGAAATACTGTCCCGCTCTGCTGAGCACGCCAAGCTTTTTAGAGGCCAATTTGGCCTTACCTTCCAAGTGACCACGAAACTGCACGTCACTCGATATGTCGACGCCGAGGATTCCGATACTGGCTGAGGCAACAAGGGGAGTGCCTTGAAACTGAGGGGATACGACAAAGGGGTTCTTTTTAGCGGTTAACGCGCAAAATTGTGTCTTCTGGGCGTTAAACTGGACTAGATTTAGTCGTCCCCAATCCGAGACTCTGTTCAGCAAAGAATCGACTTCAGACACAAGTTTGTCCCGGCACTCGGAGACGTTTTCCCGAGAAATATTGGCTCGGCCGGTGTAAAGAGCATCACCAGTGCTGTCATCCGCATAGCAATGAATGTTACGGGTATGCAACATATCATTGATATGCAGAAGAAACAGCGTTGGCGATAGCACGCAGCCCTGTGGAACACCAGCATTAATAGGCTTGCAATCGGAGTTTGCACCGTCTACAACGACCTTGATGCTCCGATCTGCAAGAAAGCTGGTGGTCCAATCGCACAATTTCTCGGGAAGCCCATAGGAAGGGAGCTTCGAAAGAAGCGCTTTGTACCAAACCCGATCGAAGGCCTTCGCAACGTCCAAACTAACGGCCAATGCCTCCCCCTTGAACTCTACTGCCTCCGCCCATCTGTGCGTGAGGTAGACCAGAAGATCACCAGCTGACCGACCACGGCGAAAACCGTATTGGCGGTCACTAATCAGCTGGTGATCCTCAAGGTACCTCATGAGCTGGCAGTTTACAATGGACTCCATTGTTTTGGAGAACAAGGAGGTGATGGCGATTGGCCGGTAGTTGGACGGGTCTGAGCGGTCGCCTTTTTTAGGGATCGGGTGGACAAAAGCCGTCTTCCATGATTTTGGGACTACGCCTAGGGAGTAGGAGTACCGGAAAAGACGCGTTAAAACCGGTGCCAACTCTGGAGCACACGTCCTCAGCACAATTGGGGGGATTCCGTCAGGCCCACTCGACTTGTGGATGTCCAGGGAGAGGAGTGCTTTGCGAACCGAGCGCTGTGTGAACTGCACTTCCGGCATGGAGCACTCACACCACGGGATGGTCGGCGGCGTACTCCCCCCGTCATCGAGAGTCGAGTTAGATGCAAAGAAAGAGCCTAGAAGATCGGCTTTCTCCTTTGCAGTATGGGCCAGTGAGTCGTCCTCCCTGTGCAGAGATGGAAGAGATGGCTGACAGAAATTCCCCTGGACAGCCTTGGCGAGAGACCAGAATGCACGGGTTCCAGAAGGAAGGCGAACTAGTTTCTCGCCAATTCTGCCTATGTGCTCTGACTTTGCCTTGGCAATGACTCTTTTGAAGGACCTAGAGGCGGAATTATACTTCTTTTTTAGAGCGCTGGTGTTTACATCCCGGGACGCTGATGCATCAACCCAGGCTTGGTAGCACTCCTGCTTATAGCATGATGCTATTTTACAGGAGCGACCAAACCATGGCTGAGACTTGCCTCCAATGGGCACCACAGAGGAAGGAATAAAAAGTTCCATACCCTGAAGTACCACATCGGTAACAGAATCCGCAACAACGTTGGGATCATCCGGCGAGAAGCAAACCCGCCCCCAAGGGTAGGATGCAAAGAAAGACCGCATCCCATCCCAATCGGCTGACCTATAGTGCCAAACACGGCGGCAGCCTGCAGAATGCAACCGCGATTTCAGCGTGAGTGGCACAACACTCCGGACCAGACAATGGTCCGAGGAGCCTAAAGGGGCGTCGACGGAAATCTGATATCCGTCCGGGTGAGAGGTCAGCAGAAGGTCCAACAGGGAAGGTGCATGATCTTCCACATCTGGAATCCGCGTAGGCGAAGTAACCAGTTGTGTCAGACCATATGCCAAGGCAAAATCATGAACAGATCTCCCCGCATGATCGGCTAAACGTGAACCAAGCCATTCGGCGTGATGGGCGTTAAAGTCGCCAAGGATCACGATCTCTGCGGAGGGGATCTGCTGTAGCAACAAATCTGCAGCCATTTGGACGTGGTCGAAGAGTCGGTCTGTTTCGGCATTACCGCTATGGGACCTATAGAGGCACCCGTAGACGCGCGGATGGTCGTCGCTGTCTACGCGTAGCCAAAGGATGGACAGGTCCGAACCTTTAAGTCTGCCGAGGCGTCGAGAACAGATGTCCTCTCTGACGTAAACGCAAACTCCAGCCCGAGGCACAAAGGAGTGTTCCAGTTTGTACCCCGGGTAGGAGAGATACGAGACATCAGCCGGAGGGGACACCTGCGTCTCGGTCAGAAAGAGCAGAGCCGGCCTCGCCGTCTCGAGATGGTAGTGGACGGCGTTTAGGTTAGAGTGAAGTCCCCTGATATTGCAGAAATTCATGGACAGCGTGGCAGGGGTCGCCTTGGTCTTGTTGCTCCGTTTACCCCGAGCAGTTGTAGTCTTGAGCGGAATTTTGCCCCCCCCAGAATACGCGGGGCAGCCTGAGCACCCACGCTCAGAAGTGGAGAAACATGGTCGTGGATGCTCAGCGAGGGATTCTCCAGGGGTGCTGGTACCCTCCTGGGGTAGTCTATCATTATTTAATTCCGCTACCATGTTGATGGGGGGGGGGGATTTGGGCCTCCGGCCACCTGCACTCACCAGACGAAACGCGGAAGCAGAGCTTCCACTTCACGCCGGTATTCTGTGAGGTCGTGGTACCACCCCGGTTTGAGCCGGCCCATACGTGCAACAGCAAAGCTGCCGCGTGGCTCTACCACTGTTTAACTCTGTATTTTAAACGCATACAGACACAACGACTTTCAGCCTGCCGAAGAAGCCAGTTTTCTAAAAGGCTTTAGTACCATAGACCATATACATACCCTTCAGCTAATTGTGCAGAAAAACGAAGAGTACGATATCCGCAGTAGAACCCGAGTAACCGATATAGCCCAACGGATTAGTAAGCTGATGTGGCAATGGGCCGGCTGTATAAGCTCGAAGAACTGACCATCGATGGGGAAGAAAGTTTCTTGAGTGGCAGCCTCGTACCGGCGGGACAAGTGGAGGGCGTCCCCAACTAGATGAAGTGACAACCTGATAAGACATGCAGGAAGCCGATGGATGCAGGTGGCTCAGGATCATGATTTGTGACATTCCATGGGGGAGGACTTGTAAAGGCTGTAATGATAATGATGACGAAATCTTGTTCTTCACTTTCAACATAGTAACATAAGCGCATTTCCTTCTCTTGTGTCCTCATACGGCCAGCAGTGAAGCACCATGTCACGTATGTAATCACTGTCAATACACGCTGGTTATACAATTTTCTCTCTGTGCGACTGTTTTACCTTAAAATATTACGTGTCTGACAATTGATATTGTTAGCATGACAAATAATATATAAAAATTTAAGCTTTCTATACTCCTACTTCATACAAACTTCACCAAATGTGACACTCTTCCGTGCGTACAATAAAAAATAGGTACAAAGTTTTCCCTTCACGTATTTGTGATGGTCATTGTAAACCTTTACAAATCTGCTTTTGGTAACTGTCTTTTCTATAAATATGTTATAAGGCCGTATCTCACCACCAAGCGATCCATTAAACTGTCTGCTACAAATAGCGATCACAGCCAATTTTAGGTCCACACTCATTAGTGTATAATACATAAGCAGTTGTTGATGATGATGAGAGGCTGGTGATGATCATTATATTATGATAAAGCTAAATTTATTACCTTAAAGTTTTATTTATGTGTGTTTAATTTTAAAATCAAACCTGATTTGCTAAAATAAATATATTTTATTTTAAGTATTTAAAAATGTTGAAATATTATTTCAAAAGGCAACATCCAACTTTTTTAGGTAGACAGTTATTTAAAACAAGGTATTTAGAATTCACGAAGGTCATGATGTAATATGGTAAGTAAAGTTAGTCCATTTCTATAGGCTGACAAATGAACTAACTTTGAAACTACTTTTGATGGTCCATATTTCGGAATCTACCGTGGATTAATTCTTATTCAAGAATTAGAAAAAATTCTTTAAGATTTCTATTTATTTTTATCATTCTTTTTACTATTCTTTTTATTATTATTTTTGTTATATTTATATGAAATTTTTCTATAAATTTATCCAGATGTACTTGTAGGACTTACAAATACCTATTTATTTAGTAATCGATTAGAAATCGCCCGTAGAGTGGCAGCTAAGTATTTTGATCAGGCTGGAGTCCAAAAAGAGGGTAATACTTTAGCTGGTATGCACATACGTATACACATGCTATGGCCGTTCCTAATACTGCGTAATTTCTGAACTAATTGTCGGATTTGGTAAATGATATTTCAAACGAATTATATTACTCATAATAACTTATACCTTTATACGATCGAACGCTGATATGAAACATAACGTGACATTTAAAATTCTAGAAGTAATTAGAACAGCATTCAAACGTATCATAACTGATTAACTAAAATTTAACTGTGTGGGCATTATGTCCACATAGTTAACGCCCGATTCGACTAATCACCTATTAGCGTCTTATATAGTACGCACTACCAGTTTAAAATCCTAAGGCCTGTATGTTCACCCTGTTGGATACTATGTCTTATACGTTCTATTCCGGACAAAACTTCGTATCAGATAAATTTCGTATCGTATTCACGAATCATGATCAAAAGTATCGACGTATTTTGATATTGTATCACGACGATGGATACGACGATGCGATGCGATACCTCACACGCCGCTTCCATTCTTAAGTTGTTTTCTCCCTGATCATTGAAAAAGATACTGTGGCCGTGGAAGGCCAGGCAAGGTGTTCTGCCCGGCGAGTGGCCAACGCTCCGAGCGATAGATCGGAGCTGTTCTATATATACTGTTTATGAATCAGAATTTTGATAGCGTGATTTATTAAACATCACAAACGAGGATTTGATGAAAATTTGTAGCATCCACATACGAAGAGCATTATGCTGGTATACTGACATGATAAGATACAGTCAAGTAAGGCCGCATTTTGTGCCACGATACGGAAAGTGACACAATATGATCAAAATCGATGCTCATACTTAAGATACTTGTAAACTTTGTCTCATTGCTAAGCCACTGCGCCAAAGAGGCAGTGACTTAGCAATGAGTTGCAGTTGCAGCGCTCAGTGTCGTAGGTTTGAATCCCGCACGGAACAAGTATCTGTATGTCCTACAAATAATTGTTCTCGGTTTGGATGTTTGTCTTTGTGAGATTTGTGTGTGTAAACTGCCCACACGATACAAGAAAAAGTCCTTGTAAGTTTTTCTTTAAAAAGAGTGAAGAAAGAATAAAAGTACTCGATACGACACTCTTGATCAATATACGTCAATACAGTCAACCCGTCCCAAAATAGACAGGTTACAAATGCACTTTTAAATTAGAATAAAAAATTAGAATTTTTTTATTCTAAGGTGATTCTTTTAATTTAATCTAATATTGCAATAATAATATTATATAATGCATTTTTTTATAATTTGAGGTTAACTCACGAGCTATAAATAAAAATAGCTTCTTACAATGTCACTGTAAAAAAAAATTAAAATCCTAGATATTTCCATTTATACGAATTTAATCTCTTACTAAATAACCCCAGCCGCAAATTTATTGAATTTAGGCGCCCGAAGTGAAAATGAAACAATTATGCAAATGGTAACAAAATAAAACTCATTTTATTAATAATCAAATAACGAAAGTCCGCATTCGAGAATGAAATAAAATTTCAGTAAATGGTGGCATTAATTGTCTCGCCAGAGGAAGTGGAGGCAAGTGGGCAAGAACGGGGGACGCCTATTCTTTTGGTTTATATCAAACAGAAGTTATTCCAAAGGGGCGAAGTTTTAATAAAATTCCAACCGCCCCTGGCAGTTAGATACCAATGTATTTGAATATTATATGCATATCTCCTAGTTATATAAGTGGCAACTTAGTCCAAGGAGTATAACGCTTGAATGGATTGCTTTGAATAACTTCAATAATTAGCTTTTGAGAGCATATTTGCGATTATTTGCACAAATGGAGTCCTATCTCATAGAGCTGATGTGGAGACAATTTTACATCAAAAGATTTATTATCTTTTTATATGTTTTGTTCTTTAATTTATTACTGACCTAATTTATTTTAAAATTTTCTGAAGAATTAAAAATATTTCACGATGCGATTTCCCTTACGTGGTAGAGCCACGCTGGAGTTATATCAGTAGTATAGTCGTAGCATGAATGGATCGAATCGACTGGAAAAGGACCACTCCTTCACAGAATACCAGCGTGAAATAGCAGCTTAACGCTGCTGTGTTTCATATGATGAGTGTAAAAGAGAGTGTGGAAATGAGGCATTTCATCTAATTCTTCACGGGTAACAACGCATCTTCATTTTGATTCATAATCGAGGATAGATGTAGATGTCTATGGGTCACAGCAACCACTTACCAGCAAGTGAACTGTGTGCTCGTTTGTCACCCATATCCAAAAAAAATGTTCCTTAGTGTTGCACTGATTCACTAAAACACAAAGAAACGAGATTTGTAATTTTGAGATAGAAACGGTAAGAACTACCATAGTTTAGATTACATTTACATCATATAAATTAGACATAGATGAGAAATACATAAAATACATAATAATCTCAAACCCATTTAATTATCATCATTATCATCATTACAGCCCTTCTCACGTATACTGCTGAACTCAGGCTTGAAGGAATCCCACAAAAAACTATCATCTATCGACTACTTACATTCCTCAGGTCGTTTATTCAACTAGTGGGGGCCACTCTACCGGTACTGGGCTGTCACTCAAGAACCTTTCTTTTTCATCGATGTGTTGGTTTTTTAAGTTATATGATTGGCCTATTGCAACTTTAGCTTACTGATCCGTTGGGCTATATCTGTTACTTTCTTTCTAGTGCACATAACTTCAGACATATTGGACTTTATTTAGGGTAAAATTAAGTACAAAGGTAAAAGTTCATTACGCAAAGCTTTTTGAATCCAATTAAATTGACCATTATATAATGTCGCTAGTTTTAATATTGTAGTCTAAAAAAAAAATTCAATACCGCCGGCTACCACTGAAATTGTTGATAAAGCAATTCAAGTCCTTTGTAGTAAATGAAAACACGAAGAGACCTAAATACTTAAAAATTTACGTGTACATTACTTTAAGGACATGTCAAGTCTGTTAATAAAAATTTAGTTAACACAGTGGAAAATTTCACTAAATACCTCTTGGAATTCAAAAATGTGCATAGTCAGGATTTGGGCAGCATCGTCGTCCTAATTAATACTAGAAATGGTAAAACTGCGGTTGCCAACACGCTGGCTGCATATGGAAACTATGGCAAATGTCCACCCTGTGGGGGAGGCCTATGTTCAGCAGTGGACCTTAAGGGGCTGTAGCGGTAATGGTTAGGTCATAAAATGGAAATTGTGTGTTTACTACCTCTGCTGTTGAAAATCTTACATTGTATAAAATAGTAATCTTACTTACTTACTTACTTACTTATCGTCACGCACAATCCCTAACGGGGTAGCCAGAGAGAACAGATCGCCAAGTGTCACGATCCTTACATACCTCTTTCGCTTCTCTCAGGTTCATTAACTTCTTCATACATGCACGTCTAGGTATCCGAGTACTCTTGACCCTCCCCTCTTCGAGCAATTTGCTCACATGGTCTTCGAAAGTTAGTCTCGGTCTACCTCGACACCTTTTAATATTTACTTTCGCTCTATATATTTTCTTCACCATTCGGTCTTCACTCATTCGTTCAACGTGTCCAAACCATTGGAGTACGCCCCTATCAATTTTTGTGATAAGGTCATCTTTCAATCCTACCATATTGCGAATCTCTTCGTTTCGCTTTCGGTCGGCTATGGTAACGCCACACATTTTACGAAGAGATCGCATCTCCACTGCATTCAACTTGCTTTTATGCTTCTTCTGGCATACCCAGGTTTCGCTGCCATATAACAAAGTCGGTACCAACACTGCGTTATGTACTGCAAGGCGTGCACTCTTCACCACGCCTTGCCTTTTTATTAATGGATTCAGGCACCATTGACTTTGTTTCCGGCAGCGACACGCCTATCCACATCTAAATCACATCGTCCATCCCGGCTAAAAGCACTCCCCAAGTATACAATTTCATTTACCTGTTCTAGACATAAAATAGTAATCTATAATCACAAAATATTTATTAATAATTTCACTTGTCACTTTTTCTAATTTTGAATTTTTTTTTGTATTCAAAATGTTGTCTACTAAATAATTTATAATACCACGGTAAAATTTCAAGTATGTGATACCTTAATGATGATTTAATCCTGATCTTAATTATTAACAGAGTACTCGACAGTCTAATTACTAAAATGAACTGTTTAATCTTCATTACTGAATACAGGAGTACCCTCATTAATTAAATTTTAGGTAATAAGCTACAACATGCGTGGTAAATAACTCAATTATTTGTTCCACATTAATTAGAAATCGTAATATACTGATTTATAATTATGAAGTTAATAAAGTCTCGGGGGTGGAATTTATCACGATATTTTGAGTTCAAAGCGACCATAAGAAATTTCGTCGACTCAATTAAAACGTTCACGGACTAGGTAAATATTTCTGCGTTACTTTGTAAGCTATTTATGACCCTCGTAAGGCTTAATTAAAGGCGTCTTTGATGTTCAATCTGTTACTGGAAACCTGGTAATTGCGAGTGTCGTACCAAGTTTCGCTCATTCCGCTACCGAACCGAATGATTGAAGTGGAAAAGAGAAGTTGCTTGTGTTTTTATAGCCAACCACTTCAGTTAAGTTCGCTGTGTATTAACTACGCTTTATTTTAATTTTAAATTGTATATTTTTACGGAGTTTTCATCAGAAAATTATAATGCGGATGAGGTATTTGCAAAATCTGAAAGCTGAAACAACACTGTACTACGAAATATGTAAAAGGAATCATTGGAAGAATGTTGGATTCGTTTAGATTTTGGTTTTATAATCTTAGTTGGTAAGCCCATGAAATTTAGAAAAATATATCAAAACTCGTTGTATCCTTCTTATTTCTTCCAGTTTGTGAATTTTTACAAACCCAACAAATATTGTGTCTTTTAACACAATGCTGAAAAGCATTAGATACAATAGTTATTACCAACAACTGATAAGGTAAAGAACCTAGTTTAAAGATAGATTTAAATAGTATAGAACCCAAATTGGCAATCCATAGTTGAGCATGGACCTTTCCCATTGTACATAAGGAAAGATATTTCGCCACGCCCTGTTGTCAGTTTGGATGTTTTACATTCGACATAATGTCTGAAAATATATACTGATATATTTAGGTATTTTTTCGTTTGCTATATATATATATATATATATATATAATATTGAAGAAATATTATTTACCAGTTTTTACCCGCGACACCGTTTACGAAAATCCCCAGTCTTTAAGCACGTAGTTAACTACCAAAAAATCTTGAAAACTATGCGTAATATGGTAAATGGTTAAAATAGAATTTTAAAAAAAAGTCCTCATTACCTTATTCACTTACCACAATCCATTTGGCACTTTATAATTTTTTATATTTTAATAGTTAAGGAGTTGATAAAATACAGCATAGACAAATCCTGGTATTCTGCAGCATTCATATGTTAATAGTATGCAAACAACCCCTGAGATTAATTTCGATATTAGAGACTTTAATTTTATGTATATGCATATGGATTAACACATATAAAAAGATTTACAATAACATACATATATTATCTACGCATACATAGCATATTTCGCCTCCTTTAAATGTGTACTATATATATATATTTATATATATATATATATATATATATATATATATATATATATATATATATATAAACTTGAGCGACTCCAAAATCTCTGTATACGGTTCATATTTGGGCTTCGTAAATATGACCATGTCTCTGAATACCGCACTAAACTCAAGTGGTTCCCAATCCGTCTTCGTCGGAATACTAATATACTTTCTGCGCTCTACTGCGTCTTATTTAATGTATCAAGTCCTCCCTATCTGAAAGAACGTTTTAAATTTCTTAGCTCTTGTCACGATTTTTCCTTACGGTCCAAAGAAAACCTTTCGCTCCAATGTCCTATACACTCCTCGACATTTTATGATAAATCTTTTGCTGTTCTTGGAGTAAGACTCTGGAACTCCTTACCCCAGTCCATTAAAAGTGCTCAATCTTTAAATGTGTTCAAGAAACAAATTAAGGAACACTATTTGTCTCTTTAACTCCTCTCTCTTTCTCCTCTTAGTTATGGTCACTAATATACCTTAAGTATGTTGTCATTATATAGTATATAAGTTATATTTTTTTGTCTAATTTAGTGCACCCTACCCATTATTCTTATTTTTATTTTTATTAATTTCCTCGTCTGGGTTGTCTGGAAGAGATTGCTATGTAGCAATAAGACCGCCTTTTGTTTATCCCTCATTATTTTCATTACTTATTAATGTTTTGTTGGTGTACAATAAAGAGTATTGTATTGTATTGTATTGTATATATACACACATATTTATATATGTTATATATTGGAAGATATATTATCTGCGCATACCCGCTCGTCGTCGTGCGATTAAGGGTACCTAAAATAAATAAAAGAAATAAACTTTTTGAACACATGTGTGGTCCACTAACAAGTATTAGAGCAGTGCGCGGCCTAATTGCTGAATAACATAATACATACCGGGGAAGGACCACGCTTTCACGGAATACCAGCTTAAAATAGCAGCTCAATGCTGCTGTGTTTCGTACGGTGAGTGTAGAAGAACCGGAAACACTTTTTACTGGAAATGAAGCATTGCATGATAGTCCTCAAGGGCGGCAACGAATCTGCATTTTGATTTTTAATCGAGAATAGATGTAGATGTCTATGGCCCACTGCATCCACTTACCATCAGTACCAACTGTGTGCTCGTTTGTCACCATAAGAAATATGAAAATAGTAATAAAATATACATATTTAAGTTGCTAAAATGCTAGCACACAAAACAAAGACCTAATTAACCAAATATACATGGGAATGTATAAATAAACAACCACAAAGTCACTCCCTCATCCCTAAGGACTTTGTACGGTGATACTATTTCGTGTAATGACTTCAAAATGAGGATATCTCCCCACAATATACAGTCGCGAAATACTCGTGTAAGATATTCTAGAAATGTCATAAGATGTTAGTTCGTCGTACCTACACTGTAATAAAATTTAAAGTTTTCAAAGATATATTCATTTTTATTAGCAGTTTGTAGATATAATAGTTAAAAATGCTATAGTTCTTATCATTTTTTTTTTATTTGCATCGTGGGTGGCTAGAAGGTTGAAAATATTTAGTAGACACGGAAAATGCACACTGGTGTAGTGGGACGGACTCAGTAGTAATGCAATCTTGTAACTGATTTTACAGCACGCGCACACATTCGTAGGGGTTGATCGTTAGGCAAAAACGTTGTTGTCCATAATCCATAAGTCACAATTAATTTGAGATAATTTCAAATAAAATTAGAAGCCTTATTTACTCGTATTTTCAACGACTGCAATTACGGTATATCATAATTTATATATTTGAGCTCAAGTTTAAAATTTGGCTACTATTTGAAAAATAACCCCGTATATGGCCAGCTGTAAAACTTCTATATATTTTTTAATCGAAATGAAAGACGAATTTGTACTTCATCTGACGGCTACTGCAGTCCATAGCCACCTGCAGCCATCCTCTAACAAAAAAAATGAAAGACTGAATAGAGAGATCAGGTGCGATCGAACCTTGACCACATGTTCAGCAGTCACTCTTAACGATCATTAGACTAATGCATTTGGGCGTCTCCCATTACAACCAGGATTTGCCTTATCCGTCACGGACGTGTTCATCACCGCATCAGTTCTGCTTAGTCACATAAAATATCTATATCTAAATAATAATAATATGATACGTCTACAAAAAGTAAAATGGATTATGTTATGATAATTTCTTATATTTACGCGAACATTACACATTAAATGAAATGAAGTTTAATTTTAACTTTTAAACTTTCGGGTGCTTTACAGAACCAATTTATATACAGGGCATAAAAGAACATACAGCTGTCGTGAAACACCGCTCCGGGAAGTCTGCAGTCTGCAAGTCTGCAGTTTTTGAATTGTGTTTCTCGTAAATATAAGAAATCAATATAACTAGTGGCTTGGGCTTGGATTATTAACTGTAGGTCTTCCTTTAATCGATTATGTTGATTAATATAATAAAAATAATAATGATATTTAATTTAAAAATTTTAAAATATTAAATTAGATTTTGAATCAAAGCTAAAATATTTTTGAATTTTGTGTATTTTACTCGTTCATATTTATATTGTGTTTTTATAAGGTAGGCTGTATGACACATCCATTTCTAAATAACATTGGAATTCACGAAAGCTCCTTAATTCATACATGTCACGTATCCTAGGGAAGCGTGAGGCAGGTCTCGCGGATCGAGCGCTGTGCTGAACGCGAAGTGTACTCACCATTAAAGTATCGCTTACATTTTGAAAATTTTAAATTTTTTACGTAATATAGATTCATATGAACTTTTAAATTTTGGTATATATTTTGTGTATTGATCGCGACGATAGTATGAAATCGCGACTAGTCTGCTAGTATGTAGAATGCCGTCAGAACTCGTATTGTAAAACGTCGTGACTAGTCTGCTAGTATGGAGAATGCCTTCAGAACTCATATTGTTACTGAATTTCGGGTTGTATAGCGATTCTCTTCGTGTTTCTAGCACCACGTCTAACTGACAAGGGTAGAAACTAAGTGTAGCTATGCTGGACGTTCAGCAGTCACGATATTGTATTATAGTGCAAAATCAGCATACATTTTTGCGGCTGTTATTTAGGAAACTGAAAACACTTATAATTGTTATACATGTGAACACCAAAGCCAAAGGATCATTCCTATAATATCTAACGCACATACAATTTTCATTGTGCTGTTGATATAAACATTATAATTCATAATTCATTAGTTACTATACGTCACACATGCATTCAACAGGCAATTATTATTAAAATAAATAAATTGGTTGTGGATAGTTCAGTGTGGAATATTCAAAATTGAAAATTTCGATGATACTTCAGCTTCTGTCATTTTTACCATCTCTACTACGTTAATGTAACTATAATATTTTATGTCGTGACGTATTGTCACATAATAATGATAAACAAATGGAAAGAAGTTACATAACAGGTGTATAATAGCTTCTCCCGAAGCAAGCAATAAATACGAAAATATTTGAAAGAGTCATTCGCGTATATAAGCATACAAACTTAAGCCGTTATTTGTAGATAAATGTGACATTCTATGTGTGAAATCACCTAAATGGTTAAGTCTCGTCTCCATTACTTTGACACTGCATTATACCTTCAGACATAATTGAATTGAATATTTTCACTTAGTACTGCCCCCTGTATCCAAAGCACGCACGCTCGTCTAATAACCCCTTTAATATGAATATTTGTCTCAATGAAAATAGAATTATGACTGAAACTCCCCTCACAGTCGGTCGCGGGTCACAGAATTTATGTTCCACTCTTGCATTCGCGGAATTTTTCATATAAAAGAAATTTGTTATATTGTTCAAGTGTGCGTATGGCTTATATTTTATGAGATTTTGATATGGTAATTTCTAGAAAGTTATGATTTTTCGTCGGCATATTCTATACATTATATACATATAACCTTGGCTAAGTTAGGCAGATTCTTCATTGTTAAGCTTCACAGACTGACCATTGTGGTCCATTTTTCGACCGTTAGACTCTCATCAGGCGCAATTTTGCGGATGTTCATTATATCAAAGCTGAGAAAATTAATTACCTAAGATCAACGTGCACAAACGAAATGGTCCGTATTATGCGTATAGATTGAATAGAAACAGCACAAGCTTTACTTTGTTATATACTTTAATGTTATGCACAGTTAGACTGTTTGTGAAATTAAAGGAGTAATATTTATTTATTTAATAAGGCTTACCAACTAAATACAAAAAGGATGCTTACGATATCACAATTTTTGGAAAAATATTTTATACATATGCAATTATTTTTTTTTTTTTTTTTTTTTATAGAAGAGGGGGCAAACGAGCATGCGGCTCACCTGATGTTAAGTGACTACCACCGCCCATGATCAACCGCAACACCAGGAGAATTGCGGGTGCGTTGCCGGCCCTTTAGAAAGGAGTAAGCTCTTTTCTTGAAGGTCCCCAGGTCGTATCGGTCCGGAAAAATCGCCGGTGATAAACTATTCCACAGAGAGGTTGTACGTGGAAGAAAGCTCCTTGTGAAACGTACAGTGGTGGACCGCCAAGCATCCAGATGGTGTGGATGGTATCGGGACGTTTGCCGTGTCGTGCGTTCACGAAATTTGGCGGCTGGGATTAATCCGAACAATTCCTCAGAGCACTCCCCGTGATAGATGCGATAAAATATGCAAAGAGATGCAACATCTCTTCGCAACGCCAGTGAATCGAGCCGATCGGAAAGCACTCGGTCGTCGACGATTCGAGCCGCTCTGCGCTGGATGCGGTCAAGTGGAAGGAGCTGGTACTGGGGAGCCCCAGCCCAGAGATGGGAACAGTATTCCATGTGCGGTCGAACCTGCGCCTTGTAAAGTTGCAGGCGGTGTGCCGGCATGAAATACTGCCCCGCTCTGCTGAGCACGCCAAGCTTTTTAGAGGCCAATTTGGCCTTCCCTTCCAAGTGACCACGAAACTGCACGTCACTCGATATGTCGACGCCGAGGATTCCGATACTGGCTGAGGCAACAAGGGGAGTGCCTTGAAACTGAGGGGATACGACAAAGGGGTTCTTTTTAGCGGTTAACGCGCAAACTTGTGTCTTCTGGGGGTTAAACTGGACTAGATTTAGTCGTCCCCAATCCGAGACTCTGTTCAGCAAAGACTCGACTTCAGACACAAGTTTGTCCCGGCACTCGGAGACGTTTTCCCGAGAAATATTGGCTCGGCCGGTGTAAAGAGCATCACCAGTGCTGTCATCTGCATAGCAATGAATGTTACGGGTATGCAACATATCATTGATATGCAGAAGAAACAGCGTTGGCGATAGCACGCAGCCCTGTGGAACACCAGCATTAATAGGCTTGCAATCGGAGCTTGCACCGTCTACAACGACCTTGATGCTCCGATCTGCAAGAAAGCTGGTGATCCAATCGCACAATTTCTCGGGAAGCCCATAGGAAGGGAGCTTCGAAAGAAGCGCTTTGTGCCAAACCCGATCGAAGGCCTTCGCAATGTCCAAACTAACGGCCAATGCCTCCCCCTTGAACTCTACTGCCTCCGCCCATCTGTGAGTGAGGTAGACCAGAAGATCACCAGCTGACCGACCACGGCGAAAACCGTATTGGCGGTCACTAATCAGCTGGTGATCCTCAAGGTACCTCATGAGCTGGCAGTTTACAATGGACTCCATTGTTAATTTAATTTGTCAATTAAATGAAAGGTATTCAAAACACACACACACACACACACGCACACACACTCACACACACACACGCACGCACGCACGCACACACACACACACACACACACACATATATATATATATATATATATATATATATATATATATATATATATATATATATATTCAAAAACAAAGTTTTAAAGGAGATGGTCCATTTCAGACGCATTCTATGTACACTATACCGTAAAAAAGCGAAAAATTCAGGGATTTTATTAAAAATAAAATAAGAAAATAAATCAAAATAAACGACTTGCTAAAAATAAAAATGCAATCTTAATTTTTGATGATTTTACGAGATGGCGCCCTGCCGGTCGTAAAATTATATGTCAAATGTCATGTCTAAAAAGTGACTTGAGTCATGAAATAATGTACCTACATTGTGATATTTTTTTATTACATGGATTTGAATGACCAAAAGTGGTGTAATTTATTATTTTAGTTTATTTCCCTACTTGTACAAAACCAAGCCAAAGCTTCATACAAATTTGGACCGTCTCCTTTATAAAAAGGAAAAAAAAATGAAAGAATTTTATTTTACAGTAATGTGGAAACGAAAAATGAATCTTGAAACAATTCAAAATCGTTTTTTTCAAAGTGACAGTTAAAAAAATCTAATTAATAATACAATTTTAAAATAAAAGATTATAATTTTTTACAATTGTGCAAAGAGGAGCGCATCTACTATATTTCTTCTTCTTAAGGACATTAAGAATGGTTTATAATTATGCAGACGAGCTGTAACTCTACGAACTAATATAACAATTTGTGATAGATACGGACTATCCACTTCATGGTTCAATAATTTATGCAAAAAAAAATCATGAACAGCAGTTCCATTCGTTGCCTTAATGCCAGCATATTAAATTGGTTTAACCTATCAGAATAACTACTAACGCTGCAGTAACTACCATTGATAAAAGAAATTCTGCTTACAAACTTTTTCTGTATCTGAATATTATTGTGATAAAATGGATACCAAAACAGAACTACGTACCATGTAAACTATGTAAATTATTTTAAGATAAGTAGCACTTCACTAGCTAAGGCAAACTCAAAAACTTTCATTGTCTGGACAGATTTCAATCCTTTCGAATTTCTAAAGACAAACGCTAACATTCTGAAACATTTGTTAACCGTGTTATTAATAGGGTCTGTAAGTCTCATTTCTGAATCGAGAGAAATACCCAAATCTCTAACTCTATTCAAAACCATTCCGTTTATGTTGTAAGAGCTAGGATATTTGTTCTATTTTCGGGAAAATTTTATGTGGCAACGTTTATTAGTGTCTAAAGTCAGTTTAACAGTGGTAGCGCCACGCAGCAGCCTTTGATATTGCACGTATGGGCCGGCTCGTACCGGGGTGCTACCACGACATCACAGAATACCAGCGTGCCCAAGCCCAATTCCACCCTCCCCTTTAAAATGGTAGCGGAGTTAAATATAACACTAACCCAGGAGGGTACCAGTACCCCTGGTGACGGAGAATCCCTCGCTGAGCATCCACGCTGAAGCCACCCTACTCTTCTTGAGCGTGGGTGCTCAGCCTGCCCCACTTATTCTGGGGGGAGGATGGTGGGAAATTCCTCTCGAGACCAAACCTGTTCGGGCAACCGGAGCAATAAGTCAAAGGAGACCCCTGCCACGCTATCCGTGAACTTCTGCAGCATCAGGGGATTTCATTCAAACCTTAACGCTGCCCAGTACCATCTTCTAGGGCCATGCTCTTTCTAACCTCTTTGTCGATACGAAGTATCAGCCGGAGATGACACCAGTGTCATCTCCGGCTGATACTTCGTATCTCTCCTGCCCGGGGTACAAATTAGAACACTTCTTTGTGCCCCGGGCTGGAGTTTACGTGTACGTCAGAGAGGGATGACCTCTGACGTCTCTGTTGCCTTGAAGGCACGGACCTATAATCTTATTGATACGCGTAGACAGCGACGACCATCCCCGCGTCTACGGGTGCCTCTATAGGTCCCGTAGCGGTAATGCCGACACAGACCGACTGATTGACCACGTCCAGATGGCTGCAGATTCCGTGCTACAATAGATGTCATCCGTAGAGATCGTGATGATTGGTGATTTTAACGCCCACCACGCTGAATAACTTGGTTCTCGTTTTACCGATTATGCGGGTAGATCTGTTTATGACTGCTTTGACATATGGTCTGACGCTACTGTTTACCTCGCCTACACGGATCTCAAATATGGAAGATCCTGTACCTTCCATGTTGGACCTTATGCTTCTCATCCGGACGGATACAATTGGTCTCCGTCGATGCCCCTATTGGCTCCTCGGATCATTGTCTGATCCGGAGTACGTTGCCACACAAATGCTCCCATCGCGGTTGGCATTATAGGTCAGCCGATAGGGATGGGATGCGATCTCGAGTCGAGTCTTCGAATTAAACAGTTTAAAATTGTTTTTTTAAATGAAAGTTCTGGATTTTATTATTAGCAAAAGGTGAAAACTTATTGAAACACTCATAAATGTTTTGGACGATTGCAATGTATGTAATTTTTGCATTATTTTGCATATATAATTTTTGCATACTAAATTCAATTATTTATAACCCGAAATGCGAAATCTATATATAAGATTAATATGTATATTGCTTTTATATAATGAATACGTACATTTTATCCTATACTATTCAACGAGCAATTCTTGTATATATATATATATATATATATATATATATATATATATATATATGTATATATGTATATATATAATATATATATACATATATAATCGGGATCTCGGAAACGGCTCCAACGATTTTTATAAAATTTAGTGTCCAGGGAGTTTCGGGGATAATAAATCGATCTAGCTAGGATTTATTTTTAGAAAATGTATTTTTGTCCGTGTTTTAGGCAATGAAAAACTGCTACAATATCGTTAGAATAAGGAGGTAAATTTTGACAGATTGTTAATGATTATAAATAGTTTAATTGGTATAATGGGCGGTCACAGAATCGTAAAATGCCGGTTCGAGCCCAGACCGACGAACCGTCTTTTTTTAATTTTTTTTAAGTTCCTTTCTTTTTTGAGAAAATCTAGTTTTTCGAGCCCTTTCTTTAGTATTTTTTAAAAGCACTAAAATTTAAATTAAAATAATTGCACTCATGATTTTTTATTCAAATAACCAGTTCCGTTTTTTCTGTTATGTCGCTAAGATCAAAAAATATTATTTATATTTCATCAGTAGGTATGTAATTTGTATCTAAATATAATTTCCAAAACACACGAATTAAAAAAAATCGAGCGAAAAATACCGAGCAAAGCTCGGTCAACCAGGTACTACGTATTTAAATAAACGGTAGGGTATATTTATAAACCACAATATGTAAAATCTATGTATGAAACTATTCAATTCAACTGTATGTTTTTATGTGTGTTACCTCATAACTTTTCTCTTGAAACGATTTTGATGATTCTTTATTTTTATTTGAAAGCTGGTACTTTTTGTGTGGTCGTACATAAATTTAATTAGGATTGGACCAGTATTTTTTGAGTTATCTTTAATAATGCGTATTAAATTAACTTCAAATACATTGATGATGTTCTCAATTTATTTATATTGAAGTCGGTTGTACAAAATTTTTTAATTTTACAACTTGTATCAGTTACCTCAAAATATCACATGCACACGTACTAAAACTGAATGTTTAATAAATTTGTAGTTTATTTACAAAACTGCTTAATATCCCTGCAATTAGTCAGACAGCTAGTTAGGTAAGGTATACAATAAATTTTACTATATATAGTTCCAGGTATTCATCCCCCTCTCATTCTAGAAGTTGTATTGATATTGAAAATGTTAGGAAGACAACAAAGTTACATCCGAAAATTTTACATTTTTTATATCAGGCCATTATTAATTAAGAGTAATATTGGCATTTGCAGTCGAAATAGTATAAAAGAAATGAACAGTTATAATTTTTACAGGAAAATATATTATTTAATTCTATATATTATGTTTATTTTTCTTTTTTCATTTATTCCTAACAAAATAGTAGTAGTATTTAGTAACAACAGATTTTGGTATAATTTATAAGTCAAAATGTATAATTTAGGTTCAATTTTATGCCAAATTATGCAGTACATACGAAGATGTGATTAACACACGATACAACGCGTTGTTAAAACAAGGATACTGCGTCCCTTCCATTAATAAATGAGACTAATTAATCTAGACTGTCGTCTGTCATGCTAAAGAATAGTCAGAACGCCCTCGGGCTACGCTAGCGACATAAGTTACTGACGCCCTAGTAATTGCATTTGTTAAATCAACATTCCCTGTGCTCGCAACACAAGATCAACTTTACTTGTTGACTTTATTTAAATGAATTAAGCTAATTATAAGTTTATTCAGGTATTTTTTTAAATAATTAGTCCCACACTAGAAATTTCCTCTATATGGTGTTGCGAAATATTACATATATAAATTTCACAAGAACAAATCTGGAACATTTATGCGTAGTCATACAAATACTGGATTACAGGAAATTGACAACAGGTTTTCTTATCGTTTTTTTTTTATAATATTTCGTACACACTCGCGCATACTAAAATAAAAAAAACATTTAAGTTATCACCACACAAAATTTATTATTTTTTAAAAAAGCTTTATTATACCTCCCATAAGTGTAACATTACATCACATTCTATATTTCTCAGTTCTGACCACGAAAATGTATAAAAACAATAGATACATTCAGTGTTGTAATTCAACAATGTAGTCATTTCGTGTGTCTGTTGTAATTTAGTTTATCTATGGTTGTAAAAATGTAATTGTATTATATTTTAATATTTTATAACGTAGCATAGAATAAATATTTAGAATCATGCTCCACATATTCATATATACTCGTATTGGTTGGGCTGAAAAGTTCGTATCGTCTCTATGAGATGGCGCCACTAGAATAAAATCCATATCATTTTTAGGTAGTACCAACCTTCAAAAGAAACGTGTATAAATTTGACACCTGTCTGATTATTAGTTTGTGAGATACAGCATTTTGAGTGAAACAACTTTTGTTATTTTGAAAAAAATGGATAAAAAGGAATTTCGTGTTTTAATGAAACACTATTTTTTGATGAAAAAAAAGTGATGCTGATACCAAAAAGTGGCTTGATGAGTGTTATCCGGACTCTGCGCCGGGCGAAGCAACCATTCGTAAGTGGTTTGCCAAATTCCGTAAAGGCCATATGAGCACCGAAGATGATGAACGCAGTGGACGTCCAAAAGAGGCTGTTACGGACGAAAACATGAAAAAAATCCACAAAATGATATTGGAAGATCGTAAATTGAGGTTGATTGAACGTGTTGGACATATCGTTCATGAATATTTGGGTATGCGAAAGCTATGTGCAAAGTGGGTGCCGCGCGAGTTCACAATCGACCAAAAACATGAACGTGTCGATGCTTCAGAGCAATGTTTGGAGCTGTTCAACCGCAATAGAAGTGAATTTTTGCGTCGATATGTGACAATCGATGAAACATGGATCCACCACTACACTCCGGAGTCCAGTCGGCAGTTATCTGAATGGACTGCACGCGATGAACCGAATCCAAAGCGTGGAAAAACTCAACAGTGGGCCGGTAAGGTCATGGCGTCCGTATTTTGGGATGCACATGGAATAATTTTCATCGACTATCTTGGAAAGGGAAAACCATCAACAGCGATTATTATATAGCGTTATTGGAGCGTTTGAAGGACGAAATCGCGAAAAAACGGCCCCATTTGAAGAAGAAGAAACTGTTGTTTCATCAAAACAATGCGCCGTGTCACAAATCGATGAAAACGATGGCAAAATTGCATGAATTGGGCTTCGAATTACGCATCCACCGTATTCTCCAGATTTGGCCCCCAGCGACTTTTTCCTGTTCTCAGATCTCAAGAGAATGCTCGCTGGAAAGAAATTTAAAGCCGATGAGGAAGTAATCGCCGAAACAGAGGCCTATTTTGAGGCTAAACACAAATCGTACTACACAAATGATATTGAAAAGTTGGAAGATCGCTATAATCGGTGTATCGCCCTCGATGGCAACTATGTTGAATAATAAAATGGAATTTTGCCAAAAAAATGTGTTTTTCTATAAAACGATACGAACTTTTCAGCCCAACTATAATTAATTAATTCAACTTTGATCCATACATTTATTCATATTCATCCATACATCCATTTATTTTCGGTCAGCTGTATCCAGCTGGCAGGGTAAAGCCCTTCCTAACCTTTTTTACTCTTCAAGGTTTAGGACTTTTTCAGTGAAACCGATACGGAAGGTGTGCCCAGTTCCGAACAAAATTTACTGCCTTCATATCCTATACCTGTAAACTCGGAAACCTCGAAATCTCGGAAACCACTCTAACGATTTTCATAAAATTTAGTGTCCAGGGAGTTTCGGGGGCAATAAATCGATCAAGCTAGGATTTATTTTTAGAAAATGTCTTTTTGTCCGTGTTTTTAGGCAATGAATAACTGCTACAATATATGAAGGTCAATTTTGACATTGTGTTAATGATCGTAATAGCTCAAGTGGATATCGAGCGGTCGCGAAAACGTAATACCTTGGTTCGTGTCCTAACTTCGGACCGACTTTGTTCCTTTTTTTTTCAAGTACCGTTCTTTTGTGAGAAAATCTATTATATCGAGCCCTTTTTTAGTATTTTTTAAAAATATGAAAATTTTAATTAAACTAATTGCACTCATGATTTTTAATTCAAATAACCAGTTCAGTTTTTTCGGCTATGTCAATAAGATCAAAAATATTATTCATGTTTCATCGGTATGTAATTTGTATCTAAATGTAATTTAGATTAATGTATTTAAAATAAAACCGAGCAAAGCTCGGTCGTTCAGGTACTTACTAATTATGCGTGGTAGAGCCATGCTGCACTTATATTAGTAGTATTGTTCTGGCACAAATAGGTCGCCTCGACCGGGGAAGGACCACGCTTTCATAGAATACCAGAGTAAAATAGTAGCTTAATGCTGATGTGTTTCATATGGTGAGTGTAGATAACCGAAGACCCTTTTTAATGGAAACGAGACATTCCATTTTAGTCCTCACGAGTGACAACGCATTTTCATTTTATTCCGTAATCTAGAATAGAAGTAGATGTCTATGGGCCACAGTAACCACTTACCATCAGGTGGACTGTGTGCTCGTTTGTCACCCTATCCTATAAAAAAGTACAAAATATATTTCATTCATCCATACATCCATTTCAGTCGACAACACTTTAATGCTGAACATAGGTCTCTCCATACATTGCCTCATAAGGAGGCTATTTCCATAGTTTCTACACTTGGCATGTGGTTTGGGAATCGCAGTTTCCCTCGGTCACCTATTAAGGCAACCACGGGACGATATGGAATAGTGGATATTTATGTATCGCCGCTACACGGTTAAATACATTTATCATTATCATATTCATTAGCTCATTTAAATCTATTGTTGCTCATAGGCCTGTCCTATTGTCATTACAGCCCTTCACAGGTCTACTGCTGAACATAGGCCTCCCTCAAATTATACATCAAATCACGGTCCTGAGACACGAGCATCTATCGACTTTCTGCACCAGGTCGTCGCTGCATCTAATGGGGATCCACCCCACACTTTGCCTACCAGTTCGAAGCTGCTACTCGAGAACCTTGCTTCCCAGTCGGTTGTCGCTTCTTCAAGCTTCATGGCCTGTTCGTTGCTACTTCAGCTTTGAAAATGTGTTGACGATTTCTTTATAAATGGTAAGCGGATTCTGTGGCTCATAGACATCTATATTTTTCTCAATCAATAATCAAAATAATATATATTCGTTGTTACCCCTGGAGACTAATACAGAATGCTCCGTTTTAATTAACAATAATTAAAATAAATGCAGTACCAGACATCTCGCTCCTTGGAAGTGACTAGATGGGTAAAAAGTTTCTACGCATCCTGAATTCGTACTTGGATGAGAAAAGATTTCCGTGTGAGGGCCAATTTGCATCCTGTAAGTTGCAAAAAGTAGGCCGGCATGAAATACAATCTCTCTATATCGAGTATACAATATTTTTCAAAAGCCAATATAGCCTTGTCTTTCGTTGTAATTGGTAAAATACAATAAACTTCTTCATGATGTCTTATCGAATAACGGCGTAAAAAAAATAAGGAAAAGATAATAATGTTATAATATCCAATGTCACTTCTACAACGATGACGACGATACCAACGATATACCTTATTTTACAATACATTAAGCTTCTTGAGCTACAGAATATCCCAAAGAAATAGACATATATTCAAGCACACATACGTACGCTTAATAAATATTACGCTTATCCTTGGGCAGACGCAAATGATAAAATGAGAGCACTCTGTATGTATAGCCAATCAAATCTAAGAAATACCTTTTGACGTTTCACATAAGTATTATTCATAAACAATATTGAATAAAAAGTTTCTGTTTCGAGAGCTTACTGTGCGTTATTTTGTGATTTTGTTTTTGTCTTCTTATTTTGTGACTCGGATTTAACTTTTTGAACTCTTTCTTCGATAATAATTTTTGTACGTGGTAGAGCCACGCTACATCTATATTATTGTAGCACGAATGGGTCGGCTCAACCAGTGCAGGACCACGCTCTCACAGAATACCAGTGTAAAATAGCAATGTGATGCTGATTTGTTTCATATGGTGAATGTAGAGAACCGGAGACCCTTTTTACTGGAATCAAGGCATTCCATCTTAGTCCTCAGGGGTGACAACGCATTTGCATTTTGATTCTTAATTGAGGATAAATGTGCATGTCTATGGGCCATAGCATCCACTTACCATCAGGTGGACTATCTGCTCGTTTGTCACCCAATGCTATAAAAAAATTCGTAGAAGCATGTGCCCATGTCACAAAGGATGATTGAGCAAAAGTGGTAGAAAAAAACAAAAAATTGACTATGGATAACTTTGAAAGAGACATTAATTTTGACTGCATTATTGAACATCAAATAATAATAATTAATATAAACAACGACATCCCTACTAGTTATACTGAAAGTGATGAACAAATTTATTTTGAATCTAGTTTCAATCTTAATTTTTTATAACTGTGCCTCTTGAAATAAGCAGTAAAAATAAATACGAAGAAACTGATAAATCTTGCTTTTTAAATTATCCGTTTTTAATTTATTCCGGTATTATTCAAACCAAACTGTAAATGATTATCAACTCTAAATAATCGATATCAATTTTTTTAAGAATCGAATATTTTACGTTTCCATTTTTTGGTTGGCATGCTTGGTGCAATAAGTCTGACAGCTGTCAAAATGTATTTCTTAGATCTGGTTGACTATAATGTCTATTATAATATGCTGTAAAATCATCTTATAGTGGCACGATTTAACGTTTCGGCACCATATAAAACATGTAAGAAATTCACACCCGAAAATTGAGCTCAAAAAGTAAATAAAAAGCATATTAATTATATAAAAATTTACCTAGTCTAATAATGTCTACTATTTATAGTCTGTGTGTGTGTCTAATATTTATAGTCTGTGTGCCTTTTCTGCCTAGCAGTCAATCTGAGAAACAATTATTCCGCAATAACTTTTCACAAGCGTACTCACACGATTTAAAATAACCTTATACGTTAGTTGAAAGAATTATGAAGAAATCTATATTTCATTACAAGGTGTATAGTTTTTTATCACTAATTTAAATTTGAATTTTTCAAACAAAGCAAAATATTAATAAATAACCAGTATTAACTTTTTTGACTTGACGTCGTTTCAATGACATGTCGCTATGTACATCACCGTAGTGTTTGGATGATTAAAATTCATTGTTATGGGAATAATTGGCAAAATAATTAAATAATCGGTAAAAAATATTCTAATAATCGAATCATTAATTTCTTAAATGTATTATTTGTTTAGTTTAATTTTTATTTTCAAAATTCCTTAAATTACATGAATCATGAACAAAACAAGTTTATTTTTTCACTTTGTCAAAGTAAATTTTTGTAGGCAAAAAACTCATGTACAAGGCCGTGCTAAAATAACCACTACACTACTTCAATATCCCGCCATTTCGATACCAATTATTTGACTCCACGGAATCAGTAATTCATTCTTGGGGCGATGTATACGCTTTTATAACAAAATGCCAGAAAATATACAAAATTTGACATAATTACACATCGTTCAAAAACTTTATTAAACTAAGTTTGTATAAAAAGGGTTATTTTAATATTAAGGAATTTATGGATGATAATAACCCCTGGGAAGGGTGATCGCTACCAAGCTATTTCTAAATTGTTTTGTGTTGCTAATTGTAACACGCATGATTGTAAGCTCTTATTTTAAAAAAACCTAGTCCCGTTGGGTTTCTTGCTGGTTCTTCCCAGGACAGAGGTATTTTTTGCGAACCAGTGGTAAATGAAAAAAGTGACTTTCAATAAGTATTATTCATAAACTATATTGAATAAAAAGTTTCTGTTTCGAGAGCTTACTGTGCGTTATTTTGTGATTTTGTGTTTGTCTTCTTATTTTGTGACTCGTCTCGTCTACCATTTATAGTCTGTGTGTGTGTCTAATATTTATAGTCTGTGTGCCTTTTCTGCCTAGCAGTCAATCTGAGAAACAACGACATTCTTAATTATTTCCGATATCCTATCCTAGCAATAGTTATGCACTGCTTTGTTTCGCCCTAAAGAATCCAGTTTTTTAACTTCCCAGTGGGAAGTTATTGTAATGGATGCGATTTTGCAAATTGGAAATTTTAACATATCTCCACGTTTCAAGCTCTTTAGAGTCGAATAGTATGGTTTTTAAGAGGATACTCGTGTGTGCATGTACTTATATATGTATGTATGTTCGGATTCAATTTTCCCCTCGTGTATCTCGAGAACAAAGAGTGATATGGACATGGGACTAGTTTCATTTAATACATAATTATGTAACTTAGACCTCATTAAATTTTGAGCAAAATTGTTCAAGTCGTTTTTGTGACGAATGAAAAATTGTATAAAATATTAAAACATATGATATTTTGTTATTTTTTTCACTGGAAATTAGTCGTGCGGACTTTTTGGGTCGCACCTAGACCGCTTTTTTCTATGGAATTCATCGCAGCGTCTATGGTTAAAGACATTGCAGCTATTCCGGCTGCTCATTGCAGCTATTCCGGATGCTCGTTGCAGCTATTCCGCCTGCTCGTAATTTTCCATGGGCTGCTGTAGCATACACTTACCAAAGACCATAGGTTTATTTCTAGGATTTATCAGAGTAGATGTGTACATATACCTAAAACTTATACATAATATACTTTACAACTAGTATCTTTCGCCAGTTACAACCATTATTGTTAAAGTGATAAAACAATACTAAGATAACTTTTAGTTTAAATTGAAGTGTAGTTTTGGATAGAAAACTTTCGTTTTGTTTTCTATTACCAATTTCACTCTAACCACTTACACTGTCATGTCGCGTAGAACCGGATGCACGTGCGCACGAACTTTTCCTTGTCTTGAAATACAAAGCCAATTAAATTCGAAACTCTAACGTTTGATTCTTACTTTGCACGAAAACAAAACACCTCGATATATGCTTCAGCTAAATAATGTCTGGACTTTGTGTATTTATGTGAATCCAGCACATAATGTCTAGACTTTGTACATTAATGTATGAAATGAATATGAATGAATGATGAAAAATGATGAAATTTCTAATACATATACAATACAACACAAAGATACATTCTTTATATGTTCAACTTTGGAACTCTAAAATGTTCCTTAACAAGAACTCAATAAAAAATAGAGATTATTTAAACGTGTATTTATCAATTGTAAGAAAACTATTATTAAATTATAAAAC
Source organism: Parnassius smintheus behrii (assembly GCA_036936625.1). Taxonomy (NCBI): domain Eukaryota; kingdom Metazoa; phylum Arthropoda; class Insecta; order Lepidoptera; family Papilionidae; genus Parnassius; species Parnassius smintheus. The sequence goes on along the minus strand of JAUPFT010000015.1, from coordinate 15,436,054 downwards.
AACATAGTTGTCTTTAAATTTTTAAATTGTTTAATTTTTCGCAATATTTTTAATCTTCCTAGGTGCATCATCAGTCAAATTTAAGCGATATTTCGTATACATAGTAGCCGTTTTTCTTGCTCCTGAAAAAAATCTTTTGACTTAGCTTCAAGACTCGACTTGCTTAAGCAATAAAAGAAAATTTCTACGTAATGTACTTTTAACTTGCAACCGATTTGCATAATATTCGCCTTTATCTTCTTTCTTGGCATTCTATTGTTTCGCTAGAGACATCTATTTCGTTAACTTCGATTGTAACTACAAATAATAATAAGCGTGTGTTATATTATAGTTTTAGGTTTTGGTATGATATTTCAGTTTTTCTCGGAACTTCAAAAATTAGCTTCAAAGAGCAACTTTATCTTTTCGCTCATGCAATATTATCAAATTTGGACTAAACATTAAAATTTAATTTATTTATAATAATTTATTCTATGTGAATGCGGTTTCCATTTCTTTATTAGACTGTTATAAAACTCCTTTATTACTTAAATTTCTTGAATAGATGCTGAATCTATAATTGCATTCCTACATATGTCAAAATATCAACCAAAAAAGACATTCAAAGAAGCGCTAAGATCTTAAATCAGGCTAGAAAAAGTTGTTACGAACGGTTATCCAACAAAAACGCTGCGATCTACATGACATTAGATCCATAGACACATCATCCAGTGTATTAAAGGTAGTTGTAACGATATAGGATTATAATGTTTGCACCGAAACGTTAAACAGCGAGAAATTGATAAATATAACAAATGCTAAAATAAACATATAGAAAAATATCAAACAATAACGACCAAATTAAATGTCAAACAGTTTATGGTCAATGGCACGCAACCGTTGACCATAAACATGGATCGTAGAGTAAACGCTATCTATAACCTATATATATGTATTTAACATATATATATATATATATATATATATATATATATATATATATATATATATATATATATATATATATATATATATATATATATATATATATATATATATATATATATATATAGATACTGTTTATTTAAAAATAATATGGAGAAAAAAGATTTAGAGGCGATACGTCAAGACGATTCATCCATGTTATATTGAACATCAGTGCCGAAAAAATCTGCCTAAAGAAGAATTTATAGCGTTAAATAACCTACTCAATAAACAAGAACTCACAATTCTCCGCGCAGATAAGTAAAACGCCACAATAGTCAGGGAGATATCAGATTATAATTCTAAAATACAAGAACTTCTGTCGGATGTTAATACTTATAAAAGGTTAAAATCAACCCAACAAGTAACACACGTAGAACAACTAGTGATCTCACAAAGAAACACTCCGAAAAATTAAACTCAGACGCAAAATCGATAATACCTTCGTGTGCAAAACCACCGAAGTTGTTAGAGTTATCAAAATATACAAATCTATTGCTCCACCACTACGTTCCATAGAGAGCCAAATCGATTCCCCAACTTACAGTTTATCGAAAATATTGTCACCGCTCAAGAGCACACAAAGATTGCTATTTGTAGTGCAGTGAGATTAAAGATCTACATATGGCAGACAATAAAACTATGATCAATTTTGATGTGCAGTCACCGTCCTCTTGCTTACCTGTTGAAGACTGTATCTCAATTTTAACTAGAAGACTGGAAGAAAACAACATGCCCGTAGAATTGTAATATCACTCAGACACTGCCTTACACCTGGAAGGAAGCGTTCTACAAGCAAATAAATGGTGTGATGATAGGCCCGGCCCACTTGTATCTCTTATTATCGCCAATATGTTCACGAAAGACTTTGAGGAGAAAGCCGTGCTTACTTTTCCTGTAAACCCTAGATTCAAGAACCGGTACTTAGATGACACTCAATTCTACTTTAGATAAAAGAACTACATTTTTAGACCATTTTAACTCCTTAAATTATACAATTCAGTTCAATATGGAGTTAGAAGCAAACAAGTATTTAGCTTTTCGAGATGTGTTAGAAATTCGGAATCCTTGAGCCAGACTGTATAAAGAATAAAGACCCGTACAGATAGATATCTAAACGGTGACTCTCAAAACCGTCCTTCACACTCAGTAGTTAGCTACCGTGGGAAAGTCTTATCCATAAGTGTGACATGGCTGTTACACATGACCTTTGTTTTGTCCATATTCATCTAAGTGTGGTTTTACAATGACGCTTTCGCCATCTCGTTGCATCTCTTGGATCGTTACATAGTTTAACCAACACGCGCGGATGGCCCGCGCTGGCGGCATTCAGCTGCGCGTTTCAACAGTAACGAAACCGCGCGGCTCTAAGCTCGTTTTATAGTTTCGAGCGGGTCATCCGCGCGTTTACGGGCCGCGCTTACTGTAAAACGCGATACTGTAAAACCACACTAAGACCTAAGAGCTACCAAGGGCAAATTCTTGTTTCAGTGCGCAAGGGGGATCTGTGACTGTAAACATCTTGCCGCCGACACGTTAAGCAAGTTTTCAACCACAACAAGCTTCGAGTGCCGCGCCTACGTCACAGTGAACGAGTGAAACCAGCCACAAATGTGTGCCTGCTGTACTGCCATATGTCAGAAGCGTCACTGACAAGACTGACTACATCTTAAAGCGTGCTTCCATTAAAACATACTTCAAGCTGCTGAAGAATATTAGTTAGTTTTTACAATTAGTCAAGTTTAACGTCCTTCTGCAAGATGCAGGAATGTACAAGCTTGATTGTGAATTTGGTCTCTCTTACACAGAACCGACTAATAGACCAATAAAAGCCTGAGTTAAAGAACACATAGCTGATATAAAAAATCGACGCTCCGGAAAGTTTGAATCCTATAATTAATAAAATTAAATCCCAATCCAAGCTTACAACTGCAAGATTTTAGGACATTATAATTTAATACCGCATAAATCGAAACAAAAATTAATATAGTAATTTTAATCTGAAGCTAGCCGTGGTTACCCCCATGACTATGGGTGCTGCAAAGTGCTCGAAACGATGGGATTATAAAATAAGTTAATATACGCGATCGCATCCGTAAAAAGTAGTTTTGTTTGAATCATTTTTTTCTCTTCAGACTGTAAATATTTTACTACAGGACATAAAAATCTCCTACTGTAAGGAGGAATTGCGTGTTTTATAGGATCAGGGTCACAAAAGTCGACACAAAGACATAGATACAACCACTGCTGAGCACAGGTATCCTCTCATTTCTGAAAAGGTCACATATCTTCTAAATATTTTATTCCTCAATCATTCAGGGCACCTTAGCATGTTTCCTTCGCCCGTAATAAACGAACACGTAAAATTGGGATGGGGGATCGGACCCAGGTTGCTTGCGTACTATAAAAGCGGCGAGCGCTTATCCCCAGAACTACCGTGTCTATACATAGATATGCTTATGTATTAATGGTATTATCATTTTTAAATAATATAGTAATAAAAAAAGAAATCAAGATACACACGCTTTTATAGAAAAATCCATGCATGCCCACTAAGTACATGGCAAGTAAAACGATAGTGTCTCATAATATTTTCCCTCTAGGGGGTGGTATGGAGATTTCTTAAAGAATCCTTTCATGCAAAATGGATTTATGAGAGTTTTCAAACGAAATATTTGAATTACGTACGCAAGACGAATGTTGCCTGGCTTTGAGCAACCGTGCAAAGAAAAACTGTCGTACCTTTTAAAACGTTTTATAAGCCCATTTCTTTTTTTTAATAACTATATTTTTATTTTCTACGGACTTTGAAAAACGGGTAGGATAAGATAGATTGGACAAGGAAGTTTATTTTTTTATATATAAATGTAGTAAAACCAATTTCGGAAACGAATGAATCGATTGAAATTATTATTTTTTATCAAATAGATTAAAAGGTCGAAGGTGGTTTGTATTAAAATGATCTCATCATCTCTAAGGGTAGAAAATAACGAATAACGATCTTAACGTAATTATTTAATCGAAATTCTAGTTATTATCTTAAACTTATGAACTTATTCCAATCAGAATGTTGAAATAATTAAATTTTTAATAAAAAAGTGGACACGTCTTTAAAAATTATAAAGGAATAATTTCAACTTAATTGCTTCTGAAGCAATAAGTACATATATGCAGCCTCGTACCGGTAAGCGAAGTGTAGGGCAGCTTCTCACTAGGTGGAGTGATGACCTGGTAAGACATGAATGAGAAACAGAAACAGAAACTTTTTTATTCAATGTAGATTATAACATTGCTTATTGAAAGACACTTTTTTCATTTACCACTGGTTCGCAAAAAAAACCTCTGTCCTATGAAGAACCAGCAAGAAACCCAGCGGGACTATTTTTTTCCAATAATAGCTTACAATCATGTTTACAATTAACAACACAAGACAAATTAGAAATAGCTGGGTAGCGATCACCCATAGATATAAGAAATAAGAAGATATACCCAGTAGTTGAAAATGTATCAGAACCCGGTGTCTCCAGTTGGCCCCTACCATGCGCCAACTACTACATATGCAGATCAGTAAAAGCAATAGATACACAGTCGCGCACACACTCGCATTTTTATAAATCAGAACGTACTACACAATCAATTATAAATCATATCTCTGAAAGCACAGCGTGCATTTACCATTCACCGTGCTACTTACTCACACAAAAATATCGGTCACTATCGCTGTGCTGTAAAATTGCCATTTATTTTACATATGCGCTAGTGATTGACTAAATTGGAAAGTTAACGATTGTTTCATATATACTAAATTTGTACTAAAATTCCGGGGTTCCGGGATTTTAGTACAAATTGCCGGGGTTCCGGGAAGTCTGCAGTTTGTGATCATATCCTAGACGGCCCCAACCATTACATCAGATTTGATAGACCACAAATCCTCGCGAAAGAACACCGATTCCTACCAAGGATGATACGTGAGGCTATTGAAATTAAAAAACATCCTAATTTCAATAGAGAAGGAGGCTGGGTACTACCACCTGCTTGGGATCCTATAATCAATAAAATTAAAACTAAACCCAAGCATACCACTGCAAGACCTCAAGACATAGTCAGTTCATTTTGCATAGATCGGACCATAAACAATAATTAAAAAAAGCTGAAGGTACTCCGGGTTTAACAATGACATCGGGACGTCAGTCATCTCAGTCCCCCGTGACCATGGGTGCTGGAAAGCGCCCGAAACGTCGGGAATTAAAAATAAAAAGTAAAAATAAACGCGATAAAATCCGTAAAAGTAGTTTTAATCATGTAATAAAAGTAAATAATATGTAGGTAACAATGTAATAAAAAATTGTAAAAATGCTATCATAGCGGATTAATGTAGTAGGTATTTTGAAACCATGCTATAGTATTTTCTCACTGACCTGTAAAGTGAAGGTATTTGTGCAGCACTTGACGATTTGATATTTTTTGGGTACCGTTCTTTGTCAAATAGTGTAATCTTAAATTAATGTATTTTCCATGACTGCTTTCATAAGAAATACAATGTGGATTATTCATAGGGGAATTCTCAAGTTGGTGAAATTAACATTAAAAAAAATTAAATATGGCAAAGCCTTTGCCATGGGTTCCTGTTTGACATTTTTAGTTTTAATTGCTAATTTATCATTGGTGAGACAAGCTGTTTTCATGACAATTTTCATTCTCATACAAATTACGACGACCAGTACTAGTTTTGGTAGGGAACCAGTTAGCTGCTCTTCGTGTGGCATCAATCCATTCCTTTTTTAAATTAGCATCATTTGGGAAGCTGAAAGGTACAACAATAACCTATTTATTATTTTCATATATCTTAAGCTTCTTCTAAACCTCACCATGTACTAAGCAAGTTTTGCCTGGCAAGCTTTTGTTATAAAAACCCCTGCTTAGTGAAAATATTGTTAAATATATGAAAACAAATATACACTCGTGCCTAAGAAATAAATAGCAAGAATAATTATATTAACTAATTTTAAGCCAAAGTCATTATTATAATACTATCCGAACCATGCTGGTTAGGTATTTATGATACATTTGTAGCTTTTGAAAACTGTAAATTGTGTTCAACCCCAAAACCATAATAAGTGTAAAAATCTTTCGAAGATAAGGCATAATATACGATTATTCAAACCTAACACTCCATCGATTATTATTAACCTAAAATTTAATCAACTTACTTTACGACCGTTGTTTACGCATTCAGCGTAGTAGTTGCTGTAAAATAATCAAAATAAGTAAAAAACATTATGTCTCATCGGTCTTCCTATCGGTCTTCCTATCGGGTTAAAACGGTTGACAAATTGGAGAATAAACTACAATATTAATTCGCCAACCAACATTATTGTCGATAGTGGATCTACACAAGCACATAACTAGCTCGTCGCAAGATACAGCGGCCGTACAACGTAATATATCTGCATAAATAAAGTATCATTTTGTAATATTTACATTGCTTGTTCGGTCACTTGGCGTCATACTAAGGTAGTGGTTATGGAGCAATGTATTTACTGCAAAAATATTACAGTGGCTGTGATATTTGAAATCAAAAATAACGTAGTAAGAGCAAGAAATATTTTACGATTTGCTGTTTAATATGATTTTAAAGATAAATATAATGAAATACTTTTACTTATGTTATGTTATTTTTATCATTCTTTAATGGTATGGTAAGTGATTCCATGATTAACAAAGTTTTTGTTTTGGCTTCAGTTTTTACATGAAAGCAGTGAACAACATGGTATTCTGATAATATTTCACGATGACGGTCGAAAGCGTATTAATTAGCGAGACGGCCATTTGTATAGAAGCTGAGCATTTTGGTCATAGCGCGCGGAGACAGACACGCCCCCTTGCCACTTCTCCTGTTTTTTATATTTCTATGCGATCACCCTTCCCATGCAGAGATAAGTCAAACAGAGGTCGATGAATGCAGGTGGCTCAGGACCGTACATTTTGACATTCCCTGGGGAGGTCTGTGTGCAACAATGGACTTGTGAAGGGCTGTACAAACTATGATGATGATGATGCCTCTGAAGTTGGGCCTTACTAGTTATTCTTCTGGATTTTTTTTCTTAAATTTTTAAAGCCGGTTTTTCTTTTTATTTGGAGTTCATCTTAGAATAAATTGTGAAATCAGATTAAGAATGAAATATATAATTGATCGAAGGAAATTGACATCGAAAATTAATCTTCTATACATAACTACTTATTATTATAAAAACAAAATTGCCCATTGCGTCTGTCTGCATGTTCTATAGGGATTTCATTCGGTTTTCAGAGATAGTCACACAATTATGATAAATTAAGTGTAAGGTACATAATTCATGAATATTTATTTTAAATTAGCTTATATTTAATATATATATATATATATATATATATATATATATATATATATATATATATATATATATATATATATACATATTATTTATTATTAAGATAACTCGTAATAATAAAAAAGAAAGCTTTTAATATAAATGTTGTTTAATAGAAATAACTTCACTTTATATGAGTTTGTTTAACAAATAACAAATCCTTATCAAATTAATTGTAATCAACGTTTTAGGTATTTTACCGTTACAGTATATCAAAAATCTACTGCTGAACGTAGGCCTCCTGCACAGATTGCCTTTTTTAGCCATAGTTGCCACGCTTGGCAGAGGGATTGGCAACTGAAGTTTTCTATAATTGAGTTGTATTATGAAGATGCTGCTGATCATCTTCTGGTTTGTTTCGCTCTGTCGCCTCAGCCATTACACATAATATGTTTAGGCATTTAATCTAGATGAAACTAAAAATAATTATTTATTATTATTATAAATAATATTAAATAACTACAATAATTATTTATTAAAACTTTTTCACCAGTTGTGTAGGTTTCACAAGTGTTTTTTATGCGTGTTAAAACTAAATCATATAAAAAAATAAAACGCTATTGAACTTATTTTGCATCTTATGCATTAAACAATGTGCAACTATAGCAGTAGCAAAAGTAGACTTGACAGAAACGACGAAAATATATTATTCAAAGGTAAAATGTCTATTATTTTTACGAAACATATTTTAAAAGGGAAGTCATGTTAATGTATTTTTTTAAATCCATTCTACATTTTATAATATTTTTTCAGATCTTAACAACTGTCGGAACAAATCGTGTGGAAGGAAAGACGTCCTCTCCCGCAAGTTCAACGACCAGCACATACGTTTCACCCTTCTCGCACCCATTTGTCTAATGTACGCGACCTGTGATAAAATGTTGCATATTATATTTTATGCCATCCATTTTGCTGCTTTTATCACGCGTGTTACTTCATTTCATATATTACGTTATATCTGTTTATATGTATACTTAACATCGAAATATATACTATATAAAAAAATTAAAAAACAAATTAGGTATCATACAGTCCTATTTGACGCGGTATCGTGCCAAGAACACTGCATTTGCTCTCCGAATGGCTATACTTAGCCTTTGAGCAAGAAAGTACCAGCACCTTTATCACCAGCAGCGACGACCATTCACAACTACAGTTCCAGAACTTCACCGCACGTGGAGCACCCGGACCGATAGTCTCTACAACTAGTGGCAAAACATGTAGTCATCTCTCAGAGACTTATTTTTCTACTTCACGTACTTAGCTCAGCTCCCTCTGATGCTGCCTCGGCTCTAAACGAGGTACCCCTGAGTTGAAAGGCTAAGTGTCTATACTTGCGTAGACACTTTGGCAGACTTTCCCACACTAGGGCATAACCTCTCTCCTAAGGGACCAAAGTCATACCATCGTGTCTAAATATTCCACAAAGCAAAGCACCCGAGAGAACACTATACATAGTCACAAGAGCTCTTTGGATGACATCGTTCAAAGAACCGTCACGAGAAAATCGTATCTTACATGAAAGTACATTTAGTCTAAACTCTTCGATGTTGCTACCTCAGGGGCACTGTTGAGGATAACAAATTGCCGCTCTTAGCTTCTTACGGCAATACACTAGCTTTCCCCATTATTTTTTTTTTTATAGAAGAGGGGGCAAATGAGCATGCGGCTCACCTGATGTTACGGTTGATCATGGGCGGTGACTACCGCCGCCCATGATCAACCGTAACACCAGGGGAATTGCAGGTGCGTTGCCGGCCCTTTAGAAAGGAGTAAGCTCTTTTCTTGAAGGTCCCCAGGTCGTATCGGTCCGGAAAAATCGCTGGTGGTAAACTATTCCACAGAGAGGTTGTACGCGGAAGAACTCCTATTGAAATGTATAGTGGTGGACCGCCAAGCATCCAGATGATGTGGATGGAGGTATCGGGACGTTTGCCGCGTAGTGCGTTCACGAAATTCGTCGGCTGGGATTAATCCGAACAATTCCTCAGTACACTCTGCATTAAGTAATGGATTGCCGAGATTACTTGATGGTAAAGGGTGTAACCAGTATCTAGATTCCTTAGTTTAAAACAGCTATATATACGTAATAATATATCAAAGTTAAATTATATTAATTTAAAGTTTTTCAGCTGTCAAAAACATTGCTAAACGCAATATGTGATTTTTTATAGAAAAGAATTATTGCAAATACCTTATGTACTACTTCTTATTTTCACTTTTATTTAAACATGGAATCTGAGAAATTATGTTGCCCTCTTAATTTAACAGATTTCATTATTTTATATCTTTACAAGTAAAAGTCGTGGATACCACTAGACTAAATAAATAAGTGTTTAATTGGGTTTAAACTATATGAAAGAAACTATAAGCTGTAGTCATGAGAAGGCAGCCAGTCTTAGTAATAAACAAAACAATGTTTTTACGTTTAGTAAGTGCATTACATACAAAAAGACATAAACTTCTGATCACGAGTCATGAAGTGCTCTTATCGCAGCTATATTTTCGAGGCTTTATTCAGAAACAATAATAAAAACGTTACATCTTCAAGATATTGTCGAACGCGACACGCATACAATGTATCTACAAGGTTCCAGACTTTACGAGCAGTTTTAACGACACATATAATATGTTTTATTTATCCTTTCCATATCAGTTTTCGTATTGTCATATTTTTGTTATGTTCTCCCATTTGGAAAGTATTAAAACTCTTGTCTCTTATCTCTATCACATTGTTTGAATTCGAGCTAGACGACATAAATGTAACAGCTGAAATATGTTTTAGCTAAAAAGGCGATCACTTATAAGTTTTGCAGTACCCATTTCTATTTTATTGTAGTTTTATACTAACAAGATAAGACAATAAATTACAACCATTGGTTTTATATCGATTTTATCATGAGATAAAACCAGTATTTTGTTTTATGAATTATGCCGTAAGATAATAAAATTAGTCTGACTTTTACACGTAGTAAACAAAATATTGGAGTTTATGGATTGTGTAGAAATTTTTATATACCTATAAACTGATGTAAAAAATACAAAATTTCTAATAGAGTTTATAGGTATTGCCAGATTTTGATTATGATAGCTTAAGAAAGGATATACCAATTTTTTTTCTCAATAAAATAAATTGATGAAAATTATAATCGTTTTCGGCATATTAGTATTGGTCAATAGTTATTATATATATTTTCAAAAAGTTATTCGGTATACCGTTTTTCTTAAATTATACGGCTTTTTTGTAATTTCTCTTTGTGATAATATTGAAACGAATAGAACAAACAACCGAAAAAATATTTTATTGAAAAATATTATTTTAATTCGAGTCGTATTGATTTAATTCATTTAATTGATTTTAATCCTTGTCGACTTAGTATCTTTAGATACTGAAGTTAACATTTATCTCAAAATATAAGGTTTCGGCCTCGCTCTAAAGAAATATGTCGAACCATTCACGCAGATGTTCTCACACTTGTGACAGAGGCTAACCATTTGTAATAATACGGATCTTTAACAATCATTACATAAAGAAATTTATAGCCTGATTTTTAAATTTGACTTCAAACATACTTAACACAGAACGTCTTTACTAGGGAATAGTGAAGTTAATCGAAGATTTGTTATCTTTTTAAAATATGGCGATGCTTAAAAACGTTTCAATATAATAAACTAAAGCAAATAAAAAGTTAAATGAATGATTGTTTTATATTAACGCGAACACTAGAACACTACACAGTTTTTATTCACTACATTTCGGTTGCTTTGCAGCACCCATGGGTAATAATTAAGAAGATGAATGTACTCCGGGTCAACTTTCACGTCGAGGCGTCAATCACCACAGTTTCTCTATCACCATGGGTGCTGGAAAGCACCCGAAGCGTCAGGAATTAAAATAAGTAAAATTAGACGCAAAGAAAATCCGATAAAACAGTTTTATTGAAAGTTGAATTAAGGGACCAGAGACTTTTTTGTCTCTTACAGCACACGTATTGACAATGATTTCTTTCAATTTAGTAAATAATTTGCCACAATTGTTTTTAGTAAATAATTTGCCGCAACTGTTTCGCTTACCAGACGGATTGTCAATCTTGGTATCAGATATCTCGCACCTTTCCGTCGCCGATCTGAATAATTTACAACTGTCAAGTACAAGACGGGTACGCTGCCATTAGCCCTGGCTGTTATAAATTGGTTTCCGCCGCTACAATCGTAGGACTCTGCTCATATGATTAAATTTGATACAAAATCTAGATAGTTAAATAGATCACTATAACATATATATTTTATTATTTTGTTATATATATAGAAATACAATTATTATTCTCATACAAAAATACAACTCTTATAAATAATTATACAAATTTAAATCAACTTGGTCAAAAACAAATTATATTTACCATGTGTGATTTTAAACCATGAGAATATTAATTCAGGATTCATGACTAAATTCATAATATTATATTAAATCAAAACACGAATAACATCAAATATTTAACAAACCTGTAGGAAACAAAATAATTTTACGATGTCAAAACAACAGTTATACTGAATATTTGTTCAGAATATTTTGTTATATAATCAGGACAAGGCTTGTTGCCCTGAAAATTTGTTTCATACAATTGACAAATATTGAGGGTTTTATCAAAATAACCGTTTGGAACAATATTTTCTGTAGTGTAATATTACGTTTTATAAAATAAATATATGATAGCTTCTAAAATATTCTGTATATTAAAAAATGTTTTCTATTACAAAACAAAATAAAGCTTTAATAAAATTTCGGTAACTGTAAACATAAGCTATAAATAAATTAATCTAGAAATATTCGTATAATCACTTCTTAATATTATCGGCATGTGAAAAAATAAAAAAAATAGAAACATACTAGAAGCACAAGTTACATGAATTGCGGCGGCCCATGAACAGCTGGACCATTGTGGGCTGATAGGAGAGAACAAAAGTTTTACGAGAGTTTCCAACTAAGTCCCTATTGTTAACTATTTATTAAATAAATTTGGAAAAATAAAATTCTGCATAGCTCATAAATCAAGAAGTTTTATAGACCCGAACCTTTATATAGTTTTCTCATCTAGTTGTGTTGTATAAATATATGAATGAAAATGAAAAATAAACACAAATCTATATCAGTATAGGAAAATAAATAAATAAATAATATATAAATAATTAAAAATCCAACCAAATGGAAACCGTAGGCAAGGGAGACCAAATGGCCGAATGTAAGGGAGAAATAAAAAAAACGGTGAACGATGCGGGTAGTCTGGAGCAGCACTGCCTTCTGCATTTGAGCCCGAAGCGGTCTGTCACGAAGTTCCAGTCGCCTCAGGAATTCGGAATCGTGATAACACTTTAAACCACACTGTGGATAGAAAAAAGATCCATACATATAGATATTTAAGCGGTGATTCTCACCTCTATCCTTCACAGTTAGCTACCGTGGGTAAATCTTTGTTTCAGAGAGCACGAGGTATCTATGACAGTAAACATCTGGCTGCCAGCTCCAACACGTCAAGCAAGTTTCACATGACAACAAACTTCGGGTCCCGCGCCCACGTCACGGTGAACGAGTGAAGCCTGCCGCAGTCGAGCGTGAACCTATTGTACTGCCATATGTCAGAGGAGTCACTAACAAGATTGGCTACATCTTGAAGCGTGCTTCCATTAAAACATACTTCAAGCCGCCGAAGAAGATTGGTCAGTTTTTACCATCAGTCAAGTGTAATGTCCCTCTGCAAGATGCAGGAGTGTACAAGCCTGATAATGAATGTGGTATCTCTTACATAAGACAAACAAAAAGAGCAATAAAAACCCGCGTTATAGAACACATTGCCGATGTTGAGAATCAAAACTCCGGGAAGTCTGCAGTCTGTGAACACGTACAAGTTCGCTACCGTCACTACATTGGATTTTATATACCGGAAATCCTCGCTAAAGAACACCGATTCCTTCCAAAGATGATTCCCTAGGTTATTGAAATAAAAAAAAACATCCTAATTTCAATAGAGAAAATGCCTGGGTGCTACCATCTGCTTGGGATCCTATAATTAATAAAATTAAATCCCAACCTAAGCATATAACTTGCAAGACTTCAAGATAATATGAATTCATACTGCGTAGATCGGAACAAAAATTAATAATTTTAATCTGTGTTTATTTTAATCTGTATATAAAAAAGTTAATATAAGCGATAACATCCGTGAAAACTAGTGTTATTTAAATGTGTAGTTTTTGCGTAAATATAAGAAATCATCACCTCACATGTCGTTCAATTCGTAAGCCAGGTATTAATATTTTGTTTGCTTATCTGTTTAGGCTTTGACGAGTTTCGTCATACGTAATGGTAATGTCGACCAAAAACATCACGGACTGTGCTCATTCCATCAGTACAACATCAGGCTTATTCGCAAGAATAGTCCTACCTGTGATGATTGTTTGATTCCAGTATAGCTTAGCGCGGTAATTTTCGTGCACGGCTTCCGACAGGTACCTATAATAAGGCAGTTTCCCAATTTCAGATTGATTGAGATTAGTTATATTATTGGTCATGTAGAAATAATGAATGCGGAAAGACTGACAAAGCAAATATATGTTGCAGAAGTGAATGGAAGAGTCGGAAAGGGACGTCCTAGGCGGAAGTTTGTCGACCTAATTGGCGATATACTAAAAATGGGCCAAATTAAGAGTACCCTTAACCGACGAGCATGTATGCGTAGGTATATGGATGTGGAAGAGGCGAGACAGGTATGTCAGGATCGTGCTAAATGGAAGTCTGTAGTCTCTGCCTACCCCTCTGGGTGACAGGCGTGAGTGTTTATGCATGTATGTACGAGATTATATTGGTGTAGAATCCTGCTTACTACCACAGCCTAAGAAGAACGTACAGTCAGTCATCGCGTTTGATGTTGTGGGAAAAGCCGACATAAACAATACATTGCTAGTGTTGTCAGAACGGGTAAAAATAAAAAAATAAAAAAAACTGATTTTATTTTATTTCACGTTTAAAGATATTAAATTGATTAATCAGACAACTAGTGTTCAGGAAAATAAAAATATATTATAGGACCTACAGTTTTTTACCGCACATGTTGTGTGAACCAATTTCAGTTTAGTTGCGTGACAGGACAACCTTAGTAGACAGTTCCCGAGCGACTTATTTAAAATCTTAACGGTCTAACGGCCGCTCGGTAGCGCTCCACCACATGATTCATGATTGCCCCGTAGACGCCTTCGATGACCAACTGTTAGTAGTAGTTAGCCTGTGCTACTACGTTGTGTCTGTGCAAGTACTCAGGTTTAGACGGCGCTGAACAACCGGGGATGACATGCCTAAGTATCTCACCGGGATGGTGACAAGCTCAACGGCTTTCGACGGCGCCATCCTTTAGGAAAGTATCTCCGATAGTTGTTAATCTTAGTAACCCGATCCTGTATCACATACACAAATTCCTTGCTTTCTATAAAGAGGTCACCAACCCGTACCCTGTTGTGGGAGGCGACCGTATGTACGGCTCATATGGAAAACTCTTTTATTATAATTGTTAATAATATGGGTTGAATAAATATCAGTAGGATGGGAGGAAACGCTGTAAAGTTTTGAAATAATATCTTACAGGAAAGGTGCAAATTACTGAAATAATTTGAATACTCCCTAAAACAAAGGTACAAAGTAAATATAATTATGTATAAATCGAACTTAAGGAAAATTCTTTGTTCGAAAAGAGAGTTTATAAGATTCATTATTTCATATATTAACAACAGCCATTAATCATTATATCACATAATTTTCCGACGACATGACTGAACTATTTGTTGGCGAAGATGAAAGAAGAAAACTTTAAGATGGATATAAATAAATATTCAGTAAATATACATTAAGTACATGTAAGGTTAAGTAAATTTTTAAATAAATAAGCAAAACTGACTCTGAAAACAAAGAAGAATAAAATAATTATCACGTCATAGTTTCTGAAAGCGGTCTTTGTTTTTAAATTGGGCCTTACTTATTCTAAGTTGAATTATTTTGCCTTTTTAAGTGGATTAAGGAATATACTAGCTTTTGGCATTGATCCCTGGTGGCCTATGTTCAGCAGTGGACTGGTGATAGCTGTAATTATGATGATGATGATGATGGAATATTGAAATATTAATTGATATATTAATTTATTGTGTGATAGTGTTTATTAAAAATATTCGTTTCAATATTTATGCAACCAATGCTTTCAAAATTCAGTTTTTAAATTATATATATATATTTTTAAATATTGTATTGATTATATATTTGCACATAGTAGTAGCATGTCAAAATAGTTTCTGTTGTTTTTTGATTTTAGTTTAGTTTCTCTAAACTTGATTTTAAATAATAAAACCAGGGCTCAAAATGACAATCTGAAGCGAGCTTTATTGTCTTTTATCTTTTTTCTATCTTTTATTTTGTTATATCAATCTTTTATTACTTGTATCTTTTATTTTATTTTCTTAATTTTAGCTTGTTAAGTAAGTTTGGAATACGTTCCCTCAATGTGATGTAAAATGCAAAAACGGGCTGGAAACCCCACAAGCGAACACTGTTATTACTTTTGCGCGGCAAGTATATTTATACTTTTCATTTGGTATTCTTTAAAGGTAATGCAACAGCCGCCGGAACAATTAAACTATATATTTACGAATATTATTTTACTTAGTTATTTGTTTATATTTTACTTTATTTGTCTATAACAAATTTACAAAAAGAGTTCAGTAGGTTTGTCTCCTCTATACATTTAAAGCAGTATAACTCGAATTTCACTTAAGAAAGTCTATCTTGCATTATTTGTACAGACTAAAGGGTGATAAACCAGCTCACAGTCCAACACCTATATCCCGATTTAAAATCAAGATATAGATGCGTTATCGCCTGGATGTTTAAATCGAATGCCTTGTTACCAGTTAAAATGATGTTCAGTTTCATATTGTGAATCGACCCTCACCATATGAAACACTCATGCCTAGATCAAGGCTACATATTTAAGCCTGGCCTATTTTCTAGCAGATTAAATATTGATTACAGTTCATCATGAGACCGCTGTTGCACATTTTTTGATTGTTGAGTATATTTGCCACAGCTGCCACGCTCATCGTCGTAGGTGATGCAAATGGAATGTGAAATTTGTTTATATACGTACGAGTATGTTTACTAATCCGTTCAATAATAACAGACTATCAAAAATCTACTGCTGTATGCTGGAGCACTACCCCATAGATTGTCTTACGAAAGAGGGGATAATTTTCATAGTTGGCACGCTTGTTAAGCTGATTGGTAACCTCTTACATCATTATCAAGAAAATGTTGCTAACTATCTCCTGTAATTAAGTGTTTTTGTAAATAACTATTAAAATCAGTAAAACATAAAAGATGACGCTGCGATATGTAGAAATATGATAGCTATGTGTTTTAAATAACGTACGAGAACAAGAATAACTTTTTAAAGCTTTTTGTACGATAGTTTGGAGTTATTCAATTTTTAGAGCTCATAACAAATTATCCTCATAGATGCGACAAGATACAATCCTCTGGTACCGCAGTACGTGACATTGGTTATCTATGTTCCAGTTTAATTGAACACGGACGGGCAGTTGACCGCTATTGTCACGCCTGTGAAACGAGCGTATTTGAAAGCCTTACTTTTTAATTTACAATCTGTATCAAAACGAATTTCTTTCCCGAAGGCCTGAGGAATAACAGTGAATGTTTTACAAATCGTAATTATACTGCTTTCCTTTTTCCAAAATCTTTAAGCTGTAATACATTGGATACATTTCAGCTTATCAGATGTAATTAGTAAGGGGTGGTATGGGAGGGTCAGGGTCGACTCATACCGACTAGTATACAGAACAGGACTTCTATCACATAGTAATAACAAACTAAAAACGACATAAAATGGTTATCCTTATCCCAGAGTTTTGTAGAAATAAAATCGTGGCAAAACAACCGTAATGTCCTCCAGACCGAATTTCCGTCACGGCAGCCTGCCTCAACGGAGACTAGTCATCCGCACAGGACAGCATTATAGTGCCAAAGTGTGTACGAAAGCACAGGTGCACTCTCTATTCCCTCAATCTCATAATCCGACGGGACGGTAAACCAACACGCCGGATATCAGGCGCAGGACCAACGGCGTTACGTACTTTCCGAGGCTCGGGGGTGAGTCACCGCCAACTTCCGGTACCCGAGCAGCTACTGAGATTTTTTGACGGAAAAACTCAATAATTGATATTTTAGGTCGACCCGGGATTCGAACTCAGGACCTCTCTCAAGATCAGCAGTCGCACTAGTACAACCACTAGATCAACGAGGTAGTCAAAACAACCTTATGCAGATGTGTCACGCTTCTAGTATCAAATAGTTACTTTGCTACTGCCAAGTGTGGCGATTGCAATACACAGCAATATGGAGAATCACCTCAAATTTAGGAGAGTGTTGTTTTAGTAAAAGCACTTCGAATGTGACTTTTGCTACTTGATTTAGGCTAATAAAAACAACGTAATCATAAGACAAACTTTACTGAAATTATGTTAGATAAAAAAAGTTAGAAATCCTCATGTTGCCATTATAATAGGAGTTATTCCATAATTATTTTGTGACAAAATGCCATCAATAGGGTTGTAGTTTATTTATTCTTTTACCGCCATTTTTAAGTAAAAATTAAAAATTTATTATTTCACAGCACCCGGCTTGTTTTTTTAAATATCTAAACAAATATTTGACGCGAAAAAAAATAGTTAGTACCGATAAACATCATTTTTCACGCGCAATCGATTTATATTAGTCGCGATTTTAATAATTATTTCCGGGTGCCAATTTCCTGGAACTCTTGATTCAGTATTCTGTAAGCATGTGATACGCACATGCGAAGTGAAGTGAGGTTCGAATCGAAGATCGCTTAGCTAGGGATTGACTCCTTAAGAATAACTCAATCGATATTAGCTGCCTATCCCTTTTTTAGTAATAAACGAAATTTTCTGGTGTAAATTTATATTTAAGCAATGTCTATTCAATATAACTTCATTCTTTATATGTAATTATATTTTAATCCCCAAAATAAAGGCACTTTTAATAATTTGGTTCTATAGTGCAGTGTCTTTGCCGCATTTCTAAATTTTTATAAATTAAAGTGTTCATTTAATTTAAAAAAAAACATAGGTTAGTTTTAAATTCATTAATTCATGTGCAATACAACTTTGCTTAACTGTAATAATTTCTTTTAAATTGTAGCCCGATAGAACGAGCGTCACATCCGTCTCGGGATCAAATTTTTACTATTTTGGACCTTTTACAAAGATATCCAAGTTTTTTAAAAGGATTTTCAAGAGTGCCTAGTGCAAGAGATGCCACTCGGAAAATGTGGTAGAAAATCACTCTACAATTAAATAGCTTGGGCGGCTGTGTTAAAACTTCGAAGCAATGGATGAAGGTTTGTTTATCTTAAATAAAATTTTTCTATTAATTATACATTGTAGTATGCTAAGAATAGCTTAAATTGGTTTTAGTATTGGGCCGATAGTAGTATAGTGCTGAAGTGTTTGTACAGTAGGGCTACGATGGCTATCCGAGTACAGAACCAGAGTTCGAAACCTATCCAACTGCAGAGAGGTCTAAGACAGGGTAACGTTATATTCCTGAAACTCTACACCGCTGCGTTGGAAGATGTTTTCAAGCTACTAGACTGGAAAGGATACGGTATTAACATCAATGGCGAGTACATCACTCACCTTCGATTTGCCGACGATATAGTTCCTATGGCAGAGTCGCTGGAGGACCTTAGCACTATGCTCAAGGTCGCTCAGCGAGCTATGGAAAGGGCTATGCTCGGAGTTTCTCTGCGTGATAGACTCAGAAATGAGGATATCCGCAGTAAAACCAGAGTGACCGACATAGCCCAACGGATTAGTAAGATGAAGTGGCAATGGGCCGGCCATATAGCTCGAAGAACCGATAACCATGGGGAAGAAAAGTTCTCGAGTGGCAGCCTCGTACCGGTAGGCGTAATGTAGGGCTACCCCCCACTAGATGGAGTGACGACCTGGTAGGATATACAGGAAGTCGATGGATGCAGGTGGCTCAGGACCGTGCTTTGTGACATTGCTTAGGGGAGGCCTATGTTCAGCGGTGGACTTGTGAAGGGCTGTAATGATAATGATGATTGGGCCGATAAGAAAGTGGAGTAAAGAAATTGGGATCTTTACGATTTCATGCAAAAAATAAAACTGGTGGTGGGACAGATGTAGTGGAATTAACAGACGTAGAGGGAAGGATTTTTACCTTAATCGGTGGTGAAAGTTTTGCCATAGGTGTTAGGCACTTAGAAAATAACCCTTTTGAAGTAAGTCTTAACATGTTTATGCAAGTTTATTTATAGATTCTAAGTATGTTTACTTAAATTATAAAATTTTCTTCTTTTTTAGGATACGCATCATGATAGACTAGATACTCGACTGATAGCAGTCCATCATTGCTGGCCAACCAATTATTTATTGGTTAAGATGCAGCCCCAACCAACACAACGGTAAGTGGATAGTTATTTTGTCATTTATTATTTTGCTATATTATATAGTGTCCATTAGTATGCAGTTTTGATATATATCAAAACTGCATACTAATGGACACTATAATATTAATAAATATTTATATCATAATTTATAGTGAGATGATGATAATAGATACTTATAATATTTGTACTTATGTGTGTTTATGTTTAAATGTGTTTCAGGAATAAGATTCTTCAACAAATATTCTATTAACAGAAGAAGATGTTATCGACATTCCTACAATAGAGGTATGATATATTTTTAAAGTTAATAAATGCAATTACAAACTCTATTTAAAAGTATAGGTTTTGATTTAAAAAGTTATTTTGTGCTTATGTAAAATAGATTTGGGACAGTTGTATAACATGTGTTTTTTCAGCAATATCTTACATTATAAGACACCACAGCGACCCAGACTAGAATTTGTTCCTGAGACGGCCAAGTGAAGTACGCATAGTATGTAACTAGAGGATGTGTGAACGGGAGTTGAGAGGATCGACGCTAATTTAATTACCGCTACACGAACAACAACACGCCTATAGCTTAGGTAAATTTACAGAATCGGCACTTCACCATGTTATAACAGAGATTGAAGAGGCCATCCAAAACAAAGTAATATGTCTAGGCTCCTTCATAAACATAGAGGGTGCTTTTGACAGAACAAATTTCTCCATCATAAAAGGTGCCCCAAGCAGACATAATGTTGAACCGGCACTGATAGACTGGATAGTAAACATGCTCAGTACATGAACAATAAAGATTGCTGGTGAATCTCAGACAATTCAGATCATGAAAGTATGCCCGCAGGCTGCGGTTCTTTCACCTCTCCTGTGGAATATGGTCATTAATGAACTCATCAGCTAATTAAATGCTAACCATTTCTACACGGTCGGTTATGCAGATGATCTGACTATACTGGTCACTGGAAAGACATCAAGCATTGTGTGCGATCTGACCCAAGCGGCTCTCCGTATTGTGGAGAGCTGGTGCAGGGAATATGACCTAACCGTTAATCCAAACAAAACGGTTTTAGTAATGTTCACACAAAAACGAATGCTGAATAACTATCATCTTCCAAGTCTTTTCAGCACAAAACTCCAGCTTTCCTCCGAGGTAAAATACTTAGGTCTTACCTTGGACAGTAAACTTAGCTGGAGTAAACACATAGAAAACAAAATTAGCATAGCTAGTTTAACTTTCTGGAAATGCAGAAATATGATTGACAAACGGTTTGACGCCAAAAATTATACTGTGGCTGTACAAAACTGTAATTCGGCCCATGATCACATATGGCTCTCTGGTATTGTGGACCAAAACGAATGAATCCACCACTATACGAAAGCTTCAGAGTTACCAGAGATTGGCTTGTATGGCTGCCACGGGCTGCATAAGGACTACACCAACAGCAGCTTTGGAGGCTATGCTGGAGCTAACACCGCTTCATCTACATATACAATAATAAACAACTTTAGCTGCCATGAGACTCAAGACCCTAAATCTTTTAAGTAGGAGTAGAGTCCCCCATACAGATATAATTGATAGAATTTACTCAAAAATTCCTATCTTACAAGCCAAGTACGATAGGATCCCAAAACAATTTGTATTCGATAAGAAGTACAGGATACAATTGAAGGAAACTGACCATCTGGAAGGATTGGGTGCAAGAGAGCTCAAAGTTTTCACGGATGGTTCTAAGACAAACGAAGGTGTGGGGTCTGGGGCTTTCTCTGAAGCCCTTAATATCCACATATGCACACCGATGGGTACCCATAACAGTCTTCCAGGCTGATTGCATGGGTATCATCCAAGCGGCCATAGTAATAGATGCTAGGGAGGTGAAAAACTTCTCCATCAGAATACTGACCGACAGTATGGCGGTACTACAAGCTTTGAGTCGCAATGTGATGAACATGGCACTGATATACGAGTGCCATCAACGATTGAATGAGGTATGTAAGCACAAAAATTTGACTCTGCAATGGATAAAGGGACACAGTGGATCTAGAGGCAACAATGCGGCAGATGAACTGGCCAGAAGGGGATCGGCTCTGGCAAGTGTAGGGCCGGAACCTATAATACCAATCCCCTTTGGCTACGTTCGTTCACTAGTACGTAGATACTTCAATAATTTACACGCTCAACTTTGGAAAAAATTAGTAGAATGTAGACAAGCTAGGGAGGCCCTGCCTGAAATAAACAATCGTCTAACCAAGGTTCTAATGAGACTGAACAAGCCACTTATCAGGATAGTAACACGTGCTACGAGGGCGGCACAGAAAATTTCGGGAATCAAGGAAGTGACACAACATTACTATTTAAAAATGCATTTATTGCTTTTCGAAGTATTCTCCGCGAAATTTGACACATTTTTCCATATGATGGAACCAATCATTGAAGCAACCATTCCATTCGGAAATTGAGGTCTCCAAAATGGCCGTTTTGTAGGCGTCCACAGCTTCTTCAGTTGATGAAAATCTCTGTCCACGCAATTGATTCTTTATTTTAGGGAAAGTATAGAAGTCATTAGGGCTTAGGTCGGGGCTGTACGTCGGATGGTCTAATAATTCTATGTTTTCTTACTCTAAAAACTCTTTTGTTCTGTGTGCGGTGTCAGAACTCGCATTGTCGTGGTGGAGGATGAAGCGGCGGTTCCAGTTCTCTTTGCGTAGTTCAGAAACTACCTGTGGCAAACAAATGCTAGTATACCATTCTGCATTAACCGTCCTTTTTCCCTCAAGAGGAATAGTTGTAACATGGCCGGTTTTGGAGACAAACGTGTCCACCATTTTTTTTGCAACACTCCGTGAACGAACAATTTTTGTTGGATTTAACTCAATTTCGAACACCCAAACTCGTGACTGGTTTTTTGTTTCGGGTTTGTTCGCATATATCCAGGATTCGTCACCTGATACGTTGTTGTATACGGCATTAGAGGATCCTGCGTGGAATCTTTCGAGAGTTCTGATGCACCAAGTAACGCGAGCCGCTTTTTGCTCTTCACAGAGCGAATGCGGTTTCCATCGGGAAAACAACTTTTTTACACCTAATTGTTCATGCAAGATTATTTGTATTTGACTCATGCCAATGTCTAAAAGTGCCTGAATTTCGCGGTATGTCACATGTCGATCTTCCTCAATCAGCTTACGCACAGCATCAACGTTTTCTTGGGTGACTGCCGTTTTTGAACGACCTTGACAGGGATCATCACTGAGCTTCACACGTCCACGTTGAAATTCAGCAAACCAGCGATAAATTGTGCTTTTAGATGGGGCTTCATCACCAAATGCAGAAATCATCCGGTCAATACACTGTTTTTGTGTTAAACCACTTCGAATGTCATAATAAATCATCGCTCTTGAACTTTTCTCGAGTCAATTCCACTTTCTCAACAACTAAACAAGTTTGACAAAACCTTGTGACAAGACCGAGAATCTTTTTTTAAATAAATAAATGGTATTCGATTTTTAAAACCAAGGAGTTTTCAATTAAAAAGATTTTAATATGACAGGAACAGTGGAAATACTCCATTCCCGATACTTTTAGTGTAGCCTAGTATCACAGGATATGGCTCTTTTAACAAACATTTGTTCACCATAGGTGTTACTGATAGCCCCCTGTGCAGGGCATGCATGGGAGAGGAAGAAACGGCGGCTCAAGTGTTGCTGACATGTCCATAAGTCGCTTCATACACGGCTAAATATCTCGGCACGCCGGGATCGCTCCCCGAAGTTGCTTGCAACATCAAAGGACTGTTGAACTTCTTCGGGGGAATATTATGGCTCGAATAACTACATTATTCCAGCCCACACGCAAAATACGCGCTTAGACGTGGAGTTGCGAAAAACAGCCCATCATAAACTTAACTAACTAACTAAACTAATAGTATGTAATTCATTTATAGTTTTATTTTAGAATCCTTGTGTAATTGCATATTATTATAAAAATCTTAGTTTCAGGTGTCTACCCATGCCAAGAGCACAGGCTGTGCCCAACACCCGTCAAAGAGTTGGTTCACCAGTAAGTCCGATACCTACAACTCCTTCTTGATCAGGCAGACACCCACAGCGAGGTATGTTAAATGTTCGTCGGCAGCTGGCTAGATCCCCACACAATTAATTATATTTTTGGACTATTATTACAAAAATGACATTGTGTTTGTTTGTCAGTCTTTCATGTCGAAATAGAATGACGAATTAATGGTTTTTATAAAGGGGACGCCACGGGCAATTTGCTAGCTTTTTGAATATATTCTTTAGTACAAAAATATTTTTAAATTCATATGTGTATAGTATTCAATATTTTTATATAAAAGATAAGGTTCTGTATGCTTTTGTCTCGAAGTAGTTGATGAATTGACCCCATAACTTTACATAATATGATTGCATTGAACAAGAAGTATTTTTATATACTTTTTAGAAGTTCCAACAGAAACGGAAAATTCTCTGTTTTATCACCTAATAATTAATATCCATACTAATATTACATATAAATGCGAAAGTAACTCTGTCTGTCTGTTTCTTACATTTTCACGGTTTAACCACTGAACCGATTTTTATGAAATTTGGTATGGAGTTGGATAGCTTAGACCCTGAAGATGGACATAGACAATCTTTTTTGTTGGACGCGAGTGAAGCCGCGGGAAAAGCGTTAGTAATTAATATTAGACAAAGCCACAGCAAAGCGAGTTTAGCTAATATATAATACTAGCGCTAGATGTCGGTTATTGCGCCAAAAATAGCCTTTATCCATCTCCAGAATCCAAGCTACTTTCATATAAAATTTCATCAGAATTTGTTCAGAGTGCCTGTGTAACCAACAGTCTTATAATTATACACATAGAACATACAACAGATAGACTTATAATAGACAAATTTATAATAATAGTACAGATTATTAGTATGACGATGTAGAATTGAATTTGACCCTTTATAGCAACTTCAAGTCGTCGGGCTAGACATCACAGACCACTGTCACCACCATCACAGCAAAAGTCTCATTTGACTAGCCTAGCCGAGCGGATCCTACAAGTGGAAGAACAGCGAACTGAAATCCAACGGCAGAGCCTTGCAATATTACAATCTTATCTGGATAATCAGATACAAAGGGATCGCTCTACAGCCCAAGCATTGCAGGTAATGGGTCGAATTTTCGTAGAGAATACCAAATACATACTTCAAACGTCAACATTCTCACTCACGACGGTTCGTCTCCATTCCGCGCTCGATTGAGAGGCGCCACTGGCGCCTTCGAATTTAACAGAATGCAACTTTGATATTTCACCGCGGATTCTGCTTTCGAGATACAAAAATGTTCTTACAGAATAGCCTTGCTGTTCTGTGATATGGAGTTGACACCTTCGGTAGGCCTGATTAGATAACCGCATCGTGAACCCTGACACAAAAACTTGACATGTGCGAGCAGCCTAATAATAGCATTTCAAAAATTCACAATAATTGAGTAAGTTTAATTTTGCTTTGTCTTAAAGAATAACATGAATTTATTTTCACGCGACAAACTCGTACCTGCTGATTTCGTGGCTTCAAAGGAAAATACATTTTCTTTGTAAGGAAATGCAATCGTTTGTAAATCGAAACACGGTATCGTCTTATTTGTATAGCAGTTAGTGAAATGAATGTGAGTCTAAACTTTCACATTGCATGTAAAATATCCTTATAATCGAAAGCTATCGCATAGTATAGTTTAAACAGCAATTACAAATACAAAAATACAAACACAAAAATATTTTATTTCTTTAACTAAGTGTACATAAAACGCAGAATATTATTTAGAAGCAGTTAAAATCTAACGATGATATATAAATATATCGTCCGTTTTCGTGGAGACTGATGTGTGTATAATGTTGACCTTTGATTTTTATATATTAAAATACCATTAAAAAATTTCATTTTTCTGCTTGATTGTACATGCGCAGTGTTAAATTCATCTTTGGTGGCGCGACCTATAACGCGCTATACATTCAGTAGATATCAATTACAGTTCGACGGCACCGTAACACGTCCCCGTCCCAATTACACATCGGTGTAACGTGAGAGGCATAATCATAGTATAAAGAGGGCCTCTTTATACTATGCATTAATCACATGATAATATCAAAGTATGCAAACCGATAGCAACACTATACTTCTCTGTATAACACAAATCGGCCTCTCAGCAACCCCATCTTCCTCACCTACACCAAAAAAACCACCACCACGCACAGAAACCACCGTACCATCTTAGCACAACTACTACGTAGAATGACTTAGCCGGAATCTCGCGCACGACGCCGACAGTGAGCTTTATACTCCACAAACGAGTGGGGGTTTTTCGATATACCCTAGTCCACCTTACCTTACTATAATTACCCTATCTTCCCGATAACAACTCAAAATAATAGAACACTACGGTTGCCAACCAAGCGTGGCAACTGTGGCAAATATCCTCACTATAAAGCAATCCATAGAGGAGGCCTTTGTTTAGCAGTGTACTTTTGATGGGCTGTAATGAATAAATTAATAAATAAATCAAGCTTCTCTGTAATTACTCCAGTGCTAGTGCACTTTCAATATGCCCTATGCCGTTGAAATACTTTGTTAGTATATTCAATAACATCGCTGTCGAAATAGGCCAGGTTTTCTACTGTAATTTTTCTGACTGCTGATCATGAGGTCCCGAGATCAAACCTCATTTCTGGCCAAAACCAGTTACCTAGTGGGCTATCATCCTGTTAAGAAATTCTCAGTAGCAGCTTAGAGGCATGATGTTGCCAGTGTTTCTCTCTCGTTGCCAGTTTTCTCTCTCGTGCCTCGGAAAGCACGAAAAGACGTTGTTGGTTCCACGTCTAATACCTACCCAGTCGTGTCAGATTCCTTTCACATCGGACTATGAGAGTGAATAGAGAGTGCACTTGTTTTACGCACACACTCATGCACTATAATTCTGTCCTGCCTAGATGGCTAGTCTTCGTTGAGTCTTAATATTACTCAGTGATTATACTTTCTCAGTATAAGCTTTTCGTTACAAAATTATCCTCAGAATCCTGTAATGAATTATATTCAAAGAATATAGACATAATACATCGTTTTTATGTTCAAACGAGGCTTAGAAGTACTGTATACACTGTACTGTGTAGATATATTTTTTATCATTATGAAAATTATAAAAAATATATCTAAGTGACCTTATTCGCTTTCGACTTATTAAAGTCGTTGGAATTTAATTATAAAACTTCGAATGAAATATCTATCGAATGTTTTCCCAATTTGTTGAGATACCGTTTTCAATCTCAACCGACCACATCACATCGGGCCCAATAAAATAAATAGCCTGTCACAACAAAATGGCGCAGACGACTCACGACTTGCCCGTTTGTACACATGATAATGAAAAAATTTGACTACGCTACATGTTAACCATTTTCAAGAGATCTCCCTTTATCTTTTAATTTAGATCAATTTCTAAAGGTTTAAGATGTCAACTATTTATGGTTAGTTTTGGCAAGACGAGCGGTTGTTGCTTGTGAGAATACGATAGATAAACGAATGTTTTTTAATTACTCTTCGTCAATAGAGCGGGCAATCATTAATCAATAAATCAAGGAGATTGATGGATGACTACGTAGATCCAATTCAATAGTAACGATGTTTTGGTGTTTAATTTGACACTAAGTGGCATGCACTAAATTAATCACGAGCCGTGGTAGCTCAGCGGCTAAGCACTCGTCGTGAATTTCACAGTACGTAAGGAGTTCGGGTTCAATTCCCGCCGGTTCCAATGAAATCGTAAATTGTAATTTTATATGCTGATTTACCACGTATTCGACGATGATGAAAAACATTGTGAGGGAACCTGCATGTCTATGAAAAGTATATTTTCTATGAGCCAATTTTTTCTACCGCCAGGTAAAAGATATTCATAGGATTAATATAAATTAATATTAATACAAAGTACTTCAATTGGCACGAAATAGAGTGGCGTAATTTTTTTTTCTCTAAAATACTCTTGGTAATGATAGACCGCCTATGCTCAAGAGTGGGACGGATATAGGTTCTAACTTTATTTAACTTTTTTAACTTTACTAGTAAATAAAAAATCCACAATTATTTACGTTAGTAGGCTTTATTATGATCCCAGTTTTTGATATTTTGATGTTGGTAGCGTCGATCATGGCAATTAAGGATTAAATTAGGATAATAGAGTAATATCTTTGAAAAGCACTATGTACCTCACATCATTTTGTCCCGTTAATTTCAAAATTATATAGGAGTTGCCATAAAGACATCGTAGCACATCAATCTATTATTTACGTCATAATCATCACCTCCACCACCACCATCACCTTCAGCAGCACCAAGCATTTTGAGGGTCTAACTTAACGTCGAATTTTGAAGATTATCAAAAAAGCTTTCTCTATGAAGAGTAAAGCTATATAATATGATGTGTTCGTTGAAGTTTTAAATGAACGAAATTCTTCTTAGCAATTGCCATATGAATGTAAGAAGTGCTTCAATACTATTTTATAAACAGTATTATCTATTATTATTATTCGGTAAGAGCTAGTTCCAAGATATATCAAACACCAAACTATGACTAGTTGCAGCACCTTCAGACGTTTTTTTTAATGGTATGAAAGGTACGTTCATCATTAATTTTCCTTATTCGAAAGTTGAACTGTTACCATGACATTTGAATTCCGTTATCATCACAGTATACCTTAAAACTTTATTCAAATTAAAATCGTCGTGTTTAAAATCACGATGTGACATATCATCAGTCGAAACAATCGAGCTTATCGGCAGTCAAATCGCGATGGTAGGCCTCAACTCTCAATGGTCTGTGTCACAATGAGGCTCTAAATAACGTCGGTGGACGTCGGCGCGGCGCCTCAGACGACGTCCGAGACTGGGCAGCACGTATTCGTGTGGACTGACGGACAATACCGCCTCGCTGACTGCCCCGCCGTCGGATTCATTCAAACAACGCTCGGTGAGCTGAAACGGCCGCATCCGTATTTGCGGGATAACTCAAGTGTTAAAATGATAAATCTGCTTTTGTTGTAAGCGTAATTAATTTTATCTTTGAATATGCGGCGCGGATAGTAGTTTTGGTTAAGTTATATTGAGAAATGTTATGAATGTGTGTTTTGAAACCATTACCATACCACCATAGATTGCCTCATAGAGGGATTTTATCATAATTGCAGTGCTTGGGAGGCGGTTTTTATTATGTTGAGTTGTTATGATTAAGATGCTGCTGCCCATATTCTGTTTGATTGTCTTCTTACAAAGTTCCCCTCGAAACAAAGTTCTTAGACCACCAGTACACGATGAAATATTATATTAAAAACCATTGGTGGCTATTTAACATCCTCATTATTATAGAAGGAGCTGATAGTGATAAGTGAACCTTTCACAAATTCCGTGATATTAGTATTATCATCTAAGTGTGTTGGGATTATGGTGCCTTAAAATGGTAACTTCGCCTACTTCTGATCTTATCGGTAAACCGTATGTCGGATGTGGCACCTTGTGCTTCACGTTTTAAATAGCATGAAATATTTATTTCATTTTTAAGATATAAGATGGCTTAGGACGGCAAAATAATTTTACATTGTTTAAAATAGGCAAACGACCCATCCAGATCTTTAACTATTTTGATAATTTGTTTTTGTACTGGTGTTAACTCCGGCTTTGGTTCAAACCCAGGACCACAAAAACATTAAGCGGTTGTTAAAATTTGTTTGATCAAAAATGATAATCATTATCAATTATAATAATCGCTACCATAACTTGGCATAACATTGGCTCCCGTAACTAATTCTACAAATCGCGGTCCTGAGCCACTTGCATCCATCGAATTTTACATGTTTACTACTAGTATACCTTATACTTACAAGGTTGTCACATCAACATCATCTAATGGTAAATAAATTATACTACGTTCAAAAAGATTGTTAATTTTTTTTAAACTTGTGCATATTTTCAATCTGTTGTTATTGATGCTTTTTTTAGCTTTTATGTAAAATAAAACTAAGTCAGTTTTTGTTTTCCATACATAAAAATGTCATGAATCGGGAATTCTTTGAGTTCAAGTGCCTTTGAAACCTCTCGTTTCTTTAACTCAACTGCTCTCTAAACCTCTCCTCGCATCGCGTAATTAAAGTCTATTCAAAAGCTAGACTTTGCCCTTCACTATCAAACTTTAGTATGTTGATGAAAAACTTTTATATTTTTTGTTACTTATTACTTATGCTTGGTCTCTAACTTTTGTTGCAGAATCAGTGTTGTAATACAGATTGCGACTAGCGACTACACTTTCATAATGTGGCTTCCGTAATAAAATATGAACTATTGTATTGTCGAATAGGGAGACGCAGGAGGCAAAGCGCGCTGCTAACAAGAAAACATCAAGTAACAATGCAACACGGGTGACACCACCGCGACGGAGCTGTGATTGCTTCTTACTGTCTAGGCTCCCTGAGATATTAGACTCTCAGTGTCTCGGATCTCAGTGCATTACCTATGAAATAAAGAATTAGGAAGTGTCGTTGCTTCATCGAAATCTAACTATAATAATATTTTTATAAATTATAATTAATATTTTTATAATCTATATTTAGGGACCAAACTCACTCATATTACCAATAAATATTGGTTTACTGTCAAAAAAAGAAAATAACAAAATCTGGATCTGATAGATGGCGTTGTAGTCGACTCTATAATGTCTATAATTTTATACTTGCATCATTAAAAATTACGGAGAGAAGTCGGAGTATAACTTATCGCACCACCAACCTGAAAAGGAAACACAAAGGCTGACGGTTTATAAAATAATTACAATATTTTTTCAAAGATAGACTATAATATAAATAATACTAGGGTATTTCATAAAAGGATAAGGCCGTGGCAGCTGAGGGTTCACTTACGTAATCAAACTGAGTTCGACAGCGACAGCACTGCGGACTCTTCCTTAAATCCCTTACTCTTAAATACGAAGAGGAGGCCGGCATCTAACACTGGGATGCTTATGACCTTCGTGTTACTACTGTATTAGAAGATTAAAATGTTCAAATCGGGTAGCAGAACTAATGTATGATATTCATGTTTCTAATAAAAACTTAAGGGATATTACATCAAAATATTTCTATAGAAGATAAAGACCCTTATTCTTTCTAATTAATTTATCTTCAGTTTTTATTAGTAACATTTCCCCACATTGCCTTATAATTTTCGAGTTTAATAGCAAAAACTGATTATAAAGTGGTTTTTGTTGATGATGTCAACATCTTTTCTAAAAAACTGCTGATCTAAAAGACCACCTAGTTTAGTGGCGGTTAAGAATATCCACTAACCCATATCTTCCTGTGGGTATCGTAAAAGGCGACAGAGGGAAACAGACAGGAGATGGGGAGTAGCATCTTCCTGATAACAGTAATTGTACAACAAAAAACTGCGGTTGCCTATCTGCTCGCTATGCATAGCAACTATGGCAATACACCCCCATGAGTAACGACAAAAAAACCAGCCCCCAGTTTCCGACGGCTCCGCTATTCTTAGGTACGGTGCGACCATTGGTGATGGCGGGGCAGGGGGTGCTAAGAATCTCCGATGGATGTTCGGTTGCCACCTAAGACGACTCGACCTGGCAATATACAACGCAGGCAACCTGAAGACTGACGAGAAGATCCGGGAGCTGGAAGAAGAGATTAACAAGTTGCGTTGGAATATTATAGGATTATCCGAGGTCCGAAGACAGGGAGAGGATACGGTGATCCTCGATTCCGGCAACTTGTTCTATCTGTGAGAGGGCTCATGAAGGAATCATCTGATTTAAAGAGGAGTCGGATTTATTGTCCACAAGTCTCTCGTTAATAACGTTTTAAAGATTGGGAGTTTGTCGACGAGGGTTGCGTAGCTTATACTCAGGATCACCAAACGGTATTCGCTGAAGGTCAAACAGGTTTACGCACCAACCTCGACATATCCGAATGAGAAGGTGGAGAAAATGTATGAGGATATTTCTAGAGCCATGCACTTTTCCAAAACCTACTATACGGACTTAATGGGAGACATCAACGTAAAACTAGGCACAAGAGAGAACGGCTAGCTGAATGTGGGAATATTTGCTATTGGGCAATTGAAGCCAAGAGGCTAGCAGCTGGCTGACTTCATGGAGAAAGAAGAACTCTTTATGATGAACTCTTTCCTATTTCCAGAAGCGGCCCCACAGAAAGTGGACTTGTTCGATCCCCGATGGTTTGACAAAAAATGAGATTGATTTCATTATGACAGCTAGACGGTAATTGTGCAATGATGTCTCAGTGATCACAAAGCTGAAAACTGGCAGCGATCACCGAGCGATCACCAAAGTACCGAAATATTTCAGCTGGAGTTACAAAACCGTTTTCAGTTCCTAGAAACGACTAGACTAGACTAGAATGAGACTGCAATGCAGTGGACAATATGAATGATAAGCTCAAGGAAACTGTTCATGCGGTCAGAGCTAAGTTCTGTAACATACTGCGCAGAAGAACACAAAAACTCTCCGAGCACACACTGTTAGACGGGAAATGAAGACGCAGTGTTCAACAGATTTGACAGCATACAGGCAACTGAACGGACAGATCTCCAAATACATGCACTGGGACTTACGCAACTTTAATACTGCTCGTATTAAAGAAGCGATCGAATGTTAATAGGGCTCAAAAGTCTTTGCTAGAGCTCTGTCTGCCGGAAAAAGCCAACTGTCAAAGCTGAAGACCAAGTATGGCTGTGTCGTTTCCGGAATTCTTGAAAATTTGAGTGAGATTGAGATGTTCTACGGGCAGCTGCACACATCATCGTTGGAGCCACACAAAAGTGTAACAATCCAAGAACAAGAGTGTTGTATCCGATACTATTCCGATGATGTCTCGAACGTCAGTCTGAGCGAGATAAGAATGGCTCTCCAGCACCTTAAATGCGGCAAGGCCCCAGGTGAAGATGGAATTACAGCGGAACTCCTGAAAGCGGGTAGAAAACCGGTAATTAAAGTCCTTCTTCTAAATTGTTTACGTAGTAGAGCCATGATGCAGATTATATTAATTGTGTAGTTGTAGCACGAATGGGTCGGCTCAACCGGTGAAGAACCACGCTCTCACAGAATACCAGCGTCAAATAACAGCTTAATGCTGCTGTGCTTCGAATGGTGAGTGTAGAGAACCGGAGACCCTTTTTACTGGAAAAAAGGCATTCCATCTTAGTCCTCAAGGCTGACAACGCATCTTCATTTTGATTCGCAAACGAAGATAGATGTAGATGTCTATGGGTCACAGCAACCACTTACCATCAAGTGGACTGTGTGCTCGCTTGTCACCCTTTTCCTATAAAAAAATGATAACCTTCTGAAGGGCCTTTAATTCCATCTTTCATGGTGGAACTACTCTGGAGACGTAGTGCAGAAGTGTGGTGGTCTTTTTTTTCGAGAAAGGCGACAACGCTCACTTGAAGAACACCATACAAATTTCCCATCTAAGCGTAGACGTGCTACGTGCTGTTTTTCATAGTCATTACGAATCATCTCGTACGCAGACTCTTTAGATCAGCTCGATTGATTAAGAATTAAAATATACATAAATAAATGGAATGTCTCGTTTTCAGTAAAATGTTTCTGTATATATGTCTATGTAGCTAAGCTAGCCGTAGTATTAAAGCTCGGCATTACATGCTTAGTGCATGTAATGCCGAGCTTTAATAACAAAATAAATATTCTAAATAATTTGATTTACGAATAATATTTACGACATCATATTCCTTTACGTAATTTTATATTCGAGGTAGAGCCACGCTTCAGTTGTTATGTCTACATCATGAAAAACGTGAGACCGGGGAAGGAGTCAGGAAAAAGCTCACAGAACTCTCACAGAATACTAGCGTAAAAAAGTAGTATAATGGTGCTGTGTTTCGTATGGAAAAAGCGAAAAATCGAAAACTATTTTCCGTCGGTGGTATTCTATCTTAGTCCGCAGGGAGTGACAATGCATTATACACATTTTTATTGTAAATTGATGATGATGTAAATGTCTATGGGCACAGTATCTACTTGTATCTACTAAAATCATTTGAACTGGCGGGGATCACACCTGGTTTTCCCACATAATCCAACAATTACGGCAAGAGCTTAGCCACTGAGTTACCACATCTCTTAAAAATACTTCAAAAATATCTATCTAAAACAAGTATCAAATAGCTGATAACCTACAGACGTTAGTGGACTGATAATACAAATTAATCAAATATTCATTCCAGTGTTACTCTAAGTCAGTGACATAAATTTTTGAGTTCAGATGTTCACCTTTCTCCCTCTAGCAGGTTATTAATGTAGTTTTAAAATGTGCACTCTAAACGACTTTATCCGAGTTAAAGCCGCGTTTTGTCTCTGTGCTTTTGACGGGGCCATTTAACTTTTAAATTTTTAGTTTCGTGGGAAGTACGCATAAAGATTATTAAAATGAACGACATTTGTTTGGCCGGGTTCACTTTTGACTACAGAATAGAATTATTTTTCCTGAATATAAATTATAAGACTACTTATTGAAAGTCATTAAAAGTTTTACTACTAGTTCAAAAAAAAATCTTTTCTGAGAAGATCCAAAAAGAAATCCAGAGGAAACTTTTTTAAACATTATGATATTGAATAACAATTAACTGTCGTGGTGCAGATGAAATATTTTTAAGTTGTAGGTTAACTTCGTTACCTATGACATCAGTACATCAAGCACCTTAGTCCGCCCCATTGCCATGGGTGCTAAAAGTGAGCGAAATGTCGGATAATGAAAATAGTTAAATTAAATGCGATAAAATCCGTAAAATTAGTTTTATTAAATCACAAAGGTGTGTCGTTAGTCGGTATAGTATGATCGCTAGTCGGGTAGCAAAATTATACTCGATCATTGGATATGGATATGGTCAAATATGGACCTTATCTATCACCCCATTTCACACTATGGATGCCGTAAGAGGCACCTTAGCCATTAAGATCATATGGACGTATCACGTGCTACAACCATAACATCTAATTTACGGTTATGCACGAATGGTTCGGCTCGACCGGGGCAGGACCATTCTCTCACAGTATAACAACGTAAAAAAATAGCTTATTGCTGCTGTATGTCATATGGTCAGTGTAGAGCTCCGAAAACCCTTTACACTGGAAACGAGGCATTCCAAAGATGAATGAGGACTAAGAAGTCCTCATCGGTGACAACGCATCTGTATTTTTGAATCTTAATAGAGGATAAATGTAGACGTCTATGGGCTACAACATCCACTTACCATCAGGTGGACTGTGTGCTCGTTTGTCACACCTGTTCTATTAAAAAATGATGCATTTCTTTACGCCAGTCGTAAAACACCCAGACCGATGCTAAGAAGCATGACTAAGGGTTAGAGACGTATGGTATGATCGTTAGACAGCTTACTAAGCATGACGATTAAAACGAATCTTTACTATAACGGGAGATGCCACGTTTGAGTGTAGACTTTTATATTCGACCGATTTTGACCAACACAGATCTCTTGCGCTAACAAATACCACGTCAGCTCATTTCGGTCGGCATGGTTCATCCATGTAAACCTAAAGGCATGTATTCATTGCATGGTTTAGTTCATCATCATCATTATTTTCATTACATCCCTTCACAAGTCTACTGCTGAACATATACCTCCTCCAAGGATTGTCTCAAAAATCGGTCTAAAGCCACCTGCATCTATCGTCTTCCTGTATATCTTACCAGGTCGTCACTCCATCAAGTGGAAGATCACCATACACTTTGCTTACCAGTACCTGGTGCCATTCAAGAATATTTCTTCCTCACAGGTTGCCAGTTCTTCGAGTAATATCTCCAGCCCATTGCTATGGAGAGGGCTATGAGTGTCAATGAATTAATTATTTATTTGATTGCAAAATAATGTTCTCTGAAAAAGAAAAAAGAAATGGTTGCAAGTGATTTAATGTTCTTTTAACATTTTCCGCCCAACATTGTCCCTTAAGCAAACTTATTGTGCAAATATTTTGAAAGTCTATACATTAGTTAATGAATGCAGCTCTTGGCAATGTGAACGAAGCGACTTTGGATCCCTATTATGTTACATAAAATTAATACGATAAATACGGAATGGAACGAAAATTGTGAGTATAGACTAAAAATGATGTATTTTTTTTTGTTTATTGAAACTTTGGTGTTATATTAGCATTGTCATTATCATTAGCTTATTAAAAGTCCATTGCTGAAGAAAGTCATAATTCATATATTGCTTGAAGAGGGGGGAAGAATGTATCATTATGCTGTAGTTGCCATGATTGGAAGGCGGATTAACAGCCACAGTTTTTTTTTAAATGTATCATATGCTATAGTTGCCATGATTGGAAGGCGGGTTAACAGCCACAGTTTTTTTAAATTATTTGGGTTATTATTAGGAACATGCTACTGCCCATCTCCATTTCATTTCCATCTGTTGCCTCTTAAGACACCTACGGAATTATATGATTTTTCTTTCATCGCCGAAGAATTTCAAAATTGGTGTCTTTTGTAGTGGACGAGGATATTAATTTTAAAGATTTATTTTTAAATTTAAAATAAATCTTTTGGATTGTATGTAAAATGAGACTGAAGATTTTTGATTATGCCTACGGGCTAATCAAAATCTCTAAAGGCACCTTAAAATAATTCTTATGCCGACCCTCACACTTGAAATAGTGCACATCATCAACAGTTTGGAAATTTTTGTTTACCGTATTTGAATGATATTTTGCTATTAATAACAATCTGCCAAAGTAATTTTTCTTCAACTACAATTAAAACTATTTTTATCACTTAGTCGAAGTGACTGTCGCCCCACAAGACTTAACGCCATCTTAAAATGACGTAGCGTTTGACTATCTGGCTAAATGAAAAATAACTTTATAATATAATCATGTATTTAAA
Organism: Parnassius smintheus behrii; assembly: GCA_036936625.1. Taxonomy (NCBI): domain Eukaryota; kingdom Metazoa; phylum Arthropoda; class Insecta; order Lepidoptera; family Papilionidae; genus Parnassius; species Parnassius smintheus. Next base: position 15,399,133 of record JAUPFT010000015.1, on the reverse strand, counting down.
ATATGTTAATTATTCTCATTATAAGTACAATCAGATTTCACAAAAATTTATTTTAATCAGTTTTCTATTTTATAGCACTTGAATAGATTGTATATTTAGATGGTTTTTGTTATAACGAATAATTTCTTTCGTTTTTACAGAATAAGACCGTAGTTATAATGGATGGCAATGAGGCTGTCACTTGACGCACCCTTGCAATACCATTATAGAACCTCCTGACTATCGCCCTCGTTGCCAAACGATAATTCTTCTGGTTTGTTCTTGTAACTACACAATATACTTTATCAGATATCCTTGAGACGCCTGCATTCAATTATTTAATGCTAAAAAACTTTCATTCGAACATAAACAGTAAAAGCTCATCAAACATTTTTTTATAATTTATCAAGGCGATGTATGTACCTTTTATATAATAAATCTTTTATAGTTTCTTCCCTTTGCGTAATGGACTGAATCTGGTTAATATAAGGCTATTGTATATTCTTGTACCAATAAAAACAGAACGCCACCCCAAGTATTGTTTTCACCTAACTTTATTGTAATTCCATGTAAGATTTTTATTTCTGAATGTACTATAAGTTTAATAAATTATTATTGTTAGTTTAGTTGTATAGATTTGTCTAGGAACTCGCCGCTACGCCACGCCACGCGGAATACTCTCCATTGACGATTGAATCTCATGTCTCTGGTCTATGAACGATGATGTTGTTGAATGGTGACAGCAAGCGGAGAACACGTGGATTACAAATTAAAATTGCGCTGTCAACTTGTGACTAATATCTGTAAATATATATATATATATATATATATATATATATATATATATATATATATATATATATATATTTAAGTCGTTTAAATTTCTTTTTCCATCCAAAGTTCGTTTATAGGAAAATATGCCAAAGTAACACGACTCTGTTCTAACAAGGAAAATATGACATGCAATACATCAGCGAGCAACACACCCTCCTCTATTAAACTGAGGTTCGCTTACAAGCTAAGCCAGGCTTATTTTTCACCGTCATTAGCCCCGTCAAATGTGAAAGGATAATGCATTAAATGCAATAACGCGCGATAATGTACAGGAAAATAGGTGCAATTATATGATGAGGGATGGTCTTTTAAAGGAACTGGCACGTTAATTGAAAAAAAAAGCAGTATTACGTGCAAACTTTCTGTTTTTCATTCCTTCCACTTCTAATTTTACACTATAGAACTCGTATATCGTTAATTAATTAAATTATTATTTATCTTTTACATATAATTTGAATTTGAGCCTCCTGCGTCTATGTACTTAATGGAAATCTTACCAGGTCTTCCCTCTATCTAGTGAGGAGAGGGGTCGCCCTACACACTACTTATCACTACAAGGTTACAACTCGAGAACCTCCCCTCCACATTGGTTGTCATTCACCTAACTGTGTACGTATGCGTGTGGGATATATAATATTTCTTCAGGAAAGTCTATGTTCAGAGTGTTCTTGTGACATAATATAATGGTGATGATAAATTTCGGGATATAAGAAGGATGGCAAATTTAGGAAGTAGGTGGCATACACCTCCTTCCTTAATCCCATTCTGCCTGCACTAAATGCATTGACAACGGAACGTTTATTATTTTTCTTATTGCAGGAAATCCATCAGAAAACGCTGAAACTAAATTTCACATGCCGTTGATTGAGAGCAGCGTTACCCGCTTAAGAGTATAAGCACTTTGAGTAATAATGTACTAGTATACAGCTTGGTGAATATTTGCAGTGGAATTAAGAAGGCTGTTAATGATGTTACATATTTAACTATTTATTTTTTAATTTATTTATGTACTTTACTCTTTTAACACATCTAAAATAGACCTTTTTTTTATTAAAATTCCGAGTGAAGTTTATCTCATGAAAAATAACGATTTTAACAAATAATGCCACATGCAAAGGTCATTGAAACCAACAACGGCCAGCCATTAAAACGGTGAGGTATCTCTATTAACACGGAAAGCATTCTTTTTCATTAAGGCCGCTCACCCCACGGCGTCGCGTGTCCCTATATACAAAGGGACTGTATGGAAGTACGTGAATAGTTCACAAATTCTCCACAAGGCTTTCCAAGCAATAATGTCATTTAAACATGCCACCGTGATAGTTACAATCAATAAAAATTCCTATTTTCAGTTTTAAAGAAATATGTAAATAATATTATGTCAATAATATTGACATAATATTTATTTTTTAGTTTTTTATTTTTTTATTGACTCAATATGTATCTAAAGATTACCATGGAAAAATTAATATCCAGCATTGTATAGTGACCCGCTTTTCTTATCTAAAAGTAAAGTAAAGTTACAGCCTATATACGTCTCACTGCTGGGCTCAGGCCTCCCCTCATTTCCGAGAGGCTTTCTTATCTAATAAAATTAAATGTTAATCAAAATGTGCTTTAGATATATTAAATAGTAGCCCGCCAATCGGTGGAGATGAATATGAATCTACCAAAATAAAATCAAAATCAATCAACCGTTTAACCCAGAAGATGTCACAAAGAAATAGAAAAACATACACATACACAATACTGGTGAAATTTAAACTATCGAGTTCATACGTGGTAGAGCCATGCTGCAGTTATATTAGTAGTATAGTTGTAGTACGAATGGGTCGGCTTGACCGGGGAAGGACCACGCTCTCACAAAATACCAGCTTAATGCTGCTGTATTTCGTATGGTGAGTGTAGAGAACCGGAGACCCTTTTTACTGGAAACGAGGCATTCCATCTTAGTCCTTACGGATGACAACGCATCTGCATTTTGATTTGTAATCGAGGATAGATGTAGATGTCTATGGGCCGCTTAAACCACTTACCATCAGGTGGACTGTGTGCTCGTTTGTCAACCTATCCTATAAAAAAAAAAAAAGTTTGCCATTTAATTCGAAACTAGGAAAATATCGAGAGAATGCTAAAAACGGTATTTGCAGATAGATTAAATTCATAGGTGAATGAATGCGTATGTTCAGGTATTTTTTTTTTAATTTTAAGCTATATTTCCCGTTAAAACTCACGACCAGTTGTATCATCGAAACTTTATACTTAAATTTTTATTTACTTGAAACGCCGGCCAACAAGAATGCCGTTTGTTGCATTGTATCAAATGTAAGTGACTGACATAGCCCAACGGATTAGTAAGCTGGAGTGGCAATGTGCCGGCCATTAGCTCGAATAACTGACAACCGATGGGGAAAAAGGTTCTCGAGTGGCAGCCTCGTACCGGCAGGTGAAGCTAAGAGTGACCCCACACTGGATTGAGTGACGACCTGGTAAGACATGCGGGAAGTCGATGGATGCAGGTGGCTCAGGACCGTGCTTTGTGGCATACTTTGGGAGAGGCCTATGTTCAGCAGTGGACTTGTGAAGGGCTGGAATGAATGAATGAATGAGGAGTTACTGTATTCGGGTAAGGTATAGTGGACAAACATGTCGTGAATAGATGGGTTTTAAGGCATAGGATGTATCAGATTTGTGTAAAAACACAAATTATCAGATTGATTATCCTGAAACATTTGAAAATCATTACCTTTTTATAACCAGCTTTTACTTCCTGTAATGTTTTTCAAATAAAATTCATAGAAATCGTATCTGGAATTGAAACTTTAAAAACAAAGTGCAGTTGCAAGTTTGACGCGCATTATCAGCGTTTGTTCTCACAGTTTTTACTCGCACTTGGTGAAGACAAGTGGTTTCACAGCTCGGTTTTGTTTAGCATATATTTACATATCGAAGCTATACGTTTCAAATATTGCTATAAATTTTTATGATTTGAATGAGTTGCAATCTTCCTTGTAGCGAATGTACTTTGTACTTACTTATTTACTCTTTATGTCCTTATAGTATCGTATAATATCTATTATGCAACAGTAAAACTGAAGTTTATTTTAACGTATCAATAAACATTTTCATTATCAAACAATTTTTTGGTATAAGGTGGACTAGGGATTTCTATAACAGATGGCAATCAGTTTTGAGGCTACTGCATAAAATATTTACTTAATTATTTTTTGTCTTTAGGTTTTCGTGATATTTTGGACGTGATACTTCGACTGACTGTGACGACAATATTTTCTTGAGCCTACTATTATTCTAATTAATGAGGTTTAAACTTAGAAAATTCTTAATTTTTGTTATAAAATTAAAATTATCACAATAAGACAAATAGTAACTACGGATTATTATTGTGGGTTTTGTTCAAAGATTTCAAAAGGAAGGATAGGCCTATCTAAATATTTTACTCATAACTTTTTCATACAAGAAAAAGTAGCGCATCTGTCGTAATACAAACGTCATATCAAAACACGACGTAACCATGGTCGGATTTTGTAGTATAATTATTCTAATTGTACCATTATTTCATAGTTTGTAGTACATAGTATCGTAATAATACTAAGCGAAAATACCATAATTTTACCTAAAGGTACCTTGTATTATTATTGGGTCGTTTTAAATTATAATATTTTTTTATTAACCCTACGATATCGAGAATTTCTATATTGTACATGAGTACCACGTTTTTTTAATGAAATTAGAATTAGCTCCCTTTCTCATCAATCGATGATCGATCGATCCTTTTCTTTGTACTTTTTTCGTTTTACCCTTATTGAATATAAAATATATTAGGTACCAACATTCAAAATTTAACTTATACTCAGTTCTTTAGACAAAAATTAAACATAAATAAAAATAAAAATGTAAAAAACGAAACGTATAGATAAACTAAACGCGTGACACCAAAATCCCGGCACATGGGAAAAAAGAATTATGAAATGTCAAACATGATATAATTTTTTTAAAATCGTGTAATTTTATTTTCCATGTACAATATTTTTGAGGGTCTGATTCCAACCTTGGCCTAATCTTGGAAACGTAACTAAACTAACTGTAAAATAAAGCTAAAAATGCGTTTATATAATCATTTAATTGTAGCAAAATTAATATAAGGTTATTTTACCGATGATACGATATCCCATGTGTTTTCAACTAGACATATTTGTGACAGGCAAATCTGTCCTGCGCGCGCACCACGATTCGCGATTCGCGTTGGCTCTAAACTGTGTGCCAATGCATTAGTCCGTTTTAGTTGCTCGGTCGGCCCGGTCCTTACGCTAGTAATATATAAGTCAATGGTTTTGTTACTTTTAATTTTTTTTTTTCGTATTAATCGATTTCAGCTGACAGTAACATTATAAATAGTTTTATTACTTTTTTTTTGTTTTTTATTTTATTAGACTCCACCGTGTCAGTAATTCATTCTTGGGGTTTTTACAACAAAATCCCAGAAAATATACAAAATTTGTCAGACGCAAAGATCAAAAATTTTATTAAACTAAATTTGTATAAAAAGGGTTATTATAATATTAAGGAATTTATGGATGATAATAACCCCTGGGAAGGGTGATCACTACCAAGCTATTTCTAATTTGTCTTGTGTTGTTAATTGTAAACGTGATTGTAAGCTATTATTTGAAAAAAAATAGTCCCGCTGGGTTTCTTGCTGGTTCTTCCCAGGACAGGGGTTTTTTTGACTTTCAATAAGTAATTTGTACTGTGTAAACGTTGTGTGATAGTTGTGGATTATTATTATTTTTGGGGTATCTGTATAGTTTTCTCATCTGGTTGGTTTCTATAAATATATAATTATAAATTAAAATGAAAAGATAAATATACATAAATATCAATAAAATAAAATAAATACAAAAAATACACAAATAAATAAAGATCCAACCAGATGGAAGCCCTCGGCAGGGGAGACCAAACGGCCGAGGGTTAGGGGGAAAGGGAAAGGACCGACGGACGATGCGGGTGGTATCGAGGACCACTGCCTTCTGCATTTGAGCCCGGAGCGGTCCGTGACGGAGTCCCAGTCACCTCAGATAACCCGAGAGGCTGACCGAGATTAGCCCATTCGCAGAGACGACTACAGGAATAATTTCGGTCGGCCAACCACCCCACATGTCGGTCACCTCGTGAGCCAGGTCCAGATATTTTGTTCGCTTATCTGTTTCGGATTTCACGAGGTTCTCGTCATACGGAATGGTAATGTCGACCAAAAATATCCTTGACTGTGCCCGGTCCATCAGCACAATATCAGGCTTATTTGCAAGAATAGTCCTGTCTGTGATGATGGCCCGGTCCCAGTAGAGCCTGCCGCTGTCATTTTCGAGCACGGCTTCCGGCAAGTACTTGTAATACGGCAATTTCCGGTCCACAAGACCGTATTTCAGAGCGAGCTCCTGGTGTAGAATTCTGGCTACTAGGTTGTGCCTGTGCAAGTACTCAGAGTTAGAAAGCGCCGAACAACCGGAGATGACATGCCTAAGTGACTCCCCGGGATGGCGACAAATTCGACAGACGTCAACGGTGCCATCCTTTAGGATGTATCTCCGATAGTTGTTGGTCTTAATAACCTGATCCTGTATTGCACAGACAAAACCCTCGGTTTCCCCGAAGAGGTCCCCGAAACGTAGCCAGTTGAGGGAGGTGACTGTATCTACGAAGGGCTCATGTAGAGCCCTGTAGTACCTCCCGTGAAGCTCCTTCTCCTTCCATACGGATACCCAGCAGTGCTTAGTATTTCCGGTTGGAAATGCTAAGCACTGATGGGTCCTGCCATTGCTCGTTGGCCAAGGATAGAGGGGTAAGCCCTTTATCACTAGAAATGACGTCATTATAGAATGGATCATCCGATCTCGCCAGGAAGTACTGACGGAGGCTGCACACTTCACGATTATGCATAGTGAGCGCGCTCAAAAAGCCACGCCCACCATGCTTTCGCGGCAAGTACAGCCTCATTACCGACGATCTCGGATGATGCATCCTATGGGACGTCATGTTAGTGCGGACTTTTCTATCCAGGGCGTTAAGTTCAGTCTGAGTCCACCTGAGTATGCTAAAGGTATACATAAGGACAGGTATGACCCAACCGTTATATGCGTGTGTCTTATTCACACCGGATAAAAGGCTATTAAGCACTTTGGTCAAGCGTGCATAAAACACGTCGCAAACTGACTGTTTCATACCAGCCTCATCGATACCGATGTTCTGTGACATACCCAGGTATCGTTATTATTATTATTATTGTTTATAATCTATATTGAATAAAAAAGTTTCTGTTTCTGTTTCTATTATAGTTTCTCATATTCACAATAACGTGTAGAATAAATGATGCGCGCAGTCAATGCACTCGAACTGCTAATGCTGCTTACCATTAGTCGTTAAAGTGTTATTCAATTTAGCTTTGTAGCCTTATAATGCTCTGAAAAATGTAAAACCACATTGTTGGTAACGGGTTTTATTTTAACAAATCTAAGTGTACCTGCAACCAACTTTAAACAAGGAGGGCTACCAATATGTTGCCATCTCTGACAGATGGAATACCTCACAGCCCTGAAACTAAACGGGCTCCCTACCCAAATAGACTCCTAGGAATAAATAGAATCATTCCATCTATTTAATGCAGTCCAGTCAACCTAACAGTGGTGTTGTAATTATAATAACTCCTACCTCCGTTGTTCCATTAAGCGTCTACCCGTTCTCAATATCTCACGTTTCGTGTAGGTCTTATACTCGTACTAGGCACTGATACGTTATAACAAGTGAGTAACCGTCATTGCTTGTAAACTCATGGCCAATTCATCTGTACAGATAATACATTGTGATTATATCAAAGTATTCAACGTGATTTAAAATGACACAAGCTAAACCAGGAGTTTTAGTTATCAAAACTATTATAGCCCGTAACTTATGATTTGGATTCATGTGATCCTTTGGTATCAATAGTTTTTAACAGAGAGAGCGCAAGCATAAATGAAATTCTGTAGGATGTGTTCCTAATTTTTCCTTGGTTGTGCTGTACAATGTTACTTTCTGCTTCAATTGTTTTTATTATGTTTTTAAAAACATTTTATTGTTTACCAATTTAAAGATTTTAAACATTAAGCTACAATGCAATTTCATTGATACTTTCACTAAAGCCAATCAAATGTTCATAAAATGATGTGTAGAATGTGTAATGTAAACATAGGCCTCCCCTATAGATTGCCGCGTAGCCTATGGTGGGGGAAAATTGCCATAGCAGTCACGCTTGGCTTACGATGAAAACCTTTTGACCTGTTATAAGGAAGATTCTAATTTTCTGTTTTAGTATTCCTCTATTACCTCTTACAATATCCACGAAAACATATGCGATAGTGGATTAGAAGTGGCGTGATTAACTAACGCCACTTATATTCTGCACTACAGTGTATTTTTTTCAATAAATCATCTTCTAACAGATGTGATTAATTTATTATATTTATATAAAATTTACCAATCCGGGTCGAAGAACCAAACAATGGTCGCGCTACTGACTAAATTTATATCCGGAATGAACGACCAGAAAATGGTGGGGCGGTATGGTGCTAATTTTAAATCCAGCCCGAATGAACCAAAAAATGGAGGGCTAATGGTTCCTGGGTTCAATTCCCGGGTCAGGTCAAAATTAATTATGCGAGATCAATTTTCTTGTGGACTGTATGCGCGGTATGGTGGTGGTGGTGGTTGTGGTAGTGCCCTTGTAAATAGAAAGGCACTGCTTATTATATGATGAAATTTCTTCCAGCAGGCTTATTGAAGCATTTTTGAAGAAAATAGAAGTAGTCAAAGTGTGCATTTTACTTATAGTCATACGTAGGTATGACTATAAGTAAAAATACATATATTTAAAAAATATAGGGGAGGCACACGGCTCCACATACGCCGTGCGCGGTGAGCGCCAACCATTTTGATGCACTCCCCCCGAAGGGAACGTTAATTCGGGAACTGGACCGTGGTCCACAGCAAAATAACTGGCGAACCAGTAAAAGAGGCTTGGCTCCTTGTTAGTGCGTAAGCACAAACATCGACCGAAGTCGCGCATGTCAATGTGTGTAAACGCCATACAGATAATACGAACGAATCCGGCCACAGTGAATGTACGTCACACGGTTTAGGCAAATAGGCACACTGGCCGTAAACCCTCCGTGAGCGCCACCACCTGCCAGACCGCCGCTCCTGCAGACGTGATGTAAGTGTATGACATCACCACCAATTGCATGATCAGTACGGCTACTAGCCGCAGAGCGTGTCATGAGTCTACCGCTCACCTCAAGAGAATGGGGTCCCACGTTGTGCGGCTTTCGGCCGCAGCCTTGAGAGTCTCCTCAGATCCTCCCGCCAGCTACCACCTGCATGAGGTCGACACATAAGCTCCACCAACCAATACAACGGCAGATATAGCCAAAAGGCAGTTATAAGTTGTTAGTAATAATTTGCCATAAGAAAGTTTTTGCGTCAAGTAAATGCATTTTCGATCATGTTTGTCTCACCCACCAACAAGTTGCCTTCAATCATTTAAAGGTAGGAAAGTTACAGAGATAGATATTATGTTGTTATATAAAACATCGTGGAGGGCAGACAGTCTGCAGCCCCGTAAAGAAGGGACTCGACTTGGGCAAAGCTACTTAGGTGTGAGTCAAACCAAGACGCAGAGAGCGCCATTGATAATAGCGTCCCACCAAACAACCATCGCAGAGACGCAATGCTGCAGAACGCAACAAGCATCAAGACGACTATCGTCAGGCTAACACCATCCCAAGATCCCCCATACATCCCAGCAGATAACACCACCTGCATACCTCTATCGACCAGAACCACAAGAGAGCGTCGAATCAGGTGCAGCACATCCGGAGATCCATCACAAGATGAAATACCGCAAGGAGCAGTAAGCATATATGCAACTATCATACGGATGGCGCCCCCTCACAACACACCCACATGATCCCTATCGACTTTGGTAACAAAGTTTGTATTGTAGTTAACTAAAAAATATCACCAACGTATCGTAGTAGCACGCTACTAAGACGCCAGTGAACGAAACTCCACGTATCATAGCGCTAATGCACTAAGACATGAAGTTGAGTATGCCTGTTACACTTAAAAGTGCTACTAAACATACTCATCATCCCAATCCGAAAGATAGACGACGCATCGCTATGCGCTACGACGTCGCCCACAAACGGTATGGGTGTGCGATGTCCACGGGAAAGCCGTATTGCTACAACAAACCCGCTTACCACCGGCACTAAGATTGTTGTTATATAAAACTGCACCAACGTATCATATTAGCAGGCTACTAAGACGCCAGTGGACAAAACTCCACGTATCATAGCGCTAATGCACTAAGACATGAAGTTGAGTACACCTGTTACACATAAAAGTGCTACCAAACACACTCATCATCCTATTCCGAAAGATAGACGACGCATCGCTATGCGCTACGACGTCGCCCACAAACGGTATGGGTGTGCGATGTCCACGGGAAAGCCGTATTACTACAACAAACCCGCTTACCACCGGCACTAAGATGACATGTGTAGGACACATCGGTTAGCGAGCCCAAGTTTACCTCGGACCAATTGCTCGTGAAGCAGCATACACGCCACCATAATATTCCTTTTCAAGTCCCTAATAAGGACTAGTCATTTTGCTACATTACTAGGAGCAGGCGGTCACCCAACGACCCCATTCAATGCTTATGCATCAAGGAGACCTTCTATAATAATACTTTTGTATCATAGACCTTACTTTCATAAGTTATTCATATATAGGGCTTGAATCCACGACTCTACTATTGTAATGCAAATTCATCATAGAGACCTTCTATAGTCTTGCTTTTGTATCATTGAGTTTAATATCATAAGTCCCTAATATAGGACTAGTCATTGTGCTACAGTACTTCAAGCAGTCGGGCTCCCGACCACCCCGTATATATGTACAACTGCAGGCACGCATCTCCGGCAGCTCCTCCATACAAGACATCTATACATGAACACCTTCCATAAATTAAGAAAATTTTCTTTTATACATGAACTCCTTCCACAACTTTGACAATTTTTAACCAATTTTCTTATTATCTTATAAACGTTATTTATCTTTACTTTTATAACATTTTTAACTTGTGTTTCTATTGTTTATCATGTTTTAAATATTTTTACAAGTTTTTATAATAAATTGATTTATTATGGAAGACAATATTTTTGCCTTCAATTTACTATGTTATTGGTCTAATGTCTGAAATGTATTTCTATTAACTTTATGCTTATTAAAGATATTTTATTGCTTAATATATATATATATATATATATATATATATATATATATATATATATATATATATATTAAGACTATTTTTGATGTCTCTTTATATTGAATTTAATTATTAATAATAATGTTGGACCGTCACAATAATAAGAAGGTAAATTTTGACACTTTATTAAACATTAAATAATAATATAATGATTGTAATAGCCCAAGTAGATATCGGGCCGTCAAGAAATAGTAGTGCCCTGGTTCGCGTCCTGTCTTCGGTCTGAGTTTTTTGCCTTTTTTTTCAAGTTCCCTTCTTTTGTGAGAAAATCTATTATTTTCAGGCCTTTTTTTAGTAGGTTTTAAAAATACGTCAATAAGGTCAAAATTATTCATTAGTATGTAATGTTGTATTTAAATGTTATAAAAATCCGGGTACTATATATATATATATATATATATATATATATATATATATATATATATACATTTTGCATAAAAATTTCTAACGTTGGTTTTCATGAAAAATGAATTTAACTTTCTAGCAAACCACCTGACTTGTTTTTTACCCTCAGGTAAATGAGAGTGACCTACAGACTGGGTAAAAAACATGGAGAAACGCGTGGGAAATGGATTCTTACATATTTAAAATGTTCAATAATCTGAGCCACCTTTTAAGCAGGCATCTTAATATTACGATCCTTCACGATGGTTTCACTGTCGCTTATCTACCTACATATGGGACTTAAGAGTGCATGGTGAACTATGTCCTAAAAAGTCTTTACGTCACAAACACTAACAACATCAACATGAAGGCACGGCCTTATATTCATTTTATTTGTGTTTCTCCAGAAATTTTAAACTTCTTCGAGGTGTGGTCGAAAGCAAGGCGATTCACTTTGATTTGCTCTTGCCTATCCTGTTTACCACCATTTTAAGTTTTGCTTTGAAATGCCTCCTTGCCTCCGACATACCATTAAAAATTCGACCACTAGCTGGTCGCCCGGCTAAATTCCACAAATTATGCTGTGAATTTTATTACAAATTGACGATTCATGTTTTATTATTCAAGCCGCTTGCTCTAGTGGGTATGCCGCAAAATTCAACAAGGAACAAACATTCCAATTGTTGGTTTTCCCGTATGGTTGTTTTCATTGTAACCGTATCTCAAAGGATTTATCAGCTTTGGAAATAAATTTTGAAATACTCTCACGAAATTAAACTTAGCTTATCGAAAAACCTCAGAGTTTTGGCAGGAACTTGGGCGTAGACGGCCTGTCGCTGCTCCTCTGTGGCTTAAATAATGGTTTGAAGTGAATTTTGATTCAAAAAAGTTATGCGATTAGAGAAAACGACGAAACAAATGTTTTGATGTCAATATAAACCTCAAGTTATTTTGATCGCTTGGGTGCCTTATGAACTTGAGTAGCTGGCGTCATCAACTGTCCGCTGGGTTAAGCTGTCATCAAAATCTCCCAAGGGCTTCGCAATGTGACACATCAGCATATTGTGAAAAAACAGATTATAAAAATGAAGATTCTGAAAGAAATGATCTCAATGAGCCTCAGAAGGGCAAGAACCCAGAACCGTAAAGCCAGTTATTTATAAAAAAATTAGAAAAACCTTGTTTTCTCATTATTATTATGAGATATTACCCGAAATAATTTTTGATAATAGTTTTGGATTTAAACCATGTAATAGATTTAGGATGATCCATTATCGAAATAAAATTCACAGATGCATAGAACGTATCTTGTTTGAAATATTTTTACGCAATATGCTCGTTATATGAACTGAGTAATGATTTCTTATGTTCACACAAACAATAAGTACATATTGAATAAAACTACTTTTACGGGCTTTATCGCGTTTAATTTACTTAATTTTAATTCCCGTCGTGACTATGAGCGCTTGAAAGCGCTCAAAACGTCGGGAATTAAAATGAAGTAAAATAAATGCAATAAAATCCGTAAGTGTAGTTTTATTCAATGAACTGAGTTCTTAGTGGTTAAAACAAAGTGACAAATATCAATAAGTAATGAAAATATTAAAATAATACTAGTTTTTATCGCGTATATTTAACTTATTAAATACCCGAATTTTCGAGAGCTTTATAGCACCGATGGTCACGGGAAGGACTGAGATGTTTAACGTCCAGATGTCATAGTTAGCCGCGGTTACCATAGATTAAAATTTAACTTTTGTTCCGATCTACACAGTATGAACTTATGGTATCTTGAAGTCTTGCAGTTGTATGCTTCGGTCCCAAGCAGATGGTAGCACCCAGGCATCTTTTCTATTGAAATCAGGATGTTTTTTGATTTTAATAGCCTCGCAAATCATCCTTGGAAGGAATCGGTGTTTTTAGCGAGGATTTGTGGTCTATCAAATCCGATGTAGTGACGGGGGCGATCCTGTACGTGTTCACAGACTGCAGACTTCCCGGAGCGTCGACTCTTCACATCAGCTATATGTTCTTTAACGCGGGTTTTAATAGATCTTTTAGTTTGTCCTATGTTGGAGAGTCCACATTCACAATCAAGCTTGTACACTCCTGCATCTTGCAGAGGGACGTTACACGTGACTGATGGTAAAATCTGACCAATCTTCTTCAGCGGCTTGAAGTATGTTTTGATGGAAGCGCGCTTCAAAATGTCGCCAATCTTGTCAGCGACTCCTCTAACATATGGTAGTACAGCAGGTACACGCTCGACTGTGGCCGGCTTCACTCGTTCACTGTTACGTGGGCGCGGGACCCGAAGCTTGCTGTCATGCAAAACTTGCTTGACATGGTGGAGCTCGGCAGCCAGGTGTTTACTGACACAGATCCCTAGTGCTCTCTGAAACAAAGATTTACCCACGATAGCTGTGAAGGATGGTGGTGAGAATCAGCATTTAAATATCTATCTGTATGGGTATGTTTTCTATACACAGTATGGCTCAAGGTGTTATCAGGATTCTGAGTTACTAACGCATCTAGAAAAGCTAAGGAATTGTTTTCCTCTAACTCCATTGTGAACTGAATTTTAGAATTTATAGAGTTAAGATGGTCTAAAAATGTGGTTACTTTATCTAAAGGTAGAATTGTGAAAGTGTCGTCTACGTACCGTTTGTAGAATCATGGATTTATGGGAGAAGTAAGCAGGGCTTTTTCCTCAAGTCTTCCATAAATATGTCGGCAACAATGGGAGATACAGGTGAGCCCATCACCACACCATCTACTTGCTTGTTGAACTCCTCCTTCCACAATAGGTAGCCAGATGTAAGGCAGTGTCTGAGTAATAGTGCATATTCTACAGGCATATTGTTTTTTTTCAACAGGTAAGCATGTTAACAACGACTGCACATCAAAACTGACCATAGTTTCACTGTCTGCCAGATGTAAGTCTTTAATCTCGCTGACAAAATGGTAGGAATCCTTTATGTGTGCTCTTGTATGTCCCCTGTGCGGTGAGAGTATTTTCGATAAGTGTAATGCCAATCTGTAAGTTGATGAATCGATTTGGCTCCCTATGGGACGTAATGGAGCATTGGGCTTGTGTATTTTTGGTAACCCATACAATTTTGGTGTTTTGGCGCACGTAGGTATTATCCATTTTACGTTTAGATTTATTTTTCGGAGTGTTTCTTTATGAGGTTACTAGTTTTTTTTAGTATGCTGTTTATTGGGTTGTTTTTAACCTTTTTATAAGTATTTACATCCGACAAAAGTTCTTGTATTTTAGAATTATAATCTGACGTATCCATGACTATCGTGGCATTTCCCTTATCTACGCGGAGAATCGTAAGTTCTGGTTTACTGCGTAGGTTCTTTAACGCTATAAATTCGTCTTTGGGAAGATTCGGTTTGGGCACCGAACATCGACGTAACATAGACGAAATGTCTTGACGTATCGCCTCCAAATCTTCTTTCAGGATATTGTTTTTAAATAAACAGTCCATGACACTGCAGATAATTTCTTCGTTCGGTAATTTGCGTTGTGTTATAGCAAAATTGAGGCCTTTGGACAAAACAGTGTTTGTTTTGACAGATTATAAAACGCGATTAATCTATGATCTGTGTTTGTCAATGGTTGCTTTTGGTTCTGGCATTGATTCAGATGTTTTAAATTTGACTTGGTCGTTAATTTTTGATATTATTCTATATGTTTGTTTTTGCATTATTTATATTGTTACGAGATTGAGGTTCGTGACAATAAAAATTGCCGATAGAATTACCTAAATAAACACTTTAATTCACTTTTCACTAATTAAAGTTAAAAACACTAATAATTAATCACACTGATTCACTTTATTCCGCTCCGAAGCTTCCCTGGTCTCGCCAACTCCAATACTTCCCCGATCGCATCTTACACCGCCTATTTATATAAATTAGCAGCGAAATATCCAGAATATTCAAGTAAACACGCGCAAGGTACCGAGCGTTCGTGTTTCAACTTAAAGAAGTTTAGTTCTTCGGTTCGAGACTAGATGGCGCTAGTGCCGTCGACTTGAGCGCGTAACACTGCCCCCTCCTAAGACATGGTCGTCCCGAGCATTATAGGCCCCATAACAGCGCGCCAGGCGATCCACGTGGACGATCTTAGGAGTCCCTCTTGCGCTTTTCTGTATCCGGTAAGTTACATCGTTGATCTTGGTCACAATCCGGTACGGGCCGTCCCATTTAGCTTGAACCTTAGCAGATTTCCCTTTGCTGTGGACTGGATTGTGCAACCACACAAGTGAACCTTCGTCGAACCCTTTGTTATTAATTTTGCGGTCGTACCGGGTTTTCATCTTTTCAGACATTTGCTGGCCCGATTGTCTGACGTGCTCATAAACGTTTTCATTTTGTTCCGCAAGTCATTTGCATAATCGGTTATACTGCGTGGAGTATCAGGTGGTATCCCGGTGATCAGGTCTGCAGGCAGCCGTAATTCTCTTCCAAAGTTTGCGAAAGCTGGTATCACTGCTGTACTTTCGTGAACAGCGCTTCGATATGCCAACAAAAACGGTTGTATGTAATTGTCCCAATCTCGTTGCCTATTGTCTACAACTTTTGCTAGGTACCTCTCCAAAGTCTGATTAAATCGTTCTACCATTCCATCAGATTGCGGGTGATAAGAATTCGTTCTTGTTTTTTTTTTTTTTTTTTTTTTCAATTTATTAATCACAAAAATATACAAAGAATAGGCTTACATAGCTATTCTCGCCAAACTTTTACGTTTGATGGCGAGACACGCTCGATTTTCAACATAATATCTTCTAAGTATACTACTAATTTACTTATAATATTGATTATACACATTTATTAAATATTTCTTTACACTATAATTATAAACAACACAGGCACTAATTAAAACAATGGTATACTTCTGTTATAAATAAACTACTACTCCAATGATAATTCATCAAGAAACAACTGTTTAAGTTTTGATTTCAACACATTTTTACTGAGTTGCGGACTCCCTCTCAAAAGTTCAATTTTATTAAATATCTTAGGTATTAGAGATTTTGATAATCTTTCCCCATAATAATTATTCATTCTCGGTTTATCAAGCATTTTACATTTTACACTTCTTGTATCATATTTATTATTAACATATCTTTTGTAATCATCACTATAGTAGTGACGTATGCCTATTAAGTATTCGATTTTTTTGTCTACAGGCAGTATTTTACAAATTGGAAATAAGTTATTATAGTCCTGTCCACAATTATCTTTAACTTTTTTGGTCACCAGGTACTTAATCAGCCTTATTTGTAAATTTTTTATATTTTTTAAATAGGTGCAAAACGTCCGCCCATATACAATGAGTCCATAGCTAATCAGTGAGTCAGCAAGCGCATAATACACAATGCGTAACGTGTGCTTGTCTACAACTGCATTTAATTGATAAAACTTAGATACCATGGATCTTAATTTATTACATATGTCATTAACATGCGTTTTCCAGCTAAAATTTTGATCAATAGTTAAGCCTAAATATTTAAATGTATTGACATAATCTAATTTATCACACCTGCAGTCGATTTTATTAGCATGTAGGCATTCATATGAGTGGCCAATTATATGTATCTGTTCTTTGTTAATGATTTTAACTTGTCGATTGTATGGTGAGTGTATATGCATGCACTTGGTTTTCGACATATTCAATATAATTCCATTATCGTGTGCCCACTTAGTTATACTTTCAAAATCTTCTTGTACATAGCTTTGTATCTCAGATATATCCTTGGAAGCATAAACAATACACATATCATCTGCATACATAAAAACGCGGCACTTGTTTACGACATTTGACACACTATTCACATGCATCACATATCCTAATGGACCAAATACTGATCCAGTCGGCACCCCCAGATCCACATGCATATCCTCACCAGTCACACCAGCTATCATCGTACGCATTTTCCTATTACTCAGGTAGTTCCGAAACCATTTATTCGTAGGGCCTCGTATTCCACATTCATCCATCGCCTGTAGCAGAATATCATGATCCAGGGTGTCAAACGCCTTTTTGTAATCTATAAAAAGTGTTATAATTTGTTTACCAGCGTCCAAAGCCTCGTTTATGTAATCGGCAAATTCCGTTAGTGCTGAAACTGTACTGCGCCCCGGGCGGAAACCGTGCTGAGCGTCAGACAAAATATTATGACATTCCAAGAATTTAGAAATTTGGCTTACAATAATTTTTTCAAAAATTTTATCAATAATAGATAATATGGCTATAGGTCTATAATTAACATATTCTAAGTGGTTTCCTGACTTATATATAGGGCGTATAATAGCATGTTTTAACTGATCGGGATAAATACTTTTCAACATACACATATTCATAAAATTTGCTATAACAGGACTTAATTGTTTCCGTATATATTTGATGTCTTTTATCCTAATTCCATCTAATCCGGGGGCTTTTTCACATGATAAATTATTAATAACCTTTTCTACATCTAAAGAGCACACCATCATATATCTAAAACTCACCACACTCGGATTCACATATTGTCTTCTATTTAAAAATTTAAGTTTACATTTATGCTTTATTCCCTTAATTTCTTCAGTAAATGTTTTAGAAAAATTTGTACATATTTGTATCATATTTTCTGTCTTACCTAAATGCCGCAATATTACATCATCTAGACTTACTTTATTTCGCCCCAGCCACTGGTTTATTTTTGCCCATATTTTCTTAAAGTCCCCATTACATTTTTTTATTTCCATCTGTCTATATTTATTTTTAGCCTTAATTATAGTTTTATTTACTTTATTTCTAAATTTTGTATATTCTAATCGCTTATTCATATTTTTTGGTTCACATTTCCACACTCTAAACAAATAGTCTCGTCTTAATATCATTTTATATAAATATCTATCTATCCATGGTTGTCTTATTAAACTTTTATTACAACTTTTATGAGTACCCATAACTCGGCAAGTTTCCTGGAATATTTGAGACTCAAAATTCCTTCCTTGATCGCTGTGAATCTCTAAAGGTACTCCAAAACGACAGAAGACTTCATGAACTAGTTTATCTGCAACTGTTGAAGCTTCTTCATTTGGAATGGCGAAGACTTCTGGCCACTTAGTGAAGTAATCCACCACAACCATGAAATACTTGTTACCGCTTTTTTTCTCCGGAAACGGCCCCGCCACGTCAATGGCTATTCTTTCCCAATGCACCTATACTACGAGTCTGAGGTCCCTTTACAGCCGCACAACTTATATTTGCGACACCAGTCCTCGACATCGTTTCGACAGTGGACACAGTAAAACCGTCCTCGGATCTCCAGTAGAGTTCGTTTAACTCCCAGATGGCCTCCTGAATAACCATTATGGTACAGCTGTAGAACATCCGGTACTTTAGCTTTAGGGACAACCATTTGTAAATGACAGCTGTCTCTCCGAACATTTTCCCATTTACGGCACAGAACTCCATCCTGAAGCAGCAAGCTGTCCCACTGGGCCCAATAGCTTTTAGTGGTCGAACTCATCGCTGAGACGTCGCTCCACTTGGGCTTGGGAGCACTGGCCTTCATCCATTCCAGGATCGGCTTGATGTCCGGATCTTCCTGCTGTGCACGTTGAAAGCTATCCTTCCACTCGTTGCTTAGGTGGTCAGCCCTGAGCATCTTCACGGATACCACTTCCTTACTCTCTTGCCTAGTACAATGTTTGCAATCTTCAGGACAAGGTCTTCTTGACAATGCATCTGCGTTGGCATGATATTCAACCTCAAAGTCGTATTCCTACAGTAGTTCAATCCACCTCGTAACTTGTCCTTCTGGATTTTTAAACTGCAATAGCCATTTTAGTGCAGCATGGTCAGTTCGTAAGTGAAATTTTCGCCCCAGAAGGTATTTGCTAAAATGCTGCAACGACTTTACCACAGCTAGCAATTCGCAGCACGCAGTTTTCTCCTTGTCCTTAGAATCAGCATACACGCCACCATAATATTCCTTTTCAAGTCCCTAATAAGGACTAGTCATTTTGCTACATTACTAGGAGCAGTCGGTCACCCAACGACCCCATTCAATGCTTATGCATCAAGGAGACCTTCTATAATAATACTTTTGTATCATAGACCTTACTTTCATAAGTTATTCATATATAGGGCTTGAATCCACGACTCTACTATTGTAATGCAAATTCATCATAGAGACCTTCTATAGTCTTGCTTTTGTATCATTGAGTTTAATATCATAAGTCCCTAATATAGGACTAGTCATTGTGCTACAGTACTTCAAGCAGTCGGGCTCCCGACCACCCCGTATATATGTACAACTGCAGGCACGCATCTCCGGCAGCTCCTCCATACAAGACATCTATACATGAACACCTTACATAAATTAAGAAAATTTTCTTTTATACATGAACTCCTTCCACAACTTTGACAATTTTTAACCAATTTTCTTATTATCTTATAAACGTTATTTATCTTTACTTTTATAATATTTTTAACTTGTGTTTCTATTGTTTATCATGTTTTAAATATTTTTACAAGTTTTTATAATAAATTGCTTTATTATGGAAACAATATTTTTGCCTTCAATTTACTATGTTATTGGTCTAATGTCTGAAATGTATTTCTATTAACTTTATGCTTATTAAAGAAATTTTATTGCTTAATATATATATATATATATATATATATATATATATATATATATATATATATATATATATATAATAAGACTATTTTTGATGTCTCTTTATATTGAATTTAATTATTAATAATAATGTTGGACCGTCACAAATTTTGACACTTTATTAAACATTAAATAATAATATAATGATTGTAATAGCCCAAGTAGATATCGGGCCGTCAAGAAATAGTAGTGCCCTGGTTCGCATCCTGTCTTCGGTCTGAGTTTTTTGCCTTTTTTTTTCAAGTTCCCTTCTTTTGTGAGAAAATCTATTATTTTCAGGCCTTTTTTTAGTAGGTTTTAAAAATATGTCAATAAGGTCAAAATTATTCATTAGTATGTAATGTTGTATTTAAATGTTATAAAAATCCGGGTACTATATATATATATATATATATATATATATATATATATATATATATATATATATATATATATATATATATATTTTGCATAAAAATTTCTATCGTTGGTTTTCATGAAAAATGAATTAAACTTTCTAGCAAACCACCTGACTTGTTTTTTACCCTCAGGTAAATGAGAGTGACCTACAGACTGGGTAAAAAACATGGAGAAACACGTGGGAAATGGATTCTAACATATTTAAAATGTTCAATAATCTGAGCCACCTTTTAAGCAGGCATCTTAATATTACGATCCTTCACGATGGTTTCACTGTCGCTTATCTACCTACATATGGGACTTAAGAGTGCATGGTGAACTATGTCCTAAAAACAACCGTAATGTCTTTACGTCACAAACACCAACAACATCAACATGAAGGCACGGCATTATATTCATTTTATTTGTATTTCTCCAGAAATTTTAAACTTCTTCGAGGTGTGGTCGAAAGCAAGGCGATTCACTTTGATTTGCTCTTGCCTATCGTGTTTACCACCATTTTAAGTTTTGCTTTGAAATGCCTCCTTGCCTCCGACATACCATTAAAAATTCGACCACTAGCTGGTCGCTCGGCTAAATTCCACAAATTATGCTGTGAATTTTGTTACAAATTGACGATTCATGTTTTATTATTCAAGCCGCTTGCTCTAGTGGGTATGCCGCAAAATTCAACAAGGAACAAACATTCCAATTGTTGGTTTTCCCGTATGGTTGTTTTCATTGTAACCGTATCTCAAAGGATTTATCAGCTTTGGAAATAAATTTTGAAATACTCTCACGAAATTAAACTTAGCTTATCGAAAAACCTCAGAGTTTTGGCAGGAACTTGGGCGTAGACGGCCTGTCGCTACTCCTCTGTGGCTTAAATAATGGTTTGAAGTGAATTTTGATTCAAAAAAGTTATGCGATTAGAGAAAACGACGAAACAAATGTTTTGATGTCAATATAAACCTCAAGTTATTTTGATCGCTTGGGTGCCTTATGAACTTGAGTAGCTGGCGTCATCAACTGTCCGCTGGGTTAAGCTGTCATCAAAATCTCCCAAGGGCTTCGCAATGTGACACATCAGCATATTGTGAAAAAACAGATTATAAAAATGAAGATTCTGAAAGAAATGATCTCAATGAGCCTCAGAAGGGCAAGAACCCAGAACCGTAAAGCCAGTTATTTATAAAAAAATTAGAAAAACCTTGTTTTCTCATTATTATTATGAGATATTACCCGAAATAATTTTTGATAATAGTTTTGGATTTAAACCATGTAATAGATTTAGGATGATCCATTATCGAAATAAAATTCACAGATGCATAGAACGTATCTTGTTTGAAATATTTTTACGCAATATGCTCGTTATATGAACTGAGTAATGATTTCTTATGTTCACACAAACAATAAGTACATATTGAATAAAACTGCTTTTACGGGCTTTATCGCGTTTAATTTACTTAATTTTAATTCCCGTCGTGACTATGAGCGCTTGAAAGCGCTCAAAACGTCGGGAATTAAAATGAAGTAAAATAAATGCAATAAAATCCGTAAGTGTAGTTTTATTCAATGAACTGAGTTCTTAGTGGTTAAAACAAAGTGACAAATATCAATAAGTAATGAAAATATTAAAATAATACTAGTTTTTATCGCGTATATTTAACTTATTAAATACCCGAATTTTCGAGAGCTTTATAGCACCGATGGTCACGGGAAGGACTGAGATGTTTAACGTCCAGATGTCATAGTTAGCCGCGGTTACCATAGATTAAAATTTAACTTTTGTTCCGATCTACACAGTATGAACTTATGGTATCTTGAAGTCTTGCAGTTGTATGCTTCGGTCCCAAGCAGATGGTAGCACCCAGGCATCTTTTCTATTGAAATCAGGATGTTTTTTGATTTTAATAGCCTCGCAAATCATCCTTGGAAGGAATCGGTGTTTTTAGCGAGGATTTGTGGTCTATCAAATCCGATGTAGTGACGGGGGCGATCCTGTACGTGTTCACAGACTGCAGACTTCCCGGAGCGTCGACTCTTCACATCAGCTATATGTTCTTTAACGCGGGTTTTAATAGATCTTTTAGTTTGTCCTATGTTGGAGAGTCCACATTCACAATCAAGCTTGTACACTCCTGCATCTTGCAGAGGGACGTTACACGTGACTGATGGTAAAATCTGACCAATCTTCTTCAGCGGCTTGAAGTATGTTTTGATGGAAGCGCGCTTCAAAATGTCGCCAATCTTGTCAGCGACTCCTCTAACATATGGTAGTACAGCAGGTACACGCTCGACTGTGGCCGGCTTCACTCGTTCACTGTTACGTGGGCGCGGGACCCGAAGCTTGCTGTCATGCAAAACTTGCTTGACATGGTGGAGCTCGGCAGCCAGGTGTTTACTGACACAGATCCCTAGTGCTCTCTGAAACAAAGATTTACCCACGATAGCTGTGAAGGATGGTGGTGAGAATCAGTATTTAAATATCTATCTGTATGGGTATGTTTTCTATACACAGTATGGCTCAAGGTGTTATCAGGATTCTGAGTTACTAACGCATCTAGAAAAGCTAAGGAATTGTTTTCCTCTAACTCCATTGTGAACTGAATTTTAGAATTTATAGAGTTAAGATGGTCTAAAAATGTGGTTACTTTATCTAAAGGTAGAATTGTGAAAGTGTCGTCTACGTACCGTTTGTAGAATCATGGATTTATGGGAGAAGTAAGCAGGGCTTTTTCCTCAAGTCTTCCATAAATATGTCGGCAACAATGGGAGATACAGGTGAGCCCATCACCACACCATCTACTTGCTTGTAGAACTCCTCCTTCCACAATAGGTAGCCAGATGTAAGGCAGTGTCTGAGTAATGGTGCATATTCTACAGGCATATTGTTTTTTTTTTCAACAGGTAAGCATGTTAACAACGACTGCACATCAAAACTGACCATAGTTTCACTGTCTGCCAGATGTAAGTCTTTAATCTCGCTGACAAAATGGTAGGAATCCTTTATGTGTGCTCTTGTATGTCCCCTGTGCGGTGAGAGTATTTTCGATAAGTGTAATGCCAATCTGTAAGTTGATGAATCGATTTGGCTCCCTATGGGACGTAATGGAGCATTGGGCTTGTGTATTTTTGGTAACCCATACAATTTTGGTGTTTTGGCGCACGTAGGTATTATCCATTTTACGTCCAGATTTATTTTTCGGAGTGTTTCTTTATGAGGTTACTAGTTTTTTTTTAGTATGCTGTTTATTGGGTTGTTTTTAACCTTTTCATAAGTATTTACATCCGACAAAAGTTCTTGTATTTTAGAATTATAATCTGACGTATCCATGACTATCGTGGCATTTCCCTTATTTACGCGGAGAATCGTAAGTTCTGGTTTACTGCGTAGGTTCTTTAACGCTATAAATTCGTCTTTGGGAAGATTCAGTTTGGGCACCGAACATCGACGTAACATAGACGAAATGTCTTGACGTATCGCCTCCAAATCTTCTTTCAGGATATTGTTTTTAAATAAACAGTCCATGACACTGCAGATAATTTCTTCGTTCGGTAATTTGCGTTGTGTTATAGCAAAATTGAGGCCTTTGGACAAAACAGTGTTTGTTTTGACAGATTATAAAACGCGATTAATCTATGATCTGTGTTTGTCAATGGTTGCTTTTGGTTCTGGCATTGATTCAGATGTTTTAAATTTGACTTGGTCGTTAATTTTTGCTATTTTTCTATATGTTTGTTTTTGCATTATTTATATTGTTACGAGATTGAGGTTCGTGACAATAAAAATTGCCGATAGAATTACCTAAATAAACACTTTAATTCACTTTTCACTAATTAAAGTTAAAAACACTAATAATTAATCACACTGATTCACTTTATTCCGCTCCGAAGCTTCCCTGGTCTCGCCAACTCCAATACTTCCCCGATCGCATCTTACACCGCCTATTTATATAAATTAGCAGCGAAATATCCAGAATATTCAAGTAAACACGCGCAAGGTACCGAGCGTTCGTGTTTCAACTTAAAGAAGTTTAGTTCTTCGGTTCGAGACTAGATGGCGCTAGTGCCGTCGACTTGAGCGCGTAACACTGCCCCCTCCTAAGACATGCTCGTCCCGAGCATTATCGGCCCCATAACAGCGCGCCAGGCGATCCACGTGGACGATCTTAGGAGTCCCTCTTGCGCTTTTCTGTATCCGGTAAGTTACATCGTTAATCTTGGTCACAATCCGGTACGGGCCGTCCCATTTAGCTTGAACCTTAGCAGATTTCCCTTTGCTGCAGACTGGATTGTGCAACCACACAAGTGAACCTTCGTCGAACCCTTTGTTATTAATTATGCGGTCGTACCGGGTTTTCATCTTTTCAGACATTTGCTGGCCCGATTGTCTGACGTGCTCATAAACGTTTTCATTTTGTTCCGCAAGTCATTTGCATAATCGGTTATACTGCGTGGAGTATCAGGTGGTATCCCGGTGATCAGGTCTGCAGGCAGCCGTAATTCTCTTCCAAAGTTTGCGAAAGCTGGTATCACTGCTGTACTTTCGTGAACAGCGCTTCGATACGCCAACAAAAACGGTTGTATGTAATTGTCCCAATCTCGTTGCCTATTGTCTACAACTTTTGCTAGGTACCTCTCCAAAGTCTGATTAAATCGTTCTACCATTCCATCAGATTGCGGGTGATAAGAATTCGTTCTTGTTTTATGAGTACTCATAACTCGGCAAGTTTCCTGGAATATTTGAGACTCAAAATTCCTTCCTTGATCGCTGTGAATCTCTAAAGGTACTCCAAAACGACAGAAGACTTCACGAACTAGTTTATCTGCAACTGTTGAAGCTTCTTCATTTGGAATGGCGAAGACTTCTGGCCACTTAGTGAAGTAATCCACCACAACCATGAAATACTTGTTACCGCTTTCTTTCTCCGGAAACGGTCCCGCCACGTCAATGGCTATTCTTTCCCAATGCACCTATACTACGAGTCTGAGGTCCCTTTACAGCCGCACAATTTGTATATTTGCGACACCAGTCCTCCACATCGTTTCGACAGTGGACTCAGTAAAACCGTTCTCGGATCTCCAGTAGAGTTCGTTTAACTCCCAGATGGCCTCCTGAATAACCATTATGGTACAGCTGTAGAACATCCGGTACTTTAGCTTTAGGGACAACCATTTGTAAATGACAGCTGTCTCCCCGAACATTTTCCCATTTACGGCACAGAACTCCATCCTGAAGCAGCAAGCTGTCCCACTGGGCCCAATAGCTTTTAGTGGTCGAACTCATCGCTGAGACGTCGCTCCACTTGGGCTTGGGAGCACTGGCCTTCATCCATTCCAGGATCGGCTTGATGTCCGGATCTTCCTGCTGTGCACGTTGAAAGTTATCCTTCCACTCGTTGCTTAGGTGGTCAGCCCTGAGCATCCTCACGGATACCACTTCCTTACTCTCTTGCCTAGTACAATGTTTGCAATCTTCAGGACAAGGTCTTCTTGACAATGCATGCAATGCATGCCTTGGCATGAGATTTCCCGCTGCGATGTTCAATCTCAAAGTCGTATTCCTACAGTAGTTCAATCCACCTCGTAACTTGTCCTTCTGGATTTGTAAACTGCAATAGCCATTTTAGTGCAGCATGGTCAGTTCGTAAGTGAAATTTTCGCCCCAGAAGGTATTTGCTAAAATGCTGCAACGACTTTACCACAGCTAGCAATTCGCAGCACGCAGTTTTCTCCTTGTCCTTAGGGTCAATTTCAACTTGCCAGTAGCCACTTTTTAGATCCAGCGTGCTAAACCATTTTACTCCTGTAAACATGTCCAGCGTGTCGTCTAATCCTTGGCAAGGGATAGCTGTCCTTCTTAGTAACGTCGTTCAGACGGCGGTAGTCAACACAAAACCGCATGCTGCCATCTTTCTTCTTTAACAGTACCACGGGTGAACATCATGGACTAGATGAAGGTTCAATAACACCATCCTTCACCATTCCCTCAATCATGGTTTCCATTTCCTTTTCACGTGCTACCGGCAATCTTCTTGGCCGCTGACGGATAGGCAATTCTTCGCCTGTGTTTATTTTGTGTTGAACTAAGCCAGTCTTTCCTATGTCAGCATCGTTTGATGAGAATACATCGGCATACTTGAGTAACAACTTCTTCGCTTTGACCATTTCATTCGGGGAGAGAACGCTTCGACAGTCTTCTAAAAGTGTGCTCACTCTCGTTTGTGCATCCTTACTGGGGGTCCCAGTCGATAGATATTGGCACCGACGTAACCAATCCACTTCCTCACAATACCAACCAGTATGCCTTTTTCTATAATCTGTTCCTGGCCACAAAGGTTCAGCACACGTACTCCTGAGATGTTAGTGGTTGTGACCAAGGTTCGAGCCACTTTTCATGGAAGTTCATTTTCTTACCTTTCCACGAGTACACAACGATGAGGTTACCCAGGATTCCGAGGAAGACTAACCGGCACAATCGTTTCCGATCTCGGCGGAAGAACAATCTTCTCAAGGCTGTACACGTTCCCTGGTAACGCTCCTTCCACAAAAAAGTTCCTCTTGTCCACATTTCAAGACATCTTGCTCGTCAATCGCACAACAATTCTTCTTCATGAAGTCTAGGCCCAGGATGCAGTCGTCCATTATATCTGCCACGATGACATTATGCAGGTAGACCATGTTGCCTAGCTTCATCTCCATCTCTTTCTCTCCACGGACGGGTATACGCTGACCGGTGGCTGTTACCAAATTAATGCGTTCTCGGTTGTATGCGGAGTCCCCAAGGAACTGACTTATTAGTTGGGAACTAACAACCGTAAGAGAGGCTCCAGTGTCTATGGTCAGTTTACACGGCATTCCGTTGACCTCGCCCTTGATGATTAGACTGTTCCCATCGTGGGTTTGTGAGATCGAGATCCTTGGGGCTCTTTTAACATCAGCCAGCACCCGCCCCGCAGTTCTAACTTTTACTCGTTTCCCTGCTGCTGCTGGGCGGTGCTGTTGGCCACACTATCCTCCTGAGATCGTTCACCTTCCCTTTTAGGGTTCGCTTAGGGCAGCTGGATCGAAGATGGCCCTTTTCCCCACAACCATAGCACCTAGGGCTGTATCCTTTGTTGCGGTTGCGAACTGTAGCTGCTGCAACCTCCCTGACAAGATGGGAACGATGATCCTGCCGCACGACTTCCACCTCCAGTGCATGGGCTAAGGCGTCCTTAAGCGTCTCGTGGTGCCCGATCCTCACAGCAGCTCTGCCTTCCAGGTCACGGATGCCGTCGATGAATGTCTGCACCAGGTTCCCTTCAATGAGCACAGGTACAGACTGGTATGCTTTTCGCACCAGCTTCTCCACCTTTTGAGCCCACTGCTGCAGGTTTTCGTTGATGCGCTGCACGCGATCTTTAAGCTGCGCACGAAAGACTTGTTCCAGGTGAGCGTCGCCATATCTCGCCTCCAATGCCTCAAGGAGTTGCTCATAAGTCACTTCCTCACCGAGAGCTTCCAGATCTGTTAAGGCCTGGTCGCGCAGGCCTAGTGTGAGAGCAGTCATGGCCTGACTTTTATTCCAGCCGTTCGCCTTCATAACAGCCTCGAACTGGGTCTTGTAGGCTGACCAGGAAGAGGTACCGTTGAACGGTGGCACCTTGAACCCACGTAGCGAAGGTGTTGTAGGTACTACGGGAGCTGTAGCTCCATCTCCAAGTTTGAGTTCGTCCAGTGATTTCTTCATATCAGCCATTACTTTGTCAACCCGATTGTTTACTTGGTCGATTCGAGTTTCAGCTTTCTCGATTCGGGTTTCAGCTTTCGCGATTTGGGTTTCAGCTTCTGACAGGCGGTTGTCATGCTGAGCAACCCTATCCTTCACCTTCTTGATCTCCTTCCCGAAGGTAGCGTGAAGATCCTTCATGAGGAGCATCTGCTCTTCCAACCGACGGGCCTGTTCCTCCTGTCCGTCCCGCAGCTGCTCTTCCAAACGACGGACCTGCAGCATCACCATCAGAGCACCTAAGTCAGGTGCTGCAGATGTAGGAGCTACTGACGGGCCCTCAGCCGGCGGCTGGCCCTCCGACGTCTGCGGCGTTGCACCACCACATCTTCTTTGGTCCGTCTCCTGCTGGCGTTGACTTCGGGTACGAACACCCTCCGTTTCCTCCTTAGGTAAAATCGGCATAATTTTTTCACACTTCTGACACCAATTGTTACGAGCTTGAGGTTCGTGACAATAAAAATTGCCGATAGAATTACCTAAATTAACACTTTAATTCACTTTACACTAATTAAAGTTAAAAACACTAATAAACAATAAGTAATAATTAATCACACTGATTCACTTTATTCCGCTCCGAAGCTTCGCTTGTGTCGCCAACTCCAATACTTCCCCGATCGCATCTTGCAGCGCCTATTTATATAAATTAGCAGCGAAATATCCAGAATATACAAGTAAACACGCGCAAGGTACCGAGAGTTTGTGTTTCAACTTAAAGAAGTTTAGTTCTTCGGTTCAAGACTAGATGGCGCTAGTGCCGTCGATTTGAGCGCGTAACAATATTTACTAATTTCGCGTTTATTTAATGTTTCCATGCAAAAATTATAATCAAACGTCGTTAAAACTTTCTTTAATTCACTGGATGATGTCTCTATGGATTTATTTATGTCATATAGATCGGAGCGTTTTTGTTGGTTACCGTCCGTAACAACTTTTTACTCGCCTGATTTAAGATCTTAGCGCTTCCTCGAATGTTTTTTTGGTTGATATTTTGACACACGTAGGAATTAGATTATGGTCTCGGCATCTCTTCAAGAAATTTAAGGGTGTTAGATATCTTGCGCGCTTGGTCGTTAGATCTTCTAATCGGCGTATTTTATTTGCTATTACCAGTCCGTACTGGTTTACGTAATAATTTCTTATATTTATGTGAACACTACATATTGAAATAATACTAGTTTTTACGGGATCTATCGCGTATATTTAACTTATTAAATACCCGACGTTTCGAGAGCTTTACAGCACCCAATCTATCTATAAATTCTAAAATTCAGTTCACAATGGAGTTAGAGGCAAACAATTCCTTAGCTTTTCTAGATGCGTTAGTAATTCGGAATCCTGATAACACCTTCCTTGAGCCATACTGTGTATATAAAAAAGACCCATACATATATATATTTAAATGGTGATTCTCTCCACCATCCTTCACAGTTAGCTACCGTGGGTAAATGTTTGTTTCAGAGAGCACGAGGGATCTGTGACAGTAAACACCTGGCTGCCGAACACCACCATGTCAAGTAAGTCTTGCATGACAACAAGCTTCGGGTCCCGCGCCCACGTCACAGTGAACGAGTGAAGCCGGCCACAGTCGAGCGTGTACCTGCTGTACTACCATATGTTAGAGGAGTCTCTGACAAGATTAGCTACATCTTGAAGCGCGCTTCCATCAAAACATACTTCAAGCCGCTGAAGAAGATTGATCAATTTTTACCATCAGTCAAGTGTAACGTCCCTCTGCAAGATGCAGGAGTGTACAAGCTTGATTGTGAATGTGGACTCTCCAACATAGGACAAACTAAAAGATCAATTAAAACCCGCGTTAAAGAACATATAGCTGATGTGAAGAATCGACGCTCCGGGAAGTCTGCAGTCTGTGAACACGTACAGGATCGCCCCCGTCACTACATCAGATTTTATAGAAAACAAATCCTCGCTAAAGAACACCGATTTCTTTCAAGGAGGATTCGCGGGGCTATTGAAATCAAAAAACATCCTAATTAAATAGAGAAGGTGGCTGGGTGCTACCATCTGCTTATGATCCAATAATAAATAAAATGAAATCCCAACCCAAGCATACAACTGAAAGACTTCAAGATACCATAAGTTCATACTGTGTAGATCGGAACAAAAGTTAAATTTGAATCTATGGTAACCGCGGTTAACTATGACATCTGGACGTTAAACATCTCAGTCCCCCCATGAGTGACCATGGGTGCTGTAAAGCTCAAAACGTCGGGTATTTAATAAGTTAAATATACGCGATAAATTCCGTAAAAACTAGTATTATTTCAATGTGAAGTGTTCGCGTAGATATAAGAAATCAGTAATGAAAATAGTTCAATTCTTCCGTGAAAAGAAATTTTTACGTGGTAGAGCCATTGTGCAGCTATATTAATTGTATAGTTGTAGCACGAATGGGTTGGCTCGACCGGGGAAGAACCACGCTCTCACAGAACACCAGCGTCTGATGACAGCTTAATGCTGCTGTGTTTCGTATGGTGAATGAAGAGAACCGGAGACCCTTTTTACGGGTAAAGAGGCATTCCAATTCCTCAAGGCTGACAACACATCTTCATTTTAAATCGCGAACGAGGATAGATGTAGATGTCTATGGGCCACAGCAACCACTTACCATCAGGTGGACTGTGTGCTCGCTTGTCATCATTTTCCTATAAAAAAATTTGACGGAAAATCATTGTGTTTCTGATGACATTCCTTGAGGTAAACCTACAATTAGTAGAGGACTTGTAATAGGATGTGATGATGATGATGATGAAGATGAATACAATGACATAAATGCACCTCTGAATGTGGTTATTACCAGGAAAAGAATATTTGTCAAGTCTGTTAAATGAACCGATACTAGAATTTCTTGGTCACAATGTGTATAAAGAAGATTTTTGTGCATAAAAGCTGAAAAGGCGTATATCCAGCACTGGTTAAATACATGATATTAAGAAAGGAATAAAATTTTACGGAAAATTTCTTAGAAGGGATTTGGAAGCTGTTTTGGACGCGACGAAAGCGTAGAAATTAATGACGTTAATAAAATAAATGTGCGACATTCGTTTACACATCTCACTGTTTATGTCTCATTTAAGGCAACATATACTTTTACAGCTGAGTCGTAAAACGTCCCATGTGGCGCGGTTTATCAGGTAATGTTTAAAGGATAGCCCTTCTAAACTGCTTATGAAATTAACGTAGATTTGTTTTTTCAAGGTGATTTTATTCTACCTTTCTTACTTAACTATTCTAAGCCAGTGTTTGAGGACTATCCTACCAGATAGTAAGAAGATGGTAAAGCGAACACAAGCCCACATGCACGCACGCACACACGCAAGCATGCACGAACGAATGTCATGGTTGTTACGTGAACCGCAGTTTTTTTTAAATAATTTGGTGTTGTAATTAGGAAGATGTTTACTTCGAATGATAAAGCGTACGTATATAATTTTAGTCTTTACTAAAAGATAAAATTAGCTAAGACATAGTCTAGAGAAAAGATAAAGCCCATACTTCAAAAATGCGAAATTACTTTATTATTTTTATTATTTATTTATTTAAACACTATTTACTTTTTGTACTATTTTAATTACTTTTAATTCCTTGAAGTCGGATTTTACTTTGTATTCATTGTTTAAATTTTGACCTTTTTAAATGGAACTTTTAAAATAGTTAAATAAATTGCACCTGTCGCCATTTTAGTGTAATGTTTTCTCCAACTTATAAGAGATCCAGCTACCCTAAAGTAAAATTTATTTAATAAAAAATATCATCAAAATCGATTCATATTTGATGGATTTATCGCGTAAGATACATAAAAAGGCAACCTATTAGTTGAATTGAGAATCGCCTCTTTTTTTGAAGTCGAATAAAAATGGACCATTTTTAGCCGGCTTCATAAGGAACCGGCTTCTTTTTAGGAATTATAATTTATTATATTGAAATCTTGATTTTATTCTAATAACAAACTGTCATGACAAAAAATGTCATATAGCAGTAAACATATCAATTGTTCTTACATTGATTTGTAGAACACAATTAGCGCGATTTAAGAGAACCACGTTCCCATTAACGAGCGAAATCGTCTATTACATGAGTCGTAAATATTTCGTCGTGATATAGCGCGTTGCGACGACAAATGTCGTAACGTAAGGAACAAAATGAGTCTCTATATACTATATTTCGTGTTATAGTCAAACGACTATAAAATGTTTGTTAAATAATATTTAGTTTATTAATTTAGTATTTTAACTATTGGCAGCTGTATGCTATAAGAACTCTGCGGATTTCATTTTTTTATAAATAAATAAGATTACCAAACTAGCACACAATCCACCTGATGGTAAATGGATGCTGTGGCGCATAGGCATGTACATCTATACTCGATTAGTAATCTGAATAATAAGAAATTATTGGCATAGAGAAATGTTCGTGTTTAAAAGCGCTAGCTGTCTGTCGCGGGTTCTAATACCCCCCGGTATTGAAATTGTGGATTGGAAATGTAGGTGCTGATATACAATGTGCTCTTTTGTGAAAAAAATGTATGTAAACTGCATTGTACGGAATATATTATTTCGATGACATATGAAGCCCGTCAAAACGTATTTCAGTATCGCGACCGTATTGCCCCATAACCACAGATTAATAAATAGCCATAACCCTCTGAGAGTAAAGAAGAGTCTAGACTTAGGAAATATAATAACGAGGTAATAAAGTAAAATAGGTAGTATAAGATGTAAGAATCATATAACGTATATTCTTTTGAATTGGTTCCGCGATATTCATCTAATATTAAGTGTATACTTTAGAACAATGAACTAAACTCACAGTAGGATATTGTGAGAAACTTTATAAGGTAGCTTATGAAACGATCTAATCGATTCGCTATTTGCGGTAATAGAATTGATATTGCACGGTGTTACCCCAACAGTTGGCAAATCGACATTCGTTCACATGCAATTCAGTTATGTGGTAAACGTTATGCGCAGTTCTCTTTCCCCGGATTTTTATGTTTCAGCTGTACTGCCGCGAATGTTCCAAACGAATGTGATTTTTCCTTATTGTTCGTAGCATTTATTACTGCAGGTAAACTTTCAAGAATATATTGTATGTTTCTTCGACAAACAAATGAAATTGAATAAGACGTTTTATATTACCATTACAATGACATTCTATTGTTTTGTTTATTTGCAAATTGGTAATATGAATACCTTGAAGATAATGTAATAATGTATTTTCCAAGCAAGACTGCAAAATTTTCAATTGGTTCCTTTAAATATTACTTTAAAATAAAACTGACTAAACATTCAAAAGTCAACTGATTCAAAATTTTATACCATGTCTTACATACTTTTCCACTCTATTTATTTCTTTTGTTTTTAAATTTTATTTAAGTAATTGTTCATTTTATTATATTTTATTTACGTGCAATGTTCTTAACATTTGTGTGCATTTTGTTTAAAAGTAAATAATGAAACGCCTATTTTTTTGTTAAATTTTCATTTGCATCCACGGAAGATCAACATCGATGTACTTTTTCAATACCAAGACTATTTATATATAGAGAATATATATATAGAGAGAATAAATATAGAGAAGTGCTAAGTTGAATACCCTTTTGGTAACCATTTACAAAATTAATTATATGTTATTATTGTAAACAAATTGCTATAGTGTGTAGCTAAATTTACCTCTTTTCTCTCTCCATTTTTTTCTTTCTAGTGCATTTAATGTAAAAATATTAATTGAATATATATATATATATATATATATATATATATATATATATATATATATATATATATATATATATATATATATATATATATATATATATATATATATATACAGGGTGTTAGTGTAAACACCGTTGTCCTTGAAACCAGATGTTTGGTTTCACTTATAGAACGTAAATTCACTGAAAAATAACATTTTTTTTAGTAAAATCTCAATTTTTCCTTAACTCCCCAATTTTTGCCTGTTCTAAGTCAGGATGAAAGTACGAAGGAAAAGTTACATTACGGGTTATGTGTACTTATTGTGTTTTTATGTTGATTGTTGTGTAGGTAGCTAGCGCGGGCGGTGATCTTTACAGTGATTACGTCACTCGGGCGCATAGGGTAACCATGAATTTATGGACGGTGTCGGACAGAAACTTTTTTAAATTTTATGAACGAAAATAGCGTCTTCTTTTAAATTCATTGAATTTACGTTCTATAAGTGCAACCAAACCACTGGTTTCAAGGACAACGGTGTTTACACTAACATCCTGTATATATATACTATCTCTCGATAACTTCTGATACAATTACTCCCTGAGAATTTTGAAATACAAAACATTTTATCAATTATTTCAGTATTTAGTTCACTTGCATTTGCCTTTAATTTCTGATTAATAATATGATTTGAACCAAATATTTATAATTGTTTCTCCATTTGTCACCAAAATTTAAAAAACTTTATACTAATCGTATAGGATTGGTATAAAT
Organism: Parnassius smintheus behrii; assembly: GCA_036936625.1. NCBI lineage: Eukaryota > Metazoa > Arthropoda > Insecta > Lepidoptera > Papilionidae > Parnassius > Parnassius smintheus. Next base: position 15,364,213 of record JAUPFT010000015.1, on the reverse strand, counting down.
CGCTGAAGCTTTACGAGTACATAGACCCGAGTAAACTGCGACATTTTATTTTTGTCAACAATATATTGTTACGCGCTCAAATCGGCGGCACTAGCGCCATCTAGTCTCGAACCGAAGAACTAAACTTCTTGAAGTTTAAAACTCGAACTCTCGGTACCTTGCGCGTGTTTACTTGAACATTCTGCATATTTTGCTAATTTATACAAATAGGCGCTGCAAGATGCGATCGAGGCAGAGTTGATTTGGCGAAACAAGCGAGGCTTCGGAGCGGAATTAAGTGAATTAGTGTGTTTAATTATTAGTGTTTAAGTTTTAATTTGTGTAAAGTAAATTAAAGTGTTAATTTAGGTAATTCTATCGGCAATTTTTATTGTCACGAACCTCAAGCTCGTAACAATTGGTGTCAGAAGTGGGATAAAGTCATGCCGATTTTACCTAAGGAGGAAACGGAGGGTGTCCGTACCCGAAGTCAACGCCAGCAGGAGACGGACCAACGAAGATTTGGTGGTTCAACGCCACAGACGTCGGAGGGCCAGCCACCAGCTGCAGGCCCGTCGGTAGCTCCTACATCTGCAGCACCTGACTTAGGTGCTCTGATGGTGATGCTGCAGGAGCAGGCTCGCCGACAGGAGGAGCAGGCTCGCCGACAGGAGGAGCAGGCTCGCCGACAGGAGGAACTGGTCCGTCGGTTGGAAGAGCAGCTGCGGGGTGGACAGGATGCACAGGTCCGCCGACAAGAGGAACAGGCCCGCCGACAGGAGGAACAGGCCCGTCGGTTGGAAGATCAGCAGGCGGAACGGGCTCGTCGGTCGGAAGAGCAGATGCTCCTCATGAAGGACCTTCATGCTACCTTTGGGAAAGAGATAAGGCAGGTGAAGGATAGGGTTGCTCAGCACGACAACCGTCTGTCGGAAGCTGAAACCCGAATCGAAGAACATGAAACCCGAATCAACCATGTGAACCATCGGGTTGACAACGTGATGGCTGACGTGAAGAAAACGCTGAACGACCTCAAACTTGGGGATGGAACTGCAGCCCCCGCAGTAGCTACTACACCTTCGCTACGTGGGTTCAAGGTACCACCGTTCGACGGGACTTCTTCCTGGTCGGCCTACAAAATCCAGTTCGAGGCCGTCATGGAGGCAAACGGCTGGAATAAAAGCCATGCCATGACTGCACTCACCTTAGGCCTGCGCGACCAAGCCTTAACCGTGTTGGAAGCTCTCGGTAAGAAAGTGACCTACGAGCAGCTCCTTGAGGCATTGGAGGCGAGATATGGTGACGCTCACCTGGAACACGTCTTTCGCGCGCAGCTTAAAGATCGCGTGCAACGCAGCAACGAAAACCTGCAGCAGTGGACCCTTGAGGTGGAGAAGATGGTTCGAAAATCATACCAGTCCGTACCTGCGCTCATTGAAGGGAACCTGGTGCAGACATTCATCGACGGCATCCGCGACCTGGAAGTCAGAGCTGCTGTGAGGCTCGGGCACACCGAGACGCTTAAGGACGCCTTGGCCCATGCACTGGAGGTAGAAGCCGTGCGGCAGGATCATCATTCCCATCGCGTCAGGGAGGTTGCAGCAGTTACAGTTCGCGACCGCAACAAAGGATACAGCCCTAGGTGCTATGGCTGTGGGGAAAAGGGCCATCTTCGATCCAGCTGCCCTAAGCGAACCGTGGAAAGGAGAGTTGATCGATCTCGAGAGGGTAGTGCAGCTAACGGCACTGCCTGGCGGCGACAGGATCATCGATCACCTCACGCTAGGGAGGTTACAGCAGTTACGGTTCGCGACCACAGTAAAAGATACAGCCCTAGGTGCTATGGCTGTGGGGAAAGGGGCCATCTTCGGTCCAGCTGCCCTAAGCACACCCTAGGAAGGGAAGGTGAACGGTCTCAGAAAGGAAGTGTGGCTAACAGCACCGCCCAGCAGCAGCAGGAATACGACTTTACTATCAGACACTGCAGCGGGAAATCTCACGGCAACGCAGATGCATTGTCAAGAAGACCTTGTCCTGAAGATTGCAACCGTTGTAGTAGGCAAGAGAGTAAGGAAGTGGTATCCGTGAGGATGCTCAGGACAGACCACCTCAGCAACGGGTGGAAGGACAGCCTACGACATGCACAGCAGGAAGATCCGGACATCAAGCCGATTCTTGGATGGATGAAGGCCCGTGCTACCTAGCCTAAGTGGAGGGACGTCTCAGCGATGAGTTCAACCACGAAAAGCTATTGGGCCCAAAGGGACAGCTTGCTGCTTCAGGATGGAGTCCTGTGCCGTAAATGGGACAATGGTCGAGGAGACAGCTGTCGTTTGCAAATGGTTGTCCCTAAAGCTAAAGTGCCGAATGTTCTACAGCTGTGCCATAATGGTCGTTCAAGAGTCCATCTGGGAGTTAAACGAACTCTACTGAAGGTCCGAGAACAGTGTTACTGGGTCCATTATCGTGACGATGTCGAGGATTGGTGCCGTACATGTACAAGTTGTGCGGCTGTGAGGGGACCTCAGACAGCATCAGCAGGAGCATCGAAATTGTACAATGTTGGTGCACCACGGGATAGGACATCCCTTGACATTACGGAGCCGTTACAGAAAGGCGCAAGAGGGACTCCTAAGATCGTCCATGTGGATCGCCTAGCGCGTTATGATGGGGCCGATAATGCTCGGGACGAGCATGTCTTAGGAGGGGGCAGTGTTACGCGCTCAAATCGGCGGCACTAGCGCCATCTAGTCTCGAACCGAAGAACTAAACTTCTACAGTTTAAAACTCGAACTCTCGGTACCTTGCGCGTGTTTACTTGAACATTCTAGATATTTTGCTAATTTATATAAATAGGCGCTGCAAGATGCGATCGAAGCAGAGTTGATTTGGCGAAACAAGCGAGGCTTCGGAGCGGAATTAAGTGAATTAGTGTGTTTAATTATTAGTGTTTAAGTTTTAATTTGTGTAAAGTAAATTAAAGTGTTAATTTAGGTAATTCTATCGGCAATTTTTATTGTCACGAACCTCAAGCTCGTAACAATATTTAAACAATTTCGGAATACGCTTATAAAGGTTTTTCGGGGTGAAAATTTGATGGGTGTACTTTTAACATTAATATTCTCCACCAAAACATAATGAGCAGTTTGGTATGTATACGGATATTTCGTTTTAATAATTATAAGTAAAAAAAGTATACTGTCTAATATAAGATATATGTAATAATATAATAAATAGAATAAACACTTGTTACACTATTCAGGGAAGGTTAAGCTAAATTAGTAACGTATAGTAATTGAAATATTATTGCCAGATTAACTAACTTCCTCTGCTCGAATTCAATAAAATGTTCGGATATTTTAAAATGAATTGACTTTGTTACAAAATTACTTTAGTGAAACACCCAACACATATTGGCAAGCATTTCGTTCTGGTAATTAAAGGTATTTCACTCTGAAAGTTAACCAATAGAACCAATGGTAAATTCCGTTGAAACGTAGAGGACAGAAAAGTTTATCTTAAAACTTTCATAACTACCAAAATTAGGCCTACTTTCTTGTAGCTATAGCGACTCATAAATTTAGGTCATTGATTGCACTCAATGACCTAGTTTGAAAAAAATCAAGTATTCTCGACACATTACTTGACGGTGAAAATTGCCTACCTGCGGCGTTGACTGATTTGGCCTTCACTAACTTGTGATTTCTCGATGGGTCCTGAATAACTTCTATGTTCTGAGAATTCAAACAATACTAACATAATATTATAGTTTTCATAAATACATACATACATAAACACTCATGCCTGTCACCCTGAGGGTAGACAGAGACTACGGACTTCCATTTGGCACGATCCTGACATACCTCCCTCGCCACCTTTACATCCATATATACACATACATATACACACACGCTAGTCGGTTAAGGGTACTTCTAACGTGGCCTATTTCCAAAATATCGCCAATTTTGTCGATAAACTTTCGTCTAGTTTTCTTACGTTATATAAAGTGACAAACCAGCTTACAAATACTAGAGTGTCTACTGCAGCACGTGGACTCCTGCAACCTCACTTTAAACTAAGAGGATACAGGAGCGGAGGAATATCTCCAAGTCGTTACTTAAATAGACATTCAATATCCATTAATTCGAAATACAGTTGTATATGCACTGTTGCTTACAGAAATAAGTAAAATACCATTTTGCCAATATCTACTACTATTGCTAAAATAAAAATAGTTTTCGAAATTTTTTTAAAATTTTGTTTAAGTTAAAACACAAACTTTTAACAGTTAGTACTTAAATTGTGTTGACTTTTATAGCATGTTATAAAGTGTCAAGGATAATGGCGCTTCATTATTGGAACTAGATTCTCGACAAACGACGGAAATATTTTGAAGAAATTGTAATTGGTTACTACCAAGGCCCTATCGTGTTTGCATAAGCCGTGCCAACGCGCGCTTTATTTTTGCACGTACTCAATTTCCCGCCTCACTGGGTGTCTCGGTGAATAGATATTAATTTACATGAATAAATAAAATTTGCATTAAGAGCGTCCAAGACGCCGACAGAGGCGGCGTAAAGAAAACTGCTGCTTGAGTGCACTACGCTTTTCGTAGTTATGTCATTGTGACACACATCAAATTTAATTAAGATATACAGGATGTCATCTATTATGTATGCATATGTTACAGAAAATAAATTTTGTTTAAATAGGAACGAGTTTGTAGTTTTAGTCCCTAGTACAAAAGTAAAGGTTTACAATGAAGAAGGTAATTCTTCTTTAAATAAGCATATTTAATGATTTTTTATATTTACGCTAACACTACACATTTAAATAAAACTAGCTATTACAGATTTTTTCACTTATATTAATTTATTTTACATTTACGACGTTTCGAGCACATATCAGCACCCAAGGTCATGGGTAGGACTGAGGTGTCCCAATGTTAAACACGTGTTAACCACGGCTACCTGCAGATTAAGACCAGATTAATTTTTGTTCCAATTTACGCAGTATGAACTTAGAGTACAGTGAAATCTTGCAGTTGTATCCTTGGGTTGGGATTTAATTTTATTAACTTTCTAGTGGGAAGTTATTGTAATGGGTCCGATTTTGCAAATTGGAAATTTTAACATATCTCCACGTTTCAAGGTCTTTAGAGTCGAATAGTATGGTTTTTAGGAGGATGTCCGTGTGCATGCACATGTACGTATATATGTATGTGTGTTCGGATTCAATTTTTGCCCCATGTATCTCGAGAACAGAGAGTGATATTGACATGGGACCAGTTTCATTTAACCCATAATTATGTAACTTACACCTCATTAAATTTTGAGCAAAATCGGTGAAGTCATTGTTTGTGCCGAATGAAAAATTGTATAAAATATTGAAACATACGATATTTTTTTATTCTTTCCACTGGGAAGTTAGTCGTTAGTTTCGGGTCGCACCTAGACCGCTTATTAATTATAGGATCCCCAGCAGATGGTAGCACCCAGCCATCTTCTATATTGAAATTAGAATGTTTTGTTTTTTTTTTTGATTTCAATAGCCTCGCGAATCAGGAAGGAATTGGTGTTCTTGAGCGAGGATTTGTGGTCAATCAAATCTGATGCAATGACATAGGCAATCCTGTATGTGTTCACAGACTGCAGACTTCCCGGAGCATCGAATCTTCACATCAGCTATGTGTTCTTTAACGCGGGTTTTTATTCAAATAAGCATATTATTAATAAAAAATTTGACGGACGCGATTTATTAGTTCAGGTTTTTCTTTAAAAAGACCTGATATATTAACTAGTCTATATCTGCTGTTAAGTAAAAACCATTTGTAAAGGTCCCTTTTGCCTCTTTGAGTTTTTAATGAGGATCACACTTAAGCAAAGGCAAAAAGTGTCATAAGGCTTAATCAACCTACTTTGTTACAAAAATACTGGCACCAAATGTACGCACAAAGTAAAATTTTTGGCACAATGACACTTTTTAACAAGCTTTTTTTTTTCATAGCCATTTTAATGCTTACTGCAAGACTCTTAATCAAAAAGAACTAATGATTTTTTTTGGAAATATTTAAGAGACTTACAGAAATATTTACGATATGTTCCTACTTTCTTAATTTATAAATAAAAGATTACTAATCGGTGGTTAAATAATTACAATTAATTCATTAAAACAGAGATCGTCGTCATTATTGAAATCTATCATACGTGCACTACTGATTATATTATGTGCACCCAAGTCGGGCTAACAAGCACATTTCTGGGCCACCTTTCTTCACTGATTCTCTACACATTTCATCATGTCATCAGTCTATTACGTAAAAGGTCGTGTTTACTGCTTTCACTGGTACGGTCACCAGACGAAAACATTTCTTCCTCTTAATTTCTTTATTGGGTTTCGGTTCTTCACAATACCTTCAGTAAAAGTAAAAAGTAAAGTTACAGCCTATATACGTCCCACTGCTGGGCACAGGCCTCCTCTCATTTCTGAGAGGGTTTTAGGGCAAGGAATAGTCCGCCGCGCTGCCCCAATGCGTGTTGGCGGACTTCAAATGTCTACGAAATATTTTTTTCTTATTTCTCAGACACGCAGGTTTCCTCACGATGTTTTCCTTCACCGCCAAGCACGTGGTAAATCTACACTTAAAATTGCAATTAAGAAATTCATTGGTGCTGGCGGCGATCGAATCCGGTTTGCTCGCGTATTGTGAAATTTACAGCGAGCGCTAAGCATCTGAGCTACCACGGCTCTACACCTACAGTGCCTTTTCGTAACTTGGACTACATCAGTTACTCTTGTTTGGCTGATATACTTGTTACAGATTTTGTTGTTTAGATTAAAAATATCGATACTTGTTTAAATGCGGTAGAGCCTTACTGTCACTATATTAAGGTTGTAGCATGAAAGGGTCGGCTTGACCGGGGAATAACTATGCTCTCATAGAATACCAGCGTGAAATGGCAGCTCAAAGTTGCTGTGTTTTGTATGGTGAGGGGTGGCATACGCATCTGCATCTTGATTCTTAATCGCGAATTGATGTAGATGTCTATGGGCTACAGCATCCACTTACCATCATCTGAACTGCGTGCGCGTTTGTCACTATTACTATAACTGACAGTATAAATATAACATAATATTTATTAATAGTGAAGTTTTAATATTTCAAAGCATACTGTATAATACATCTCCTGCATCCATTTCAGTATTCCCCTAGGTTGTTGTCTTAATGCATTTTGTTTATGATAATTTTGTTTTGTATATTTGCCATTTAGGGACGCGACGTATTGTGTGTTATCCTATTTGTTAATGGAATATTTTTAAACCTTATGTCTAATTCTGTATAATTACAAAATGTCAGCAAATTTTATCTAATAACTATAATTCATCTTGTTGTTTTATATATTAATATGAAAAATCATATTATGTTATGTACCTAGCGTTCGATAGCCCAACTACGAGTATATACAACTTTGTATATGTAAAGGGAAACTCCTTTTTAGCCATAGTAGCTCGGATGGTTAGTGCTCGCTGTAAATTTCACAGTACGCGAGCAATCCGGGTTTGATCCCCACAGACACAAATGAAATTGTTAAAATTTTAAGCACTGATTTACCACGTGCTCAGTAGCGAAGGAAAACATCGTAAGGAAACCTGAATTTCTGAGAAAGAAGAAAAAAATATTTTGAAGACATTTGAAGTTCGCCAACACGCGTTCGGGGCAGCGCGGCGGACATTTCCTTGTCCTAAAGCCCTTTCAGAAATGAGAAAAGGCCTGTGCCCAGTTGTGGGACGCATACAGGCTGTAACTTTTAACTCTTAATTCCCTCCGAAACAAATTCTGTCGCATTTTGTTGCAACCTAAGTCCAGCAGTAAAGATGCTGAGAATGTGAAATATTAAAATTCATATTTATAATAACAGACACTTACGATCTCAACCACTGTTTGAAATAATTTTATAACGTTCATTACCTTTTTAAAATTTGAGGTCTCCTTGGCGCAGTGGCTTAAAAGTATGAAAAAAAAAATATGAAAGTGCCTGCTCTAAATACTTATCTTTGTTCAATTTTCAGTTAATTCATCCTATTTGTCGTTAGTCAAGTCACTGCCAGTAGTATCTGCCAATATTGAGCTTAACCAGCGCGCATAACTTAAACTTAAAATAATTTTGAATACCCGTGGAACGTTGGTATAATAAAAACGGTACATCGAGCTGTTTTTTTTTTGTAAGAAATTCGGGACTTATCAGAATTCTTGGAATAGAATCTCTTAATGCTCTTAATATAATCATAATTCATCAATCTATCAAAGTTTTTAGATACTAGTCCGAAAGAGTATGATTAAATGACGTTGAGTATGCACTAATATACTTCCGACATGTTTGTTTCATTCAATCTCAAATATCATAAATTTGTTTCATTTTCAAGTTGCTGCATTCATTCTTAAATAGGAGCTACAGAAACATTAATTTATTTATATTGTTATAAAAAAGAAGGGAAGGTCAAGAGTACTCGGATACCTGGACGTGCATGTATGAAGAAGATAATGAACCTGAAAGAAGCGAAGGAGGTATGTAAGGATCGTGACGCTTGGCGATCTGTTCTCTCTGGCTACCCCGTTAGGAATTGTGCGTGAAGATATATTGTTATATAATATATTCGCATTTTGTATAAACTGCTTGCGACCTTACTTTATGTAATATATGAAGCAGGACTGTGTTCTTAGTAATTGAGATGGGTGTTAGTGGTAGTGAAAAAATATTAGGATCAGAGGCTAATCAAGACATAGAGAATACCATTAGTGACAACAATATGGCCAAATAACTGCCACAAAGGTGCAACGCCATTACATCCTATCAGATACCCACTGCTGAACATGGGCCTATCCTTCATTACGTAAATATATATAGCCTCATTGGGTAAATATTTGCCACAATTGCCACGCTTTGCAGGCGATTTCGAAAAAAGGAGGAGGTTATCAATTCGACTAATTATTTTTTTAACCGATTTTGATTATTCTTTTTTGAAAGATGATGCTTTTTATGTGGTTCCATATAAATTTAATCGAGATCTGACCAGTAGTAGTTGTTGAGTTATCTTTAATAATGTGTATTTAATTGACTTCGACTACATTGGTGCTTTTCTAATTTTATTTATATTGAAGTTGGCTGTACAACAGTGGTAGAGCCATGCGGCAGCTTTGCTGTTGCACGTATGGGCCGGCTTAAACCGGGGTGGTACCACGACCTCACAGAATACCGGCGTGAAGTGGAAGTTCTGCTTCCGCGTTTCGTCTGGTGAGTGCAGGTGGCCGGAGGCCCAAATCCCCCCCCCCCATCAACATGGTAGCGGAATTAAATAAAGATAGACTACCCCAGGAGGGTACCAGACCCCCTGGAGAATCCCTCTCTGAGCATCCACTACCATGTTTCTCCACTTCTGAGCGTGGGTGCTCAGGCTGCCCCGCGTATTCTGGGGGGGGGCGAAATTCCGCTCAAGACTACAACTGCTCGGGGCAAACGGAGCAACAAGACCAAGGCGACCCCTGCCACGCTGTCCGTGAATTTCTGCAATATCAGGGGACTTCACTCCAACCTAAACGCCGTCCACTACCATCTCGAGACGGCGAGGCCGGCTCTGCTCTTTCTGACCGAGACGCAGGTGTCCTCTCCGGCTGATGTTTCGTATCTCTCCTACCCGGGGTACAAACTGGAACACTCCTTTGTGCCTCGGGCTGGAGTTTGCGTTTACGTCAGAGACGACATCTGTTCTCGACGCCTCGGCAGACTTGAAGGTTCGGACCTGTCCATCCTTTGGCTACGCGTAGACAGCGACGACCATCCGCGCGTCTACGGGTGCCTCTATAGGTCCCACAGCGGTAATGCCGAAACAGACCGACTCTTCGACCACGTCCAAATGGCTGCAGATTCGTTGCTACAGCAGATCCCCTCCGCAGAGATCGTGATCCTCGGCGACTTTAACGCCCATCACGCCGAATGGCTCGGTTCACGTTTAACCGATCATGCGGGGAGATCTGTTCATGATTTTGCCTTGGCATATGGTCTGACACAACTGGTTACTTCGCCTACGCGGATTCCAGATGTGGAGGATCATGCACCTTCCCTGTTGGACCTTCTGCTGACCTCTCACCCGGACGGATATCAGATTTCCGTCGACGCCCCTTTAGGCTCCTCGGACCATTGTCTGATCCGGAGTGTTGTGCCACTCACGCTGAAATCGCGGTTGCATTCTGCAGGCTGCCGCCGTGTTTGGCACTATAGGTCAGCCGATTGGGATGGGATGCGGTCTTTCTTTGCATCCTACCCTTGGGGGCGGGTTTGCTTCTCGCCGGATGATCCCAACGTTGTTGCGGATTCTGTTACTGATGTGGTACTCCAGGGTATGGAACTTTTTATTCCTTCCTCTGTGGTGCCCATTGGAGGCAAATCTCAGCCATGGTTTGGTCGCTCCTGTAAAATAGCATCATGCTATAAGCAGGAGTGCTACCAAGCCTGGGTTGATGCATCAGCGTCCCGGGATGTAAACACCAGCGCTCTAAAAAAGAAGTATAATTCCGCCTCTAGGTCCTTCAAAAGAGTCATTGCCAAGGCAAAGTCAGAGCACATAGGCAGAATTGGCGAGAAACTAGTTCGCCTTCCTTCTGGAACCCGTGCATTCTGGTCTCTCGCCAAGGCTGTCCAGGGGAATTTCTGTCAGCCATCTCTTCCATCTCTGCACAGGGAGGACGACTCACTGGCCCATACTGCAAAGGAGAAAGCCGATCTTCTAGGCTCCTTCTTTGCGTCTAACTCGACTCTCGATGACGGGGGGAGTACGCCGCCGACCATCCCGCGGTGTGAGTGCTCCATGCCGGAAGTGCAGTTCACACAGCGCTCGGTTCGCAAAGCACTCCTCTCCCTGGACATCCACAAGTCGAGTGGGCCTGACGGAATCCCCCCAATTGTGCTGAGGACGTGTGCTCCAGAGTTGGCACCGGTTTTAACGCGTCTTTTCCGGTACTCCTACTCCCTAGGCGTAGTCCCAAAATCGTGGAAGACGGCTTTCGTCCACCCGATCCCTAAAAAAGGCGACCGCTCAGACCCGTCCAACTACCGGCCAATCGCCATCACCTCCTTGTTCTCCAAAACAATGGAGTCCATTGTAAACTGCCAGCTCATGAGGTACCTTGAGGATCACCAGCTGATTAGTGACCGCCAATACGGTTTTCGCCGTGGTTGGTCAGCTGGTGATCTTCTGGTCTACCTCACTCACAGATGGGCGGAGTCAGTAGAGTTCAAGGGGGAGACATTGGCCGTTAGTTTGGACATTGCGAAGGCCTTCGATCGGGTTTGGCACAAAGCGCTTCTTTCGAAGCTCCCTTCCTATGGGCTTCCCGAGAAATTGTGCAATTGGATCACCAGCTTTCTTGCAGATCGGAGCATCAAGGTCGTTGTAGACGGTGCAAGCTCCGATTGCAAGCCTATTAATGCTGGTGTTCCACAGGGCTGCGTGCTATCGCCAACGCTGTTTCTTCTGCATGTCAATGATATGTTGCATACCCGTAACATTCATTGCTATGCAGATGACAGCACTGGTGATGCTCTTTACACCGGCCGAGCCAATATTTCTCGGGAAAACGTCTCCGAGTGCCGGGACAAACTTGTGTCTGAAGTCGAGTCTTTGCTGAACAGAGTCTCGGATTGGGGACGACTAAATCTAGTCCAGTTTAACCCCCAGAAGACACAAGTTTGCGCGATAACCGCTAAAAGGAACCCCTTTATCGTATCCCCTCAGTTCCAAGGCACTCCCCTTGTTGCCTCAGCCAGTATCGGAATCCTCGGCGTCGACATATCGAGTGACGTGCAGTTTCGTGGTCACTTGGAAGGGAAGGCCAAATTGGCCTCTAAAAAGCTTGGCGTGCTCAGCAGAGCGGGACAGTATTTCATGCCGGCACACCGCCTGCAACTTTACAAGGCGCAGGTTCGGCCGCACATGGAATACTGTTCCCATCTCTGGGCTGGGGCTCCCCAGTACCAGCTCCTTCCACTTGACCGCATCCAGCGCAGAGCGGCTCGAATCGTCGACGACCGAGTGCTTTCCGATCGGCTCGATTCACTGGCGTTGCGAAGAGATGTTGCATCTCTTTGCGTATTTTATCGCATCTATCACGGGGAGTGCTCTGAGGAATTGTTCGGATTAATCCCAGCCGCCAAATTTCGTGAACGCACGACACGGCAAACGTCCCGATACCATCCACACCATCTGGATGCTTGGCGGTCCACCACTGTACGTTTCACAAGGAGTTTTCTTCCACGTACAACCTCTCTGTGGAATAGTTTATCATCGGCGATTTTTCCGGACCGATACGACCTGGGGACCTTCAAGAAAAGAGCTTACTCCTTTCTAAAGGGCCGGCAACGCACCCGCAATTCTCCTGGTGTTGCGGTTGATCATGGGCGGCGGTAGTCACTTAACATCAGGTGAGCCGCATGCTCGTTTGCCCCCTCTTCTATAAAAAAAAAAAAAAAAAAAAAAAAAAACAATTTCTTTTTATTTTACCACTTGTTTAATTATAATTATTTACCTTCTTGCAACAACCATTGAGTTGTGTTGTAGTTGACGATATGAGGTAGTTGGTATTCTCACACAGCTACTATATGGTTGTCAAGTCAAAGGAGCAATGTAATAGAAGATTATATGCCCAAAACCAAATCGGTTATACGTGTCCAAATTGCGGTTTTTATCAAGGAAAAGTAACCTTCTTCTTTTTTTGCTTCAGCTCCTAAAAATCCATTGCTGGACAGGCCTCTCCCTATGTTGTGTAGGAATTATCTTGATTGTTACGCTTGTCAGGCATATTAGCCCCTTAACACACATGGAACCAAATGAGGTGATTGGTCTTATGCTGCTGCTATTCGTTAAACCTAAGCGATACTATGTTATTAACTTTTAAGTCTACTTTCTAAAAATAAATATCCGTAAGTATACGAACAAAAAAACATTTTTTTTTGTTTGTCGTGTTTCGTTTAAATAATTAAATGTAAATCTTGAACCGTTCGACTACAGATTTACGGTCATGTACTTCTTTAAAAAGACGTAAATTAAAAAGACAGACAGACATACGTATGGAAATAAAATAGTGTAACGAATATGTGTTTGTCACTTCGTCATCCGTTAACTCCAGAAATTATCAATGTGGTTAAAAATCGGCCAGGAGGTCAACAAAATTTGCATAATTTGTCATTTCCGCCTAGCAAATTCCACATAGTTGCTATGCCTGTCAACGCAGTTTTTAACTTTTTTGTGTTATCGTCAAGATGATACAGTTTCATTTTCCGTGTGTTGTCTCTTTCGTTACCTACAGGATGTATGGGGTAGTAGATTATTTTCGGCCTCACTATAAACATCGCATGACAATATTTCCTAAGCTATTAAATTATTTTAAACGTGGTAGAGCTACACTGCAGCTATATTTTCGTTGTAACATGAATAGGTCGGCTCAACTGGAGGAGGACCACGCCTCACAGAATACTAGCGTAAAATAGCTTAATACTACTGTGTTTCCTTTTTATTGGCGTTCCGTCTTAGTCTTCAGGGATGACTACACATCCGCATTTTGATTTTTTGACCACAGCATCCACTTACCATCAGGTGAACTATTTCCTCGTATATTACCCTTATTCTATAAAAAAATTACACCCGATGACGAATTTTAAGCACTGTAATATTCTGCATAATAGTCTCTTTACATTAAACACAAAGGAACGTCAGGCATATGCGGTTTTTGTTTGTATTAAAATTTAAAAATACGAGTATACCGTAATAAACGTTCATCATTTTGTTTCTGAAGAATCTGCCTCGTTACAAATTATTTTAAGTTATATTGTTTACATTATAATAAAATAACACGAAATAAATATTAAGAGATCTATCCATAGGTCGTTTTTAAAACTATCCTCTCAATTACTTTTAACTGTCCTTTTCAAAATCAAATACTTTCAACTGTCTTTTTTAATTTTTTAATTGTGCTGTATGTGTTCAGTGAATAAATGTCTTTTTTCTTTCTTTCAATTTTTTTCGTTAATTATTATGAGAGACTAATTTCTGCGACACCAAACTAATTAACGTTCTAATTTAGTAAATTTGTGACAAAACACTAAAAATATACTCAACATTATTATTCTATATACGTTAATGTCCTGTAATAGCCCCTTTAGTAGTAACCAGCTTTTCTACCTCATATTTTTCATGTTTAAGTATTTTGTTGAAAGCTCCTTTCTCTAGCAACCCCTGTTCATTGCGTATCCGATATCATCCCCTTAAATTATGAAAGTGTATAAACATTTTCACACCCTGCATAAACTCTCCCCCTCATTTCCACATTTCCGTCTATAACTTATTATTATCAAATCAGTCTATAGATACCTGGTTAGATACGCGTTGCATGACGATTCAGTTACTCCCCCTGTTTAATGGAAAAATAAGATCGTATTTGAGTTTTCAAGCCATGTTTTATAACATTATTTGATTTAGGAGAGTAGTGTTGTTTTAAAGCCTGCACCGTTATAGGTTTTATATCTTTCTATTATATTTTTATACCATTTCAGAATGGATTACGGCTTAACTTTTGTTATTAAAATACATTATTTATTTTATCGTTTATTTTAGACCAAGAAAACATAATTTTCTGTTTAGTCATCAGAAAATTTTATACAAATTCAAACTACAATTGTTTAAATATACAAAACTTTACATATTTGATTTCTTTTATTTACATTTATATTCTGGTTTGAAAAACCTTCAAAGTAAATAAAATGTTTTGGTTGAGTTTGGTCAATTTGAAGCCATTTTAATACTCAGTAGTAATTAACGCGATTAAATACGTAAATAATAGTTTTATTCAATGTGTAGAATTCGCGTAAATTTAGGAAATCATTAAAAAATATAAAAAGCTTCATCATCATCATCATTACAGCCCATCACAATTCCACTGCTGAACATAGGCCTTCCTAAAAGTATAATTTGTAGTATTCCTCTAGACAATAATGTAGATAATACTACAGACTACTAGATAGAAATGTAGACTATATTATTATGTTACAATCAATAGAAGATTCCGTTTTCGCTGACATTTAGCACTGAGATAGTACGGGTAGAAAAGTCAAACGAGACTCTCAAATCTCTTTATTTCCGGTACTGTTATGATTTTATATATATATATATATATATATATATATATATATATATAAAATAAGGGTGACAAACGAGTACACAGTCCACCTTATGGTAAGTGACTGCTGTGGCCCGCAGACATCTACATTTACCCTCGATTAAGAATCAAGACGCAGAGCGTTGTCACCCCTGAGAACTAAGATGGAATGCCTCGTTTCCAGTAAAAAGGGGTCTCCGAATCTCACCATACGAAACACAGCAGTATTAAGCCGCTATTTTATGCTGGCATTCTATGAGAGTGTGGTTCTTCCCCGGTGAACCATTCGTGCTACAACCGTAATACAGCTGCAGCGTGGCTCTACGACGTATAAAATTATGTATAATGTATTCCAAGCTTTAGTTAAAAAATTCAGCAAGGAAGAAAATACCTAATACTACTACAAATGCTACGATTTAATAGAATTCAATTTAAAAGCAACTAATTGTCATTTGTGCATGTTTTAAAATCGCAAATTGCATATTTTGCAGACAACCAACAATTATGGAAGTTTGAGAAATCACCAGCTGTGCTATTAAAACTCATTTAGTGTACGTGATAATAAAGTACGGAGCCGGATATGCGTCTATTTGCATAATCCATGCATCAAAATTCTGTTAATTTTCTTTTGATGTACAACCGGCGCCAACAAGAAAATGTACAGACGCTAACGTCGCTCGTCAATCTTGTTTTTGCACTAGCTTTATCGTTTGCTCCAAAGATATAATTTTCATTTTTTTAATAATAATTTTAATAATATCTTTTAAACTTATTTTTATCGTACCCTAAAGACATGAGTAAAGCTTCAAAAATGTAGCCTTCAAAAGATTGGTTCGGGACCATCTTCCGAAAACAACATTGTCTATAATAAAAAGAATTATTTATTTATATTAGGTACTGCTACACCAATCCAGATAAATGACGTACGTATATATTCATTTATGTGTATATAAGAATAAATGTATTTAGAATAATTGGTTATATTATGGATTAGTACCCGGATGACCGAGCTTTGCCCGGTTTTTTTTTTTTGAAATTACATTTATAAATTACATACTGATGAAACTTAAATAATATTTTTGATCTTATAGACAGAATGGAAAAAAATGAACAGATTATTTGAATAAAAAATCATGAGTGCAATTAGATTTATTACAATTTTCGTATTTTTAAAAATTACTAAAAAAAGGCCTTAAAATAATAGATTTTCTCACAAAAGAAGGGAACTTGAAAGAAAGGCAAAAAAGCTAGTCCCAGAGACAGGACGCGAACCACGGAACTCCGATATCACGCCCGACTGACATCCCACCTGAGCTATAACGATCGTTATTAATCTGTCGAAATTTACCTTCTTATAGTGTAGCAGTTTTTTTAATGCCTGAAAACACGGACAAAAGGATATTTTCTAAAAAAAATGCTAGCTAGATCGATTTATTGCCCCCGAAACTCCCTGGACACTAAATGTTATGAAAATTGTTAGAGTGGTTTCCGAGATTCCGATTATATATATATATATATATATATATATATATATATATATATATATATATATATATATATATATATATATATATACAAGAATAAAGGGCTCGTTTAAAGGTATAGGATTATGTATTCTTCGTACTCATATATATTTGTGTAATATATTTTCATATATGTTGTATTTATTTATTTTTATTATATTAAATGTATTTAAGTCACCTCCCATTAATTTTTCACCACGCTATTGGTTGACCAGCAGAGAATGCTAACTGGTATTAAATCCTCCTTTTGTAACCTTTATGGTTAGAACAATAAAGTGCCTGACAGCAACGCATCCACAATTTGATTCTTAATTGAGGATAGATGTAAACTTTTGATAGATGATCTCGGTCCGCACCGAGTTGCTGTGGCTCATAAGAATTTACATTTGCAGACACTTGTTTTGCACCCTTATTCTATTGAAACGATTATTATCATAATTGACTCAATTGTAAATAAAAAGATAATTTCGTCGCGTGGGATTCTCCTAACGAAGGGATTTTAAAGGAAATCATAATAATATGCATTGACGCAGTAGCCAAAATCGTCTTCTCACGAGAGAACTCCTTAAAAACTAGCGATGTTGTGTTAAAACTTGAAAAACTTGATACAAAGTATGTGACTAGAATGTGACTACCAGAGCAAGGATCACCTCCTCACTGCGTTACAATTTGACAGCTAAACGTCCCGCCAAGGTGGTCCATTATATGCGATGCACAATTATTATTAATTGCTTGCTGAACTCGCTGGACGCATTTTGCATCCTCCATCATTCATCATTTAGCATGCTACCTTGTCAATCTTCCTACTACTGTAAATCACTACAATAAAATGAAGTACTAAGAAACGAAGGTTGCTGAAGTCTGAGGACACGAGGGCATCTGCACTTTGTACAAAGGTGGGTGACGCGCTGTCAACTCCGAGGACTAAGATGGTGTGCCTCAAAGTCTGTAACTATTAGCGCAGTGCAAGCACTGCTGTTTAGTTGTAGAAATGGATAAGACTGTGATACCTATCCAGATCAACTTCAAGGCAGAGAGTAGTCCATCCACTTAAAGTTAAAGTTGCAGCCTATATTCGTTCCATACCTGGCCTACTCTCATTTCTATAAGGGTTTTATGGAAATAAAGCGTCCGTCGCGCTGTCCCAATGCATATTGGCGGACTTAACATATCCTCGGAATATATTTTTTTCTTATTTCTCAAGCATGACAGGTTTCCTCACGATGTTTCCTTCACCGCCGAGTACGTGGTAAATCAACTATTAAAATTATCGGAGGGATTGAATCCGGATTGCTCGCGTACTGTGTAAACAGCTGTAAACATCAGCAACCGCTTACCGCCTGAGCTATCACGTCTCAGACCGCTAGGCGGTGTCCTTATTAAATAGTATGTCTGAAAACTTACAATTTTAAACTTAAAGTAACGATGTGACAATTTTTATTTATCTAACTTAAATTAAAGCGTATTTTTAAGAAATAAGACATTTTATTCGGTTTTGTCGTTATATTTCTTAACTTAATTATCCTTCTTAAAATTTTGATTGTGAATAAAAAATTATTATGTTAATATAATGGAGAAATAATGAAGCAAGTACCTAGTTTTACTATCAATTTAGAAAAAGCTCTGCTTAAATAGCAGAATTCAAACGCTTCCACTTTTAAACTCAGCACGAGGCTTGCGTTTCTTAGATTTGATGCACTTTTGTAAAAAGGTTACGTCCCTTTACACGGTCCATTTTTCAGTATGACCGCAAAAGTACCACGCTCTCACAGAATCCCAGTGAAAAATAACAGCTTTATATAATTCTGTGTGTTTCTTATGGTGGGTGTAGAGAGCTGGAGACCACGAAAACGAGGTTCGCCCATAGTCCTCTGGGGTGACAGCACATCTGCATTTTAATTCCTATCTGAGGATAGATGTAGACGTGTTTAGGCCGCAGCGTAATAGTAAAGCAGCGATTTTACGATTACGTCTACATAAAAATATTGTTTTTAAATCAAAAAAGTCTAAATAATTTTTTTTACTTATAATTTGAAAAAGTTTTTACCCTTTAATTTTTAAATCTGAGTTAATTTCGCGTTTTTATCTAACGATATTACAACGTCAACCCAACGTTAAAACTGATAACGTACAAGTACACAAAAGCTGTTAGACTTTACCGCCCCTGCAGGATGTTAATATTCATTACGGCTCGCCTCTGGGGAACTGAAGCTCAGACAAATCGACGATGCTGTCGCAAACTCTTCAGTCGCTTCTAAACGTATAACAGACAAAGCTTTAATGATTTTGCAGTAGAATGAGCAATACTGTTAGACTAAACATTCTGAAAGCTAAAATTTTTGTATACGAATTGGTCTATCGTTGTGAAGTATTCAGAAAAACCGAATTATTTAATGTTCTATATTTTCCCCTGACTACGGCTAAGAATAATTTTGATTGCTATGTAGGTGTGTATTTGCGTATGAATGGATAAATATTTTCTACCTTTGCATGTGTAATATCTAAGAACAGCATCCTACACCAGATTCGAAAACTAACACTAAAATTAAAGTGGGCGTCGGATTTTGACAAATCTAAACCAATAATTTATTATAATAACGCAGGTAACATAGACTAATAATGTCATTATAAAATTAATATGGCATACACGAACTGTTAAAAATTTCCCGTATAAATAATAAAGTACCTGGTTGACCGAACTTTGCTCCGAATTTTTCGCTCGATTTTTTTAATTCGTGTGTTTTGGAAATTATATTTAGATACAAATTACATACTGATGAAATATAAATAATATTTTTTGATCTTAGCGACATAACAGAAAAACGGAACTGGTTATTTGAATAAAAAATCATGAGTGCAATTATTTTAATTTTAATTTTCGTGTTTTTAAAAAATACTAAAAAAAAAGACTCGAAAAAATAGATTTTCTCAAAAAAGAAAAGAACATGAAAAAAGAAATTAAAAAAGCCGGTCGGTCGGTCTGGGCTCGAACCGGGGTTTTAAGATTCTGTGACCGACCATTATACCAATTAAGCTATTTATAATCACTAACAATCCGTCAAAATTTACCTTCTTATTCTAACGATATTGTAGCAGTTTTTCATTGCCTAAAAACACGGACAAAAGACATTTTCTAAAAATAAATCCTAGCTAGATCGATTTATTATCCCCGAAACTCCCTGGACACCAAATTTTATGAAAATCGTTGGAGCCGTTTCCGAGATTCCGATTATATATATATTTACATACAAGAATTGCTCGTTTAATAGTATAGGATATACACATACGCTGAAACAAACTTAATTTACAATTATGTTATTAATTTTATTTAATAATTATAATGTAATTATATTATATTGTGCTTGTCATGTCACAGTTTCAATAACTTACATCAATTTTATCGGGTTCCTAATATATATATATATATATATATATATATACATATATATATATATATGTGTGTGCATATAATAAATCTGTAGAAAAGTTGTGTGTTCGCGATTCATGGAAAGAACTACTAGACGGATTTCCATGAAATTATGTATAAAGGCAGTAAATGATTTTGTATAACATATATGCAAAATTTTATCTGCTTACGGAAGAGTAAAATAGGGGTTATGTGTTTCATTTTTATTTTTATTGTTATTATGGCTGCTAATGGTTCCATTTGCCCTAAAGAGGATTTATACGTTTAATAAATCTATTTAAAAGTGTGCTTGTAGAAATGAAAACCAACGCGTCACCAACTAGAAAGGGCAAAACAACGTCTCCGGGCCAGCTAGTTCTTAATAATTATTTTATTTTCATAAGTATTATGGTATCTAATATGTTACAAAATAAAAAAAAATGGTTATTATACATTTCTTGCCGTGCCGTGCCGTGTAGTGGCGGTTAAGAATATCCACTACCCCATATCTTCCCGTGGGTGTCGTAAGAGGCGACAGAGGGAGACAGGCAGGAGATGGGCAGCAGCATCTTCCTGATGACAACTGTGACGTAATAAAAAACTGCGGTTGCCAACCCGCTCGCCAAGCGTGGCAACTACGGCAAATACCCCCCAATGAACAAATACACAAAAAGACGGCCCCCAGTCCCCGGCGGCCCCGCTATTCCTGGCTACGGTGGCGACCATGGTAACGGCGGGGCAGGGGGTGCTAAGAATCTCCGGTGGAGGTTCGGTTGCCACCTACGACGACTCGACCTGGCAACATATAACGCACGCACCCTGAGGACTGACGAGAAGATACTGGAGCTGGAAGAAGAGGTAGACAAGTTGCGCTGGCATATTATTGGATTATCCGAGGTCCGAAGAGAGGGGGAGGACACGGCAATCCTCGAGTCCGGCAACTTGTTCTATCACCGGGAGGGCGACCATCTGTCCCAAGGAGGTGTCGGATTTATCGTCCACAAGTCTCTCGTCAACAACGTTGTAAAGATTGGGAGTGTGTCGACGAGGGTCGCGTACCTGATACTCAGAATCACCAAACGGTATTCGCTGAAGGTCATTCAGGTTTACGCACCAACCTCGGCACACCCCGATGAGGAGGTGGAGGAAATGTATGAGGATATTTCCAGAGCCATACATTCCTCCAAAACCCACTACACGGTGTTGATGGGAGACTTCAACGCAAAACTAGGCACAAGAGAAAGCGGTGAGCTGAAGGTAGGGAAATTTGGAGTAGGGCAACGGAACCGAAGGGGCCAGCAGCTGGCCGACTTTATGGAGAAAGAGGGACTCTTTATGATGAACTCTTTCTTCCAGAAGCGGCCCCACAGGAAGTGGACCTGGTCGAGCCCCGACGGTTCGACAAAAAATGAGATTGACTTCATTATGACGACCAGACGCCAACTGTTCAGTGATGTCTCAGTGATCGCAAGGGTGAAAACTGGCAGCGATCACCGAATGGTTAGAGGCACACTGAACCTAAACGTTAAGTTGGAGAGGTCTCGTCTAATGAAGTCAACGCTCCGTCCCCCTCGTGCTCTAATCCAGAATCCCGAAACCTTTCAGCTCGAGTTACGTAACCGCTTCCAGTGCCTAGAAGATTGCAATGCAGTGGACGATATGAACGACAAGCTCGTGGAAACTGTCCATGCGGTCGGAGCTAAGTTCTGCAAGACCCGCCGCAGAAGAACACAAAAACTCTCCGATCACACTCTTAATCTCATGGCTGTTAGACGGGAGATGAGGCTGCAATCGTCAACAGATTTGACAGCATACAGGCAACTGAACAGACAGATCTCCAAGTGCATGCGGCGAGACTTACGCAACTTTAATACTTCTCGTATTAAAGAAGCGATCGAGCGGAACCAGGGCTCCAAAGTCTTTGCCAGAGATCTGTCTGCCAGAAGGAGCCAACTGTCAAAGCTGAAGACTGAGTGTGGCAACATCGTTTCCGGGACACCTGAGATTTTGAGTGAGATTGAGAGGTTCTATGGGCAGCTGTACACATCATCGTTGGAGCCACACGCAAGTGTGAGTAACGATCCAAGAGCAAGTCTTATCCGACACTATTCCGATGATATCCCGGACGTCAGTCTAAGCGAGATTAGAATGGCTCTCCAGCACCTTAAAAACGGCAGGGCCCCAGGCGAGGATGGAATTACAGCGGAGCTTCTGAAAGCGGGTGGAACACCGGTACTTGTAGTCCTTCAGAAGCTCTTCAATTCCGTCCTCCATGGTGGCACTACTCCAGAGGCGTGGAGCAGAAGTGCGGTGGTCTTGTTCTTTAAGAAAGGCGACAACGCTCTCTTAAAGAACTACAGACCGATTTCCCTTCTGAGCCGCGTCTACGTGCTGTTTTCGAGAGTCATTACGAATCGTCTCGCACGCAGACTTGACGACTTCCAGCCTCCCGAACAAGCCGGTTTCCGAAAAGGCTTCAGTACCATAGACCACATACATACCCTGCGGCAGATTGTACAGAAGACTGAAGAGTACAATCTGCCACTTTGCCTGGCGTATGTGGACTATGAGAAAGCCTTTGATTCCGTCGAAATTTGGGCGGTGCTACAGTCCCTTCAGCGGTGCCAACTTGACTGTCGGTATATCGAAGTGCTGAAGTGTTTGTACAGTAGGGCTACGATGGCTATCCGAGTACAGAACCAGAGCTCGAAACCTATCCAACTGCAGAGAGGTGTAAGACAGGGTGACGTTATATCCCCGAAACTCTTCACCGCTGCATTGGAAGACGTTTTCAAGCTACTGGACTGGAAAGGATACGGTATTGACATCAATGGCGAGTACATCACTCACCTTCGATTTGCCGACGATATAGTCCTTATGGCAGAATCGCTGGAGGACTTAAGCACTATGCTCAATGACCTCAATAGTGCCTCCCAACGGATAGGTCTTAAGATGAACATGGACAAAACAAAGATCATGTTCAATGTCCATGTCACACCTATGCCGGTAGTTGTTGGGAGCACTATGCTCGAAGTTGTTGACGAGTACGTTTTCCTGGGACAAATAGTCCGACTAGGTAAGTCCAACTTCGACCGAGAGGTCAATCGACGGATTCAACTCGGCTGGGCAGCGTTCGGGAAATTACGACATATCTTTTCGTCAGGTATACCTCAATCTCTAAAAACTAGATTGTACAACCAGTGCGTGTTGCCAGTGATGACTTATGGATCTGAGACGTGGTCCTTCACTGCTGGCCGTATGAGGACGCTTAAGGTCGCTCAGCGAGCTATGGAGAGGGCTATGCTCGGAGTTTCTCTGCGTGATAGACTCAGAAATGAGGATATCCGCAGTAAAACCAGAGTGACCGACATAGCCCAACGGATTAGTAAGCTGAAGTGGCAATGGGCCGGCCATATAGCTCGAAGAACCGATAACCGATGGGGAAGAAAGGTTCTCGAGTGGCAGCCTCGTACCGGTAGGCGTAGTGTAGGGCGACCCCCCACTAGATGGAGTGACGACCTGGTAAGACATGCAGGAAGTCGATGGATGCAGGTGGCTCAGGACCGTGCTTTGTGGCATTACTTGGGGGAGGCCTATGTTCAGCAGTGGACTTGTGGAAGGCTGTAATGATGATGATGATGATGACATTTCTTGTCATACCGATACGTATAGCCACATTTATAATAGAATAGTCTTAGGTTGAAGTACTTTATAGCTCACACAAAAACAAAGGCTTGATTATAGAAGCCTTTGAATATTAAATGCTCTGCTGGTAATACTTATATGTACATATACAAAACTTTAGTTCCTGATAGATAGATAATTCACTTCGTGCACTGTTAGGTACGGTAGTTTGGTATTAATATTCATCTTTCGCAGCCTTGGGTAAACCTTTTGATTTAGCATTGCGATGCGGTAGAGATGCTTCTCGACGAAGTTTTGTTAGTTTCCATAAGCAGAACCATGTAAATTTTAATAATTAATTTTTTTTTAAGTGAAAACTTCAGAATCGTTGTGATTTGAAACTATGAAACTTAAAATCGACACTAAAAAGAGACAAATATATCCATCTACAGGATTCATCCTACAAGAGAATGAGATAAAATACAGTGTACAGTGTATATAATAAATAAACCCTAAAATTATCCTACTCCTGATACTCTGAATTTCTTTATAGAATAAGGGTCACAAATGAGCACACAGCATAACTGATGGCAAGTGGATGCTGTGGCCTATAGACGTCTACATTTATTCTCGATCAAGAATCAAAACGCAGACGCGCTGTCACCCCTGAGGACTAAGATGGAATGCCTCGTTTCCAGTAAAAATGGGTCTATGGATGGAACACAGCAGTATTAAGCTGCTATTTTACGCTGGCATTCTGTGAGAGCGTGGTCCTTCCCCGGTTGAGCCGACCCATTCGTGCCACAACCATAATATAGCTGCAGCTTGACTCTACCACGTTTTAGCACGTGAGCTTTACCACGTTGCATTCGTCTTGTTCTCTTGTAGTTTAGTTTTATGAATGTTTCACTTCTACCGCGTGTGAACGGTACACATGTTTTTTTTAAATAAATTATTTATCACCATAGTTTAAGGGCTTAATGAACAATTGCTTTTGTCAAAAATATCTAATTCACCAATCATTAATTGCAAACTATACAAAATACACTAATGAAAACCAAACCTCCCGTTAGGTTGCTTTATATAGTGTTATATTCCATAGCTGGTTGGAAAAAGGCATTTAATAATCAAGAGTTAATCTTAATATTGACACAATATTAGAATATTTAAAGTTAGCTAGCTAGCGGCTCAAGTACATAAGCAAATCCTATAAATAATGCAAGTCAGAGGGCATATTTTGTGAATGCTTATGTCTAGTAACGAACATAAAACGGCTGATCCTGATTATGATGATAATAATAACTCAAGATAGTCAATAAAATTATGTAATTCAGATGATAATGAGCAAAAATACAAATTAGAAAATGTTGTTCAGATTCCGCTAAAATGTATTATATCCTTTTTTATAAAAAAAGTACTTATTTAGCATGGCTTGCCTGATACTGGGTTTTACCTTGCTTCAACCAAGATTAACGCTCAACAGTTGTAATAACACGATATGGGGACGTATAATTTGCAATCTCTTTTTGCTTTGGCTTATCTCTGTGCGTCCTTTCAAGCCCGTGCTGGGATCGGCAACGGTGATTATTTTTCAATTTATACGGGTACATTTATTTTTATGGCACGTAGCTTAACAATATCTACACTACATGTATAACAGCAGTATTGTTTTAGGACACAAAGCTAGATTTGTTAGTTTTTTTTTTGGGTTGAGATAATGTTTCTTATCAGAAAGTAAAGTGTTGACACTTTAAGAATTAATTAGCTGATCCGTGAAAACAAGAGAATGTGCCTTATCCCTTCCCTCAATTACGTACAATGTTATCGGCACCACTTATAGCAGCACCGCTCCAGCAGGAACACCTAACAATGTCATACGCCACGTGCTTCGACTCTGAACAAGACTTCATAGTGAGAAACAGACTCTAAGACTTTGATGGCTGATCAATTCATATCTTAACGATTTCTTATATTAACGCGAACGCTACACATTGAATAAAATTACTTTTACGGGTTTTGTCGCGTTTACTTTATTTAAATTTGATTGCCTACAAAAAATTACCTACAACCAATACGCTTAAAAACAACTAGCTAATTTATTAATAAATACTCCGAGAAATTGAATCTAAACTTATTTAATAATATCCGCATGTGTGAAACCTCCGAAGTTATATGGTTTACCAAAAATACACAAACTGAACCCTCTATTACGTCAAATAATGAGTCAGATCGATTTGCCAACCTACAGATTGAATCAACGCTTAGCAAAAATACTATCACCACTTAGAGTACACACAAGATCACACACTAAGGATAACAATATAGTATATAAGTTTTAGATGATGATTAACGAATAAAACTTATTTAAAATTTAATTTAGAAACATCCAAAATTCCAAAATATCACTATGATTTCAAGAATAAAATAAAAATGATATTATCATTCTAATCTTCCTAACAATTTACTTTTCCTTACGTAAAGTCCGAGCTATTAGATTTTTAAAGTCGTAGTTAGAGTAACATCGTAGCGCGTGACGTCACGAGCCACTGCAGCATAATCTAATAGGAAACGCGATCGTTGTCTTTAATCGAATCTGACCGTACTGAGCTTTCATGGAGCATAGAAAACGGTATGTGACACTTAGTTACCTTTATAAATATTTATGAATTTTATCCACTTTCTATTTCGATAACACACAAGCATAATATTGTGCATATCAGTAATTAAAATGAAAGTATAACAATCCGAAAAAAGTACTAGCCAAGTACGTTTTTGAAACATGTAATGTAGCTTACATAATATGTCTTATAATTTGGATTTAATTCTTCAGTGTTAGATTAAATTTCTAAAGTAATTCTAAGATAACTCACATTGTACAACCTACATTTTTTATTTCAAATTTTCTAGTCTAATTTTCTTCGTGTAGTGGCGGTGTAAAAGTATCCACTACCCTATAGCATCCCGTAGGTGTCCCGTGTGTGAGGCGATAAAGGGAAATCTAACCGGAGTTGGCCGGCAGCATCTTCCTGATAAAAGTAAAGTTACAGCCTATATACGTCCCACTGCTGGGCACAGGCCTCCCCTCACTTCTGAGAAGGGTTTAGGGCAAGGAAGTGTCCGCCGCGCTGCCCCAATGCGTGTCGGCGAACTTCACATGTCTTCGAAATAATATTTTTTCTTGTTCCTCAGACATGCAGGTTTCCTCACGACGTTTTCCTTCACCGCCGAGCACGTGGTAAATCCGCGCTTAAAATTGCAATTAACAATTTTATTGGTGCCGGCGAGGATCGAGCCCGGGGTACTCGCGTTCTGTTATATTTACAGCGTGCGTTAACCATCTGAGCTACCACGGCTCTCATCTTCCTGATAACAAATCAAAATTAAAAGTGCTGCGGTTGCCAACCAGGTGGGTTGGCAACCGCTTGGCATTTATGGCAAAATCCGCCTGCCGCGAGGTAGATTAGGATGACCTATGTTTAGAAGTGGACTTTTAATTGGTTATAATAATGATCATGATGTTGATGATGAGTTTCAATTAAATGACTGCAGTAAATAGTTTCCGGTAAAGCATTTTTTTTCATACTCGTTGTTCAATACGAGGAAAGCTTGCTAGTAACAAAGTTGCTGGATTAAAATTTAATCACACAATCACATACAATGTCAGTTTCATGGACTCTTTTTTTCAATATAAATTTCAATATCAAGTGTTAGATTAGAAAACTCCAACAATATATACAAACGATATTTTAGAATAGCATTTTTTTTCTTCGAATAATATTATACAAATTATATGTACAATATGGACAGTATCAATTATTTTTCCGATACCCAAACCTAAAGTCAAAACCCCAAGTCAAAAATCTATTGAAATAGCATACTATACACAAATAGTGTGTTTTTTCAACTTACAATTTCAACGCACAAAAATAACCCTTTACGTAGATTTACCCTAATTTTTAATCTCATTTGAATAACCGCATTTTATATATATGCTATAATTCAATCATCTGTGTTGAGCACATATAGAGATAAACCTTTGCAATAGACAAAGGCGACGACTCCGTGGCGTAGTGGCTTAGCAATGAGTGGCTGCGCTGGGAGTTGCGGGTTCGAATCCCGCACGGAACAAGTATTTGTATAGCCTACAAATAATTGTTCCGGGTCTGGATGTTTGTCCTTGTGCAATTTATTTTTGTAAACTGCCCCCGCGATACAGGAGAAAATCTTAGTGTAGGGGTAACGTTATTATAAAAGAACATTATTATAAAAGAACATTATTATAAAAGAAAGGGACAGATAAAGACCATTTTTTTGATTTAACCATTCCAGACCATTTCCAGATTTCTGTTTTGCTAAATTTTGTAGAAAATATTAAAAGTGGTGAAAAATAACAACATCGAATAAAATGTATTCATGTTATGTTAGACTTTTTAACTTCCCGCTATGAAAATGAATGATTTTCAAAAAATCGGGAAATTATTGTTTTAACTTCGAAAATCAGGTTGCCATTATATTTCGATCTCGTTTCGAGGTCCTAGGAAGCTATCCTAGCGATTTTGGAGATGATGTACGTATGTCCGTATGCGTGTGACTGTGCGTGCGCGCGCGCGTGCGAGCGTGCAAGCGTGCGTCTCTGCGAATGTGCGTGCGTGCGTACGTGCATGCATGCATGCGTGTGTGTGCGCGTGTGCGTGTGTGTGTATGTGTGCGTATACGTGTGTGAGTGCGAGAGTGCGTGCGCGTGCGCGTGCGTGTGCGTATGCGTATGCGTGAGCGTGTGCGTGTTCGTGTACGTGTGCGTGTGCGTGTATGCGTGCGTGCGTGTCCGTGCCAGTCAATTCTATAATCTGATCAACTCTTCTAGTTAAAAAACGATGTCGATTGCTGAAAACCGCTTAAAATTCGGTTGATTCGTTTAAGAGATATCGTTGTCGAAAGAAATCTCAAAGAAGCTTATTTTTTCAAAACACCTCGCAAATTTTTTTACGCAATGAGCTCTCCGAGCTCTTACTACTCTACTTTATCAATTCTATCCTGTTATATATACCTGTTACGACGTTTTTGAGATCGAACAGTACGACTGTGACAGATGAAATTTGAAACGTTTTGCATTTGAAATTAGCAGAAAGTTGTAGGGATGGCCTGTAGGGTCAACCGTATTTTTTTAATGTAGCAAATCCGAAAGTAGAGCCTTCGTAGCTCAGGGGCTAAGCGCACCCATAGATATCTTGCATGCGAAACAAAATGAATTCGATCCCAATAGGCCACATACATTGAAGTAGTGGCTCCATCGCTCCATAACCATGTAGCAGCGGTGTAACAATATCTACTACACACTACCTCATATAATATCCCGTGGGTGTCATAAGAGTCGACTGGGGGAGATGGGCAGCAGTGTCTTCCTAATAATGATTACAAATTAAAAAAATTCGGTTATCTACCCGCTTGCTAATGGGCAGCAGTGTCTTCCTAATAATGATTACAAATTAAAAAAATTCGGTTATCTACCCGCTTGCTAATGGACAGCAGTGTCTTCCTAATAATGATTACAAATTAAAAAAATTCGGTTATCTACCCGCTTGCTAATGGGCAGCAGTGTCTTCCTAATAATGATTACAAATTAAAAAAATTCGGTTATCTACCCGCTTGCTAATGGGCAGCAGTGTCTTCCTAATAATGATTACAAATTAAAAAAAATCGGTTATCTACCCGCTTGCTAATGGACAGCAGTGTCTTCCTAATAATGATTACAAATTAAAAAAATCGGTTATCTACCCGCTTACTAATGGGCAGCAGTGTCTTCCTAATAATGATTACAAATTAAAAAAAATCGGTTATCTACCCGCTTGCTAATGGGCAGCAGTGTCTTCCTAATAATTGTTACAAATTAAAAAAAATCGGTTATCTACCCGCTTGCTAATGGGCAGCAGTGTCTTCCTAATAACGATTACAAATTAAAAAAAATCGGTTATCTACCCGCTTGATAATGGGCAGCAGTGTCTTCCTAATAATGATTACAAATTTAAAAAAATCGGTTATCTACTCGCTTGCTAATGGGCAGCAGTGTCTTCCTAATAATGATTACAAATTAAAAAAATCGGTTATCTACCCGCTTGCTAATGGGCAGCAGTGTCTTCCTAATAATGATTACAAATTAAAAAAAATCGGTTATCTACCCGCGTGCTAATGAAACTGTGAAACTTAAAATCGACACTAAAAAGAGACAAATATATCCATCTACATGATTCATCCTACAAGAGAATGAGATAAAATACAGTGTACAGTGTATATAATAAATAAACCCTAAAATTATCCTACTCCTGATACTCTGAATTTCTTTATAGAATAAGGGTCACAAATGAGCACACAGCATAACTGATGGTAAGTGGATGCTGTGGCCTATAGACGTCTACATTTATTCTCGATCAAGAATCAAAACGCAGACGCGCTGTCACCCCTGAGGACTAAGATGGAATGCCTCGTTTCCAGTAAAAATGGGTCTATGGATGGAACACAGCAGTATTAAGCTGCTATTTTACGCTGGCATTCTGTGAGAGCGTGGTCCTTCCCCGGTTGAGCCGACCCATTCGTGCCACAACCATAATATAGCTGCAGCTTGACTCTACCACGTTTTAGCACGTGAGCTTTACCACGTTGCATTCGTCTTGTTCTCTTGTAGTTTAGTTTTATGAATGTTTCACTTCTACCGCGTGTGAACGGTACACATGTTTTTTTTAAATAAATTATTTATCACCATAGTTTAAGGGCTTAATGAACAATTGCTTTTGTCAAAAATATCTAATTCACCAATCATTAATTGCAAACTATACAAAATACACTAATGAAAACCAAACCTCCCGTTAGGTTGCTTTATATAGTGTTATATTCCATAGCTGGTTGGAAAAAGGCATTTAATAATCAAGAGTTAATCTTAATATTGACACAATATTAGAATATTTAAAGTTAGCTAGCTAGCGGCTCAAGTACATAAGCAAATCTTATAAATAATGCAAGTCAGAGGGCATATTTTGTGAATGCTTATGTCTAGTAACGAACATAAAACGGCTGATCCTGATTATGATGATAATAATAACTCAAGATAGTCAATAAAATTATGTAATTCAGATGATAATGAGCAAAAATACAAATTAGAAAATGTTGTTCAGATTCCGCTAAAATGTATTATATCCTTTTTTATAAAAAAAAGTACTTATTTAGCATGGCTTGCCTGATACTGGGTTTTACCTTGCTTCAACCAAGATTAACGCTCAACAGTTGTAATTACACGATATGGGGACGTATAATTTGCAATCTCTTTTTGCTTTGGCTTATCTCTGTGCGTCCTTCAAGCCCGTGCTGGGATCGGCAACGGTGATTATTTTTCAATTTATACGGGTACATTTATTTTTATGGCACGTAGCTTAACAATATCTACACTACATGTATAACAGCAGTATTGTTTTAGGACACAAAGCTAGATTTGTTAGTTTTTTTTTGGGTTGAGATAATGTTTCTTATCAGAAAGTAAAGTGTTGACACTTTAAGAATTAATTAGCTGATCCGTGAAAACAAGAGAATGTGCCTTATCCCTTCCCTCAATTACGTACAATGTTATCGGCACCACTTATAGCAGCACCGCTCCAGCAGGAACACCTAACAATGTCATACGCCACGTGCTTCGACTCTGAACAAGACTTCATAGTGAGAAACAGACTCTAAGACTTTGATGGCTGATCAATTCATATCTTAACGATTTCTTATATTAACGCGAACGCTACACATTGAATAAAATTACTTTTACGGGTTTTGTCGCGTTTACTTTATTTAAATTTGATTGCCTACAAAAAATTACCTACAACCAATACGCTTAAAAACAACTAGCTAATTTATTAATAAATACTCCGAGAAATTGAATCTAAACTTATTTAATAATATCTGCATGTGTGAAACCTCCAAAGTTATATGGTTTACCAAAAATACACAAACTGAACCCTCTATTACGTCAAATAATGAGTCAGATCGATTTGCCAACCTACAGATTGAATCAACGCTTAGCAAAAATACTATCACCACTTAGAGTACACACAAGATCACACACTAAGGATAACAATATAGTACATAAGTTTTAGATGATGATTAACGAATAAAACTTATTTAAAATTTAATTTAGAAACATCCAAAATTCCAAAATATCACTATGATTTCAAGAATAAAATAAAAATGATATTATCATTCTAATCTTCCTAACAATTTACTTTTCCTTACGTAAAGTCCGAGCTATTAGATTTTTAAAGTCGTAGTTAGAGTAACATCGTAGCGCGTGACGTCACGAGCCACTGCAGCAAAATCTAATAGGAAACGCGATCGTTGTCTTTAATCGAATCTGACCGTACTGAGCTTTCATGGAGCATAGAAAACGGTATGTGACACTTAGTTACCTTTATAAATATTTATGAATTTTATCCACTTTCTATTTCGATAACACACAAGCATAATATTGTGCATATCAGTAATTAAAATGAAAATATAACAATCCGAAAAAAGTACTAGCCAAGTACGTTTTTGAAACATGTAATGTAGCTTACATAATATGTCTTATAATTTGGATTTAATTCTTCAGTGTTAGATTAAATTTCTAAAGTAATTCTAAGATAACTCACATTGTACAACCTACATTTTTTATTTCAAATTTTCTAGTCTAATTTTCTTCGTGTAGTGGCGGTGTAAAAGTATCCACTACCCTATAGCATCCCGTAGGTGTCCCGTGTGTGAGGCGATAAAGGGAAATCCAACCGGAGTTGGCCGGCAGCATCTTCCTGATAAAAGTAAAGTTACAGCCTATATACGTCCCACTGCTGGGCACAGGCCTCCCCTCACTTCTGAGAAGGGTTTAGGGCAAGGAAGTGTCCGCCGCGCTGCCCCAATGCGTGTCGGCGAACTTCACATGTCTTCGAAATAATATTTTTTCTTGTTCCTCAGACATGCAGGTTTCCTCACGACGTTTTCCTTCACCGCCGAGCACGTGGTAAATCCGCGCTTAAAATTGCAATTAACAATTTTATTGGTGCCGGCGAGGATCGAGCCCGGGGTACTCGCGTTCTGTTATATTTACAGCGTGCGTTAACCATCTGAGCTACCACGGCTCTCATCTTCCTGATAACAAATCAAAATTAAAAGTGCTGCGGTTGCCAACCAGGTGGGTTGGCAACCGCTTGGCATTTATGGCAAAATCCGCCCGCCGCGAGGTAGATTAGGATGACCTATGTTTAGAAGTGGACTTTTAATTGGTTATAATAATGATCATGATGTTGATGATGAGTTTCAATTAAATGACTGCAGTAAATAGTTTCCGGTAAAGCATTTTTTTCATACTCGTTGTTCAATACGAGGAAAGCTTGCTAGTAACAAAGTTGCTGGATTAAAATTTAATCACACAATCACATACAATGTCAGTTTCATGGACTCTTTTTTTCAATATCAATTTCAATATCAAGTGTTAGATTAGAAAACTCCAACAATATATACAAACGATATTTTAGAATAGCATTTTTTTTCTTCGAATAATATTATACAAATTATATGTACAATATGGACAGTATCAATTATTTTTCCGATACCCAAACCTAACGTCAAAACCCCAAGTCAAAAATCTGTTGAAATAGCATACTATACACAAATAGTGTGTTTTTTCAACTTACAATTTCAACGCACAAAAATAACCCTTTACGTAGATTTACCCTAATTTTTAATCTCATTTGAATAACCGCATTTTATATATATGCTATAATTCAATCATCTGTGTTGAGCACATATAGAGATAAACCTTTGCAATAGACAAAGGCGACGACTCCGTGGCGTAGTGGCTTAGCAATGAGTGGCTGCGCTGGGAGTTGCGGGTTCGAATCCCGCACGGAACAAGTATTTGTATAGCCTACAAATAATTGTTCCGGGTCTGGATATTTGTCCTTGTGCAATTTATTTTTGTAAACTGCCCCCGCGATACAG
Source organism: Parnassius smintheus behrii (assembly GCA_036936625.1). Lineage (NCBI taxonomy): Eukaryota > Metazoa > Arthropoda > Insecta > Lepidoptera > Papilionidae > Parnassius > Parnassius smintheus. Next base: position 15,330,471 of record JAUPFT010000015.1, on the reverse strand, counting down.
AAGAAAATCCTAGTGTAGGGGTAACGTTATTATAAAAGAACATTATTATAAAAGAACATTATTATAAAAGAAAGGGACAGATAAAGACCATTTTTTTGATTTAACCATTCCAGACCATTTCCAGATTTCTGTTTTGCTAAATTTTGTAGAAAATATTAAAAGTGGTGAAAAATAACAACATCGAATAAAATGTATTCATGTTATGTTAGACTTTTTAACTTCCCGCTATGAAAATGAATGATTTTCAAAAAATCGGGAAATTATTGTTTTAACTTCGAAAATCAGGTTGCCATTATATTTCGATCTCGTTTCGAGGTCCTAGGAAGCTATCCTAGCGATTTTGGAGATGATGTACGTATGTCCGTATGTGTGTGACTGTGCGTGCGCGCGCGCGTGCGAGCGTGCAAGCGTGCGTCTCTGCGAATGTGCGTGCGTGCGTACGTGCATGCATGCATGCGTGTGTGTGCGCGTGTGCGTGTGTGTGTATGTGTGCGTATACGTGTGTGAGTGCGAGAGTGCGTGCGCGTGCGCGTGCGTGTGCGTATGCGTATGCGTGAGCGTGTGCGTGTTCGTGTACGTGTGCGTGTGCGTGTATGCGTGCGTGCGTGTCCGTGCCAGTCAATTCTATAATCTGATCAACTCTTCTAGTTAAAAAACGATGTCGATTGCTGAAAACCGCTTAAAATTCGGTTGATTCGTTTAAGAGATATCGTTGTCGAAAGAAATCTCAAAGAAGCTTATTTTTTCAAAACACCTCGCAAATTTTTTTACGCAATGAGCTCTCCGAGCTCTTACTACTCTACTTTATCAATTCTATCCTGTTATATATACCTGTTACGACGTTTTTGAGATCGAACAGTACGACTGTGACAGATGAAATTTGAAACGTTTTGCATTTGAAATTAGCAGAAAGTTGTAGGGATGGCCTGTAGGGTCAACCGTATTTTTTTAATGTAGCAAATCCGAAAGTAGAGCCTTCGTAGCTCAGGGGCTAAGCGCACCCATAGATATCTTGCATGCGAAACAAAATGAATTCGATCCCAATAGGCCACATACATTGAAGTAGTGGCTCCATCGCTCCATAACCATGTAGCAGCGGTGTAACAATATCTACTACACACTACCTCATATAATATCCCGTGGGTGTCATAAGAGTCGACTGGGGGAGATGGGCAGCAGTGTCTTCCTAATAATGATTACAAATTAAAAAAATTCGGTTATCTACCCGCTTGCTAATGGGCAGCAGTGTCTTCCTAATAATGATTACAAATTAAAAAAATTCGGTTATCTACCCGCTTGCTAATGGACAGCAGTGTCTTCCTAATAATGATTACAAATTAAAAAAATTCGGTTATCTACCCGCTTGCTAATGGGCAGCAGTGTCTTCCTAATAATGATTACAAATTAAAAAAATTCGGTTATCTACCCGCTTGCTAATGGGCAGCAGTGTCTTCCTAATAATGATTACAAATTAAAAAAAATCGGTTATCTACCCGCTTGCTAATGGACAGCAGTGTCTTCCTAATAATGATTACAAATTAAAAAAATCGGTTATCTACCCGCTTACTAATGGGCAGCAGTGTCTTCCTAATAACGATTACAAATTAAAAAAAATCGGTTATCTACCCGCTTGCTAATGGGCAGCAGTGTCTTCCTAATAATTGTTACAAATTAAAAAAAATCGGTTATCTACCCGCTTGCTAATGGGCAGCAGTGTCTTCCTAATAACGATTACAAATTAAAAAAAATCGGTTATCTACCCGCTTGATAATGGGCAGCAGTGTCTTCCTAATAATGATTACAAATTTAAAAAAATCGGTTATCTACTCGCTTGCTAATGGGCAGCAGTGTCTTCCTAATAATGATTACAAATTAAAAAAAATCGGTTATCTACCCGCTTGCTAATGGGCAGCAGTGTCTTCCTAATAATGATTACAAATTAAAAAAAATCGGTTATCTACCCGCGTACTAATGAAACTGTGAAACTTAAAATCGACACTAAAAAGAGACAAATATATCCATCTACATGATTCATCCTACAAGAGAATGAGATAAAATACAGTGTACAGTGTATATAATAAATAAACCCTAAAATTATCCTACTCCTGATACTCTGAATTTCTTTATAGAATAAGGGTCACAAATGAGCACACAGCATAACTGATGGTAAGTGGATGCTGTGGCCTATAGACGTCTACATTTATTCTCGATCAAGAATCAAAACGCAGACGCGCTGTCACCCCTGAGGACTAAGATGGAATGCCTCGTTTCCAGTAAAAATGGGTCTATGGATGGAACACAGCAGTATTAAGCTGCTATTTTACGCTGGCATTCTGTGAGAGCGTGGTCCTTCCCCGGTTGAGCCGACCCATTCGTGCCACAACCATAATATAGCTGCAGCTTGACTCTACCACGTTTTAGCACGTGAGCTTTACCACGTTGCATTCGTCTTGTTCTCTTGTAGTTTAGTTTTATGAATGTTTCACTTCTACCGCGTGTGAACGGTGCACATGTTTTTTTTAAATAAATTATTTATCACCATAGTTTAAGGGCTTAATGAACAATTGCTTTTGTCAAAAATATCTAATTCACCAATCATTAATTGCAAACTATACAAAATACACTAATGAAAACCAAACCTCCCGTTAGGTTGCTTTATATAGTGTTATATTCCATAGCTGGTTGGAAAAAGGCATTTAATAATCAAGAGTTAATCTTAATATTGACACAATATTAGAATATTTAAAGTTAGCTAGCTAGCGGCTCAAGTACATAAGCAAATCTTATAAATAATGCAAGTCAGAGGGCATATTTTGTGAATGCTTATGTCTAGTAACGAACATAAAACGGCTGATCCTGATTATGATGATAATAATAACTCAAGATAGTCAATAAAATTATGTAATTCAGATGATAATGAGCAAAAATACAAATTAGAAAATGTTGTTCAGATTCCGCTAAAATGTATTATATCCTTTTTTATAAAAAAAAGTACTTATTTAGCATGGCTTGCCTGATACTGGGTTTTACCTTGCTTCAACCAAGATTAACGCTCAACAGTTGTAATTACACGATATGGGGACGTATAATTTGCAATCTCTTTTTGCTTTGGCTTATCTCTGTGCGTCCTTCAAGCCCGTGCTGGGATCGGCAACGGTGATTATTTTTCAATTTATACGGGTACATTTATTTTTATGGCACGTAGCTTAACAATATCTACACTACATGTATAACAGCAGTATTGTTTTAGGACACAAAGCTAGATTTGTTAGTTTTTTTTTGGGTTGAGATAATGTTTCTTATCAGAAAGTAAAGTGTTGACACTTTAAGAATTAATTAGCTGATCCGTGAAAACAAGAGAATGTGCCTTATCCCTTCCCTCAATTACGTACAATGTTATCGGCACCACTTATAGCAGCACCGCTCCAGCAGGAACACCTAACAATGTCATACGCCACGTGCTTCGACTCTGAACAAGACTTCATAGTGAGAAACAGACTCTAAGACTTTGATGGCTGATCAATTCATATCTTAACGATTTCTTATATTAACGCGAACGCTACACATTGAATAAAATTACTTTTACGGGTTTTGTCGCGTTTACTTTATTTAAATTTGATTGCCTACAAAAAATTACCTACAACCAATACGCTTAAAAACAACTAGCTAATTTATTAATAAATACTCCGAGAAATTGAATCTAAACTTATTTAATAATATCTGCATGTGTGAAACCTCCAAAGTTATATGGTTTACCAAAAATACACAAACTGAACCCTCTATTACGTCAAATAATGAGTCAGATCGATTTGCCAACCTACAGATTGAATCAACGCTTAGCAAAAATACTATCACCACTTAGAGTACACACAAGATCACACACTAAGGATAACAATATAGTACATAAGTTTTAGATGATGATTAACGAATAAAACTTATTTAAAATTTAATTTAGAAACATCCAAAATTCCAAAATATCACTATGATTTCAAGAATAAAATAAAAATGATATTATCATTCTAATCTTCCTAACAATTTACTTTTCCTTACGTAAAGTCCGAGCTATTAGATTTTTAAAGTCGTAGTTAGAGTAACATCGTAGCGCGTGACGTCACGAGCCACTGCAGCAAAATCTAATAGGAAACGCGATCGTTGTCTTTAATCGAATCTGACCGTACTGAGCTTTCATGGAGCATAGAAAACGGTATGTGACACTTAGTTACCTTTATAAATATTTATGAATTTTATCCACTTTCTATTTCGATAACACACAAGCATAATATTGTGCATATCAGTAATTAAAATGAAAATATAACAATCCGAAAAAAGTACTAGCCAAGTACGTTTTTGAAACATGTAATGTAGCTTACATAATATGTCTTATAATTTGGATTTAATTCTTCAGTGTTAGATTAAATTTCTAAAGTAATTCTAAGATAACTCACATTGTACAACCTACATTTTTTATTTCAAATTTTCTAGTCTAATTTTCTTCGTGTAGTGGCGGTGTAAAAGTATCCACTACCCTATAGCATCCCGTAGGTGTCCCGTGTGTGAGGCGATAAAGGGAAATCCAACCGGAGTTGGCCGGCAGCATCTTCCTGATAAAAGTAAAGTTACAGCCTATATACGTCCCACTGCTGGGCACAGGCCTCCCCTCACTTCTGAGAAGGGTTTAGGGCAAGGAAGTGTCCGCCGCGCTGCCCCAATGCGTGTCGGCGAACTTCACATGTCTTCGAAATAATATTTTTTCTTGTTCCTCAGACATGCAGGTTTCCTCACGACGTTTTCCTTCACCGCCGAGCACGTGGTAAATCCGCGCTTAAAATTGCAATTAACAATTTTATTGGTGCCGGCGAGGATCGAGCCCGGGGTACTCGCGTTCTGTTATATTTACAGCGTGCGTTAACCATCTGAGCTACCACGGCTCTCATCTTCCTGATAACAAATCAAAATTAAAAGTGCTGCGGTTGCCAACCAGGTGGGTTGGCAACCGCTTGGCATTTATGGCAAAATCCGCCCGCCGCGAGGTAGATTAGGATGACCTATGTTTAGAAGTGGACTTTTAATTGGTTATAATAATGATCATGATGTTGATGATGAGTTTCAATTAAATGACTGCAGTAAATAGTTTCCGGTAAAGCATTTTTTTCATACTCGTTGTTCAATACGAGGAAAGCTTGCTAGTAACAAAGTTGCTGGATTAAAATTTAATCACACAATCACATACAATGTCAGTTTCATGGACTCTTTTTTTCAATATCAATTTCAATATCAAGTGTTAGATTAGAAAACTCCAACAATATATACAAACGATATTTTAGAATAGCATTTTTTTTCTTCGAATAATATTATACAAATTATATGTACAATATGGACAGTATCAATTATTTTTCCGATACCCAAACCTAACGTCAAAACCCCAAGTCAAAAATCTGTTGAAATAGCATACTATACACAAATAGTGTGTTTTTTCAACTTACAATTTCAACGCACAAAAATAACCCTTTACGTAGATTTACCCTAATTTTTAATCTCATTTGAATAACCGCATTTTATATATATGCTATAATTCAATCATCTGTGTTGAGCACATATAGAGATAAACCTTTGCAATAGACAAAGGCGACGACTCCGTGGCGTAGTGGCTTAGCAATGAGTGGCTGCGCTGGGAGTTGCGGGTTCGAATCCCGCACGGAACAAGTATTTGTATAGCCTACAAATAATTGTTCCGGGTCTGGATATTTGTCCTTGTGCAATTTATTTTTGTAAACTGCCCCCGCGATACAGAAGAAAATCCTAGTGTAGGGGTAACGTTATTATAAAAGAACATTATTATAAAAGAACATTATTATAAAAGAAAGGGACAGATAAAGACCATTTTTTTGATTTAACCATTCCAGACCATTTCCAGATTTCTGTTTTGCTAAATTTTGTAGAAAATATTAAAAGTGGTGAAAAATAACAACATCGAATAAAATGTATTCATGTTATGTTAGACTTTTTAACTTCCCGCTATGAAAATGAATGATTTTCAAAAAATCGGGAAATTATTGTTTTAACTTCGAAAATCAGGTTGCCATTATATTTCGATCTCGTTTCGAGGTCCTAGGAAGCTATCCTAGCGATTTTGGAGATGATGTACGTATGTCCGTATGTGTGTGACTGTGCGTGCGCGCGCGCGTGCGAGCGTGCAAGCGTGCGTCTCTGCGAATGTGCGTGCGTGCGTACGTGCATGCATGCATGCGTGTGTGTGCGCGTGTGCGTGTGTGTGTATGTGTGCGTATACGTGTGTGAGTGCGAGAGTGCGTGCGCGTGCGCGTGCGTGTGCGTATGCGTATGCGTGAGCGTGTGCGTGTTCGTGTACGTGTGCGTGTGCGTGTATGCGTGCGTGCGTGTCCGTGCCAGTCAATTCTATAATCTGATCAACTCTTCTAGTTAAAAAACGATGTCGATTGCTGAAAACCGCTTAAAATTCGGTTGATTCGTTTAAGAGATATCGTTGTCGAAAGAAATCTCAAAGAAGCTTATTTTTTCAAAACACCTCGCAAATTTTTTTACGCAATGAGCTCTCCGAGCTCTTACTACTCTACTTTATCAATTCTATCCTGTTATATATACCTGTTACGACGTTTTTGAGATCGAACAGTACGACTGTGACAGATGAAATTTGAAACGTTTTGCATTTGAAATTAGCAGAAAGTTGTAGGGATGGCCTGTAGGGTCAACCGTATTTTTTTAATGTAGCAAATCCGAAAGTAGAGCCTTCGTAGCTCAGGGGCTAAGCGCACCCATAGATATCTTGCATGCGAAACAAAATGAATTCGATCCCAATAGGCCACATACATTGAAGTAGTGGCTCCATCGCTCCATAACCATGTAGCAGCGGTGTAACAATATCTACTACACACTACCTCATATAATATCCCGTGGGTGTCATAAGAGTCGACTGGGGGAGATGGGCAGCAGTGTCTTCCTAATAATGATTACAAATTAAAAAAATTCGGTTATCTACCCGCTTGCTAATGGGCAGCAGTGTCTTCCTAATAATGATTACAAATTAAAAAAATTCGGTTATCTACCCGCTTGCTAATGGACAGCAGTGTCTTCCTAATAATGATTACAAATTAAAAAAATTCGGTTATCTACCCGCTTGCTAATGGGCAGCAGTGTCTTCCTAATAATGATTACAAATTAAAAAAATTCGGTTATCTACCCGCTTGCTAATGGGCAGCAGTGTCTTCCTAATAATGATTACAAATTAAAAAAAATCGGTTATCTACCCGCTTGCTAATGGACAGCAGTGTCTTCCTAATAATGATTACAAATTAAAAAAATCGGTTATCTACCCGCTTACTAATGGGCAGCAGTGTCTTCCTAATAACGATTACAAATTAAAAAAAATCGGTTATCTACCCGCTTGCTAATGGGCAGCAGTGTCTTCCTAATAATTGTTACAAATTAAAAAAAATCGGTTATCTACCCGCTTGCTAATGGGCAGCAGTGTCTTCCTAATAACGATTACAAATTAAAAAAAATCGGTTATCTACCCGCTTGATAATGGGCAGCAGTGTCTTCCTAATAATGATTACAAATTTAAAAAAATCGGTTATCTACTCGCTTGCTAATGGGCAGCAGTGTCTTCCTAATAATGATTACAAATTAAAAAAAATCGGTTATCTACCCGCTTGCTAATGGGCAGCAGTGTCTTCCTAATAATGATTACAAATTAAAAAAAATCGGTTATCTACCCGCGTGCTAATGAAACTGTGAAACTTAAAATCGACACTAAAAAGAGACAAATATATCCATCTACATGATTCATCCTACAAGAGAATGAGATAAAATACAGTGTACAGTGTATATAATAAATAAACCCTAAAATTATCCTACTCCTGATACTCTGAATTTCTTTATAGAATAAGGGTCACAAATGAGCACACAGCATAACTGATGGTAAGTGGATGCTGTGGCCTATAGACGTCTACATTTATTCTCGATCAAGAATCAAAACGCAGACGCGCTGTCACCCCTGAGGACTAAGATGGAATGCCTCGTTTCCAGTAAAAATGGGTCTATGGATGGAACACAGCAGTATTAAGCTGCTATTTTACGCTGGCATTCTGTGAGAGCGTGGTCCTTCCCCGGTTGAGCCGACCCATTCGTGCCACAACCATAATATAGCTGCAGCTTGACTCTACCACGTTTTAGCACGTGAGCTTTACCACGTTGCATTCGTCTTGTTCTCTTGTAGTTTAGTTTTATGAATGTTTCACTTCTACCGCGTGTGAACGGTGCACATGTTTTTTTTAAATAAATTATTTATCACCATAGTTTAAGGGCTTAATGAACAATTGCTTTTGTCAAAAATATCTAATTCACCAATCATTAATTGCAAACTATACAAAATACACTAATGAAAACCAAACCTCCCGTTAGGTTGCTTTATATAGTGTTATATTCCATAGCTGGTTGGAAAAAGGCATTTAATAATCAAGAGTTAATCTTAATATTGACACAATATTAGAATATTTAAAGTTAGCTAGCTAGCGGCTCAAGTACATAAGCAAATCTTATAAATAATGCAAGTCAGAGGGCATATTTTGTGAATGCTTATGTCTAGTAACGAACATAAAACGGCTGATCCTGATTATGATGATAATAATAACTCAAGATAGTCAATAAAATTATGTAATTCAGATGATAATGAGCAAAAATACAAATTAGAAAATGTTGTTCAGATTCCGCTAAAATGTATTATATCCTTTTTTATAAAAAAAGTACTTATTTAGCATGGCTTGCCTGATACTGGGTTTTACCTTGCTTCAACCAAGATTAACGCTCAACAGTTGTAATAACACGATATGGGGACGTATAATTTGCAATCTCTTTTTGCTTTGGCTTATCTCTGTGCGTCCTTTCAAGCCCGTGCTGGGATCGGCAACGGTGATTATTTTTCAATTTATACGGGTACATTTATTTTTATGGCACGTAGCTTAACAATATCTACACTACATGTATAACAGCAGTATTGTTTTAGGACACAAAGCTAGATTTGTTAGTTTTTTTTTGGGTTGAGATAATGTTTCTTATCAGAAAGTAAAGTGTTGACACTTTAAGAATTAATTAGCTGATCCGTGAAAACAAGAGAATGTGCCTTATCCCTTCCCTCAATTACGTACAATGTTATCGGCACCACTTATAGCAGCACCGCTCCAGCAGGAACACCTAACAATGTCATACGCCACGTGCTTCGACTCTGAACAAGACTTCATAGTGAGAAACAGACTCTAAGACTTTGATGGCTGATCAATTCATATCTTAACGATTTCTTATATTAACGCGAACGCTACACATTGAATAAAATTACTTTTACGGGTTTTGTCGCGTTTACTTTATTTAAATTTGATTGCCTACAAAAAATTACCTACAACCAATACGCTTAAAAACAACTAGCTAATTTATTAATAAATACTCCGAGAAATTGAATCTAAACTTATTTAATAATATCTGCATGTGTGAAACCTCCGAAGTTATATGGTTTACCAAAAATACACAAACTGAACCCTCTATTACGTCAAATAATGAGTCAGATCGATTTGCCAACCTACAGATTGAATCAACGCTTAGCAAAAATACTATCACCACTTAGAGTACACACAAGATCACACACTAAGGATAACAATATAGTATATAAGTTTTAGATGATGATTAACGAATAAAACTTATTTAAAATTTAATTTAGAAACATCCAAAATTCCAAAATATCACTATGATTTCAAGAATAAAATAAAAATGATATTATCATTCTAATCTTCCGAACAATTTACTTTTCCTTACGTAAAGTCCGAGCTATTAGATTTTTAAAGTCGTAGTTAGAGTAACATCGTAGCGCGTGACGTCACGAGCCACTGCAGCAAAATCTAATAGGAAACGCGATCGTTGTCTTTAATCGAATCTGACCATACTGAGCTTTCATGGAGCATAGAAAACGGTATGTGACACTTAGTTACCTTTATAAATATTTATGAATTTTATCCACTTTCTATTTCGATAACACACAAGCATAATATTGTGCATATCAGTAATTAAAATGAAAATATAACAATCCGAAAAAAGTACTAGCCAAGTACGTTTTCGAAACATGTAATGTAGCTTACATAATATGTCTTATAATTTGGATTTAATTCTTCAGTGTTAGATTAAATTTCTAAAGTAATTCTAAGATAACTCACATTGTACAACCTACATTTTTTATTTCAAATTTTCTAGTCTAATTTTCTTCGTGTAGTGGCGGTGTAAAAGTATCCACTACCCTATAGCATCCCGTAGGTGTCCCGTGTGTGAGGCGATAAAGGGAAATCCAACCGGAGTTGGCCGGCAGCATCTTCCTGATAAAAGTAAAGTTACAGCCTATATACGTCCCACTGCTGGGCACAGGCCTCCCCTCACTTCTGAGAAGGGTTTAGGGCAAGGAAGTGTCCGCCGCGATGCCCCAATGCGTGTCGGCGAACTTCACATGTCTTCGAAATAATATTTTTTCTTGTTCCTCAGACATGCAGGTTTCCTCACGATGTTTTCCTTCACCGCCGAGCACGTGGTAAATCCGCGCTTAAAATTGCAATTAACAATTTTATTGGTGCCGGCGAGGATCGAGCCCGGGTTACTCGCGTTCTGTTATATTTACAGCGTGCGTTAACCATCTGAGCTACCACGGCTCTCATCTTCCTGATAACAAATCAAAATTAAAAGTGCTGCGGTTGCCAACCAGGTGGGTTGGCAACCGCTTGGCATTTATGGCAAAATCCGCCCGCCGCGAGGTAGATTAGGATGACCTATGTTTAGAAGTGGACTTTTAATTGGTTATAATAATGATCATGATGTTGATGATGAGTTTCAATTAAATGACTGCAGTAAATAGTTTCCGGTAAAGCATTTTTTTCATACTCGTTGTTCAATACGAGGAAAGCTTGCTAGTAACAAAGTTGCTGGATTAAAATTTAATCACACAATCACATACAATGTCAGTTTCATGGACTCTTTTTTTCAATATCAATTTCAATATCAAGTGTTAGATTAGAAAACTCCAACAATATATACAAACGATATTTTAGAATAGCATTTTTTTTCTTCGAATAATATTATACAAATTATATGTACAATATGGACAGTATCAATTATTTTTCCGATACCAAAACCTAACGTCAAAACCCAAAGTCAAAAATCTGTTGAAATAGCATACTATACACAAATAGTGTGTTTTATCATCTTACAATTTCAACGCACAAAAATAACCCTTTACGTAGATTTACCCTAATTTTTAATCTCATTTGAATAACCGCATTTTATATATATGCTATAATTCAATCATCTGTGTTGAGCACATATAGAGATAAACCTTTGCAATAGACAAAGGCGACGACTCCGTGGCGTAGTGGCTTAGCAATGAGTGGCTGCGCTGGGAGTTGCGGGTTCGAATCCCGCACGGAACAAGTATTTGTATAGCCTACAAATAATTGTTCCGGGTCTGGATGTTTGTCCTTGTGCAATTTATTTTTGTAAACTGCCCCCGCGATACAGAAGAAAATCCTAGTGTAGGGGTAACGTTATTATAAAAGAACATTATTATAAAAGAACATTATTATAAAAGAAAGGGACAGATAAAGACCATTTTTTTGATTTAACCATTCCAGACCATTTCCAGATTTCTGTTTTGCTAAATTTTGTAGAAAATATTAAAAGTGGTGAAAAATAACAACATCGAATAAAATGTATTCATGTTATGTTAGACTTTTTAACTTCCCGCTATGAAAATGAATGATTTTCAAAAAATCGGGAAATTATTGTTTTAACTTTGAAAATCAGGTTGCCATTATATTTCGATCTCGTTTCGAGGTCCTAGGAAGCTATCCTAGCGATTTTGGAGATGATGTACGTATGTCCGTATGTGTGTGACTGTGCGTGCGCGCGCGCGTGCGAGCGTGCAAGCGTGCGTCTCTGCGAATGTGCGTGCGTGCGTACGTGCATGCATGCATGCGTGTGTGTGCGCGTGTGCGTGTGTGTGTATGTGTGCGTATACGTGTGTGAGTGCGAGAGTGCGTGCGCGTGCGTGTGCGTATGCGTATGCGTGAGCGTGTGCGTGTTCGTGTACGTGTGCGTGTGCGTGTATGCGTGCGTGCGTGTCCGTGCCAGTCAATTCTATAATCTGATCAACTCTTCTAGTTAAAAAACGATGTCGATTGCTGAAAACCGCTTAAAATTCGGTTGATTCGTTTAAGAGATATCGTTGTCGAAAGAAATCTCAAAGAAGCTTATTTTTTCAAAACACCTCGCAAATTTTTTTACGCAATGAGCTCTCCGAGCTCTTACTACTCTACTTTATCAATTCTATCCTGTTATATATACCTGTTACGACGTTTTTGAGATCGAACAGTACGACTGTGACAGATGAAATTTGAAACGTTTTGCATTTGAAATTAGCAGAAAGTTGTAGGGATGGCCTGTAGGGTCAACCGTATTTTTTTAATGTAGCAAATCCGAAAGTAGAGCCTTCGTAGCTCAGGGGCTAAGCGCACCCATAGATATCTTGCATGCGAAACAAAATGAATTCGATCCCAATAGGCCACATACATTGAAGTAGTGGCTCCATCGCTCCATAACCATGTAGCAGCGGTGTAACAATATCTACTACACACTACCTCATATATCATCCCGTGGGTGTCATAAGAGTCGACTGGGGGAGATGGGCAGCAGTGTCTTCCTAATAATGATTACAAATTAAAAAAATTCGGTTATCTACCCGCTTGCTAATGGGCAGCAGTGTCTTCCTAATAATGATTACAAATTAAAAAAATTCGGTTATCTACCCGCTTGCTAATGGACAGCAGTGTCTTCCTAATAATGATTACAAATTAAAAAAATTCGGTTATCTACCCGCTTGCTAATGGGCAGCAGTGTCTTCCTAATAATGATTACAAATTAAAAAAATTCGGTTATCTACCCGCTTGCTAATGGGCAGCAGTGTCTTCCTAATAATGATTACAAATTAAAAAAAATCGGTTATCTACCCGCTTGCTAATGGACAGCAGTGTCTTCCTAATAATGATTACAAATTAAAAAAATCGGTTATCTACCCGCTTGCTAATGGGCAGCAGTGTCTTCCTAATAATGATTACAAATTAAAAAAATCGGTTATCTACCCGCTTGCTAATGGGCAGCAGTGTCTTCCTAATAATGATTACAAATTAAAAAAATTCGGTTATCTACCCGCTTGCTAATGGGCAGCAGTGTCCTCCTAATAATTGTTACAAATTAAAAAAAATCGGTTATCTACCCGCTTGCTAATGGGCAGCAGTGTCTTCCTAATAATGATTGCAAATTAAAAAAATTCGGTTATCTACCCGCTTGCTAATGGGCAGCAGTGTCTTCCTAATAATGATTACAAATAAAAAAAAATCGGTTATCTACCCGCTTGCTAATGGGAAGCATTGTCTTCCTAATAATGATTAAAAATTAAAAAAAATCGGTTATCTACCCGCTTGCTAATGGGCAGCAGTGTCTTCCTAATAATGATTACAAATAAAAAAAATCGGTTATCTACCCGCTTGCTAATGGGCAGCAGTGTCTTCCTAATAATGATTACAAATTAAAAAAAATCGGTTATCTACCCGCTTGCTAATGGGCAGCAGTGTCTTCCTAATAATGATTACAAATTAAAAAAAATCGATTATCTACCCGCTTGCTAATGGACAGCAGTGTCTTCCTAATAATGATTACAAATTAAAAAAAATCGGTTATCTACCCGCTTGCTAATGGACAGCAGTGTCTTCCTAATAATGATTACAAATTAAAAAAAATCGGTTATCTACCCGCTTGCTAATGGACAGCAGTGTCTTCCTAATAATAATTACAAATTAAAAAAATCGGTTATCTACCCGCTTGCTAATGGGCAGCAGTGTCTTCCTAATAATGCTTACAAATTAAAAAAATTCGGTTATCTACCCGCTTGCTAATGGGCAGCAGTGTCTTCCTAATAACTGTTACAAATTAAAAAAATTCGGTTATCTACCCGCTTGCTAATGGGCAGCAGTGTCTTCCTAATAATGATTACAAATTAAAAAAATCGGTTATCTACCCGCTTGCTAATGGACAGCAGTGTCTTCCTAATAATGATTACAAATTAAAAAAAATCGGTTATCTACCCCCTTGCTAATGGACAGCAGTGTCTTCCTAATAATGATTACAAATTAAAAAAATTCGATTATCTACCCGCTTGCTAATGGGCAGCAGTGTCTTCCTAATAATTGTTACAAATTAAAAAAATTCGGTTATCTACCCGCTTGCTAATGGGCAGCAGTGTCTTCCTAATAATGATTACAAATTAAAAAAATTCGGTTATCTAGCCGCTTGCTAATGGGCAGCAGTGTCTTCCTAATAATGATTACAAATTAAAAAAAATCGGTTATCTACCCGCTTGCTAATGAGCAGCAGTGTCTTCCTAATAATGATAACAAATTAAAAAAAATCGGTTATCTACCCGCTTGCTAATGAGCAGCAGTGTCTTCCTAATAATGATTACAAATTAAAAAAAATCGGTTATCTACCCGCCTGCTAATGGACAGCAGTGTCTTCCTAATAATGATTACAAATTAAAAAAAATCGGTTATCTACCCGCTTGATAATGGGCAGCAGTGTTTTCCTAATAATGATTACAAATTAAAAAAAATCGGTTATCTACCCGCTTGCTAATGGGCAGCAGTGTCTTCCTAATAATGATTACAAATTAAAAAAATTGGGTTATCTACCCGCTTTCTAATGGGCAGCAGTGTCTTCCTAATAATGATTACAAATTAAAAAAATTGGGTTTTCTACCCGCTTGCTAATGGGCAGCAGTGTCTTCCTAATAATGATTACAAATTAAAAAAAATCGGTTATCTACCCGCTTGCTAATGGGCAGCAGTGTCTTATTAATAATGATTACAAATTAAAAAAATCGGTTATCTACCCGCTTGCTAATGGGCAGCAGTGTCTTCCTAATAATGATTACAAATTAAAAAAATCGGTTATCTAGCCGCTTGCTAATGGGCAGCAGTGTCTTCCTAATAATGATTACAAATTAAAAAAATTCGGTTATCTACCCGCTTGCTTATGGGCAGCAGTGTCTTCCTAATAATGATTACAAATTAAAAAAATTCGATTATCTACCCGCTTGCTAATGGGCAGCAGTGTCTTCCTAATAATTATTACAAATTAAAAAAATCGGTTATCTACCCGCTTGCTAATGGGCAGCAGTGTCTTCCTAATAATGATTACAAATTAAAAAAATTCGGTTATCTAGCCGCTTGCTAATGGGCAGCAGTGTCTTCCTAATAATGATTACAAATTAAAAAAATTCGGTTATCTAGCCGCTTGCTAATGGGCAGCAGTGTCTTCCTAATAATGATTACAAATTTAAAAAAAAATCGGTTATCTACCCGCTTGCTAATGGGCAGCAGTGTCTTCCTAATAATGATTACAAATTAAAAAATTCGGTTATCTACCCGCTTGCTAATGGGCAGCAGTGTCTTCCTAATAATGATTACAAATTAAAAAAAATCGGTTATCTACCCGCTTGCTAATGGACAGCAGTGTCTTCCTAATAATGATTACAAATTAAAAAAATTTGGTTATCTACCCGCTTGCTAATGGGCAGCAGTGTCTTCCTAATAATGATTACAAATTAAAAATTTCGGTTATCTACCCGCTTGCTAATGGGCAGCAGTGTCTTCCTAATAATGATTACAAATTAAAAAAATTCGGTTATCTACCCGCTTGCTAATGGGCAGCAGTGTCTTCCTAATAATGATTACAAATTAAAAAAATTCGGTTATCTACCCGCTTGCTAATGGGCAGCAGTGTCTTCCTAATAATTGTTACAAATTAAAAAAAATCGGTTATCTACCCGCTTGCTAATGGGCAGCAGTGTCTTCCTAATAATGATTACAAATTAAAAAAATTCGGTTATCTACCCGCTTGCTAATGGGCAGCAGTGTCTTCCTAATAATGATTAAAAATTAAAAAAAATCGGTTATCTACCCGCTTGCTAATGGGCAGCAGTGTCTTCCTAATAATGATTACAAATTAAAAAAAAATCGTTTATCTACCCGCTTGCTAATGGGCAGCAGTGTCTTCCTAATAATGATTACAAATTAAAAAAAATCGGTTATCTACCCGCTTGCTAATGGGCAGCAGTGTCTTCCTAATAATGATTACAAATTAAAAAAAATCGATTATCTACCCGCTTGCTAATGGGCAGCAGTGTCTTCCTAATAGTTGTTACAAATTAAAAAAATTCGGTTATCTACCCGCTTGCTAATGGGCAGCAGTGTCTTCCTAATAATGATTACAAATTAAAAAAATCGGTTATCTACCCGCTTGATAATGGGCAGCAGTGTCTTCCTAATAATGATTACAAATTTAAAAAAATCGGTTATCTACTCGCTTGCTAATGGGCAGCAGTGTCTTCCTAATAATGATTACAAATTAAAAAAAATCGGTTATCTACCCGCTTGCTAATGGGCAGCAGTGTCTTCCTAATAATGATTACAAATTAAAAAAAATCGGTTATCTACCCGCGTGCTAATGAAACTGTGAAACTTAAAATCGACACTAAAAAGAGACAAATATATCCATCTACATGATTCATCCTACAAGAGAATGAGATAAAATACAGTGTACAGTGTATATAATAAATAAACCCTAAAATTATCCTACTCCTGATACTCTGAATTTCTTTATAGAATAAGGGTCACAAATGAGCACACAGCATAACTGATGGTAAGTGGATGCTGTGGCCTATAGACGTCTACATTTATTCTCGATCAAGAATCAAAACGCAGACGCGCTGTCACCCCTGAGGACTAAGATGGAATGCCTCGTTTCCAGTAAAAATGGGTCTATGGATGGAACACAGCAGTATTAAGCTGCTATTTTACGCTGGCATTCTGTGAGAGCGTGGTCCTTCCCCGGTTGAGCCGACCCATTCGTGCCACAACCATAATATAGCTGCAGCTTGACTCTACCACGTTTTAGCACGTGAGCTTTACCACGTTGCATTCGTCTTGTTCTCTTGTAGTTTAGTTTTATGAATGTTTCACTTCTACCGCGTGTGAACGGTACACATGTTTTTTTTAAATAAATTATTTATCACCATAGTTTAAGGGCTTAATGAACAATTGCTTTTGTCAAAAATATCTAATTTACCAATCATTAATTGCAAACTATACAAAATACACTAATGAAAACCAAACCTCCCGTTAGGTTGCTTTATATAGTGTTATATTCCATAGCTGGTTGGAAAAAGGCATTTAATAATCAAGAGTTAATCTTAATATTGACACAATATTAGAATATTTAAAGTTAGCTAGCTAGCGGCTCAAGTACATAAGCAAATCTTATAAATAATGCAAGTCAGAGGGCATATTTTGTGAATGCTTATGTCTAGTAACGAACATAAAACGGCTGATCCTGATTATGATGATAATAATAACTCAAGATAGTCAATAAAATTATGTAATTCAGATGATAATGAGCAAAAATACAAATTAGAAAATGTTGTTCAGATTCCGCTAAAATGTATTATATCCTTTTTTATAAAAAAAGTACTTATTTAGCATGGCTTGCCTGATACTGGGTTTTACCTTGCTTCAACCAAGATTAACGCTCAACAGTTGTAATAACACGATATGGGGACGTATAATTTGCAATCTCTTTTTGCTTTGGCTTATCTCTGTGCGTCCTTTCAAGCCCGTGCTGGGATCGGCAACGGTGATTATTTTTCAATTTATACGGGTACATTTATTTTTATGGCACGTAGCTTAACAATATCTACACTACATGTATAACAGCAGTATTGTTTTAGGACACAAAGCTAGATTTGTTAGTTTTTTTTTGGGTTGAGATAATGTTTCTTATCAGAAAGTAAAGTGTTGACACTTTAAGAATTAATTAGCTGATCCGTGAAAACAAGAGAATGTGCCTTATCCCTTCCCTCAATTACGTACAATGTTATCGGCACCACTTATAGCAGCACCGCTCCAGCAGGAACACCTAACAATGTCATACGCCACGTGCTTCGACTCTGAACAAGACTTCATAGTGAGAAACAGACTCTAAGACTTTGATGGCTGATCAATTCATATCTTAACGATTTCTTATATTAACGCGAACGCTACACATTGAATAAAATTACTTTTACGGGTTTTGTCGCGTTTACTTTATTTAAATTTGATTGCCTACAAAAAATTACCTACAACCAATACGCTTAAAAACAACTAGCTAATTTATTAATAAATACTCCGAGAAATTGAATCTAAACTTATTTAATAATATCTGCATGTGTGAAACCTCCGAAGTTATATGGTTTACCAAAAATACACAAACTGAACCCTCTATTACGTCAAATAATGAGTCAGATCGATTTGCCAACCTACAGATTGAATCAACGCTTAGCAAAAATACTATCACCACTCAGAGTACACACAAGATCACACACTAAGGATAACAATATAGTATATAAGTTTTAGATGATGATTAACGAATAAAACTTATTTAAAATTTAATTTAGAAACATCCAAAATTCCAAAATATCACTATGATTTCAAGAATAAAATAAAAATGCTATTATCATTCTAATCTTCCGAACAATTTACTTTTCCTTACGTAAAGTCCGAGCTATTAGATTTTTAAAGTCGTAGTTAGAGTAACATCGTAGCGCGTGACGTCACGAGCCACTGCAGCAAAATCTAATAGGAAACGCGATCGTTGTCTTTAATCGAATCTGACCATACTGAGCTTTCATGGAGCATAGAAAACGGTATGTGACACTTAGTTACCTTTATAAATATTTGTGAATTTTATCCACTTTCTATTTCGATAACACACAAGCATAATATTGTGCATATCAGTAATTAAAATGAAAATATAACAATCCGAAAAAAGTACTAGCCAAGTACGTTTTTGAAACATGTAATGTAGCTTACATAATATGTCTTATAATTTGGATTTAATTCTTCAGTGTTAGATTAAATTTCTAAAGTAATTCTAAGATAACTCACATTGTACAAACTACATTTTTTATTTCAAATTTTCTAGTCTAATTTTCTTCGTGTAGTGGCGGTGTAAAAGTATCCACTACCCTATAGCATCCCGTAGGTGTCCCGTGTGTGAGGCGATAAAGGGAAATCCAACCGGAGTTGGCCGGCAGCATCTTCCTGATAAAAGAAAAGTTACAGCCTATATACGTCCCACTGCTGGGCACAGGCCTCCCCTCACTTCTGAGAAGGGTTTAGGGCAAGGAAGTGTCCGCCGCGATGCCCCAATGCGTGTCGGCGAACTTCACATGTCTTCGAAATAATATTTTTTCTTGTTCCTCAGACATGCAGGTTTCCTCACGATGTTTTCCTTCACCGCCGAGCACGTGGTAAATCAGCGCTTAAAATTGCAATTAACAATTTTATTGGTGCCGGCGATGATCGAGCCCGGGTTACTCGCGTTCTGTTATATTTACAGCGTGCGTTAACCATCTGAGCTACCACGGCTCTCATCTTCCTGATAACAAATCAAAATTAAAAGTGCTGCGGTTGCCAACCAGGTGGGTTGGCAACCGCTTGGCATTTATGGCAAAATCCGCCCGCCGCGAGGTAGATTAGGATGACCTATGTTTAGAAGTGGACTTTTAATTGGTTATAATAATGATCATGATGTTGATGATGAGTTTCAATTAAATGACTGCAGTAAATAGTTTCCGGTAAAGCATTTTTTTCATACTCGTTGTTCAATACGAGGAAAGGTTGCTAGTAACAAAGTTGCTGGATTAAAATTTAATCACACAATCACATACAATGTCAGTTTCATGGACTCTTTTTTTCAATATCAATTTCAATATCAAGTGTTAGATTAGAAAACTCCAACAATATATACAAACGATATTTTAGAATAGCATTTTTTTCTTCGAATAATATTATACAAATTATATGTACAATATGGACAGTATCAATTATTTTTCCGATACCCAAACCTAACGTCAAAACCCAAAGTCAAAAATCTGTTGAAATAGCATACTATACACAAATAGTGTGTTTTATCATCTTACAATTTCAACGCACAAAAATAACCCTTTACGTAGATGTACCCTAATTTTTAATCTCATTTGAATAACCGCATTTTATATATATGCTATAATTCAATCATCTGTGTTGAGCACATATAGAGATAAACCTTTGCAATAGACAAAGGCGACGACTCCGTGGCGTAGTGGCTTAGCAATGAGTGGCTGCGCTGGGAGTTGCGGGTTCGAATCCCGCACGGAACAAGTATTTGTATAGCCTACAAATAATTGTTCCGGGTCTGGATGTTTGTCCTTGTGCAATTTATTTTTGTAAACAGCCCCCGCGATACAGAAGAAAATCCTAGTGTAGGGGTAACGTTATTATAAAAGAACATTATTTTAAAAGAATATTATTATAAAAGAAAGGGACAGATAAAGACCATTTTTTTGATTTAACCATTCCAGACCATTTCCAGATTTCTGTTTTGCTAAATTTTGTAGAAAATATTAAAAGTGGTGAAAAATAACAACATCGAATAAAATGTATTCATGTTATGTTAGACTTTTTAACTTCCCGCTATGAAAATGAATGATTTTCAAAAAATCGGGAAATTATTGTTTTAACTTCGAAAATCAGGTTGCCATTATATTTCGATCTCGTTTCGAGGTCCTAGGAAGCTATCCTAGCGATTTTGGAGATGATGTACGTATGTCCGTATGTGTGTGACTGTGCGTGCGCGCGCGCGTGCGAGCGTGCAAGCGTGCGTCTCTGCGAATGTGCATGCGTGTGTGTGCGCGTGTGCGTGTGTGTGTATGTGTGCGTATACGTGTGTGAGTGCGAGAGTGCGTGCGCGTGCGTGTGCGTATGCGTATGCGTGAGCGTGTGCGTGTTCGTGTACGTGTACGTGTGCGTGTGCCAGTCAATTCTATAATCTGATCAACTCTTCTAGTTAAAAAACGATGTCGATTGCTGAAAACCGCTTAAAATTCGGTTGATTCGTTTAAGAGATATCGTTGTCGAAAGAAATCTCAAAGAAGCTTATTTTTTCAAAACACCTCGCAAATTTTTTTACGCAATGAGCTCTCCGAGCTCTTACTACTCTACTTTATCAATTCTATCCTGTTATATATACCTGTTACGACGTTTTTGAGATCGAACAGTACGACTGTGACAGATGAAATTTGAAACGTTTTGCATTTGAAATTAGCAGAAAGTTGTAGGGATGGCCTGTAGGGTCAACCGTATTTTTTTAATGTAGCAAATCCGAAAGTAGAGCCTTCGTAGCTCAGGGGCTAAGCGCACCCATAGATATCTTGCATGCGAAACAAAATGAATTCGATCCCAATAGGCCACATACATTGAAGTAGTGGCTCCATCGCTCCATAACCATGTAGCAGCGGTGTAACAATATCTACTACACACTACCTCATATATCATCCCGTGGGTGTCATAAGAGTCGACTGGGGGAGATGGGCAGCAGTGTCTTCCTAATAATGATTACAAATTAAAAAAATTCGGTTATCTACCCGCTTGCTAATGGGCAGCAGTGTCTTCCTAATAATGATTACAAATTAAAAAAAATCGGTTATCTACCCGCTTGCTAATGGGCAGCAGTGTCTTCCTAATAATGATTACAAATTAAAAATTTCGGTTATCTACCCGCTTGCTAATGGGCAGCAGTGTCTTCCTAATAATGATTACAAATTAAAAAAATTCGGTTATCTACCCGCTTGCTAATGGGCAGCAGTGTCTTCCTAATAATGATTACAAATTAAAAAAATCGGTTATCTACCCGCTTGCTAATGGGCAGCAGTGTCTTCCTAATAATGATTACAAATTAAAAAAATTCGGTTATCTACCCGCTTGCTAATGGGCAGCAGTGTCTTCCTAATAATTGTTACAAATTAAAAAAAATCGGTTATCTACCCGCTTGCTAATGGACAGCAGTGTCTTCCTAATAATAATTACAAATTAAAAAAATCGGTTATCTACCCGCTTGCTAATGGGCAGCAGTGTCTTCCTAATAATGATTACAAATTAAAAAAATTCGGTTATCTACCCGCTTGCTAATGGGCAGCAGTGTCTTCCTAATAATGATTACAAATTAAAAAAAAATCGTTTATCTACCCGCTTGCTAATGGGCAGCAGTGTCTTCCTAATAATGATTACAAATTAAAAAAAATCGGTTATCTAACCGCTTGCTAATGGGCAGCAGTGTCTTCCTAATAATGATTACAAATTAAAAAAAATCGGTTATCTACCCGCTTGCTAATGGACAGCAGTGTCTTCCTAATAATAATTACCAATTAAAAAAATCGGTTATCTACCCGCTTGCTAATGGGCAGCAGTGTCTTCCTAATAATGATTACAAATTAAAAAAAATCGGTTATCTACCCGCTTGCTAATGGACAGCAGTGTCTTCCTAATAATGATTACAAATTAAAAAAAATCGGTTATCTACCCGCTTGCTAATGGACAGCAGTGTCTTCCTAATAATAATTACCAATTAAAAAAATCGGTTATCTACCCGCTTGCTAATGGGCAGCAGTGTCTTCCTAATAATGATTACAAATTAAAAAAATTCGGTTATCTACCCGCTTGCTAATGGGCAGCAGTGTCTTCCTAATAATGATTACAAATTAAAAAAAATCGGTTATCTACCCGCTTGCTAATGGGCAGCAGTGTCTTCCTAATAATGATTAAAAATTAAAAAAAATCGGTTATCTACCCGCTTGCTAATGGGCAGCAGTGTCTTCCTAATAATGATTACAAATTAAAAAAA
Organism: Parnassius smintheus behrii; assembly: GCA_036936625.1. Classification (NCBI taxonomy): domain Eukaryota; kingdom Metazoa; phylum Arthropoda; class Insecta; order Lepidoptera; family Papilionidae; genus Parnassius; species Parnassius smintheus. The sequence goes on along the minus strand of JAUPFT010000015.1, from coordinate 15,307,602 downwards.
ATCGGTTATCTACCCGCTTGCTAATGGGCAGCAGTGTCTTCCTAATAATGATTACAAATTAAAAAAAATCGGTTATCTACCCGCTTGCTAATGGGCAGCAGTGTCTTCCTAATAATGATTACAAATTAAAAAAATTGGGTTTTCTACCCGCTTGCTAATGGGCAGCAGTGTCTTCCTAATAATGATTACAAATTAAAAAAAATCGGTTATCTACCCGCTTGCTAATGGGCAGCAGTGTCTTATTAATAATGATTACAAATTAAAAAAATCGGTTATCTACCCGCTTGCTAATGGGCAGCAGTGTATTCCTAATAATGATTACAAATTAAAAAAATCGGTTATCTACCCGCTTGCTAATGGGCAGCAGTGTCTTATTAATAATGATTACAAATTAAAAAAATCGGTTATCTACCCGCTTGCTAATGGGCAGCAGTGTCTTCCTAATAATGATTACAAATTAAAAAAATCGGTTATCTACCCGCTTGCTAATGGGCAGCAGTGTCTTCCTAATAATGATTACAAATTAAAAAAATTCGGTTATCTACCCGCTTGCTAATGGGCAGCAGTGACTTCCTAATAATGATTACAAATTAAAAAAATTCGGTTATCTACCCGCTTGCTAATGGGCAGCAGTGTCTTCCTAATAATGATTACAAATTAAAAAAAAATCGGTTATCTACCCGCTTGCTAATGGGCAGCAGTGTCTTCCTAATAATGATTACAAATTAAAAAAAATCGGTTATCTACCCGCTTGCTAATGGACAGCAGTGTCTTCCTAATAATAATTACAAATTAAAAAAATCGGTTATCTACCCGCTTGCTAATGGGCAGCAGTGTCTTCCTAATAATGCTTACAAATTAAAAAAATTCGGTTATCTACCCGCTTGCTAATGGGCAGCAGTGTCTTCCTAATAATTGTTACAAATTAAAAAAATTCGGTTATCTACCCGCTTGCTAATGGGCAGCAGTGTCTTCCTAATAATGATTACAAATTAAAAAAATCGGTTATCTACCCGCTTGCTAATGGACAGCAGTGTCTTCCTAATAATGATTACAAATTAAAAAAAATCGGTTATCTACCCCCTTGCTAATGGACAGCAGTGTCTTCCTAATAATGATTACAAATTAAAAAAATTCGGTTATCTACCCGCTTGCTAATGGGCAGCAGTGTCTTCCTAATAATGATTACAAATTTAAAAAATTCGGTTATCTACCCGCTTGCTAATGGGCAGCAGCGTCTTCGTAATAATGATTACAAATTAAAAAAATTCGGTTATCTACCCGCTTGCTAATGGGCAGCAGTGTCTTCCTAATAATTGTTACAAATTAAAAAAATTCGGTTATCTACCCGCTTGCTAATGGGCAGCAGTGTCTTCCTAATAATGATTACAAATTAAAAAAATTCGGTTATCTACCCGCTTGCTAATGGGCAGCAGTGTCTTCCTAATAATGATTACAAATTAAAAAAATTCGGTTATCTACCCGCTTGCTAATGGGCAGCAGTGTCTTCCTAATAATGATTTCAAATTAAAAAAAATCGGTTATCTACCCGCTTGCTAATGGGCAGCAGTGTCTTCGTAATAATGATTACAAATTAAAAAAAATCGGTTATCTACCCGCTTGCTAATGGGCAGCAGTGTCTTCCTAATAATTGTTACAAATTAAAAAAATTCGGTTATCTACCCGCTTGCTAATGGGCAGCAGTGTCTTCCTAATAATGATTACAAATTAAAAAAATTCAATTATCTACCCGCTTGCTAATGGGCAGCAGTGTCTTCCTAATAATGATTACAAATTAAAAAAATTCAATTATCTACCCGCTTGCTAATGGGCAGCAGTGTCTTCCTAATAATGATTACAAATTAAAAAAATTCGGTTATCTACCCGCTTGCTAATGGGCAGCAGTGTCTTCCTAATAATGATTACAAATTAAAAAAATCGGTTATCTACCCGCTTGCTAATGGGCAGCAGTGTCTTCCTAATAATGATTACAAATTAAAAAAAATTGGTTATCTACCCGCTTGCTAATGGACAGCAGTGTCTTCCTAATAATGATTACAAATTAAAAAAAATCGGTTATCTACCCGCTTGCTAATGGACAGCAGTGTCTTCCTAATATTGATTTCAAATTAAAAAAATCGGTTATCCACACGCTTGCTAATGGGCAGCAGTGTCTTCCTAATAATGATTACAAATTAAAAAATCGGTTATCTACCCGCTTGCTAATGGACAGCAGTGTCTTCCTAATAATGATTACAAATTAAAAAAATCGGTTATCTACCCGCTTGCTAATGGGCAGCAGTGTCTTCCTAGTAATGATTACAAATTAAAAAAAAATCGGTTATCTACCCGCTTGCTAATGGGCAGCAGTGTCTTCCTAATAATGATTACAAATTAAAAAAATCGGTTATCTACCCGCTTGCTAATGGGCAGCAGTGTCTTCCTAATAATGATTACAAATTTAAAAAAAATCGGTTATCTACCCGCTTGCTAATGGGCAGCAGTGTCTTCCTAATAATGATTACAAATTAAAAAAATTGGGTTATCTACCCGCTTTCTAATGGGCAGCAGTGTCTTCCTAATAATGATTACAAATTAAAAAAATTGGGTTTTCTACCCGCTTGCTAATGGGCAGCAGTGTCTTCCTAATAATGATTACAAATTAAAAAAATCGGTTATCTACCCGCTTGCTAATGGGCAGCAGTGTCTTCCTAATAATGATTATAAATTAAAAAAATTCGGTTATCTACCCGCTTGCTAATGGGCAGCAGTGTCTTCCTAATAATGATTACAAATTAAAAAAAATCGGTTATCTACCCGCTTGCTAATGGGCAGCAGTGTCTTCCTAATAATGATTACAAATTAAAAAAATTCGGTTATCTAGCCGCTTGCTAATGGGCAGCAGTGTCTTCCTAATAATGATTACAAATTTAAAAAAAAATCGGTTATCTACCCGCTTGCTAATGGACAGCAGTGTCTTCCTAATAATGATTACAAATTAAAAAAAAATCGTTTATCTACCCGCTTGCTAATGGGCAGCAGTGTCTTCCTAATAATGATTACAAATTAAAAAAATCGGTTATCTACCCGCTTGCTAATGGGCAGCAGTGTCTTCCTAATAATTATTACAAATTAAAAAAATTCGGTTATCTACCCGCTTGCTAATGGGCAGCAGTGTCTTCCTAATAATGATTACAAATTAAAAAAATCGGTTATCTACCCGCTTGCTAATGGGCAGCAGTGTCTTCCTAATAATGATTACAAATTAAAAAAAATTGGTTATCTACCCGCTTGCTAATGGACAGCAGTGTCTTCCTAATAATGATTACAAATTAAAAAAAATCGGTTATCTACCCGCTTGCTAATGGACAGCAGTGTCTTCCTAATATTGATTTCAAATTAAAAAAATCGGTTATCCACACGCTTGCTAATGGGCAGCAGTGTCTTCCTAATAATGATTACAAATTAAAAAATCGGTTATCTACCCGCTTGCTAATGGACAGCAGTGTCTTCCTAATAATGATTACAAATTAAAAAAATCGGTTATCTACCCGCTTGCTAATGGGCAGCAGTGTCTTCCTAGTAATGATTACAAATTAAAAAAAAATCGGTTATCTACCCGCTTGCTAATGGGCAGCAGTGTCTTCCTAATAATGATTACAAATTAAAAAAATCGGTTATCTACCCGCTTGCTAATGGGCAGCAGTGTCTTCCTAATAATGATTACAAATTTAAAAAAAATCGGTTATCTACCCGCTTGCTAATGGGCAGCAGTGTCTTCCTAATAATGATTACAAATTAAAAAAATTGGGTTATCTACCCGCTTTCTAATGGGCAGCAGTGTCTTCCTAATAATGATTACAAATTAAAAAAAATGGGTTTTCTACCCGCTTGCTAATGGGCAGCAGTGTCTTCCTAATAATGATTACAAATTAAAAAAAATCGGTTATCTACCCGCTTGCTAATGGGCAGCAGTGTCTTCCTAATAATGATTACAAATTAAAAAAATCGGTTATCTACCCGCTTGCTAATGGGCAGCAGTGTCTTCCTAATAATGATTATAAATTAAAAAAATTCGGTTATCTACCCGCTTGCTAATGGGCAGCAGTGTCTTCCTAATAATGATTACAAATTAAAAAAAATCGGTTATCTACCCGCTTGCTAATGGGCAGCAGTGTCTTCCTAATAATGATTACAAATTAAAAAAATTCGGTTATCTAGCCGCTTGCTAATGGGCAGCAGTGTCTTCCTAATAATGATTACAAATTTAAAAAAAAATCGGTTATCTACCCGCTTGCTAATGGACAGCAGTGTCTTCCTAATAATGATTACAAATTAAAAAAAAATCGTTTATCTACCCGCTTGCTAATGGGCAGCAGTGTCTTCCTAATAATGATTACAAATTAAAAAAATCGGTTATCTACCCGCTTGCTAATGGGCAGCAGTGTCTTCCTAATAATTATTACAAATTAAATAAAATCGGTTATCTAACCGCTTGCTTATGGGTAGCAGTGTCTTCCTAATAATGATTACAAATTAAAAAAATTCGGTTATCTACCCGCTTGCAAATGGGCAGCAGTGTCTTCCTAATAATGATTACAAATTAAAAAAAATCGGTTATCTACCCGCTTGCAAATGGGCAGCAGTGTCTTCCTAATAATGATTACAAATTAAAAAAAAATCGGTTATCTACCCGCTTGCTAATGGGCAGCAGTGTCTTCCTAATAATGATTACAAATTAAAAAAAATCGGTTATCTACCCGCTTGCTAATGGGCAGCAGTGTCTTCCTAATAATGATTACAAATTAAAAAAATTCGGTTATCTACCCGCTTGCTAATGGGCAGCAGTGTCTTCCTAATAATGATTACAAATTAAAAAAAATCGGTTATCTACCCGCTTGCTAATGGACAGCAGTGTCTTCCTAATAATGATTACAAATTAAAAAAATTCGGTTATCTACCCGCTTGCTAATGGGCAGCAGTGTCTTCCTAATAATGATTACAAATTAAAAATTTCGGTTATCTACCCGCTTGCTAATGGGCAGCAGTGTCTTCCTAATAATGATTACAAATTAAAAAAATTCGGTTATCTACCCGCTTGCTAATGGGCAGCAGTGTCTTCCTAATAATGATTACAAATTAAAAAAAATCGGTTATATACCCGCTTGCTAATTGTGGCAACAATGGCAAATATATATAGACTTTAACGGTAACCTTATAATTGATAGGAATCCTGTGCTCAGCAGTATAAAGACCTTAAATCTATAAAATATTTTAATATACATAGTTTTTCGTTTGTATATTCACGGTGACTAAACTGATGATGTCTAATGCTTATTATAGGGAATATTTTAATACAGTATAATTCATATTCACTTCAATAACGATCAAAATAACCCTTCTGATCTATTTCTATTTATACCATACGCTTAGGTTAGATCAATACCGCCAACACTCAATCGTTGGAAAACTAATTTCTGGTAGTGTGATGGATCTCGACAGCGTCAACTAGACAACGTTTTAATTAGAAGTGACAAGCGTTAAATTTTAATTAGAAATATGAACTTATGGAAAAAGTTACTATTAAAACAAAACGCTATTTTTTAACATTAGCATCGTTTTTAGTCATGAATTTGTACAAGAAATAAAGAATAAAAATTATCTGAGTTTTTGTGAACAACAACCGGCAAGTCATATATCCGATGTTGAAGTTATTCACCATTAGCTTTGAAAGCCACTCACAGATACGAATATTTTTAAGACGTGCTGTTAAAGAATTCAGGTGCTTCAGGCGCTTCGTTGCGTTCTAGAGATATTAGACAGTTGACTAAATCTGTAATGATAGTGAAATAATGTTTTTATATCACTCTTATATCTCTATGGTTATCTTACCTGCATTGATGACCATAATGGTCATTACAAATTGTTTTTGTTTCTTTTCGACTGTAAACTTTTCCTATCGAAGTTGTTATATGGGAGATTTTTTAAGGAATATGGGTGACAAACGAGCACACAGACCACCTGATGGTAAGTGTATGCTGTGACCTATAGACATCTACATTTACATTCGATTAAGTGTCTAGGAATATCTCGTTTCCAGTAAAAAGTACACTCACCATACGCTGTGAGAGCGTGGTCCTACCCGATCGAGACGACCCATTCGTGCTACAGCTAATATAGCTGCAGCGTGGCTCTATAAAATAATCATTGCAGTACTTCTATATTATTCATTTATTTCTTTTTCATAATTTCAATATTCAGTTATATTAATAGTACAGTTGCAATGTACCAAGTCCATCCCCATCGTCATCAAATTCGGATTTTGTTTTTGTAAATTTAATTAACGAATAGGGTTCTCACGGCCAATGTTAACGAAGCTTATATTAAATTTTATTTCAGTGTCGCTAAGAGCTTATGTTATGGACCGAGTTAATAATGAGATTTCACGTCTCCAACACTGTCATCCCTGTATTTGATACACCTACTATATGCAGCTATAAAAGTGTAATAACACTAATGGCATTCGCATGTCTTTATTTATTTAGTACCTCGTAAAGGTGACTTAATTTATTGATGCGTGGTTTTGTTTTAATTTCAGTTATGGTAACAACGAAAGGATGATAATTCTACTTTTATGAAAAGTAGATTTGAGTTTTAAGTTTATTATCTACCCGTTCGTGCATCACTAAAATTCACACGTACTCTCGATTTTTAAAAGTGTAATTGAGTTGGTAGCGAACTTTATTTTCTCAATTATTATCATAAATTTTTGTCACACGGTCGAGACATACAGAGGTTGATGGAAGAACTTGCTTTACGTAATCTTCTTTTATAATATTTCCTTGTGGTAAGTAGCTACCGCAGTTCACGGAAACCTGTGACCAACGTGGAACAAAATAAGTCACAAATGTGTTGTCACCTCTGAGTACCAAGTTAACATTGACATCAAAGGATGATAGGAGATGAAATGCCTAACTGTAATTATACTGGCTTTTAACCCTTAGAACCGGAACTCAACAGTAAAATCAATGGCGATATAAACAGATAAGAAATGGGTACTAATAAAATTTTTGTTTACTTTGTGACTATTTTTTATGAATACTAGAAATGCTGTTGCAATTACTAAAATCTCGTGCAAGGAGGGAAACATTTTAGGAAAGCATTTTAGCATATAGCAATATAGCGGAATCAAGTGCCAAGATTTTTATCGTAAATTTGTATAATATTTGTAATATAATCACTGAAATTTAATCGTTAGTAAAAATATGAATAAAAAATTATAAACAAAACATTTTTAATGAAGCTAAAATATGAAGAGTTTATGGCATTCGACTGAAATGTAGGTATTTCAGTGGAAGCCATCTTCTTCTTTCTTCCTAAATTATTGGTTTTTTTATTTGCCTTTATTCATTGATTGATTTAAATTTTACTATCGTTAACATCATCATAACTAAAGCCCTTTACAAACCTATAAAGTTAAATTTAAAGATACAGGCTATATACGTCCCACTGTTGGGCACAGGCCTCCTCTTGTTTCTGAGAGGGTTGTAGGGCAAAGAAGTATCCGCCGCACTACCCCATAGCGTGTTGACGAACTTCACATGACTTCGAAATATTTTTTCTTATTTCTCAGACCTGCAAGTTTCCAATGATGTTTTTCTTTACCGCCGAACACGTAGGAAATCAGCGTTTAAAATTGCAATTAACAATTTCATTGGTGCTGGCGGGGATCTCCCAGGTTGTTCGCTTACTCTGAGATTTACAGCGAGCGCTAACCATCTGACCTACCACGGTTTACAAGTCCATAGTTGAACATAGGCCTCCCCCAAGGTCCCACCTGCCTGCCTCCATCGGCTTCCTGCTTTTCTTACCAGGTCGTCACTCCATCATGAAAATTTTATAATGTAAAATTTTTTGTTATATTATCGTATCATTTTAATGAATACTGCTATCAAATATGAAAATAAACTTAATTGTAATTCTTCAAAATATTGTTTTTGTGAAAATTATCCTCTATCTTCAACAACAAAATTTTATTATTCAATTTGCAACACAAACGATTTTTATAATGAATTAGGTCAATAGCTTCAATTAAAGTCCATGTCCAAGATTAATTTTAAGTGACTCTCGAAAAATTTATAATCGTATTTATATTTAATTAGGTTTTATCCAGTGAACTATTATTTACTACAACGGTTCCTCCTAATCGTTTTAAAATTGTTATTAATACAATTTTCGAATAAGCGTACATACAATACGAATCGCAAATTAGTATTTAGGATTAAAATTCAAATTATCTCAACCCAACTTGAAACATTCATGAACTAAAAATACTATAAATATCTTCTTGAACCTGATATTGAAATATCCGTAATACGCTTCTTTGCATTGATATTACGTATTTAAATTATCTGAATATCCATAGATACTATTGCAAAAGGAATACAAGTTTCGATGATTACAATTCACGTGTATATGCATAAAAGTTGTACAATTTAATTATATAATCTATAAATTTAATACACTATAATTAATGTATATAAATAGATATGCTTAAGAAAATTTATTTGCTAATATTAAGATGATCGATAAGTTTTTGAAATAGTAAAATTATGATGACTTGTAGAAATGCGTTAATTTTTTTTGAATTTTAAATTCGTTAGTAGCAAAAACTAGAAAATAGTATATTAAAAACTAAACCTAATTCTTTTCCAAGCTTCACAGTTGGCGGGAATTTGATTCGTATACAAAATAGTGAAACTCGAACTTCGTGAGGTTTTAAATGTTTCTGTCTGAAAAATTTGTCTCCAAAAAGGGTTTTTGAAGAACTTCAGTACACCTTAGCAAATAATGATTCTTCTTATTCTACAGTGGCATACCGATGCGCTAAATTCAAACGCGGCAGAACCGTCAGCAATGACATTCCACTAACGTTCCATGGCTAGACACAGACATCGACTGAGAGAGACTTGGGAAAGAGACCAGTAAGTCCGTAAAGGGTTTTCGAAAATTTTATTTATTTCTAAAACATGCAATTTTCCTTAAGAAAAATTTTTTTTTAATAGAATAAGTCTACCTGGTGGTAAGTGGATGATATGGACCATAGACATTTATCCTTGATAAAAATCAAAATACAGATGAGTTGTCTTCCCTGAGGACTACGATGGAATGCCTTGTTTTCAGTAAAAAGGATTTCAGGTTCTCTATACTCACCACACTAAACACAACAGCATAAAGCTGCTATTTAACGCTGGTATTCTGTGAGAGCGTGGTCCTACCCCAGTCGAGTCAAGCCATTCGTGCTACTTTAATACATATACTCGTAGCTGCACCGTGGCTCTGCCATATTAAGCTGCGCCGTGCCGCTACCACGTTTACGTAATAAAACCATATGTTGCATAATTATTACACAATTCAAGGCTAGCTACGGCCAAGCCAGCCAAAATTTTTTAAATGATATATCTCCATTAAAAAAAATTCAATACAAATCATGTTTGATTGTAAACTTGATAACTGTAGTTGTAGTACACTACGATCTTTGCGAAGATGTTTTTTATTCACAGATTAGTGCAAATACTGACGATTAAGCGTCAGTGGAGTGTTTAGTGAGCGAGGCGTGACTCACGCGTGAGGCGTCTGTGACAAACAAAGGATCTTGTTATACAGTGTTTTATTATGTTGTGGTTGTTGCTCAAAATGCACGCCACACGCCCCGCCGGACGTTACCACTCAGGTTTTAGACTTATCATAGTCAAATCAAAGTGATTAATGACAGAAAAAATGTATTTCACGAAAAGTTCGATCATTTAATTACTTCAAAAAAATATTTGAAAATGAGGTCTTTACTCAAAATTATACTGACGACCTAGTAAGATATGCAGGAGGTAGCAGAATGCAAGTAGCCCAGAATCATGCTTTAATTGGGGGATTTCTAATTTTAGCAGCTGGCTAGTTATGTAATGATGATGGTAATGATAATTATATAGAGCCTAGTCATACAACATTTGATTGAATATAATAATCAAACTTTGTAGTAAATATCTTAAATATTAATTGGGTCATATTCACGTAATAAAAAATGATGTGCCGTAACTAGTTTGAAGAGCACTTCCCGCCCCCTTTAAATTATGTAGACTATCTCCGTCATCACTCGTTACTGCCAACAGCACTACACTAGGAACTAATGGATTTCCGCAAGGTAACGCCTGCGTCTTTTATTCTGCCAACACGCATTGGGGCAGCGCGGTGGACACTTCCACGGCCTAAAACATTTTCACAAATGAGGGGAGGCCTGTGCCCAGCAGTGGGACGTATATAGGCTGTAACTTTTACTTTTAACGCCAGATTTTGTTAATTATCAAAATAGTGTAGATTGGGGTATCTCCATGCGATGTCTTAATTAACTCGGATTACCTTCAACTTTTAATTATTCATTTTGCTATGATTTATTTTATTTATTTTATAGGATAGGGTGACAAACGGGCACACAGTCCACCTGATGGTAAGCGGTTGCTGCGGCCCATAGACATCTACATCTATCCTCGATTACAAATCAAAATGCAGACGCGTTGTCACCCGTGAGGACTAAGATGGAATGCCTCTTTTCCAGTAAAAAGGGTCTCCGGTTCTCTACACTCACCATACGAAATACAGCAGCATTAAGCTACTATTTCACGCTGGTATTCTGTGAGAGCGTGATCCTTCTCCGGCCGAGCCGACCCATTCGTGCTACAACTATACTACTAATATAACTGCAGCATGGCTCTACCACGTTAATCTACAGAGAATGAGTTTACTGTACCATTAAATCTTGCTGTGGTATAATATGTATTCAATATAATTATTACAGATCAATTTTACAAAAAATCCCAATGAATAGAAAACTGTAATATACAAAGTATTCAGGTGAGTATCATAATATAAAATATTATCTACGTTTGTAGTATACGATATTATTCGCTTTATTAAATTTTCGTATTCAGTGCCGTAGAATTTAGCAGAAGAGATCAATACAGCAAAGCTAGTAAGCAGCCACTGGAACCCCGAATCCTTTGTGCTTCAGATTGCGTTATTTAGGTAGCTATTGACATGTAAATCCCTCTGGCTATTAAATTTGCATTCTAATTAAGTAAGATGCCTCTTTGGCTTATTCATCGCTCGATTTTACCTGAGATTTTATTTCTATTTCACCTTTAACATAATTCAATAATTTATCCCATGGATAATTTTACCAGAAGATTACATTACCACTTTTGTTCGTACTCAAGTAGTAAATAAAAATGAGATAAGTGCAGTAAATTTAATTATATGATATATGGCTAATTATCAATTTGAAATATTGATGTATTTTTATAAAACGTAGAATATTATTTGCAATGTTATTTTTTCTTTATTTATTTGGAAACTAAGACAGTCTACTTGAACAGATGCAATTATTTACAATTCACGGTTATACTGCTTAATGGTTATAATTTTAACCATTTAGTCCAGAGCCTCCCATTCAAATCCCAACCAGAGCATAGAACTGTACAAAAATATGAATTGTTGATTTTCGATATAATATCCAGTATTATAGGGTATTATTTGTACCACTGCACTATTTTAATGTATTTATATATGAATACCACTTCTACCTGCGGTACCTACTGCACGCGAGAAAGTATAAATACCATCATGTTAACTTCACCTTATTGTAATTTAACACATGTTAATCAAACGGGATCTATTTATGTTCCAAATTTTAGACAAATTGCTTGAATAAACATTCAAAACTCTTCATGAACTTTCACGTTGAAAATAAAACTTTTTATAAAAAGTAAAAACCGATTTCAAGGTACTATAAACATATTCGAAATAATTTCCACATTACAACTTATTTAACTCATACCTAAGTCGGTGCTAAGAAATAGGGTGTAGACTAACATTTAGTTAGTTGTAGTCATGTTTAGTTAAGTTATAATTTTTTACAGAATAAGGGTGACAAGCGAGCACCCATTCCACCTGACCTTTACCCTCGATTAATATTAAAATTGCAGATACGTCGTCACTCGTGAGGACTAAGATGGAGTGCCTTATATCCAGTAAAAATGGTGTCAGGTTCTCTGCACTCACCATACGAAACACAGCAGCATTACGTTGGTATTCTGTGAGAATGTGGTCCCTCCCCGGTCGAGCCGATCTATTTGTGCTACAACCATGAAACTAATATTATAATAAAGTGCATCGAGCCCTAGATAGAAAAGTTATATATTTCTGTCGCTTGGCAGAAGCCTAATTGCAGTTGTTTTCTATTTCTGTGATTGCTAAATAAATGAATAACGTTTATGAGCTAATAAAGAAGAAGTATGAGAAGGAAATATAATAAAATATTATATAACGAAAATAAAATAATCTCTCCAGAACGAGAAAGATATTTCATTCACGCATACATACTCGTATTTACGATTTACAAGTTTGGCTGTCAGTTTTTTATATAAATACTTTATACTTAAAATTTTAATTTACAATCTGATAGCATATGTGTGAATAACTTCATTCTGTTTGACCCATACACCCAGGTTAACACTACGCGTGATAATGTATTATTTATGCGGCCTAAGATGACCAAAATGAATGCAGATACTAACGAAAAAGAAGGACCATTCCTTTGTCTCCACGACAGAGCGTGCCTTGTGAATAAATAACACAAAAAAATCTTATAAATATTGAACTACGGTATATTTCACACTTTACCAAGGCTCTCTCCGTAACTGAGATATATTATGACGTGATTTTATGTCGATACGTATTTTTTAAGGCTGCCGACGTTTTCCAGATCTTTGTTTGTAAACGATCTTGAACAATGTACATTTTTTTTACAATCGCAAGAAAAGTCGAAGCGAGTACAAAAAATAAACTACGATGACAAGACGCTGAGTCCGAAACTTTACATTTTTTGCCCTTTGGCGCTACTGAAGTCGATTGTGTGACTTTTTTCCGATGACAATGACCGGTCAGACTTGATGTAGAAAAAAGGCAGCTATAAAAGAAAATTAGAATTTTTAACTTCTTCAATAATTTGATTTAACATTTAAGATGTGTTATTTACACAAAGCGTCACTTTATCTTTATTTTTTTATTGACAGTGACTATTTTAGGACAACTTTGACATTATTTTATTGACGACTGCCTCATTGACTAGTGATGCGTCTTCTGATCATCTGATCCCGGGTTCAAAACCCGGGTGAGTCCGAAATTACTACAGGGCTTACATAATGATTTCTTATATTTACGCAAACACTGCACATTTATTAAAATTACTTTTGCGGATTTTATCGCGTTTAATTTATTTTATTTTTAAAACCCGATATTTCGGGTGCTTTCCAGCCATGGTCACAGGGAACTGAGGTGACTGACGTCCCGATGTAAGTATTAACCTACCGCTTTTAATTGTTGTTTTTAGTCCGATCTACGCAGAATGAACTTCCTGCGTTTTGAAGTCTTCCTGTCTCATCTACAAGATGCAGGAGTGTACATGCTTGATTGTGAGTGTGTTCTCTCATATATAGGGCAAACAAAAAGATCAATTCGAACCCGCGTAAAAGAACACATAGCTGATGTGACGCTTCAACGTTCCGGGAAGTATAAGTAAGATTATCATTATAATTATTATAGACCACAACATCGATTCCTACTTATGAAATAAAATACTCATTAATTGTAATTTGTGAAACAAAATACCCATTCCAAAATCAGCAATTACGGCAGTTTAATGTTTCATTTAAAGTTGTCATAAGTTACAGAATATCAATTTTTTTGTAATAGTTTTAGCTTTTAGTTATGTAGTGGCGACTTAAGAGAATCCACTACCGTATATCATCATCTATGTTACGGAAAAAGGACATAGAGGCAGGAAACTATAGGAGATACATTCTATGGGCAAATCCAGTTCTGCAGCATTCTTTTTTTAAGCCATCAACAGAAAAACCCCAGACTTTGAAGTATTACTTAGAAGATCGGAAATGGCTCTATTAAATGTCTCTAGTATAAGTTTAGTAGGTGGCCATATTGGAAAATAACCTCACCAGGCTTTAATGTTACCGGCCTACAAGCAGGGCTATTCTTCAGAGTAATAACGCGGTGATGGTTTAGCCATAACTAAAGATATCTTTGGTCGATATAAACATTTTATAATAACGTAAAAGATCATGAGATTCTGCTCTCATGAAAGCAGAAGTATACAAAATATAATCTGGCTTACGTAGTGGTCTGCATACTGAAATTATTTCAACAGTCCTTTCTGCGATTGGTTTATTCCTGTTCCGCCTTACATATTCACTTGAGAGACTAAAAGTCCATGACGCTTCCTGACCTTTAATTTAAAAGGCTTCGCCACCTCCGACCGCAGCCTATTATTCTCCTGTGTAAGGTCTTTCGCCTGGTGGAGTACTTCTGAAATGTTTCAATAAATTATATTTCTAATGTTTTTTTTTAATAGAAAGTAGGTGTATAGATAATTCTTACTTATCAGTACGTAAAGTCTCACTGCTGGACATAGTTCACAGTCGTTGTAGGGTAATATTTTAATGCATTATATTTAAATTTCATCCCAATCAGACTAAGACACATAAACATCCACAGTAATAATAATAGTAGTATTATTATTACTGTAGATGTTTATGTCTATTATAATAATAATAGTCTATAATAATCGTAGTCGTCTCTGCGAATGGGCTAATCCCAGTCAGCCTCTGCGGTCATCTGAGGCGACTGGGACTCCGTGACGGACCACTCCGGGCTCAAATGCGGAAAGCAGTGCTCCTCGATACCGCCCGCATTGTCCGCCGGTTTCTTTCCCTTTCCTCCTAACTCTCGGCCGTCCGGTCTCCCCTGCCGAGGGCTTCCATCTGATTGGAGCTCTATTTATTTATGTATTTTTGTATTTTTATTTTATTTTATTGATATTTATGTACATTTATCTTTTCTTTTTAATTTATAATTATATATTTATAGAACCCAACCAGATGAGAAAACTATATACGTAAAAATAATAATAGTCTATAATATTATTACTGTAGATGTTTATGTGTCTTCGTCTGATTGGGATGAAAGTTAAATATAATGAATGCATTAAAACATTATCCTACAACGAGTGTGACCCTACAACGAGTTTACTATTAAACTATAAGGGGTTTCTTAGGCCTAAGAGTCCTACCGTGTAATGGTGGTATAACAATATGCATTACCCTCGCATCATTACGTGGGTGCCGTGAGAGGCAACAGAGGTAAAAGAAATCAGGAGATTGTCAGCGTTTTCCCAATAACGCCTCAAATAAAAAATACTGTGGTTGCCAACCTGCTTGCCAAGCGTGGCGACTACGAAGAATATCCTCCCCTGAGGTAATTTATGAGGGAGACTTATGTTTAGCAGTAGAATTTAAGGAGTAAAAAGAATAAAGCCTGTAATACGTTTACAGGCTCTATTACGTACGTATCCTTTAATAATTTTTGCCGCCAACGAGGAGAGAAACAACTGTTATATTCCGAATTCATGTACATATCGTCCCTTTCCACGCTAACCGTCGTATCTAGTATTTCATACTTTGTCAGTGCAACAGATTTTCGGTTTTACGCTAAAAATATTTTAAGTTGGGTCCATTATTTTCAGTTCAATAAATAAGTAAATAATGATTTTATAAACTTATAAGCTTATACTTTAAGCCGGTGGAAACTTAAGATTCCTGAATTAGATACAAATTTATTTAAACTTAATCCAAACAAATACGTCACTCTGTGAAAAACTTTGTTTTTCAACTTGTGTCAGTTACGCGATAACTACTAGTTTCGAAATAGAAGTCAAACTATCAAAGAAAAATCATTTAATACAGAAGTCTGTAACAATTTATTTTTGTTAAAAAAACTTGAAAACCTTAAAAGTGTCATGAAGTTTACAAGTTTCGGTACTACTCTCATTTATAATGGACCAAGGAAGTGCTTTTTTGATGACATCTCCCGCTGTCAAAATGCATCATACTCATACATAAAATCAAACATTAAATTTTAACGATATTAATTATTTTTACTTGTATTAAAACACTTAATATTACTTTCATAATTACTCTAAAGTTACAGTTAATCAGATTTCTGTAATAATGATGGCTTAATAAGAATCTTAATGATCAGAGATATAAATATAAGAAACGTCTTAAATTCCTATAAAAAACTATATACTATGAGAACTGATTTTATGAAAAAAGTATCATAAGCCACAATAAGTAATTGAAGTATAAAATGCAAAAAAATTCGGCAATTTGATGAATTGTATCACCTGTTCATTGTTCGCGCGTTGTGTGTCATTGTATTTTTCAACTGTAATTTTAGTTGAATTAAGAGCTCTTATTTACTGAGTCAAAAAACAAGGAACATGTATCCTTATTGAAATAGACCGTAATTTTTTTCCGCATAGCTAGTATAAACATAGTAGTAAAAACATCCTTTCACCATCAGGTTTTTGGACAGAAAATTCTACCTGGACAGATAGTCCAGTGCTAATGTCACCCTTCATCTTCTTTTCATATAGAAAGCAGCCTTAAATTGGTTAATAATTTTAATACTCCAAAATATCAGAGTATGAAAGGATATTTACTACGTATGGTTTATTTTTCTGCCAATTTGAAAATTGTATATAACTGACTCTGCACAAAAACATCTTTACTTCTTTTAAGAGCATAGCCTATTGTACCGTGTATTGAATCTCCTCACTCTATGCATGGCACAGAAAAACACAAAATAATCTCTTTACTATATACTGAATTGCTTATAACATACATTCAGGTCAATAAAACGAAGGAAATTTCAGTATTTCCGCTGAAACCAGCCGCAAACAAGTACACGATGGCAATGCTTTTACCATCACTTTTTTTAAGAAAATCATAAAGTGCAGTCAAAATTTCATATGGCCTTTTTTTACCTACCCCTCATACCAAATATAACATGAACAGTCACCAGAAATCACATCATAAATAATTAAATTATATGCAATACCTCGTTAATAAAATCTAATGACTTATTGTTAAATGTTGCACACTATACAGTGTGCAACATTTAATTTATTTCGGGAATTCGCTTAGATGCCAATTTGATAGAAACGATCTTTAATTTTTTTGTTCCCTTCTTTGATGTGTTCCATGTACAAACCACACATATTTTAAAATGAAATGATACTAAATAACCCTCACTAATTGTCGTATGTAAATACATTAATTAGTAAGATATTTTGTATTAAATTTTTGCAGATACACGATTTATAAAACTTGAATATCTTGTAAACGGTAAATGATAAAGAAACGACGATTAGAGAGAGCTGTTTGAAAATTTGAAGACGAACAATTAGATCAATAGTGTGATGATACGCCAATTTGATAGATACTACAGTTAGCGGGAAGGGTGACGATATACTATGGAAAGCCAATAAAATAAAGCTTTGTTAATACGAGTACACACTTTATAAAATCAATATTCCATCAGAGTTCTCAGGGTTTAAGATTGGAAATTTGTTAGTAGTATTTTTGTTTGAAAATGTTATATTATATGATGCGATGGTAATTATTCATCAAGCGAAGTTTGAGTTATTTTATCGCTTGTTATAAAAAGCTCTTTGTTAAAATTTAGAATATAAACTTAATTTATCGAATATTTTTCGTTTTATTTTACACTTTAAAGCTGTAGGTTTATAATATATCGTTAACCCTCGACCGAGATTTGGAGCGTTAACGATATCAGGGTTGGAATCGACCCTGTGTTGCGAATTAGACACTACATAATCCGTGCCCAATTGCCTATTATCTGGCGGGCCAGAACCCTGCACAATTAGAGTTTTTGATCCCCCTGAACCGGAGACTGTGAATATGTACGTGCTGTTAATTAAAACCCTGGAATACAACCTTACCTTCGCTACATTGTTAATATTGATAACACCCGTTGGAAGAAAGTTTTGGCTTTGTTCCCAACAAAGCCCTGCTAAATTTGAGCTACAGGAATGGGAACTGTGAAATTATGTCTCAAGATAACCTTTAAATTACAAACATTTTGTAAGCATAATTTTTCTGATAGTGGTGTAGATTATACAGGGTTACTTTTCAAAGAGTAGCCAAATTTAAAACGTAAATTAAAATATATAAATAATGATGTACCGTTATTTCAGTTTTTGAAAATAGGAGTAAATACGGCTTCTAATTTTATTTAAAATTATCCCAAATTGAATCTGATTTATGAGTAGCAACGTTTTTTCCTACCGATCGACCCAGCTGAACGCACATTTGTCGGCACCGTACGCGCCCCCGTCTAGAATTCGTTGTATGAAATCATGTAAAACCTCGCACATTACAGCCTGTGCCAGTATGAGGTATACGAATATTAAAGGACGCATTCTGATGAAGTCATATAATGCAGCGCATTCAGTGCTTGCTGATACTCAGTATTGTCTAATGTTGCCAACTTTGTGGATTTTCCACTAAAACTGGTCATTTCGACTTTCGTTTCGAAATATATTTTTTCTTCATTTCAATATTATTTTCCTGTTCTGAGGCAAAAAATAAGTTGTCACACAAGACATTTTATAACATTTAATTAATAATTTATTATTTACAAATAATTTGAAAAAAAAATGCACAGATTATCTATATGAATACTTAGCGACAAAATAATTTAAATACAATAAAAAATTGATAATTAATTTTAAATTCAAAAACCCAATTATACATGATTACTCTTCTTAGTCTTTCCTCTGGTTTAATTGGCCTCCTAAATCTTGAATTTTCCGTAGAGATTTGGTTTTAGTATATATAGCAATTCTTGAAATTTCCTGTATGTTAAATGCAAGTATCTGAAAAATCGTTTATTATCATCTAATAAGTATTTAAATAAAGCATAATATTTTTCACAGAACCTCTCTCTCTCTCTATATATATATATATATATATATATATATATATATATATATATATATATATATATATATTGTACCTTATGAGGCCTTTTTAAAATCAATTTTATAAATTTGACTGACTTTTGGGGTCAAAAAAACGCAGTCAGAATCATAGTCTTGACTTTAGACGAAACATTGCGTTGCATTTTGTTCGATAAAGAACATTCTACGTCTTTTTTGATATTTTTTTCAGTTTTATACGGAATTAAAATTTAAAAAATCTAAGGATTACCATAAGGGGTAAACATTTCTCCTGTATTATGGAGGCAGTTTACATGCATAGAAAAAACCAGGACAAATATACAAACCCGGAACAATTATTTGTAGGCTATACAAATACTTGTTCCGTGCGGGTATCGAAACCGCGACCCTTGTCGCTATAACACAATGTAAAGTCATCACGGATATCCAATTTCAGTTACTGGGTTTTTCCGTCAACAAATTCTCAGTAGCTGCCCAGAGTGAGACGGCGGTGTTTCACCCACGTGCCTCGGAAAGCATGTAAATCCGTTGGTCCTGTGCCTGATCTCTCTCCCGTTCGTGTCGGTTTAACGTCCTATCAGACTATGAGAGTGAAGGAATAGAGAGTGAATCTGTGCTTAAGCATGCTCTTGAGCACTATAATAATATCAAGCGCCCATGGCTGGTCTCCGTTGAGCCTGACCACCGTGACTGAAATTCGGTGAGGTGAGCAATATTAGTATGAATTATTTTAAAAAAAATTAGTAAAATGGTATGCCAATGATATATAAATTTGCATAAATTTCTTAAAATTCATTATATTAATCGATGTGATCAAGTATAGACTATTATCTCCAACTTGGGTCACTAGATTCGCCATACCTAAATTAGTTTATTACCCAACAAACCCGAACACAGAGCAAACAAGACTGAGAGCAGATAGAGACGGTGCCGAGAGCCGTTGTTTATATTGCAATCCATTACCATAATTAATTGCAAACATTACCTTGCAGCGGTGACACGTTCAAACATCGCGGTATCAGTGAAAATTGCGTGCAAATAATATCTATTTAAATGCAGTGTTTGTGTTCACGGTACTTCCGAGAGAGTTTTAATCGACTTTAATCAAATGACGCTAGTTTAATATGCATGCCATTAGAAAACATGTTATAAAACAGTTAAGTACTCGCTGTTTTCATTAAAATTGTTTTTTTTTTTTATAGGATAGGGTGACAAACGAGCACACAATTCACCTGATGGTAAGTGGTTGCTGTGGCCCATAGACATCTACATCTATCCTCGATTACGAATCAAAATGCAGATGCGTTGTCACCCGTGAGGACTAAGATGGAATGCCTCGTTTCCAGTAAAAAGGGTCTCCGATTCTCTACACTCACCATACGAAATACAGCAGCATTAAGCTACTATTTCACGCTGGTATTCTGTGAGAGCGTGGTCCTTCCCCGGTCGAGCCGACCCATTCGTGCTACAACTATACTACTAATATAACTACAGCATGGCTCTACCACGTATAAAATTTTGTGTATTTAAATTACAAATAAGCCTAAGAATACAACATACTTAGGCTGTAACTTTACTTTTAACAAAATAGATATTTTAAACTTTTAGTGTATAATAATATTCTTTTTTTAACCTTATTTAAGTAAAATTTATAATTCAAATCATTGTTCTATATTTCATTTAACAAAAATATGTTTTATTATATATGCAGTTGTCTCTGAATTTAATTTTTGAATAAACTTATTATCAATCCAAAATAGTATGGGATGAAATAATATTATTAATTATATCAATTTTCTAGACTAGTAATTTTCTATAACTATTCCTTTAATTTAAGTCGAAAAAATTCGAACAAAATAAAATTTCTAGAAAAATAAATAAAACATAAAGCTACTAATTAAATATCTACTAATAAAAATATAAAACCGATAGATATATTAATAATCAAAATGTCTATTTTAATTTGTTTTCTTTCGTACACTTAAAATAGTAACCACGAAACAAACATTTTAGTTGCCTCTGTTTACTGAGAAAATAAATATCTGCAGCAAATACGGCGGTGATACCGAATACGATGCTATTAAAGGCTTCGCTGAAGTTTTAATGAAGGTATAATCGGAATAGGTTCAATAAATTTTATGTAAACATCGGGTTCAATCCGTAATACTCGTATTTAACTTAGAATAAGGAAACAAGATGCCTAAGGGGTAAATTTAGCAAAGTTTTGATATCTGTTTCAACACACGTACTTGAAAGTTTAAATGAGGACAAATATTTAAAGTTATGGCGTATAACACCCGCAAAGAAACTCATCACCATTATTACACTGTCCCCAAGGGTCTTACATGAGTTACCCGTAAGTTCTCTTGACAACCTAAAGCTTATAACTCTCTCTAATTTACCTAGACACACGACGGGAAGCGGCTTCAAAGGTGATAGAAAGTCCTCATAGTGCAATCATGAGTCCACCAGATAAGTGTAGCGATTATGAAAAATCTGTTCTGCTATGGGAGGAGCTCTTGTTGAGCAATAGAATAGATATTTAAGAGCTTACATGTAGGAAGACAATGGGTGCGTTTGGCAGAAAAAAGCGCTAGCAAGCGCTTGTAAGCAAAATGGCGATCGTAAGCGGTAAGCGCTGTCAATCGTAAGTAGCTATTTTCCTCTAGGACACGATGTTAGTTTTAACCGGGGAACCTAACCTAATTTAAATATATGTTTATGAAGTATTCATATTAAAAACTTACCAATCATGAATTTTAATAAAATGTATATGTCTATTCATGTCATTATATTATTTAAAACTAATATTGCAAAAAACAACTTATAAACTCTACTTCAAAACAAACAAATTAAATAAGGAAAATGGCGGATTGTGTCAACGCTACTGAAGTAGCAATCGTGTCCTGGCTGAAAACTATTTTAGCGCTAGTAAGCGCTTGCTAGCGCTTTTTTCTGCCGAACGTACCCAATGATTTTTTAATATAGAATAAGGGTGATAAACGAGTACACGGTCCATCTAATGGTAAGTGGATGCTTTGGTCCATAGACATCAAAGTTTATCCTTAAATAAGCATCGTTACCCTCGAAAACTGAGATGGAATGCCTAGTTTCCAGTTTTTGTTTTTATATAAGAGGAGACAAACCTGCATGCGGCTCACCTGATGTTAAGTGACTACTGCCGCCCATGATCAACCGCAACACCAGGAGAATTGCAGGTGCGTTGCCGGCGCTTTAGAAAGGAGAAAGCTCTTTTCTTGAAGGGCCCAAGGTCGTATCGGACCGGAAAAATCGCCGGTGGTAAACTATTCCACAGAGAGGTCGTACGCGGAAGAAAACTCCTTGTGAAACGTGCAGTGGTGGACCACCAAGCATCCAGATGGTTTGGATGGTATCGGGACATTTGCAGCGTATTGAGTTCACGAAATTTGGCGGCTGGGATTAATCCGAACAATTCCTCAGAGCACTCCCCGTGGTATATGCGAAATAAAATGCAAGATTAAGAAAGGAATGCTTCTGCTGTGGTTTGGTCATGTAGAAAGAATGAATGAGGAAAGAGTGACAAAGCAAATCTATATGGCAGATGTGAACGGCAGAGTCGAGAAAGGATGCCCTAGAAGAAAGTTTATCGACCAAATTGGCGATATTTTGAAAATGGGCCACGTTAGAAGTACCCTTAACCGACGAGCATGTATGCATAGATATGTGGATGTAAAGGAGGCGAAAGAGGTATGCCAGGATCGTGCCAAATGGAAGTTCGTAGTCTCTGCCTACCCCTCTGTGTGACAGGCGTGAGTATTTATGTATCTTATGTATGTAAAATGCAAAAGGATGCAATATCTCTGCGCAGCGCCAGTGAATCGAGCCGATCGGAAAGTACTCGATCGTCGAAGATCCGTGCCGCTCTGCGCTGGATGCGGTCAAGTGGAAGGAGCTGGTAATGGGGAGCTCCAGCCCAGAGATGGGAACAGTATTGTAAAGTTGCAGGCGGTGTGCTGGCATGAAATACTGTCCCGCTCTGCTGAGCACGCCAAGTTTTTAGAGGCCAATATGGCCTTCCCTTCCAAGTGACCACGAAACTGCACGTCACTCGGTATGTCGGCGCCGAGGATTGCGATACTGGCTGAGGCAACAAGGAAAGTGCCTTAAAATGAGGAGATACGACAAAGGGGTTCTTTTTAGCGGTTAATGCGCAAAGGGCATTGCCCATATTCGGCCATGGAACGCCCAACAATATGCATTTGTTAAAAAAAATATATCTTTATTTATGGTTATTAATCGCGGTATTCATTTATCCTAAAACAATGGGAATATTTTTGCACAAATTAAAAGTACCGAAAAGATTAAAAAAATTAGGTAAATACGTAATTCATTAGTCTGTGAATAAAATAAAAAATGTTGCCAATCACAAAAATCATTAAAAAAATCGATTCCCCTTTTCGATCGATTACTTATGGTGTCATTATTACAATGCTTATATATTTTTTCGATAATTATTACGATGTTATGATATAGGTTTAAAATAACCGTTGACAATGGATATTTATCCAAAGCAGTCGATACGCAACCGTTATTAACCAAATGTTTACCGACTACAGACGAAAAAGGATGGTTATGTTTTTACTGTGTGTGCGGGTTAGGCTATGTTGAATCGTTTTTTGCTATGGTGCTTAAAACGTAGGATGCATTTTATTATTGAGGGCGCTACTATCAAAGAATATTTTATTCGCTAAACTCGTAAAGTACTTGACCAACTTTGAGAATTCTTTCACCACTAGATTGTTATGTATAATTTTAGATATCTAATATAGGGTTAATTTTATTATAGAGGGCGCTACTTTCAATGAATACGTTTTTTGGCTAATCTCAAAAATTACTAGACCGATTTTGAAAATTCTTTCACCATAACATTGCTAATGAGGGCGTTAGCTGTGTGATAAATTTATATTATTACAATAAATAATTGTGAGATTAATATTTTCTAAATAAATAAAACTAAATACCTACCTAAGATGTTCAAATCCAATTATTATTTTTACAATTTAAGAATCGTATTTACACACTTTACTTACTCAGATTGATTATAATAGATAAAGAGGTAATAAATCTAAAGTAAAAGAGCTCCGCTTAAACGAAAAAACTATTTATTAGAATAAAACTAAATGTTGAAAAAAAGTGGTTTAGTGCGAGTTGGACTCGCAGGCCCATGAAGAGTTCAGTAGTAACAAGCATATATTTTAAATCGAGTCAAAATACCACTATCATTATCGCCAGCAACAAATTATTTTGTTTTTCATAGTGTTTGTATAAATAACAAAGTTGTTTTTGCGGTTCTTTAAAATGTGCTACTTGTATCTAAAAAAAAGGACTATTATACATTATAGGGGTTTCTGTGGTTTATTCATTACAAAAGAGAAAAAACTTATTGCGCAAAATAGGTTTTTATCCATTTCAAGTCATCAAAAGCGGCAGTCAACCGTTAAAAACTAAAACAACCGTTGCTATAGGCTCGGTTGAATTCATTGACAACCTTCACATTTATAGTTATGATAAACAAGCGAATTACTAGCTGATTTACCAAGAATTCTTTAGAGTATAACAAAACGCTACTGCACAAGTTAATTGTTATTCTTATCTGTTTTTAACATAACATTTAAAATGGAATCATGTTATGATAATTCAAGAAGTTAATTTCCAGCTGATTTACCACGAATTCTCTAAAGCATAACAAAACAATACAGCACAAGCTAACTGTTCTTAAAAATACATTTGAAATAGAGTTTCAATAAATAAAGGAAATTATATTTTAAGAACTTAAAACGCGTCAAAGATTATTCTTTTTATGATATTATTAATCGAATAAAAATCGATATCATTTCATAGATTTTATGACAGTTACGTGGCAACATCGAATCTGACATGTAGGCCCCTGTCACTGTTATGTCACAAGAATTCAATTGCGTGTTATCGTGCTATTTTGTTTTGTTGGAAAATGCAATTGTTGATCTCTCAACAATTGGTTCGAACACAGCAGGTAAACAGTTGGTACATATCACGATGTGGCATGTCTTCCTCTAAGAAATGCTTTATAACTGAGTTTACTTGAATAATATCAATATAATAATTGTAGCTTCTTTATTAGGTACAAGTTTCGAGTACAGTGAACGTGTAGTGTGGCACTCGCAAAATGCACCAATAGTTCGTCTTGAACATGACACACATTGTTTGGGTTCGATTTTTCACGTGAGGAACTATTTGCCCTACGTGAGGTAAATGTTTAACATTCTTCAATTTATTAAATGTTATCCATATATCTGATAATTATACATGTTTTTACACTGATTGTATATCAACTCAAGAACTTGTTCTATTTTTTCACATCTGCCCTAGCTATATCTGACAAACATACTAGCTTACTGATGAGATTGACCAGTTTTATCAACTACCAAGAAAGGAGACAGTTGATTTTTCATTGTTTTTGGACTGCTGGTAGTCTGTCAGGCCTTAATTATTAAATAATATAGGGCATTAAATCCGTCCTTGTTCCGTAACATTTAACTTGATAAATATTTTATTTATATTTGAGTTTGAAATAAACAAATCTATTTTATTTTTATTTTTTCACTTTGACTACATTTTTTGTATTTTACATTATTTCAGTTGTCATGCCGTGTATATCATAATTGCTGGCAATGAACTGATAGAACAGCATCATGTTCAACTGCAGAACGGGAACCATCTGAATCATCTAGTCCGTCCTCGTTGCAATCTGAAGTGAGTAATGTATTGCACCCAGAACAACAAAGCTTAGATCATACATCACACAGTGTACTGCTAACTAATTATTTAAAAGCACAATGTTTTTTACCTGGTTGTAACAGTTCCATCAGCATTGCGAGTATGTCTCTATTGTGATTAACTACATTTTGCGATAACAAACATACATAGTGACAATTACTATGTATGTGTGTTATACTTGGTACAGCCATGCTGCAGTTATATTAGAAGTATAGTTGTAGCATGAATGGGTCGGCTCGACCGGGGAAGGACCACCCTCTCACAGAATACCAGCGTGAAATAGTAGCTTAATGCTGCTGTGTATTGTATGGTGAGTGTAGAGAACCGGAGACCCTTTTTACTGGAAACGAGAAAATGATCATAGTCCTCACGGGTGACAACGCATCTGCATTTTGATTTGTAATCGAGGATAGATGTGGATGTCTGAGGGTCGCAGCAATGTCTCCAGCAGATGGTGAATCTCAGTTAATGACAAGATATGCTAATAATTCCAGAGCCGTGACTATGTGTCGATATGGGTAGTAGAGGTGGTGAATGGCATTTTTAAAACTGAATTTAAAATATTTCATCAAAATTACTTTAACAGGGCTTCTACACATTTGATGATAGACTGCTGTGGCTTCTGCTATAGTTAATAAATTCCACACAAAAATAAGGGACAGGGATGATGCGGCTCAAATACTTAAAATAGTTCATCAAAATATGGAGACAAATAATGATTTTTCTGAGTATGCTAGGGAAAACAATCTAAATAGAGCTAGGGCAGGCAGACTTTAGAAATATAAATGAAGACTTTAAAATGTTAGGGAATTTCCTGTTTTGACTTACAGCGACTTAATATTAATTGCTTGTGTCACATACCAATTAAAGCAAGCTCGCTACTATTATGGTGAGCATATAAGATTTAATGGTTGCTACCGGATAGAACTCTGTAATAACCAGAGGAGCAGCATTATGGAAGGAATAAAGTTAAGCCCTAGCTGATCTTTACTTAGGGCTAGAATTGCAAGTCATCACTATTAGTCGTAAAGTGTATTTTATTATATAAATTCTATATAATATCTAATATATAAATTCTTTTTTAATAGAGAAGGAGGCTTGGTACTACCACCTGCTTAGGACCCTGTAATTAATGAAATTAAAATTAAATCCAAGCATACCACTGCAAGACTTCAAGACACAGTAAGTTCATTCTGTAGATCGGACCATAAATAAAAATTAAAAATCTGAAGGTACTCCGGGTTAACACTGACATTGGGACGTCGGTCACCTCAGTCTGCCGTAACCATGGGTGCTGGAAAGCACCCGAAACGTCTGGAATTAAAAATCAAAGAAATAAAACGCGATAAAATCGATAAAAATAGTTGTTAAAAAAACTGCATTTGTGAAAATAAAAACTTCAAATATTTTCAAAACCCCGACTTTTTTTAAAGCAATTCCTTTACCATTTCATTGTTCTAATTGCATATTATCATATCTATATGCTTTTATATGTGGGCACTCATGGCCGAAGTGTCTATGAAGAGTGGGCATTCCTCTTTGTGACTTCTGAGGGTTAAACTGTACTAGATTTAGTCGCCCCCAATCCGAGACTCTGTTCAGCAAACACTCGACTTCAGACACAAGTTTGTCCCGGTACTCGGAGACGTTTTCTCGAGAAATATTGGCACAGCCGGTGTACAGAGCATCACCAGTGCTGTCATCTGCATAGCAATGAATGTTACGTGTTTGCAACATATCATTGATATGCAGAAGAAACAGAGTTGGCGATAGCACGCAACCTTGTGGAACTGGTGTTCCACATTAATAGGCGTGTAATCGGAGCTTGCACCGTCTACAACGACCTTGATGCTCCGATCTGCAAGAAAGCTGGTGATCCAATTGCACAATTTCTCAGGAAGCCTATAGGAAGGGAGCTTCGAAAGAAGCGCTTTGTGCCAAACCCGATCGAAGGCCTTCGCAATGTCCAAACTAACGACCAATGCCTTCCCCTTGGACTCTACTGCCCCCGCCCATCTATGAGTTAGGTAGACCAGAAGATCACCAGCTGATCGCCCACGGCGAAAACCATATTGCCAATCACTAATTGGCTGCTGATCCTATACAAAGTGTCTTCGGTTATCTACATTCAAGAAACACAATAGAATAAAGCTGTTATTTTAGGCTGGTAGTCTATGAGAATGTTGCCCAACCCCATTCAAGACAACCGATTTGTGCTACAACTACAATATAGCTGCAGCGTGACTCTACAACGAATATTTAACTAAAATACTTTTGTATACTAAAATCACGTGAGTTGCATTAATAATTCGGATAAGAATATTTTTAAAGCGCAAGCCTATAAATAATCCAGAGTCAAATATAGGCCTTACCTAAGTAGATAATAGGATATTAGTGAAGTGGAGGGATTAATTAGCTTAAAACCAGAGATAAAACCTGCTAATTCGTTTCGGGGAAATCCTCCCTAGAGCAAAAATGTCCACCAGTAAACTTTTACGGGGCAATAAACAAGAAGAAAAACCAAAATATTATAGAAATATCTTAAGTACATTGTTTATGACTTTATTAGTGTCCATTACCGTTACAGCATATTAAAGTCCACTGCTGAACAAAGGCCTTACCCATAGATTGCTTTATATTTTCCATAGTTTCCCCGCCTGGCAAGCGGGTTGGGAATTTGAAGCGACAGTAGCCTAATGGCAGGACGCGGATCGCGAACTCAAAAAGGTCGTGGGTTCGAAACCGCCATTCGACTATTGGCGTGAACCACTCGTAACACAAGCAATTTAAGCTTACCACGAGTGGTTAATGGGAATATTAGTAATGTTTATAGCATTGTTAATATTAATGATTTCTTATATTTACGCGAACACTACACATGATTAAAACTACTTTTACGGATTTTATCGCGTTCATTTTTACTTTTTATTTTTAATTCCCGACGTTTCGGGTGCTTTCCAGCACCCATGGTCACGGGGGACTGAGATGACTGACGTCCCGATGTCATTGCTAAACCCGGAGTACCTTCAGCTTTTTAGGAAAGCGCCCGAAACGTCGGGAATTAAAAATAAAAAGTAAAAATAAACGCGATAAAATCCGTAAAAGTAGTTTTAATCATTTTTAATATTCTTTAAAAAAATCACATTTTTCCAATCCATCTCCTGTTTTGTTTTTCTCCTTCGCCTCTTACGACATCCGGGATAATATGCGGTAGTGAATATTCCTACGCCACAACAGGATAAGGAATTCATTATTATACCCGATAAAATGTAAATTCGGTAAGTTACTAAAGCACTTATTGGAAAGACATTAAAACTATTAAACTGTACATGAATATAAGTACTTTAAGTATTCAATCGATTGAACACAAGCACGTCACAAGTGTCCTACTGAGCCGATTCTACTTAATCAACGCTCGAATTGAAACTATTGGAACTATTCGAAGTGATTGAAGCGAGAACTCTAGTTGACGAGCAATCTTCTAGTAATATCCTTCGCGAGAACTCAATCACAATATGCGAGTGCCTTTAATTTCCTCACGTTGTGGAAGTTTGTGCCTCTTTGTATACTGTGACGCTTTGTTATAGTGTTGAAGACTCACCCGATGTATTGTACTTTCTACACCTATGAATTAAAAAAGCGTTAAGGAATTTTAAAATTGGCCAAACTAGGAAATCGAACTTGTGTTCACTGAATTACTTAGCTTAGCCGTACAAATAAACAAAGTAAAGTCATTAATAATTTACAACAACGATTAAGGTACCGGTGTTTTAAAGTAAAAATATATGCTATGATAAATGTCTATAAAATACTTAAGGTTTTAGAAGGTATAGTCAATTTTAGTGATCGAGATCGGGGGTATTTCGTACAGTATTTTTAAATATATTCTTGAGTGGCAGCCTCATACCGGTAGGCGTAGTGTAGGGCGACCCCCCAATAGATGGAGTGACGACCTGGTAAGATATGCAGGAAGTCGATGGATGCAGGTGGCTCAGGACCGTGCTTTGTGGCATTACTTGGGGGAGGCCTATGTTCAGCAGTGGACTTGTGAAGGGCTGTAATGATGATGACGATTTTTAAATACATAATGTGTCAAATATACTCGTTTTGATTTAGCGATTACAGTTCATTGCTATGAAAAAGGGGGAGAAATTGCAACGGCTTGCTTTTATAATCATGATTAAAATAATTGGGCGCTAAATGAGTATACATTGTATAAAAGAAACACTAGGAGTGTTTCTTTTATACAATGTATACTCATTTAGACTCATTCAAACTAACACTAGTACGTACAGACAGAAATATGATTTGCATTGTATGGAGGTCATTAAAACAATTCTTTTATATTTGTACAATTATAATCTTTACTGATATAATGAGGGTGATAAAGAAAAAAACAGTTCACCTGATGGTAATGGGATACTTTAGCCCAGAAACATCTTCATCAGTCCTCTACTAAGAATCATAATACAGATGTGTTGTTTTCCCCTGAAGACTAAGATGAAATGCCTCATGTAAAAATGGTCACTGATTCTCTAAACTCACAATATAAAAGCTAGCAGAATTAAGCTGCTAATTTACGCTGGTATTCTGTGAGAACCTCTCGAAAATATTTTTTATTATTGTGATAAATTATATTATTATTAAAATTAAGGTTTTTGGATAAATTTTCCATAATCATTTCGACAGTTTTTTGTCTATCGAACAGCATAATGCACAAAGTGCAAGCGCGGCTTCCACTTGCATAAAAAGTCACCATTTTCCCACGAACATCCTCTAATATATATAGAGTATATAGCTGTAACGTGGTAGAGCCAAGCTACAGCTATATTAGTTGTAGCACGATTGGGTCGGATCGAACGAGGTAGGACCATGCTCTCACAGAATACCAGCATAAAATAGGCTGCTGTGTATCGTATGGTGAGTGTAGAGAACCGGTGATTTTTTTACTGATAATGAGGCGTTCACCACTTAGTATCAGGTGGACTGTGTGCATGTTTGTCAACCTTATTCTATAAAAAAAGATATGGAAATTTCTGTAAGAATGAAATTCAATTAAAATACGAAGTTAATAATTATATCTTTTAAACAATTCACGTTAATTATTAATAGCTGTCGTAGCGCGGGGGTTAGGCACTTGCTACAAATATCACAGTACGTGAGCTATTCGGGATCAAACCCCGCCGGCACCAATAAAATTGATAATTACAATTTTAGGTGCTAATTTACCACATGCTTTATGGTGAAGGAAAAAGTCGTGATTAAACCTGCACGTCTTAGTAAAAAGGTGCGAAAAATATTTTTCGAAGACAGTACAACCTTCCCAGAAATGAGAGGAGGCCTGTGCCCAGGAGTGGGACGTAGAAGGCTGAAACTTTAATTATCAATAATTGAAACTATATTTCAAAAACCACCCTAAAAATTTGAAATGTTATTAAATTTAAACACGCTTAAACTGTTTTATTGATAAAATGTATGCAGGTTGCTCAGACATATACTTTGTGGCACTCCTTGGGTGAGGCCTATGTTCAGCACTGGAATTGTAAATCGCTTTAAAAATAATAATTATTATAACATGGGATAAAATACGCAGTTGAATTTAATACGCAGTAAACTTTATAATATTTTACAGTATAAACTAAAAGAAATATCTTAAAAAAATGAAATATCTTTTCATTTACATTGAGCTATTATGTACTACGTACAACATTGAGCTATTATGTACTACGTACTAGAGGCGACACTGCATTCGGGTTCAGTTACTGTGTTCCACTCAACTGCGATGCATGCACCGCACTTTAATCAGTCACTCGCTAGGCGCTTGTGGAGGTGTCACGTGTTGTGTTGATTTAAAAAAATCTCTTGATAAAAATATGCCGTCTTGTGTACTTAGATATTGCACAATTCAAGAAATGTCAGTAAAAACCAAGGAATTACTTTTCATCGTTCATCTTATTTAAAAAAGTATTATAGATTAATAATAAAACAAATTATTATAATACTATAATATATAATTATAATAAGGAATATAGATGCGACATTCAGATGCGAAATTTCTGTGGGTACTTAAGTATAGGACGAATATATTATTATACACATTTTTTGTAGAAACATATAAGTTATTATAATTAGGCTAAATTTTTCATGTTTAAATCCGCTTATTATTCTTTTATTTCATTTTTAGGAAAAGACTTGATCTGTACATCCCATTTCCTTTCTAAATCCCGCTTGCACATCCCAAATTTTTCCATCAGTTTCTTTCACGACCCTTTCAATCAGTACTTTAGCATACAGTTTTCCCACAACGCTAAGAAGGCTGATGCTTGATTTGAAGAAGGTTGATGATTTTTTTACAGTCCTGCTGCGACCCTTTTCCTTTATATACTGGGACTATCACGGCTTTGCACCAGTCTACCGGTACCCGCTTCAGTTCCCAGCATAAATTAAACAAGGTGTGCAGCAGGCCTGCCACCACTTCCTCTTCAGCCCTTAGCATTTCGAGTGAAACTCTATCATATCCGACAGCCTTACCTGCTTTCATGCTTTTCATTGCTTTCATTATTTCATCTATACTTATCTCGCTACCTCTTTCCTCTTCTTTCGGAGTTTCTACTTCACTTAGTACACACGTTGTCTCCTCACTCATAAACACGCTTTCAAAATATTCCTTCCATGTCTTTAAACTCAAAACTTCATCATTCAGAATATAGCCATTCTCGTCTCTTATAGCATTCATCATAGGCTGTTTTGAATGTCCCCTAGCAGTTCTTACAAGTTTCCAGAACATTTTAATATTTGCCTGGAAATTATCCGATATTCTTCTATCATTTTTATCCGTTCTTTCTTGCTTTTTTCTTTCAACTACTTCTTTTACTCTCTTATTCAGATGTCTAAAGACTGCCTTTTTTCTTTTAATATCGTCATTCGTACCGCTAGAATTACCAGCCTTTGTTGCTAGTAAATCTAGCCATGCTCTCTTCTTTGCTTCAACTTCCATACGTACCTCATCATCCCACCATAACGTATTATTTTTCCTTTCATTCTTTCTCTTACTAACACCACATACTTCGGTAGCTGCATCCACTAAACCTTTCTTTACATTTTGCCATATATTCTCCAAGTCTAACTCATTCATATATAATTCATCCAAACCACTTATATTTTCTTTCAGTCTACATTTGAACTTGTTTTTCTCACCTTCATCTTGTAATCTTTCTGTTCTAATACGCTGTAACGCAGTGGTAGACACAGATGACCGATGGCGCCAACGCCTGAATAGACAATTAATTTGGCATAAAACCAAATAATGATCCGTTCCTATGTTAGAACCCCGGTAAACCCTTGTATCTACCACTGCGCCCCTGAATCTTTTATCCACAATTATGAAATCTATCATGCTTCTATCGTCACCTCTTTCCCAAGTATACATGTGAATCCTCTTGTGGCGAAAGCAAGTGTTCGTCACAAAAAGATTCTTTTCCATACATACGGTGAGGAGACTTTCACCATTCTCATTTATACTTTCATCACCAAACGTTCCCAATATCCTTTCATGACCAAGCCTCCTCACCCCAACTCTTCCATTAAAATCTCCTAGCATAATAATATTTTCATTTCCCTTACACTTCTTTAACGCCATCCTTACCATTTCCCAAAACTGCTCTTGGATATAAGTGAGCTTAGACATGTATGGGGCGTAGACCCCTAACACAAACAACTTCTTTAAGCCCACTTTCATTCGTATCCATAGCAGTCTTGGGCTTACACATTCATACTCTTTCACACATTGGCCCATTCTTTCTGAAAGGATGATACCTACTCCCTGGCATGCCCGCTCGATCTCGTCTACACCAGACCAGTATGCGGTATACATGCCATGTGTAGTGACATCCTTCCCCTTCCTTTTCGTCTCATTTACACATAACACATCTATTCCTCTATCATACATCATATCGCATACTTCATCCATTTTATCATTCATTGCCACACATACATTCAACGTAGCCAGACGGGCCTCTGCAATCCACTTTTCGCCTCTCCGGGAGACAGAACGTGACGGGTGGCGAACCTCGTCGCCGGTTTTCCTCCCGGAGATTCTTCGCAACCCTGCCCCATTAAAAGGGCGCCGGGAACTCGGGGCCATTTCTTTTATATGGTTCCTCATCGTGCAAATATGGGTAGTATATTTTACGCCGCTACCACGGCGTGGAGCCGAGTCTGTGCTATCGGCTTGTCGCTCATTTAGCACCACCCGGTGGACACGTGTAGGGTGGGCCTAGGAATAGGTGGTCAAAGCCTACGGACGCGAGCGACTTATCCCCATGCGCATGATTGCGGAGAAGTTTTTGGCCAAAAACCAAAAGGTTTTTTGTGCGTTCATGGACTCGGAAAAGGCCTATGACAGAGTTGATAGGGATGTGCTGTGGCAAACACTGAAATCATTTGGGTTGAGCGCAGGCTTGATACAGGCATTGGAGTCTCTTTATAGGGACTCTAGCTCTAGTGTTGGGATCAACGGGGTCTACTCGGACTGGTTTGACATCCATAAAGGTGTCAGACAGTGGCTGTTCAACCTATTTATGGACAGTTGTTTGCAAAATTTGAAAGTTGAAGAATGCGGATTAAGAATGGGTGAGTTAACCGTCAAATGCCTTTTGTACGCCGATGATCAAGTTATCCTTGCGTCGTCGGCGGCCCAGTTACAAATGATGGTTACATTAATGAACAGATCATTAAAAGAAAGGGGTATGAAAGTGAACGCAAGTAAGACGAAGGTTATGGTTTTTGAAAGAGAAGAAAGTAAAACGATTTGTGGAATAAGAATAGAAGGGGAGTTGATCGAGCAAGTAGACGAGCTTGTATATTTGGGCTGCGTATTTTAGCAGGGATGGGAGATATGATAAGGATATAGAACGACGAGTGAATGCTTGAAATAGAGTAAATGGGGCACTACACTCTATTGTGAAGAGTCAAAATTTGTCGAAAAAGGCACGTATGGCAATTCACAATGCTGTGTTGGTCCCTACTTTAACGTATGGTAGTGAAAGTTGGGTGTGGCAGAAGAAGCACGAGAGTAGAATGAACGCAGTAGAAATGCGGTCGTTAAGGAGTATGTTAGGGCTGAATCTGAATGACATGGTAAGAAATTGTGTAATAAGAGAACAGTGTGGTTTGCAAGATGATGTTGTGACCAGGATTAAGAAAGGAATGCTTCGGTGGTTTGGTCATCTGGAAAGAATGGATGAGGAAAGACTGACAAAGAAAATTTATGTTGCAGAAGTGAATGGCAGAGTCGAAAAGGGACGTCCTAGGCGAAAATTTATCGACCAAATTGGCGATTTATTAAAAACGGGCCAAATTAGGAGTACCCTTAACCGACGAGCATGTATGCGTAGGTGTATGGATGTGAAGGAGGCTAGAGAGGTGTGTCAGGATCGTGCCAAATGGAAGTCTGTAGTCTCTGCCTACCCCTTTGGGTGACAGGCGTGAGTGTTTATATGTAATATATATATATATATATATATATATATATATATATATATATATATATATATATATATATATATTATTGTTAGGTTTCCACATTAAAGTCAAGGTGGAATAAATTCGCCCATTTTTAACTCTCGCGTGCCCAGCATTTATGAACGACTCTTATTCTAATTTAAATAAATATATTTGTAATTCAAATGGTATGTTATTAAGTTTTGATAAACATACAATTAGTATATTTTTTATATTTGACATAAATACCTTTTAAAATATTCAGATAAAAATATCATTAAAATGTAGTTATGATATAATATTATGTAATATTATATCAAATAAGCAAATACAATATAGAAAATACATGACATAATTTAAATAATGTTCTTGATATAATTTACCTATTTAACAATACAATCTACTATTTATTACCTACGGATCATTATACCTATGTTTATTCTATGATAAAAAAACCAACCGCGCGAACTCAGAGTAGCGCACATTTTTTGTTTGAGATAGCTGTTCTGGTACGTAAGTACATATTACTTCAATGTTCATTTATTACAAAAATATTCCTAAAAATAAAAAATAAAATATTTTATTTTTTAGTAGTTGCATTGCTACTAGCAATTACTTTTTTGAAGAAAAAGGTTACAAACGCGCACACATTCCACCCGATAGCCGGGGAATACTGTGGCCCATATACATCTACATCTACGATCCTCAACTGAGAATCAATATACAGGTGCGTTGTGACCCCTGAGAACCTACACAATGCCCCGTATCCAGTTAAAGGGTTCTTCGGTTCTCTATACTCATCTTACGAAACCCAATAGCATTAAGCTGCTATTTTACGTTGATACTCTGTGAGAGCGTGGTCCTTCCCTGGGCAAGCCGACCCAATTGTACTACCACCATAATGTAGCTGAAGCGTATACGTTTTATTTAGACCCTGTTATGCATATATGATCCAACCCACAAACTGACCAAAACAAATATTCATAGGCTATTTTGTAGTTCATTTCCAATATGAAAGACTTTTTTAAAATAACAAATAATACCTAATTGATATACATAAAATTATATTATAGGGCTTTTGCAACAAGAAAAATGGATAATATATCTCTCATATCTAAATTATAATGTTTTTGTGGATTTAAACCACCCTCGCTCCATTTTAACTATTTTTTTTAATATTTTATATTTCTCAGCCACAGTCTTAGAACAACAAACAAATATAGATGGAGCGTCGTGCACATTTTCATGTCATGCACAAAACCATGCTCAACTTAAGTATACTTGTGCATCCTAAATTATTTGCAATCAACAATATGGTTTTACGTGCATATTTCATTATTGTATCCCCTGAAATGTATTCAGCGTTATGTGTCACAATATAAGAAGTAAAATTAGTATGTAATTATTTTAAAAGCATTGCTTTTAGCCCCTTCAGTAATGTCCATAAAATTATCTGTGTTTATTAGCAATAAAATATTTACGTTATCGTGGAACATAATCATCCAATCAATGCCTATGTTGCTGCCGATTGTTGATACGGATACGTTATTTTGCTTTACATGATAAGTATCTTTACAAATAAAAATTCGTTTTCAAAATTACTCTTTGATCATAATTTATATGAAAATTATAACAGTCAGGCCATATATAATGTGACAATAATAAAAGTGTTTTTTATTTTTCTGAATCCAAATTTGAAATGCATTTATTACGAGTATGTAATAAATCAAGAGTTTTAACGGTAACATGACCGCCAGTGGAAGAAGTGAATAAATTTAACTAGACCGTATGGTCTTAGCCCTTTTTCAAATTTTAATTGATTTTCCGCCATTCTTATCTCTCATCGCAACTGTTTAATAAACCGAATTACAATGACTGTGTAACACAAAGTTGCTATGGCGCCGTCACACATTTTAAGACGTTTAAAAAGCTTATCTGCCGAAGGTAATATCAGCATCAATTAATCTGTCAAAGACCATCAGGGCGACACCGTGCTATTAGAATCAGACGGGATAGGAACGTTTTCAGACAAAATTCCATGAAACATTATTAAAGATATTATTATTGTGTCAAATGAAGATTTTTGCTAGGCACAGGGTCCGACGTGGGGCTGAGGTTTACCGTCAAAGTTATAAATTCATACAATTCGTAACAAATTTTCTTAGTTTAATTGAAGAAAGCCGTACATATATATAGGCTAAGAAATTGCTTTGGAGCTTAATATCAGTTTGCTCTTATCGGCGATGTATATATTTGCAAACATCGCTAGTATCTTGGTCGCTCTTGAAGGTTCCTAAGTTACACAACAAGGAACCCCTATAGGTTCGCCATGCCCGTCCGTCTGTCCGTCCGCGGTTTTACCTAGGTGCTAGAAATCTGTACTTTGGCATGGTCATAGATATTAGTCATGCTTACAAAACTGTGAAACAAAATTTTAAAAACATATTTATTTTGGATGAAGATTTTTTACACGTCTATTCTATCGTGTGGGATATCGTCGGATAGGTCTTAAAAATATTGGGGCTATGTGAGAACATCTTATTCAGGGGTTTGTTTGCGATATATTAAGCTTCAAAGTCGTATTTTCAATAAAGTCATGTGTGTCTCGCCCTCCCTCCCTCCCCGTCTACTAACTAAACCGCTGGTTTTTTTATAGGATAGGGTTACAAACGAGCTCACAGTCCACTTGATGGTAAGAGGTTGCTGTGGCCCACACGATACGAAATACAGCAGCATTAAGCTACTATTTCACGCTGATATTCTGTGAGAGCGTGGTCCTTCCCCGGTCGAGCCGACCCATTCGTGTTACAACTATACTACTAATATAACTGCAGCATGGCCCTACCACGTATAAAAGCTGTTATTAGAAATGTGGAAAATATACTCAATAGTAGCATATATAATGGAATTAAAAGGAAAACCATCGTAGCAAAGCAGCATTAAGCCCGCTCTTTGTATCTCTTTCTTTCTAAGGGGACGTAATAAAGATTTTGAAATAAAATAAAATAAAATGCTAAAAAATTCTAAAAGCTTTACTTCTTAATTTTCAGGAAATGCAGGGATGATCTTTCTTACTTACCTACTACTTTCGCTTTTATTTTAGTTGGTGGTTATTGAAAGCCTCATTCGACCAAATAGCCTTATGCAGTTTAATTCGTAATACTCTTGGTTAACGCGGGCGCACAAGATAATTTAGGGCAGTGGTGGTGTACGGGAAGTTGAATATATAATTAGATAGTAACTATGACCATCTTTGTACGGATTTGGCATGCAAATCGTTTGATGTAAATTGTATTACCATTAAAATCGAAAAGTTTTTTCTAAATATTTTTTGAACACAACAACAACCTATAAGTCTGATTTGAAAATAAGTCCTTCAGTTACCATCTTCCACTCTGGACCTATTTTAGTCGTTATAGCGGACAAACCGCGAAATCACGTATTATGCTCATTATCAAGAAAGCCCATGTATTGTGACGGGCAACTACGGAAACTTACCTTTACATTGTGCGTGGCCCGCAACGCACTTTGGCCTTTTTTGCATTTATGCTTTTGGTAGGAAAAATATTACTGTATTAGAAATTGTATCACTAGCTTTGATACTTTAATATATCTAGACTTTTTTTAAATTTAAGGTTTAGCCGTTGTACCGAATCTAATTGAGGTCTACCACTGGTTTAAATCCAGTCCACAATGTGAATAGAACACGCAATCGGCCGTTGTCGCGAGCTTTCAATGGGGCTGTGTCGGGAATAAGCCGCAGGTATGTATTGGCACAGATCTCACTGACTGATAGAGGTACACGCACTTCTCGAACTTAAATTTTATGTTCTAAGAATAATAAATTTTAAAATTCAGACAAGGCATTACGTATTATTTAAAAATATGACTATGAAAGGCTTATGAATAAGGTAAACATTTCTAAAATTTATTTATGCACGCTGGAGGACTTAAGCACTATGCTCAATGACCTCAATAGTGCCTCCCAACGGATAGGTCTTAAGATGAACATGGACAAAACAAAGATCATGTTCAATGTCCATGTCACACCTATGCCGGTAGTTGTTGGGAGCACTATGCTCGAAGTTGTTGACGAGTACGTTTACCTGGGACAAATAGTCCGACTAGGTAAGTCCAACTTCGACCGAGAGGTCAATCGACGGATTCAACTCGGCTGGGCAGCGTTCGGGAAATTACGACATATCTTTTCGTCAGGTATACCTCAATCTCTAAAAACTAGATTGTACAACCAGTGCGTGTTGCCAGTGATGACTTATGGATCTGAGACGTGGTTCTTCACTGCTGGCCGTATGAGGACGCTTAAGGTCGCTCAGCGAGCTATGGAGAGGGCTATGCTCGGAGTTTCTCTGCGTGATAGACTCAGAAATGTGGATATCCGCAGTAAAACCAGAGTGACCGACATAGCCCAACGGATTAGTAAGCTGAAGTGGCAATGGGCCGGCCATATAGCTCGAAGAACCGATAACCGATGGGGAAGAAAGGTTCTCGAGTGGCAGCCTCGTACCGGTAGGCGTAGTGTAGGGCGACCCCCCACTAGATGGAGTGACGACCTGGTAAGACATGCAGGAAGTCGATGGATGCAGGTGGCTCAGGACCGTGCTTTGTGGCATTACTTGGGGGAGGCCTATGTTCAGCAGTGGACTTGTGAAAGGCTGTAATGATGATGATGATTTATGCATATCAAAATTACTTCTTGAAATATTTCTAATCTTTTGAAGGTTGGGTTGCTTAAATATAATTCCTTTTTTTAGTTTACTAATCCTGTATTAGACGCTAGCACTTAATAAGACAAAAAAGGAACTGTACCATATGGTATAGCTCTGATTGTTTTTGTTTAGTTGGTTTTTTTCTGTTTAGGAGTTCGTTTAGATTGATACCACACTTTTACCACTCACCATATAGTATAGGCATGTTACGGTTAAAAGGTTTAAGACTGCCTGCAAGGCGTATTTTTTTAGTCTAAATGATTAATAAGGCAACGAATCTGTAGAAAAAAGCATAGATTGTTCGAGTTTGGTTGAAAATTCCGATGGGTTGTAGAAGCTACATTCTATCAGATACCGTTAGCTCGTGTATTACTATAAAATTATTATGTGTACAGATTTAAAAAAAAAAAAACAATAAGAATGAGAACAGTAGTGATATTGGAAGGGAACTAACTTTGCAGTTTTCTGAAAATAGTAAAAAAAATTAATAATTTCGTCAAATCTTTCTCGAGATATTTTAGTAACGTATTATTTTAACACAAACATTTATTATTCTTTTTTTACATAAGGCGAACCTTAATAAAAGCAAGCATTTTATTCATAATGTGTTTTAATTTACGTATTCGTACAGTAGAAAATAATAGATTAGATTAAATGAAAGTGGGTAGTGTAATCTTGTCAAATCGACGCTAAAACTCAGCCTCTTCGCTTCACGTCTGAGATGTACAAATTCTACGTAGAGGTAGAGGTATTCGTCAAAAAAAAACCTACGATGATAAATACATTAGTTTATAGATAAAGAGTATAAAGTTACAGAGCTACACGAACTGGGTTCAAAACATTCTTTAATGCCATTCGGACCTTTGTGTTTCCGTGGGTCGTGTATAGGATATTAATTATTTCTTATATTTACCTGAACAATACACATTATTAATAAAGTAATTTCATAGTTAACGAAGGTTACTTATATTGAAAGTTGCCTTCGTTAACTATGACATCAGGACGTCAAAACCTCAATGGAAATGGGTCTTGTAAAACGGACGAAACCTTGGGAATTAAAAAGTTTAAAAATAAACGCGATAAAATAAAAAAAGGTTTTATTTATTTATAATAATAATGTCCTCCAGGTCGAATTTCAGTCACGGTGGCCAGCCTCAACGGAGGCTAGCCATCGTCGCAGGACAGGATTATAGTGCCCAAGTGTATGCGCAAGCACAAGTGCGCTCTCTTTTTCCTCACTC
Source organism: Parnassius smintheus behrii (assembly GCA_036936625.1). Lineage (NCBI taxonomy): Eukaryota > Metazoa > Arthropoda > Insecta > Lepidoptera > Papilionidae > Parnassius > Parnassius smintheus. The sequence continues at coordinate 15,266,389 of JAUPFT010000015.1, read as the reverse complement.
ACATAGTCCGATTATTAGACAGAGATATATAGCATCCCGTAAACCGACATGACCGGAGAGAGATCAGGCGCAGGACCACCTTTACATGCTTTCCGTGAGACGGGGGTGAGACACCGCCAACTTCCTGACTCCGGGCAGCTACTGAGAATTTGTTGACGGAAAAACTCAATAATTGATTTTTTGCCCTGACCCGGGATTCGAACATATAAAGTATCATCATATATTATTATCATTATTACAGCTTTACAAGTCCACTGCTAAACATATGACTTCCCAAATGAAAGTCACACTCGGTCCTGAGCCACCAGCATCCATCGAGTTCCTGCATATAGCTCGAATAACTGACAACCGATGGAGAAGAAAGCCCCCCCTAAATGGAGTGACGACCAGGTAAGACTTGCAGGAAGTCGATGGTTGCATATAAACTAACTGCAGACAATTGCAGTAGACATTAAGAATTCGCTATCTTTCTTATAAAGTAAAGGGTATTTAACTTTCCAATCTGTTTTTAGCCATCTTATGAAGCAGCTATACGCGCGTGATAAACGGTGGCAATGCGTTAATATCCGCGGAAGATAACGCTGGCCGAGAATAGGATTCTCTAAGCAGGGATATTTTAAATGTTGTTGGATTATCGATAGCTATAAAATAAATTACACCTTTAGGTGCAAAATAATGTGCATTTAATTAATGCTTAATCTATCTTAAAGATTATTAGAACCGTATATGTACAACGGAAAGATTAAACTAAACCGATTAAATAACAATGGGAAGAAATACCTTTAAACATTTATTATTTATGTCTTGTTTCTGTAGGCAGCATTTTGTGGGTCATGTTATGAGAGTATTGACGTAAATGTGAAAGAGTAAGACTTTCAGTTGTAACCATCTGACGAATGACGGAGATATATGGAGATGTAATTATAAACATCATTTTTTGCACATTGCAAGCCTGTGTTTGACCACAATCATAATTGATAGTTGACTGCTATATTAGTCAAATGGTCTTGAGTCGGCTGCTCATCTTGCAAGCCGAGGTACGAAAACCAGTTCGGGACAAAATCAGTTATTGTGGCTATCTGTCAAGAAATTTTCGGTAGCAAACCACAGGCTGTATTTCACCCCATTGCTTGAAAAGCGCAATTTGTCGTTGATATGCGCCTAATTTCTTTTAAATCGTGTCGGATTGCCGATCATAAAGACTATTACAGTGATTAAATACTAAGAACACCTGTGCTTTCGCATATACTCGTGCAGTATAATTCTGTCTTGCGCAAAAGGCTAGCCTCAGTTAAGTCTAGTAGTAGTCTTGATCGAGTTTCGGTCTAGAGGACATTATAATTATTAAATGACAGTAAATGGCAACAGAGATACATATCTAATGATATAATATAATAGAGTAACAAAATCCTATTCACTTTTCTCTTGAAAACAGTAACGTTGTACATATGACACTATAATACAACCAGCAAAGATTCTTACTTTCAACATCAATTAGTGAATCACATAGTTCGAATTAACCAAACGAGTTTATTATTAGTGAATCCTAACATGCCTATTTGATATTAATGTGAAAAAATAAATCAAAATGATCATAAACTAAAACAAAATTGGTCAAGTACTATTGATGTTTATTTAATATTGATTCTTAGTTATATTGCGTTACATCAACCAAAGTCCAAACGGTACGTTTTAAAAAAAATCTAAAAAAGGAATTGTAAAAGGGAATCAATCCCAATAATCTAAAGGGATGATACGAGATCGTTTTAGTTGTATCCATCGATAGTCAAGGCACGTTCCACCCGGGCTGTCGCACCGGCAAGCAGATATAGGGAAAAAATACGAGAGCAACTTTCACGAAAGTGAGGGAAGTCATTTATCAAGCTAGCGCTAAGAACTCTCGACATCGAGAACTTTTGATACAGGATGCTTGGCTAAAAGACATTAATAATAAGGATATTATGACGCTTGAAATGTTTTTCGGTTCTAGGCGTCGTGTTTTATCACTTAAGTTAGAAAACTTATCTTAGGGATACAGGAAGTTCTTGCTTTCTCATATTTAAAAACAACTACGTTGAAACTTAAGTGCACACATCATAGAGTGATATCATACATATGAAAATTGCAATGTCTATTATTATCCACATAAAGTTCTGCTCTTGCATGGAAGGACCTTAGGTACTCTCAGACAACACCCGTAGAAAACAACAGCATTATGCTTCTGGGACTCGAATTATATATTTTTATCGGTTATTAGGCGTTCCGTTTGTCCTCAATGGTTACAGTCCTAGGTGATTGGTACACTAAATGAAACATAACCTCTTTTGGAAATGTTACTTAAACGTTGTATAAAAAAGAATAATATAGATATCATGTTTATTGTCGACATCATCACAAGCTTAATATTAGAAATTTGCTGTACAGAAACTTTCTATGAATGCACCAGGGGGTATGTCTTGTTTGAAAGTGGTTTATGCTCACTATGGCAGTCTTGAAAGGTTGAATAAAGCAGAGATGTTGAGAGATTCATGCACTGGTAATGCGCCACCCAACGCAATAAGCTCGTTAACTCCTACACTTCACAATCTGAAGCATAAGTTTAATCCAAAGATTAACCACATTCCTAACATTTTTTTGGTATGTTATAATTTTAAAACACACAAAAATGATTGATGTGTTTTTATTTTAAACTTTTTATACTAGTTTCTTTAACTTATTTTATAACTAGTAACTTCTAGTTAGACTCTTACGTTTTGGACAAGAAAAACTAATTTATAACTCTCACTGCTTTCACGTATCTTCCAGTTAATATGAGTCATAGATACGTGTAGGAAAATGGAAACGTCCGTCTCAAAGGTCCAACACACATTGTGATGTACCCCATGACACCTAACAAGCTTTATTGGATACGTTGCCCAAAGAATGTGAGCTAAGAATTTAATAAACGACGACAAAAAGAATAAGGGTGTCGAGGAACAAATTCTTGTTACCCTTAAATGGTTTAAAACAATACGATATGGCACCATTCATGTTTTGTTTTGAAAGACTATGCCAAATGGTCAAATACTATGATAAATACATATTCTTTTTATATATGTCTCCCTTCTTGTATCTTTACTTACAAATGTATACTATGTAAGTGTTTTGATGCCAATTAAACACATACTAACGGCGGCATAAGATTTTCTCTACCTACTCATCCTTATCGTCGTACTCGTATAACATGAGGTAGACAGCAGCAACTTTCTGATAACAACTTAAAAATTAAAATCCTGCTATTATCAACGTGCCGTTCATGCATGCCAGCTATGGCTAATAGATAATATATCTTGTATGAGGCAACCTATGTGGTACCTACTCATACTTATCGTCGTACTCGTGTAACAGGAGATAGACATCAGCAACTTCCTGATAACAACTTAAAAATTAAAATCCCGCTATTATCAAAGTGCCGTTCATGCATGCCAGCTATGGCTAATAGATAATATATCTTGTATGAGGCAACCTATGTGGTACCTACTCATACTTATCGTCGTACTCGTGTAACAGGAGATAGACATCAGCAACTTCCTGATAACAACTTAAAAATTAAAATCCTGCTATTATCAACGTACCTGTCATGCATGCCAGCTATGGCTAATAGATAATATATCTTGTATGAGGCAACCTATGTGGTACCTACTCATACTTATCGTCGTACTCGTGTAACAGGAGATAGACATCAGCAACTTCCTGATAACAACTTAAAAATTAAAATCCTGCTATTATCAAAGTGCCGTTCATGCATGCCAGCTATGGCTAATAGATAATATATCTTGTATGAGGCAACCTATGTGGTACCTACTCATACTTATCGTCGTACTCGTGTAACAGGAGATAGACATCAGCAACTTCCTGATAACAACTTAAAAATTAAAATCCTGCTATTATCAACGTGCCGTTCATGCATGCCAGCTATGGCTAATAGATAATATATCTTGTATGAGGCAACCTATGGGGAGGTATATGTTTATCAATAGAATTTTGTATGGCTATAATGTACGATTCAATGGAAAATATACACCGTTATGCTGGCCAGACGTCTATTTAATGATTCCTTATATTTACGCGAACACTTACATTGATTCAAACTACTTTTACGAATTTTATCGCGTTTTATTTATTTTATTTTTAATAACTGATGTTTCAGGTGCTTTCCAGCACCCGTGGTCCCGGGAGACTGAGGTGACTGACGTCCCAGTGTCAAAGTCAACCCGGAGTACCTACAACTTTTTATTTATTGTAATAAAAAGTTGAAGAAATAATATAATATAGGTAATAATAATAAAAAAACAATAATAAAATAATATAATAACAATAAAAAAAGAAGAAAGAAATAAAACGCGATAAAATTCGTAAAAGTAGTTTTAATCAGACGTCTATTTCTTTTATCTTTATACTGTATACTTATATTATTGCCTATTCTTCGTATTAATTTATTATCTTTGACAAAAAATATTTAGGTTAAAATGATAGTTGAACAGCATCAGTTTAATTAAATGAAATTTAAGTTACCTAATGTCAATCACACTGACATAAAGTTTATTAAAACGTTTATACGTTGCCATAATAACTAATGCGAACAAAAAAGTGGCCTAGTTGAATCTCTCGAAAAAATATTTTTATAAGTTTTTGCATATGCTACAAGGGAAGATGTATATATCAAACAGTGAACTGTTACAGTCTGTGAAGGAAGAGATCATAAATTTTAAACAATTATAATTTCATGGTATTTGTGCTTTTCTCAAAATCTCAAAAACTGAAGAATTCATAGAGAAGTCTAGTTTCTCAGTCGCTAAATCACTACACTACTCTACACAAGATAGTAATCGAAGGTGTCTGAAGCATAAAATAAATATCAAACTGTTACATATGAACTATGTATTAATCATCTTCACCATTACAGCGCTTTACAAATCGACAGCTAAACATAAGGCTTTCTGAAGGAACAACGAGTATCACGATCCTGAGCCATCGATTTCTTACATGTTCTACCAGGTCGTCACTTCATCAAGTGGTTGTTTAACACTTCGCTGACCGGTACAAGGTTGCTAGAGACTCGATGATAAATGATTCGAGAATCTCTTGTTGTTTCGTCCTATTCATTCATTATTGCTACTTCAGCTAATTAATCCGATGGGCTACGCCGGTTACTCGGCTACTTAGGATATCTTCATTCCGAAGTCTATCACGCAGAGGAATTCTAAGCACAGCCCTGTGAGCGATATAACCCCAGATATATATTTTCTAATACATATGTCTTCACTGACATGGAGCACTAGATTTAATAAGAAATTAGCGAATGTCTGTTTTGTAGTGTGGATTTTTTTTAATTTTGGCTTTATACAATATATCCTTTAAATTAATTTATTTAGATCTAATTTGGAATCAGGAGATTATATACTTTATGTTTCACGTATTCTCTATTTATGGTATCCATACCATAAATAGAGAATATGTGAAATATAACGTAGTTCTTAAAAAATACTTTGAGAAATAAATTAATATTCTCAGAGTTTACAAAGACTTAGAGATAGATAGTGGTTTAAGAGACGTTTATCATACAAGGCACATCCCCAAACGCTTGCCTATAAAATTATTATGTTAATCGTAAAATATATCAAGTTCCATGTTTAGGGGATGCCTCATACGAAGAGAAATCTCTTACAGAGATATATTATGATGGTTATATGAAATGTATTTAGCTCGCATAATGAATGCGATAAGTGTCTCTTTTCAAATCTGCCTGCATAAAAATAATTATTGCTTCTGTTATATATAATGCAAACGGTAATCTTTTTATTTCATACCTCTTATTTCTTTAACTGCACATAAATATTTAATCTCCTTAGCAAGGTGGAATAATTCACAATGATCACCAAGCTTCACGAATAAGTTTACAATCGCTTTTTGAAACCCTTGCTCTACACGCTCTACACCAATATCCTATGACAATATTTTTACGAAAGTGTAATAATAATGTCCTTCAGACCGAATTTCGGTCAAGGCAGCCAATTTCAACGAAGACTTGCGATTTGGTTAATTAATCAATCGTTCGTTATCCATTCACAGAAGCACAAAGACGGCTGACGAATGCGATCATAGTTGAAGAACGCGTATAATTTTTTAAGCCGTCGCGGGATGACTCGATTAAGAAAACATTACATAATTGTGCGAGAGCGGCCAAGTGCGCAAGTAGCGCCATGCGAAGGAACATGTAACTATGTGGGGTGATTGGGTGCGGGGGGCGTATATCCAAGTGGGGCGGCTAGAAGCGCACCACTCTCTATAAACAGCCGAACTGCTTCCACAGTCGCGCACTATCCATGATGAGGAAGGCACGTTATCGTGTCGTCTCTAATACCGAAGGTACTCGTACGTTCAACGCGATGTAAACATTGACCGGCTAAGTGAATAACGAACTTGTGTGTCTCAAGAGTATTAAAATTCTGAAAAGTGACAGTAAATTTGTGCATTCGTATATAGACAAATGTGTTTAGAAAATGTATCATTTGCTAACTCTTTTATTTATGATAGTAAGTGTCAAAGGGACTTTTACTTCAAAAGGAGTGGACTACTGCCTGCTTTCGAAAAGTGAAATAGGTGCAACAGTTTGTCATGTGCGAACACTTGATACCGGCGGATCTAGCTTAGATTCGGCTACAGATAACACAAAGCAGCTTTCAATAGTATGCAACCAGCTGCTATTTTTTGAAAGCTTCCTTGAAGCTAACTATTTTCAAAGATTTGCAACACTTGGAGAACTGGCTCTTCAGAATTGCAAACTGCTCAAAATACCAGGCAACGCGTTTGAAGGATTACGTGATTTAAAAAAGTTGTCGATTCGAACTAAAAACTACGAGTGGAGCCCGAATAAAAACTTAGAACTTTCTCTTGGAACTTTCAACGGGTTGAAAGAACTCCAAGTACTAGATCTAGGTACAAATAATTTAAAAGCTATACCACCGGAAGTGTTTTGTCCTCTTGACAACTTGCAAGTGTTAAATGTAACGTTTAATAAATTAAGAAGCATCGATCGGGTTGGTTTTGGAAAAAATTGCGGTTCGGGGTTAACAAGTTTAGATTTAAGCTACAATGAACTTAAATCCTTAAGCGATGAAAGTGAAATTTCAGGACTCAGAAGACTTCAGGAGTTGCGACTTCAACATAATAATATAACAGATATATCAGGGGAAATATTAAATGGATTCACTGCATTAAGAATATTAAATATCTCAAATAACTATCTCCACTCTATACCCGAGGGAACGTTCACTAATACAAAAGAGTTGCGAGAAGTCTACTTGAATAATAATTTACTATATGAACTAGCTAGAGGCGTTTTTCACCGATTAGACCAGTTGCTTGTCTTAGATTTATCGAATAATCTGCTTTCGAGTGCTCATATTGATGGTGGAACATTTATTGGTCTTATACGCTTAGTCATCTTGAATTTATCCAATAACGCCTTGACGAGGATTGATGGTAAAACGTTTAAAGATTTATTCTTTTTACAAATTTTAGATTTAAGGAACAATTCTATAGGATATATTGAAGAGAATACTTTTTTGCCTTTGTATAATTTGCATACTTTAAATTTAGCGGAAAACCGCTTACACACTATAGACGAGTTCCTTTTTAATGGATTGTTTGTTTTAAGTAAATTAAATTTAAATAATAATCTTCTAATAAATATTCACCCAAAAGCATTTAAAAACTGTTCTGATTTAAAAGAGTTAGATTTAAGTTCAAATCAACTTACAAAAGTCCCATCTTCTATTTGGGAGTTATCATTGCTGAAAACACTTGATATTGGAGAAAATTTAATAACAGAAATTAAAAATGGATCTTTTAAAAATTTGGATCAATTAACAGGGTTAAGGTTAATTGACAATCAAATAGGAAATTTAAGCGTAGGTATGTTTTGGGACCTGCCCAGTTTACAAGTTCTAAATTTAGCTAAAAATAAAATTCAATCAATTGAAAGAGGAACATTTGAACGTAATAAACAATTAGAGGCAATAAGATTAGATGGCAATTTTATATCGGATATAAACGGTGTGTTTTCAGCATTGATGAGCTTGCTTTGGCTTAATTTGTCAGAAAACCATTTAATTTGGTTTGATTATGCATTTTTTCCTGCTAACTTGAAATGGCTAGACGTACACGGTAATTTTATAGAACATTTAGCTAATTACTATAAGCTCCAAGAGGAAATTAGGATTAAAACATTAGATGTGAGTCATAATCGCATTGTAGAAATATCTCCATTAGCAATCCCAAATAGCGTTGAATTATTGTTCATAAATAATAATCACATAAACAGTATTCAATTAAACACTTTTAAGGAGAAAGTTAATCTCACAAGGGTTGACATTTACGCAAATGAGATATCTCATTTAGATATCAACAGCCTTAGATTATTTCCTGTCCCATTAAATAAGTCTCTACCAGAGTTTTACATCGGAGGAAATCCTTTTGATTGTGACTGTTCGATGGAATGGTTACCTATGATAAATAACATGACTGCAATGAGACAACACCCTAGGATAATGGATCTTGAAAATGTTTTATGTAAAATGACTCATACTAGAGGAGTTACCCATATACCCCTCAGTAATTTAAAGTCAACCGACTTTTTATGTACATATGAGACTCATTGCTTCACATTATGTCATTGTTGTGATTATGTCGCCTGTGATTGTCAAATGACTTGTCCGTATAATTGTTCTTGTTACCATGACCCAACGTGGCATACTAATGTAGTTGACTGTTCGAAAAAGCAGGCAAATGAAATACCTGAAAAAATTCCAATGGATGCAACCGAAGTCTACTTAGATGGAAATGACTTTAAAGAATTGCTGAATTATGCATTCATTGGAAGGAAAAATATGAGATCGCTTTACGTTAATTCTAGTAACATTGAGAACTTACATAATAAAACGTTTGCCGGTTTATCCTCGCTCGTTATATTACATCTCGGAAATAATAAACTAAAATATTTAAAGGGAAATGAGTTTGAAAATTTATCGCAACTCAAGGAATTATACTTACAATATAATGCCATAAATTATATAGAAAATACAACCTTCGTTACATTGCGATCCTTAAACATTTTGAGACTAGATGGAAACAGACTAATAGATTTCTCGGTTTGGAGTTTAATTAACCCCAATTTACATTCAATTGTATTAGGTAACAATATGTGGTCATGTAAATGTAGGTATTTACAAAAGTTTACCGCATTCTTATCCGAAAATGTTCCTAAAATTAAGGATATAGGAGATTTATGGTGTTTGAATTCAAACAACGGGTCTCCGCATAAAAGAGAACTGAGCATTAATGGTACAATTTGCAGCGATTATTACGCTGGAGATTCAGTTATTGATAAAATGTTAGTTTCTAATTATATGCCAATGATGGTAACTACATTAACTGGGATCATGCTGATTATGCTAATAATATTAACAATGTTTTTGTTCAGGGACTCAATTCGCATATGGTTTTACACTACCTGTGGAATAAGATTATTGCCTCCTACAGCATACGACGACAATGACAAATTATACGATGCTTACGTATGCTATAGTCCGAAAGATGATGACTTTGTTATACAAACGTTGGCTGCGGAGCTAGAAAATGGGGAGCCATCATATCATTTATGCTTGCATTATAGAGATATACCACGACATGGAACAAGTTACATACAACACACGTTACCATTGTCAGAAGCTGCTGAAGCATCAAAGCGCATATTACTTGTCTTAACAAGAAATTTTTTGGAGACGGAATGGTCTCGTTTTGAATTTCGGCAAACTCTACATGACATATTGAAACCAAGAATATATTCTCTAGTGATAATAGAAGACACTTCAGTCCTGCCTGATGCTGTTTGTGACCCGGATTTAAGACCATATTTAAAAACAGGTTCAAGGATCAGACTAGATCAAAATAAATTTTGGCCCACCCTTCGCTTTGCCTTGCCAAACAAGAAAAAAAAAACTAAGTCAACTAGCTACAAAAATAATTTAAATTCCTACACTATGAGAAGTGGTTTACAAAATGGAACGATGAGATCTTTTTCTTTCACAGATAAATCGTACGATCAAGTTAACGGTGTGAATACTGCACCCGAATTTGTAGAAGGACGCTTACAACAAACACCATCAACTTATGGCCACCAAGGTAGACCCCCATCAGATCATATCTATTCATCAATTGACTCCGACTATTCTTCACTTGAGCTAGGAGGCAATAATCCTAACCGAAGACGAGACTTTAGAAATTGGCAACCTCCACTTCCTATTGTTAATGGACAACACGCAGGTCATGCTTATTTAGTCTAGTCTTCAAAAGCTTTTCAAACTAGTTTCATTTTATGAACAATTTTTAGTCAATGCTTCTTGTGTAAATTATAATTGCAATATGCGCTTACCAAATAACTAAGATTGTCATCTATTTTTGTATTTTCTAGCCATTTCAAACGGCATGTGTTTCATAATATTGTTGTACATACATTCTATAAGACTGCTGTAGAATATGTGAATTTGTATATAATTTGTAAATATATGTCCATATGAGTCACAAGTATACCTATTTATATACTTTAATAAAGCCATTGTGATAATTTTTGCATTAATTAATATTTTTATTTCTTTGATTCACCCAAATCATTCATTTATTATTGAATTAAATATGACAATTTATTATCTAAAAATGTATGATTGTTGTAATAAATCCATGTTGTACGCTTTACTGAAAAATACGAGGTACACGATTTTCCTTCGGAATTATTATGAAATTCCTTAAAGCATACACCTTACTTTATGGTAATAAAGGTCGGACTTAATGTCAGTTGGAACTCTCTGTCGGTCAACCATAGTGATTTAAATAAAATAGTTGGCACCTAAAATAATATATACTTATATATATACATAACGTTATAAAATGTGTAAAGTAAATAGAACAAAACAGTGGACATAATAAAATTAAATAATCTGTTTCTTGAAATTGCACAAACAGCAAAACAATTTTAATTTTGCTATTCGATATATTGTGCAGAAATCTTAAAATTTTTGGTGGTCCATCACAAACTCAACACAATAAAGTGCTATGTCAACAAAACATTCCTTGTGATCTGATATTTCGAATGCAACTAAGTTACAGATTAAGAATAGAATTACCAGATTAGTTTTCACGACTGAGGAAAAAGGGTCTCGTGCCTCGTTTCCAGTAATATGATGCTGATGTGAAGCATCAACGTTCCGGGAAGTCTGCAGTTTGTGATCATATCCTAGACGGCCCCAACCATTACATCAGATTTGATAGACCACAAATCCTCGCGAAAGAACACCGATTCCTACCAAGGATGATACGTGAGGCTATTGAAATTAAAAAACATCCTAATTTCAATAGAGAAGGAGGCTGGGTACTACCACCTGCTTGGGATCCTATAATCAATAAAATTAAAACTAAACCCAAGCATACCACTGCAAGACCTCAAGACATAGTCAGTTCATTTTGCATAGATCGGACCATAAACAATAATTAAAAAAGCTGAAGGTACTCCGGGTTTAACAATGACATCGGGACGTCAGTCATCTCAGTCCCCCGTGACCCTGGGTGCTGGAAATCGCCCGAAACGTCGGGAATTAAAAATAAAAATTAAAAATAAACGCGATAAAATCCGTAAAAGTAGTTTTAATCGTTTCTGAATATTACCAGAATTTTCATTATTGTAAATATTTATAAATATTTGAAATACTTCGCTTTCCGGCACAGCCACATATTATCTGCTATCATTTTTTTTATATAAAATACGGGTGACAAGCGAGCACACAGTTCACCTGATAGTAAGTGGATGATGTGGCCCATAGACATCTACACTTATCCTCGATTAAGAATCAAAATGCAGATGCGTTGTCACTCCTAGAGACTAAAATGGAATATCTCGTTTCCAGTTAAAAAGGTCTCCGGATTTCACACTCACCATACGAAACACAGCATTATTAAGCTGCTATTTTACGCTGGTATTCTGTGAGACCGTGGTCCTTCCCCGGTCGAGCCGACCTGTTCATGTTATAACGATAATATAGCTGCAGCGTTGCTCTACCACGTATGAAAATTTACGTTCTGATATTTTGGATTTTGCTTCTCACACATGCGAATTACTTATGATGTTTATATTAGGTGTATATAAAGCACTCAGTGATTTTCGTTCTCTGCCTTTAGTTAAAAATTACAGCCGTTATACATCCCACTGATGGGCACAGGCCTCTCCTCATTTCTGAGAGGCTTAGTGCTAGGAAGTGTCCGCCGCGCTGCCCCAATGTGTGTTGGCGAATTTCAAATGCCTCCAAAATATTTTTTTCTCAGAAATGCAGGTTTCCTCACGATTTTTCCTTCACTGTCTAACATGTGGTAAATCAACACTTAAAATTAAAGTTAAAAGATAAAGTTACAGCCTATATAAGGTCCACTGCTGGACACAGGCCTCCCCTCATTTCTGAGAGGGTTTTAGGGCAAGGAAGTGTCCGCCGCGCTGCCCCAAAGTGTGTTGGCGAACTTCACGTCTTCGAAATATTTTTTTTTTATTTCTCAGACATGCAGGTTTCCTCACGATGTTTTCCTTCACCGCCGAGCACGTGGTAAATCAGCACTTAAAATTGCAATTAATAATTTCATTGGTGCCGGCGGGGATCGAACCCGTTTTGCTAGCGTACTGTGAAATTTACAGCGAGCGCTAACCATCTGAGCTACCACGGCTCTTAAAATTGCAACTAACAATTTCATTGGTGCGGGTGAGAATCCGGGACTGCTCACGTACTGCTCTACTGAACTACCACGGCTTACTTCTATGACTTGTTTGTGGTAAATCACCAATTAAATTACAATTGACAATTTCACTGTTGATTGTTCAACCGGAAATTGAATTGATTTACTCACGAATATGAAACATTAATATTCAAAGGTAACAATCAACAAAACTCTTTACAGGGGCTGATCGACTACTTTTAGGTAGTTAGTCTTTGATATTATAATAACCCTTTTTTGTACAATTTTTCTTTCATAAAATATTTAAACTTATGTAATGACTAATTTTGTACATTTTCTGGGATTTTGTTATAAAAGCGTATATATTACCCCATAAATGAATTACTTATTCCATAGAGTCTATAATAGTGACTGGTATTACAAGCTTATTTTTATTCCTAGTGTTTAAAATATGACCATCTTTGTTCTTACGAAAGCTTTCTATATACATACATTACATTTTCATAAATACATTGCGATGCCAAAGTTCTCTACTCTTCTCTACAATTTAAATTATAAATCGCTCGTACGGCTCAATTTTGCAAAACAAATAGGCATAACTTCAATGTCAGTCACATTACCTCATAGTAAGATTCCATATGACATTACGCTATAAAAGTAACTAAAATAAACTAATCTACCGGTTCAACATTGGTGAGGCTCCTAATCTTCCTCACAACATATGCTGCAGAACTAAGTCTGCCTGCTAATTTAAATAGATATATCCCCCATATAAATTCCCATTGAAACTTCACGTCAATATTAATACAAGACTCAACTTTTCTCCATTTAAAAGCACATTGTTTGGCACATTTGAATGTTTAACATTAGGTATTATAAATTTAAAAGATTTTGTCTAATTGCCGTTTAGGAGCAAAATTTTGGATTGAACAATGTTTACATCGTCAAAATTAATTGACTGTCGTTTGAGTTTGAAAATTAAATAGGTAATAGTAAGTGGTAATAATGCCCTTGATGGTAAATACCCAAATGATATAATTAGAAGATTCATCTTTCTTTTATAACACATACAACGATGTAAAATTGTGGAAATTTCACATCACCCCCTCATAGAAAATGGCTTTTATTAAACTATAACATTTTTAAAGAACCTTACACTTACTTTTTCTACGTGACGTGTCCATTTTAAAAAATGAATTCTTTGATGTCTTTAAATTCAAGAATGAAAAAACTACATTCTTGTGACCAATTTACAGAAACTCGGGTGGTAATAAAAAACCCAAATATTAGACAGTGATAACAAGTTTTACGACCGAAAGATGGAAGATGGGAATAATTTTATGGCGTAAAATGGGTCATATCGTAGGACGAGAGCTTTTTATTTGCTTGTAGTCAACCTCCTTTGTTTGAATTTAGAGACTTTCACTGTATGACTCGTTGTACCTGGAAATCAAAGAGAATCATACGCGTTAAGCATATACTTTAATTAACATTTTAGCTGTATAAGTTTCAAGTAAATAAATACAGGCTTGTTATATATTTAAAGTCGTTCAAACGCTCTGTGATTGTAATCTTAACTTACATTTCTAAAAAAAATCAGGTTTTCAAAATATAATATATTAAAAATATCTATAAGCTGTGGATGACGACGAGTGCCTATAATTACGAGTAAAACATGCAAAACTTCGGTAGATGCAGCTAGCTTAGGACTGTGTTTTGTGGCACTCCTCGGAGTAAGCCGATGTTTAGCAGTGGATTTGTAAAAGGCTGTAAGGATGATGAAGGTATCATCTGCGTTTAAATATGTCAATAATGATTTCCTACCTCTTATCATCACTATTGTTATAATCTCTATACATATATGAAATTCTTCTGTCCGTGTATTTGTGACTGAACTAGTTCTAAGCGGCTAGACCTATTTTGATTAAATTAAGTGTGTGTGTGTGTGTCTGATTAAGTTGATTCTAAAATGGTTTATATTCGCAATTAGACCAGGTAGGTGGCGCTTTTGTCGAGATCCAAAAAGCACTCGCGCGAAGCCGGAACGGGTTGTTAGTATTACCTATATAAATAACAATTTGAGGAGTATACAGAATAATAAACAACAATCTTTTCTTATTTTTTTTTGTTTGGAATAGATGAGACTATAGTGACGAAGAAATGCGGATTCATAGACTAGTGATGGGGATTTATTACAAGGCAGCATTGCAGGGCTTCAGCGTTGAACATTGCCAGCATCATTTTAGTATTTAAAAGACCCTATCAGACAGTGAACTTAAAAGGTTAAAGATCTTCATCTTCAACCTTTTTAAGTAAATATTTACATATTATATGGACTTACAATCCTAAAATATGGGTAAAATATATGTAATAAAAGATAACGACATTGTACATAAAAACGATTCTCTGTTAAGAAAAACCAAAAAATACATATTACTTAGCTGCTGTTTTTTTATTATTATTTTAATTACAGTATTTAAATAAAAAATAATAATTGCTTTTTATGTTAAGCAAATCGTTGCCTAGTTTCATCTTGGAGAAGTTCTTTTGAGATTGAAATAGCAGCAGCTTCGTTTTCCAATTCGAAAATATTAGTTTTGACTTCAGTGTAATACTGGGCATAGTAATTAATTGCTGTCAGCCAAGTACCCCAGCGGTTCAGCACTGGTTCTGGCGGTAAAAAAAATGTCGCTAAACATCTCTTTAAATTTTGAGATCCTGCTTGGTCCTTTACAAAATAAATACTCAACGTTTGATACTAAACATTTTTAAACTGAGACCTCATGCATTCAGCTAATCTATTTATAACTTGAGCCAAGAAAATTACTAAATAGCTATTTAAAAAATATTTTTGGATACAAAACTTGTAGGGCACCTACAGCTTTTACCATATAAGGGGCAGCATCGTTAAGTACCATGAAAACTTGGTCATGTTTAACTCCATCAGGCCACAAAACTCTCATGGTGGTTGCATTTAGCGAGTTCTTTACACGCCAATAAAAAGGATTTGCTGGCATTATCTTCATCTAAATCTTATTTTTAGGTATTTCACAGAGCCGCTGATCCATCTAACATAAAGTAATGAAGATATGGATAAATTTATTTAATGTCTTGTGGAATATGGATTTATACCTGAAATATGGAAAATAGAAATTGCATTTTCTTGATCAAAATATCATAATTTTTATAGAAAATATATTTAAGAACAAAAACCATTTCAATTAAAAATATGGATTTACATATTAATCTGGGCCCTAGTGATGATGTTAAATGTTATCAAATTATACATTGCTAAGCGGCGAAGGAATATTCTTTTCGGTGAACAGCTGTGTCTTCATGTTATTAGAAGCGGAAGCGGCTTGCTCATAACAATCACACACAATAACAATAATTGTATTCAATTATATTTTTAATGTCGCAAAAACAATGTGCTGCAACTAAATTCTCTGGTAGTTTGCTCCTTAATTACTATATGCACTATAATTCGCACTCTCCCTTGAGTGCATTTGCATTTACGCTTTGTTGAACAACTTAAATGGCAAGATTTTATTATCCTATTTTCTTTCAGCAAAATTTCGTTTGGTTTGCCGTTTATTTTTCTTACCATCAGTAGGTATGCTAATTATAGAATATCGACTTCCTGCATGTTTTACCCATAATTGGTAAGACATGCAGGAAGTCGATGGATGCAGGTGGCTCAGGACCGTGCTTTGTGGCATTCCTTGTGAGAGGCCTATGTTCAGCAGTAGACTTGTTGTGGTCTAGAGACCTAGAGAGACTACTTGGTAGTGGTCTTGAGATGATGATGATTGATGACGATACCCGATATTATTATTGGGAACTTGTTTTTAGTAAACTATATTTTTTTGGTTTTTGTCTTATATAAAATTCCGGTCACGGCAACCAATTTCAATGGAGAATAGACATCTGCGCATACAACCTTTATCCTAAATATGTACAAGTCAAGAAAATCTAAGAAAACTCATTTTATCCAAGCATTTTTTATACGTGGTAGAGCCATGCTTCAGTTATATTAGTAGTATAGTGATATACGAATAGGTCGGCTCAACCGGGGAAGGATCACGCTCTCACAGAATACCAGCGTAAAGTAGTAGCTTCATGCTGCTGTTTCGTGTACAGAACCGAAGACCCTTTTTATTGGAAACGAGGCATTCCATCTTAGTCCTCACGGGTGACAACGCATCTGTATTTTGATTCGTAATCGAGGATAGATGCAGATGTCTATGGGCCGCAGCAACCACTTACCATTAGGTGGAATGTGTGCTAGTTTGTCACCCTAACCTATAAAAGAAATCTTATCTTTTAAACAAACATCTAATTGATGATTTAACGAACTGCTCCGATGTGAAGTTCGATCATTATTATAGAAGTCACCTCATTCGAAGATGTGATTTGCTTACCAGGTAACACCACACGTATTATTAATACTAATAATTAATAATAACCTTTTTTATAATATAATAAATTGAACTCATAGTAATTATGATTGGAATTATATATTGATATTTTTAGCTTTAGTTCAAAGAAAGCAATATGAACAACTAAATACTACAATATAAGTTTGGATACTAGTTACCAATCACAGAACATAAGTATTTAGTTCTAGCAATTTGTGAGATTAACTATCTCTTATCCATCACTCGTTGAAAAATACTCTTTATCTTCTTCATCAAGAGTATCACTTAATATGAAGCTATCATCAGCACGTAAGATTCGTTATAAGAAGGTTTTCTTTAAATCGTCAATTTTGGTAAGCGGATTTGCGATTGCAGTTCAAAATGTCACACATTTTTGACGATTCTCCACGTCGCCGACTAGGGTGTTTAGATATGGCCATAGAGAATATACCCACGTGGTTATATAGTCTTTGGATCTGGCGTAAACTAAATGGTTATACCGTCATCTATCGAACGCCATAAGATAACATTTTTCATATTTATAAGACATTTTTCACAGCCATCTGTTATGAAAGAAATGGGACAACCTATTCTTTAAGTTTAGTTTTACAATATTTGTGGAATAAGACGGGGTGATAAAATCCATTACATCGCTATATCTCAGCCAACAAAGCTGTGGCGATCGATTAAACGGTATAGTTGATGTCCTATACCGCCAACTAGTGCTAAGTTACAAAGTGGTTAGGATAAAATTGAAAACCTTCTCCATGACAAAATACATAATTATTTGAACTTTTATGGTGACCTGTCAACGGTTTTGAAGTCTGTTAACCTTCAACAGAAATACCATTTTTATAGATTTTAACCCCCATAGCGCTATAGTTATATAGAAATGCGACACAAATCGACTTGACTTGATGATAGGACCATGTTCTCACAAATCCAGCAAACTAGAATAACATTAAAACACAAAAACATCCGAATGTTGCTGCTATTTATCGTATGGTGAATGTAGAGAACTGGAGACTCTACCTACAGATATTCTTGAAAGGTAATACTATGCTAGGAAGGTACGCTCTCATAGAACACCAGCGTCAAATAGTAGCTTAATGTAGCTGTGTTTCATATCGTAAATATAGAGAACCGGATACTCTTTATTGGATACGAGGAATTCCATCCTAGTCCTCAGGAATAACAACGTATCTGCATTTTGATACTTAACTGTGTATAAGTGTAGATGTCTATAGACCACAGTATCGACTTATTAAGTGGACTGTGTACTCACACCTTTATTCTATAAGAAAGGGGTGACAACGCGTTTGCGCTTTGATTCTGAATCGAGTATAAATCTTATACATATCTATGGACCATAGCTTCCACTTACCATCGGGTGGACTGTGTGCTCGTTGGTCACGCTCATTCTATAAAAATGCATATACTAAATTCCATTTTTATATATAGGTTATTATTGTAGGTTTACATAACGAATTTGCAAACATATAAATAACATCTTATTTTAAAACTTAATAACAGGTGTCCACGTCCCGAATAAACACGCATCGTATCGCATCCTTTGAGTATGTCACGGTTAGTCACAAAAGAAAACTGTCAACAAAGGACTGTTATTGCAAGTGTGTTCAAAGTTCTTTGAACAACTTTGACAAATTGAGCGGAAGCTTATAAAGTGGTTGAAGGGACAACATTTTAAACATTATTTAAAAAAATATAAAATAACAGGCTATGTTGTTAACGAATCATTATAATGCGTGGCATAGACTTCTTTTATAGAAGAGCATAGAGGCAATATATCATCAAGATGATAAATTACCTCGCGGAAGAAAAGTCTTTATTTAATAATATATTTTACACATATTTGACAAGTTTATGGGGCAGGTCACGATGCGGTGTAGGCGGACTTCACATGTATAAAACAAAATATTTAATTTTCAAACATGCAGGTAAGTTTTCGTACGATGCTTTAACGCTGTACTTCAGAAATATTAGATATTATACTGGATGACCTATTTTACCGTCCGGAAAAAATAGGGTGTAACATGTGAACGGAGTACAAGCCTATGGCACTGATATTTTACAAAAAAATAAAACTAAAATTTTGAATGAAATAAATTAAGATCTATCGAAATTAAAATCATATCCGACCTACTTTACAAACGGCAATAAAACAATAAATTTAGTAGGCATATGTGACCTTGTCACTTCGCATGGTCACAGGCTAGGGTGGATATCATTTGAATTTTGACAAAAAGTACTAAACTAAACTACTAGTATGTAAAGTATATACCTACTGGCTCAAGTCACGAGCTCACAGGCAAAGGGCAAAGTATAACTGTTCAAAAAAAATTTCAAACGTTTAATTCAAAATTTTTGTTCTTATTTTTGTAAAATATCAGTGCCATAGGCTTCTACTCCGTTCTCATGTTACACCCTATTTTTCTTCAGACGGATCCATTTTTACACCTTAAATATATAAATCCAATGCGAGGATATTATAAACATCCTCTCCTCATAAGAACGCTTATTACATGCGCTTTGAATTTATGCACGTCATAAAAGTCATAAAGGTACGTCAGTAATATTACAGGGAATCTCGGTAAAAATAGTTGTACATCAAGCCAAAAAAGAGTTTTAAGGAGACTCCATACCTACGTACTTTAGGATAGCAGGTTCAGATTTTTAACACGTATTAAAATTAAGGATTTCTCTCATTTAATCAGAGATACGAAAATAGTTAATTTTCGTATCTCTGATTAAATGAGAGAGAGTTTATAAATCCCTTAAGCTTTGACAGTTGCTCTAGTGCTGCTAAGAGTTATTTATCAAAGCGGTAACAAAGTAAAATCTGTAGATTCATTTTAAACTGTTCTAATTATTTTAACGCATTTTATTAAAAAAACAGTAGCTGCCTTTGTTTCGAAATAACAAGGAAAGAAATTAACAAAACATGGCACTATCCAAGAAAAAAACTTATCGTGTGAAAATCGTCTGCACTCCTCTATGTAGGGCGGATCCGAAGCATGTAATTTAATACTT
This sequence comes from Parnassius smintheus behrii, assembly GCA_036936625.1. Classification (NCBI taxonomy): domain Eukaryota; kingdom Metazoa; phylum Arthropoda; class Insecta; order Lepidoptera; family Papilionidae; genus Parnassius; species Parnassius smintheus. The sequence continues at coordinate 15,246,107 of JAUPFT010000015.1, read as the reverse complement.
TCTATACAGTCGTAAGTTACATTCTCAGAAGTAATTATACCGTCGTTCCTTGTCTGAAAATTTCTTTGACAGTTCAATATTCATTTAGCAAAACATTTTTAAGCGCCCACGACTAATAAATCTAGATGGAATAACATATTAATTCTTTTTTTATTGTTCTCTGAAATTGTATTAATAAACTTGGGTCTTAATTAAGCAAGCCAGTCACTACTAAAATAAAGAAAAAGTATTTTAAAAGCATACCAAGTTAAAAATCGAAATCTCTGGACAATTGCGATTCAATTCAATTCGTTTTTTAGCTGTCCGATCATGAATCAGAATTTGTATGGTATGCAGTGATCAATCGCACTGTAATGAGTGACTTTTTAAATGCATATTTTGTATAATAATATAAATAAACTTGTTAAATATGCCTTTAATTTGAAGATGACAAGTTGTACAACTAGTGTTAATTATCTTCTCACAAACTGTTCGCTACGCAATCGTAAAAGTGACTACTTAGTCATAGTGCCTTTATTGTTTTCAGCCTTTATTACACACCATAAATTACATATTTCAGATTTCTTTACGGACGATGCAAGAGTTAACTAATTAACTAACTTACAGTAACTTTAATCACAAAACTAAAATCGATTCTGTTTCGAAGGTACAAAGAGCACTGAAAAACCGTTTTTGGACCACTGTTTCATTTTATGTAGTGGCTTCTTTAAATTCGTTGCCTTAGACTTAAAATTTTTCACAATATAAATATTTCTGATTTAATTTAAAGTCGTATTAAAAATTATTTATTTTAATAAATGATCCCAGTGAACGACAAAAGGTTAAGACTGTTTTATTTAAAGGTCCTTCAAAGTCAGTGTTATTATAACAATTAAACATCACTATAAATTTTCTCTATGTAATATGATTCAGGTTCAGCTCCATTAAAAGGCTAAGAAGTTTTAATGAGACGAGTTTATTTGACTCATTGTTACCGATGACATCAATGTGACATTGAAAGGTTCAGCTTTTGAAACCATTAAAAAGAAAAATTAAGTGTACGCCGTTTTCACATTTTATCATTATGTGTGGTATAAGTTCTTTAAAAGTAAATAAGTTAAATTAGTAACATAGAAACGTCACCATTGAAAATTGCTGATTTTTTTATTGCAGATGTTTTACGATACTTTCCTTTCCCGTTAAACTATTACTGGATTATCATAAAAAAGCTAAAATTACAGTGGATTCGGAGCTTAAATTCGGTTCTTCGATTGTAAAAGTACCTTCAATCTGGGGGCACTGTAGTGCCCCCGCAAAGTCGAGCAAAAAAAGCGGCACGACCGCACCATACTTTTCTCGAAGCAATTCAGGCCATTTTCGACCCCCTATAACTTCGTGGTAGATGAAATTAGAAGCCTAAATTTTCAGTAACCAAGTAGGCATTGAATAAACATAGTATATTTAAAATTTCATTTTATTTGAACCAGTAGTTTAAGAATTATAACTAGTCGAAGTTTCTTAATTTTGTCACTCACTGACTGACTGATCATCAAAACTCTAAGGCACTTCTAGCAGACATAGAAGCTTCAAATTTAGAGTACAATTAGTGTTTAGTGTATAAATCAAGGAAAAACTAAAATATTTTTTTTAATTTTGGACCAGTTTTCTAGATACACCAACTGCATACATAACTTTGTAACCCCATATAAATATATAGAATTACAAAGTCACATTTGCAGTGAATGAATCACTGTACTTGTATGTGTATATTAGGTAGATAGGTACGTTGTTGGTATTCAAGAAGTAGAAGATACCGGAAAGGTAATAAAGTAGGATCTTATCTACAAAAAGAAATGAGATGCCATCAAAACATAAGTTGTAAAAAAAAACCAAGTGTCGCAACTCGGTTCTTCTACCGTAAAAAGTTGTGAGATCCATGTAATACCACTTCGGTTAATTTATTCAGTCCCTACTTAAGGGTCCTTCCATTTTAAGTTATTACGTAATTAGCTAACCTAACAATATTTTATAGTGACCATATCAATGTTAAAAATCTTATATGTTTTAAATATATAGATTGACTTATGTGACGTAAGTTATGTTTTGATGGCATAAAACTTTAAGTGAGTAACTTACTCTTGAAATGCGTGACCTTTTCGTGTTCCTGTAAGCGTCTAATGACAAGCCTGTTATCTAATGGTCATTAATCTCATTTACTAGGTAGCCGGTTCTTTGTTTAAATATCAACCGACACCACAATGTACACAAAATATTGGTTTTCAGGTCTATGTTTTGTGATTTTTCCTAATAATATTATCGTTCTCAAATGAGACGAACACAAATCGTTTTCTTTTTATAGAAGAGAGGGCAAACGCAAACGAGCATGAGGCTTACCTAATAGTAAGGTGCAGGGATTGCTGGTCCGTTGCCAGTCGTAAAAAAAAGGAACAAGTCCGTTTCTTGTTGGTCCCTAATTCCACGATAAACGAATTTAAATAGAGAAGATGGCTACTATGGATGGAATATGATGGTTTTAGCGAGCTAATGGACAGCAATTGTTTTATTTATAAAGACAAGTTGTATTTTTTTTATAGGATAGGTTGACAAACGAGCACACAGTCTACCTGATGGTAAGTGGTTGCTGCGGCTCATAGACATCTACATCTATCCTCGATTACAAATCAAAATGCAGATGCGTTGTTACCCGTGAAGACTAAGATGTAATGCCTCGTTTCCAGTAAAGTACGCCTAACGGTGATCCTAAATCCACTTGTCAAGCGTTGTATTACACACTCGTGCAGGCGTTAATCAATTCCATCAATCATGATTGATAAAAAACAGATAGTGACTAATAAGCGTACGAGTACATTACGCGCTCATGCAGGCGTCAATCACTGCATTACACGGTAGGTTATTCGTCAATCACAACTGTGATTATTGTAAAACTAACAGCTTGCATGAGCGTGTAATGTACGCCTTAGAGTGATGTAAAAGAATTTGTCCTAATTGGTTATTTATTGGCAGAAGGATAAAAGAGAAAAACGGAAATATGACATGTGAATAGTTGACACATTCAAGAATGGATCGCAACATAGAGAATATAATACGCTATTTTACTGATTTGGTGAATGTCGACATGAAATTTTTTCAAACACTACCAATTTTTATCTACTGAGGTTTTTTATGTATAGCAATATGTAATTCTAGCCTAAAACTTTGTATCATACACACAAGTTTGGAGACAATGTTAACTTGATAAAATACACAGTCTTGTCCATACAAACAATTTTATATTATATAATGTTATATATGAAATAGTAAATGAGCATAGATTTGGCTTATATAAAAATTTGTAACTGGCTTATATATATTTGTGTACTTGATAAGACATATATATTATGTTGTTTTGTTTTTACCCCGATGAAGACTCTAGATGTATCTCGTTCGTGTACGAAATATTTTTTTAATTATTGTCACTAAGCGTTCCTCCTCTGTGAGTTTGTAAGTAACAATTTCTCACTCCTAAAAATAAAACTGTAATGCAATTTTGGTAGTAAAAAAACTTTAATCCCATTGCAAGAAAACATTTTTTAATTGAGTCACTACTTAAATAACTTAAAACTTTATTTTAACGAATTATTGTACCAATCACAATATTTTATCACACCGCTGGTTTGCTTGACAGAAAATATCTTAAGCTTCTTTATCGTTGTTTTAGTTAAAATATGAAAGCATTAAATAAATAAAATAAGTTGATATAAAATTGGTCACTTTTTACAGCAAATACACGGTAATATTTAAAGCTTATTTAAAAAATGTTGCATCTACTTATTTATAGTTACTCGTTTTAATCTAAGGGTAAAGTATAATGTTTCCATTCTCGCTACGTATGTTATATATTTTCATAATTCTGAGTAAATATAAATAAGTGGAGACTGAAGATCATAAGTTTCGACGGATATCGATCCATTAGCCCCGAAGCCGCCATCAATCAAAGCGTGCAAACATTGGACCCATTATATTGGACAAACACACAGGCCGCTCGGCTTCTGGGCTTTAAATTCAAGTAGTTATGAACTTGTTGATCTTTGGAAATAATTTTCTTTGTCTAGTAAATAAAATAGAGTAATAACTTTGGTGACCTTCCTTTTACCTTTTTTTCATTCATTCATTACAATCCTCCACAAATCTACTTCTGAACATAGGCTTCCCCCTGTATCCATCGGCCAACATTTCCATCTAGTAGGAGGCCCTAGTGGTACACGAGCTGCTACCGGTACGAGGCTGCTTTTTATTACTTAAGGCATAAAAAGGAATCCTAGTGGGATTAAAATAAAAATATTTCAGTATTATTTACATTAGTACTCCTTCCATGTTAATTATGTACCACATATAACAGATAACTGGTTGTATAATTAAGCATAATACCGAAAGGATAACGAACTATTAATTTATGGTTAAAAACAAAAAATCCAACACAACCGGAACGCAATTCGAGTAAATGCTACATATTTCGCGAGCGTCGTATATCCAATGCCAATTCAGTAAGAAATGCTTCTCCCTGTAATTTTTCTGTAATTTTTATATGTATATGTATTTACGACACTCACACAAAGAATGAACTATAATCATATCCTGCATATGATATACACATACATACATATAAAAAATCTTAAACCTCTTTTGGTGAAAGTCGTGTGAAAAACTTTTCTATCACTATATTATCGCTACTACGCCACTATCTTCTAATGGGGCGTAATGCCTGCGCCGTCCGGGAAGCAATGGAGACATTCGCCTTAATGATTACGGCAATTTTATCTTTGACCAGTGACCGTTCATTATTTTGTACACGAACAGCGTTCAAAAACATTAACGAATTTAAGGGTGTTGAAGGAGCACTAGTGAATTTGAGCACCAAATGTATCACGATAATACAAAAAAAAATTATTTAAGTGACGTACGGATATGAAACAATTTGTAATTAATATTTTCAATAACCCAATTAGCAGGGTGTACCATTGGAACATTTACACACATTAAATTAGGAATCGGAGAAACTTGCTAAATTCCCACTAATATCACATTTATTTTGATTTAAATGATATTCAATATTTGAAATATATATATATATATATATATATATACAAATATATATATATATATATATATATATATATATATATATATATATATATATATATATATATATATATATGTATATATATCGATATACTTAAATTTTTTGGGAAACGGTTGCGATTAAAGTGCGTAAAATATATAAAATTTTAATTTAAAAACCTAAAAGGCAAAATTGGAGTGAAAGAGGAAATTACTTGGGAACCACGCTTGGCTTTATCTGACTCAAAGTAAAATCGAAATTCGAACAGAAATAGAAATCCTTTGTTGCGTAAAAAGTGATTTTGAAACATTGCTTCGAATGAGAGGGTTTACTTATATAATTAAAAATTACGAAAAAAATGACACAAATATATAATTCAACATATTTCATCTGCATAAAATAAATACAGGTGGAAATTATTTCAATTATTGTAAGTGTATGTGCAAAAACATACACTAATTTCAATCTACGCGTGTACTATACTTTGTTTCCAATGAATTCTGAAGTAAATTTTAACGCATAACCTAAGACACAGGAATAGTCCAAAAATAAAACCACAAAATTTAAATTATTTCTTGTACTATACTGGCCACAAACCATAAAGATATATACACGCTCTACAATTCATATTTATTCATAAAATATGTATTACATTATACCAGCAGCCACACCACGACAGCAGAGAGGTCAATCGACGGATTCAATTGGGCTGGGCAGCGCTCGGGAAATTACGACATATCGTCTCGTCAGATGTACCTCAAAACATGAAAACAATAATGTACAACCAGTGCGTGTTGCCAGTAATGATTTATGGATCTGAGACTGCTGGCCTTAGGAGGAAGCTCAAGGTCGCTCAGCGAGCTATCGATAGGACAATGCTCAGGGTTTTTCTGCGTGATAAACTTAGAAATGAGCATATCTGCAGTATTATTAGAGTAACTGACATTGCCCAACGAATTAGTCACCTGAAGTGGATATGGGCCAGCCATATATTTTTATAGGATAAGGTGACGAATGAGCAAACAGTCTACCTGATGGTAAGTGGTTGCTGTTGCCCATAAACATTTACATCTATCCTCGATTACGAATCAAAATGCAGATGAGTTGTCACCCGTGAAGACAAAGATGGAATGCTTCGTTTCTAGTAAAAAGGGTATCCGGTTCTCTACACTCACCATACGAAACACTGGAGCATTAAGCTATTATTTCACGCTGGTATTTTGTGAGAGCGTGGTCACTTCCCGGTCAATCAGACCCATGCGTGCTACGACTATACTACTAATATAAATGCAGCATAGCTCTACCACGTATAAAGTATAGCTCGAAGAACCGACAACCGATGGGAACGAAAGGTTCGACCTCGTACCGGTAGGCGAAGTGTAAGGCGACCCACACTAGGTAGAGTTGTAAACGCTTCGAAATAGTGGTAAGATATGCTGGTAAGATTTGTGGCGTTCGTTGGGGTCCTATGATCAACAGTTAACTTGTGAATCGTTGTAAAGGTTATGAATGACGATGTAAGCATGTAACATTCTTTTTACGTATTGATGGTGAATGCAGAGCCAATACTTTTGCGCTGGTAATGCAACGTTTCAATGGTTTCATCTTCACTGGTCTGCCAGTAGGTCAAGTCTTGTCAGCCAATCGGAAGGGTGCACAGCGTATTGATGAGGTTGGTATTTACAGAAAAGGACATTTCGTCATCTACACATTATACCATTTTTTGTTTAATTTTCAAATGTTCTTTATAAAACTTTCTCTGTGCAAATAGGACTGGAACGGCTTAGTTTATCATATAGTCAATAAATTTAGGATACACTCTCACTACGTAAAAACTGAAACATGGTAAATGCAAGTATGGTGAAGCCAAGTAAAGGAAGTGTGACGATCTAAACTAGTTAGGTAAAAAATGACAAAAATTTCATGGGTTAGATACCCGCCGCGAACAATAAAATTGATATTTGCAACTTTAAGTGCTGATTAAAAACTATCTCAGTTGTGAAGAAAAACATCGCGAGGAAACCTGCATCTCTGAGAAATTAAAAAAAATCTAAGATATGTAACTAGCCATCAGGTATTGTGGCAGCACGGCGGACACTACCTTATCGAAAATTCTTTTAGAAATGAGAGAAGACCCGTGGCCATCAGAATGACTTTACTTAACTTTTACCGCAGGGCAAGAAAGTGCCCGAGTATGGAGCAGTTAGGTTACCGCACTGCTACCAGTGTGTCTTGATCTTGGTGGGCATATCATTTAATCGAAATATTTTATTTCACACCGAATAGGATTACGATCACGCATACAATTAATTCTTCGTTTTCAGTGATGGCAGCAGGGATCAAACTTGAATTGCTCGTGTATAACAGAAACTACGGCAAAAGCTTAACCACTGAGCTAGCAAGGCTCAAATTTAAAGAAAAATAAATTAAATTTGTTTTCAGAAAATTTTTCGCATTGGTAAAAATAAGGCTACAAAAACTGTTCATCATTTAGAGTGTATTTACATGTGGATATAAAACGTTATTATTATTACACCAATACTCAATTTTCCTTCTATATGTACGCAAAATTATTGTTCAGTAAACAAACAATATCCATCTCATGTTTGCTGAAGAAACATAATATCCGCTAATGTTTACATTGGGTGATTCCGCAATACATTTCGTTTTAATTTTGAAAAATTAGTTTTATTATGATGATGTCTACTATTTTATTTTAATTTTCCTTTATCCACTATTGGATAAAGACTTTTTGAAATTATTCCAACTCATTTAATACGCCACGCTGCAGTTATATATCACGAATGGGCTCGACTCAACCGGGGAAGGAACCACACGCTCACAGAATACCAGCGTAAAAAAGCAGCTTAATATTGCTGTGTTGCATATGGTGAGTGTACAGATCCGGAGATCCTCTTTTACTGAAAACGAGGCATTCCATCTTCGTCCTCAGGGGTGACAACGCATCTGAGTTTTGATTCATAATCGAGGATAAATGTAGATGTCTATGGGCCGCAGCATCCACTTACAATCAGGTGGACTGTGTGCTCTTATGTAACCTTTATTCTATAAAAAAGAAATATAAGATATCATCCATCCATTGGTGATGCTATTTCCGCATATCAACGCGTAGAATTTATTATTATACGTACGGATACGTTCATTTATTTGTTAATTCACTACATCCTATCGAAAGTCTACTGCTGATCACAGGTCTCCTGAACAGATTATTGGGGGAGGGGGAATGTTCGTAGTTGCACTTGACAGGCGGATTTGTTACCGCAGCTTTTTTTGAGTTGTTATCATGAAGCTGCCGCCGTCCATCTCCTATTTCATTTTCATCTGTTGTCTTACGACACACCCACGCCGCCACTATATTGCGTGTACGTTACATTTGCGCATACGGCCATTTGTATTATCAGAGCCACATTCATCAAACTCAGATTCTGAGTTCTACGGGCTGGTGAGAAATAAATAAAGAATATAAATAAAGAATATTTAAAAACTATGTCGCCTATAAACTAAACAATCAAAACCTACTATATTTGCAAAGTACATAATGTAATATAAAGTATAGACTACACAATCAATACTATACTTGACGGCTCCGTGACGCAGTGGCTTAACAATGAGTTGCGGCGCTAAGGACCGCGGGTTTGAATCCCGCAAGGAACTAGTATTTGTATAAGCTACTAATAATTGTTCCGGGTCTGAATCTGATTGTACTTCCTTGTGAAATTTATGTTTGTAAACTGCCTCCGCGATACAGGAGAAAATCCAAATATGAAAATGCTATTCTAAAGGGCTAATATTACTATAACTTGAATTTTAATTAAGAATACGTGGCAGCAGAATTTTCCTGATAATAACTTAGTTACCGTCACTGTCACAGCCTATCAAAAGTCCACTGGTATAGGCCTCCCCTATAGATAACTTAATAGGGGAGATATTTGTCATAGTTTTCACAATGGTCGGGCGGTTTAACATCCACGGTATAATGTTGTTGTTACAAGGAAGTCGCTGCTGCCAATTTCTTGGTTTGGTTTATTTCCCTCCGTCACCTATTATGACACCCACGGGACGATAAGGGGTAGTGAATATTCTTACACCGACACTATACGTTCGCTGATAAGAAATCAATAATGATAAGAGCTGCTGTTTCCAACCCGACTGCTAAGAGTGGCAACTATACTACATAGCCCCCTACGAAGTAATCTATGGGGAGGTCTACGTTCTGCAGCGAACATTTGATGAGAGTTGAATCAATGTTTTTTAGACTAATAATTTCAATGAGATATTCCATCTTATTTCTCGATAGTACGAGGGCGGCACTGAAATCAAGGAAGTGACACAACATTACTATTTAAAAATGTATTTATTGCTTTTCGTAGTATTCTCCGCGAAATTTGACACATTTTTCCATACGATGGAACCAACCATTGAAGCAACCATTCCATTCGGAAGTTGGAGTCTCCATAATGGCCGTTTGTAGGCGTCCACAGCTTCTTCAGGTGATGAACATCTCTGTCCACGCAATTTATTCTTTATTTTAGGGAAAGTATAGAAAACATTCAACATAGAAAACAAAAAAAAGACTTTTTTACACCTAATTGTTCATTCAAGATTATTTGTATTTGACTCACGCAAATGTCTAAAGTTGCCTGAATTTCGCGGTATGTCACATGTCGATCTCCCTCAATGAGCTTACGCACAGCATCATCGTTTACTAGGGTGACTGCAGTTTTTGGACGACCTTGACGGGGATCATCACTGAGCTTGACACGTCCACGTTGAAATTCAGCAAACCAGCGATAAAATGTGGTTTTGGATGGGGCTTCATCACCAAATGCAGAAATCATCCGTCAAACACGCTGTTTTTGTGTTAAACCAATTGGAAAATCATGATAAATCATCGCTCTTGAATTTTCTCGAGTCAATTCCATTTTCTAAACGACTAAACAAGTTTGACAAAACCTTGTGACAAGACTGATAATCTTTTTTTAAATAAATAAATGGTATTCGATTTTTAAAACCAAGGAGTTTTAAGACCAAATAGATTTTAATACGACAGGAACAGTGGAAATATTCCATCCCGATACTTTTAGTGCAGCCTAGGTATGCAGGTATTTATCTTAATTTTGGTTATTACATATGTATTAGAGCCGTGGTAGCTCAGATGGTTAGCACTCGCTGTAAATTTCACAGTACGCGAACAAACCGGATTCGATTCCCGCCGGCATCAATGCAACTGTTAATTGCAATTTTAAGAGCTGATTTACCACGTGCTCGGCGGTGAAGGAAAACATCGTGAGGAAACCTGTATGTCTAAGAAATAAGAAAAAAATATATTTCGAAGACACGCTTCGGGGCAGCGCGGCGGACACTGCCTTGCCCTAAAACCCTCTCAGAAATGAGGGGAGGCCTATGCCCAGCAGTGGGACTTATATAGGCTGTAACTTTACTTTACTTTTTACATGTATATTATTGTTCTTATTACAATGCTTCCATAATTAAGAGACCCGACGTAAAAGGTTAACTCTAAGTGGGTAAGTTCCATCTTTACTCATACGTAATTACTGAAAAGTTGCTATACTCCTTTTGTTAAAAAAAATACACTACGATTTTCTCCTGTATCGTAGAAAAGTTTATTATAGGTACGTGAACTACACTTGGACAAACATTCAAACCCAAACCAATTGCTTATATGGGATACTCACATAAGTAATTTGCAAATTGGAGAAGCTTTGTCGGCAATGACTGTTGATGCACGTAACTAGTTTTGACACATAAACACGGATGGATGCGTTAAGAAGTTAGCGATTCAAATTAATCTTCTTGTTTAGTTTGGTGAATAATTACCTAATTATCTACACTATCTACTCATATATTATAAAGAGGAAAAATTTGTTTGTATGGAATAGGCTCTAAAACTACTGGACCGATTTGAAAAATTCTTTCACCAATGGAATTTTACATTATCCCTGATGAACATAGGCTATAGTATATTTTCAAAAAGTTAGGGATTCGTACAAAAACTTTGTTAATGTAACCTACGGCTTTTCTATTGTCTTATTATTTAGATTTCTGTGGTTACAGTCGTATTGTAGTATTAATTCTTATTCAAATAAATAGTTTTATCATAATGAAAGAGTTAAGAAATAATTTGTACCTCTTTTTAAAGAGCATATTCTATTATTTACTATAGTCATACATATTTTGGCGGTAAAGTTGGAAATTTTAATGTATCTAAACTTTGAGCAAAAAAAATCGATTAAAGATAAGAAATGTTCATATTTTGTGGCAGATTGCGCAAAAACTATATATGATATCGCTTTCAAAATGATTGATAGAAAATTCATCATGGATCATTTTGTACCTCCACACTTTTCATGTACCGTGTACAGTTATCTTCAAAACTGAAAAAAAAACGCGTTTTGGGGCACTTTCTGGAGCATCCATCCAGGAGAGGGAGAGAGAGTGGATAAAATTTAACTTTACTGTACAACATACATAATATGTTAGCTAAAATGATTGAACTAAATGAGCGCGGTATCATGTCATGTCACGCGGCGCAGACACGTGATATACGCGGGTGAAACCGTGGCGCACAGCTATATAAATATTTTTAAAACAATAACAATTTTTGTGTCCGTTTTTCTGTTTTTCTGGATAATCTCCGAAACAGCTGAACCAATTTTGTCAGGACTTTCACTGGCAGATAGCTGGCGTTATAAGGAGTAACTTAGTTTTATTTTTATTTTAGAAAAAGAGTTGGGGTCATTCGCAAAAAAATTTAAACGCATGGAATTCAATCGTAATAAATTTCACGCGAAAGAAGTCGCGTGGAACAGCTAGTAGTAAATATTTATAGGCAGTTATTCATAGTTAATCAATTACTAAAGTATTTTGACTTTATCTAAGAAATTTATTTAATATTTAGTTATTCCCCACTGCAGAATATTGAAGGTATATTTACGTAATAGAATAGATAATTAAGAAATCATCAGTAGAAACACAATATTAAAGTGATGAAGCTCAAGAAAAAGCAAGCGCACGGAAATAAGAACAAAATTGATTGACTCTCAAGGTGATACATAAAATAGACGCTAGATGGCCTAAACACGACTAATACAATATTATCTCACGGGCTTGACCCTATATATGTATAACAATAAGAATATAAAGAAAAGAATATAAAAATATAAAGAAACTGCCACATTTTTTTAAGGAAAAACGAGGAGTCTCCCGCTATCACTATAAATTCCGAAAAAGATTTATTAAAAATTGTATGATAAGATTAATTTTGATAATATTACCTAGGTGGATTGAAAAGTACTCGGCCTAACACAGATCCATTCAATTCTAAAAATCAAATCTACACACATTATTTAGTTCAGTTCAGACTAGTTCATTGTGTGAAGTTCGAAACGTGTGCGATAATTAGTTGTGTTTGTTCACAGACTACAGACTTCCCGGAGCGTCGGTGCTTCAAAAACATATAGCTGATGTGAAGCACCGACGCTCCGGGAAGTCTGCAGTCTGTGAACATGTTCAGGATCGTCCCCACCATTACATCAGATTTGATAAACCACAAGTCCTCGCAAAGGAACACCGATTCCTACCAAGGATGATACGTGAGGTTATTGAAATTAAAAAACATCCTAATTTCAATAGAGAAGATGGTTGGGTGCTGCCATCTGCTTGGGATCCTATAATTAACAAAATTAAACCCAAACCCAAGCATACCACTGCAAGACTTGAAGATACTGTAAGTTCGTTTTGCGTAAATCGGACCAAAACTTAATATTCAAAAACTGTAGGTAGCCGGGCTAACAATGACATTGGGACGTCAAACATCTCAGTCCCCCCCCGTGACCATGGGTGTAACAAAATCCGTAAATAACAGTTTTATTCAAGGTGTGATTATGATTGATTATCTTGAAAGGGGTCAGGCTATAAACTTTAGTTACTACTGCACCTTACTACGTCGTTTACGAGAGGAAATAAAAGAAAAACGTCGTAGAATGCTCAGGAGAAAAGTCCTGTTTCATCAAGATAACGCCCGTGTTCACACGTCAGTACAGTCAATGGCTGAAATTCACAACTGTGGCTTTGAACTGTTACCGCATCCGCCGTATTCACCTGATCTGGCACCATCAGACTTCTTTCTGTTCCCTGACCTAAAAAAGCACTTGGGAGGTCAAAGATTTTCGACAAACGACGAGGTCGAAGCAACTGTAGACGCATATTTTGACTCTAAGGAAGAATCATTTTTTTTCAACGGTCTAAATGCTTGGAAGGGGAGGTGGCAAAAGTGTATTGAACTTGATGGTGATTATGTAGAAAAATAAAAATATAACTGATTTAGTATGTGTTTATTTTCTTGGTTAGGCCGAGTACTTTTGAATCCACCCTCGTAGCATGCTATTTTTTAATATTAATAGTTACATATTTAACACATAAAACAACACTCACGATTTACACATCTATTATTACATACATCAAAATCTTACAATCACACACGTCTTTCAAAATTTACATCAATACTGAATATTTACACCAATATGCCCTACAAAAGAAATGTATAAGCTGCCATTTCTTACCTTGTATAAAAATTAAATTCCTGTCTGTTGCAAAACCATCCCTCATGACTCTTCAACCTGTATTATTTCTGTTACATAATATAATTATTATCTACATTACTATCAATTACTATGATAAATATAATTTTTATAAGTTAATTACAACACAATGGTACCTAAATCATGCTAAAAGTGCCTTATAACTCAATGCACATATTCTATCAAAACGTCCGTGGCTTGCGAACTAAAACTAGGTAATTTCGAGACAGTATAATTTGTAATAACTTCAACATAATACTCATTACAGAAACTTGGTTGACTGATGTTATTTACAACGGTGAATTGTGTGACAATAGGTACGACATATTTAGGTATGATAGAAATAAAACATCTTCGCATAAAAAGAAGGGTGGGTGGTCATGATTTGTACGTATACACAATTACAAGCTCAAGAACGGACAGAATGGATGTGTAGAGATCTCGAATGTTTGTGGGTAACAATACCAGGAAAATATTTAATTTGTCAAGACAACGTAATTTAAACATTGGAGTTGTTTATATACCGCCTGATAATTATCAATCAAAGCGTTTAGATAATTTTACAGAAATGCTCACAAAAATCATAACTCAATGTCCAAATGTTCATTTTATAATTGCCGGAGACTTCAACCTAGCGAATATATCTTGGTCCTTTTCAGGTCCCGTAATGCTTAAGCAAAGTCCAGTAGAATTACAAAATGCTACAATAAAGTTAACTGATCTATGCAACTTATCAGGGCTAAATCAACATAATATTATTAGCAACAATAGTGGCAACGTACTAGACTTAGTGTTTAGTAACATAAACATAGACGTTACTCGTTCTCAAATATATCTTGTATCTGAGGATAAATACCATCCTTCTTTACTGCTCGACGCATCTGATCTGCTAATACCCTGCTTAAAAAATAAACCACGATCAAAATTAAACTTTAACCGAGTTGATTACGATAAAATAAATAAAGCTCTCTCAGAAGTCAACTGGTCTTCCTTGTTAACTGGCAACTCAATTGATGTCGTAGTTCAAAATTTTTATTCCCAGCTACACCTAATAATTGATAAATTTGTACCTAATTGTTTGTCCCGTTCATGTAATTACCCTGTTTGGTATTCTAAATCACTAAGGCATATTATTCGAGAAAAACCTCTTAAAACATAAACATTGGAAAAAATATAAAAATCCCCGTGATTATGACGAATTTTGCATACTACGTACTAGACAAAAGAAATTACAGAAACAGTGCCACGAGCGTTACTTATATAAAAAGCAAAGCCTTCTAAAAAAAGATCCTAAAATATTATGGTCTTATTTAAAATCTATACGTAATAGCAACTCTACATACCCTAATACATTAAAATTAGGAAATGAATCATACACAAACGAAACGAACGTGTGTGCGGGATTTAATAAATTATTTGAAAGTGTTTTTCAAAAACCTTCTTCTTCTTACGATTATTCCCATATTCCAAACGCAGAATCAAATGATATATTACATAATATATACTTTAGTACTAAAAATGTTTCTCGTATTCTACATACAATTAAAACTAATACAGGGCCTGGTAGCGATGGCATACCTCCCCTATTTATACATAAATGTGCAAAACACTTGGCCAAGCCTCTCTCAATAACCTTTAATATGTCTGTTAACATCTATGGAACATTTCCTAGTAAGTGGAAAGAAGCTCTAATAATACCTATACATAAGAGTGGACCAAAAAGCAGAATTGAGCACTACCGCCCAATCTCCATATTAAACACATTTGGAAAGATCTTTGAAAAACTTATCTGTGTATAAACACATCAGTCCCATAATCTTAAAATCAATACCAACTGAACAACATGGTTTTATAAATAAAAGATCAACTGTAACAAGTTTAGCTACTTTAACCAATTATATATATGAGCATGGATGACAGGCAGCAGGTCGATGTAATATACACGGACTTTGAAAAAGCATTTGACCGTGTTGATCATGCCATCCTTTTACGTAAACTTTACAGTTTGGGTATTCATGGTGATTTGCACAGATGGGTAACTTCATACATAAGTAACAGAAGGCAAGCAATGTTACCGGGTAGTGCTCGAAGTGATTTTATTATGGTAACATCTGGTGTCCCACAAGGCTCAATACTCGGACCTTTGTTCTACAACGCCTATTTATTTGACATCGGTGACTGCTTCTATCATTCAAATGATTTAATGTTCGCAGATGACAAAAAAATTTATCTAAAAATAAAAACAATTGATGACTGTGTATTGATTCAAAACGATTTAAAAAACCTAGAAACTTATTACAGCAAAAATAGAATTACTATCAATAGTGAAAAATGTGTCAAAATAACCTTCAGTCGCAAGAAACAGCTCATAAATTACAATTATTCAATTAACAATAAATCCATAAAGAGTGTATCATCAGTTAAAGATCTTGGTATCAGGCTGGACTCAAAATTAACGTTCAATGAGCATATAGATAGCATTGTTGACAAAGCCTACAAGCAAATTGGATTCATAAAGCGCGTCTGCAACGATTTTAGCAGTATTAATTGCATTAAAGCTCTATACTTTGCATACGTAAGGAGTGTTCTCGAATACGCTAATACAATCTGGTCTCCAAGGTATGCGAAGCATAAGCATCGAATAGAATCAATTCAAAAACTGTTCATTAAGTTTATCTCATCAAAAGATCATAATAGTTTTGCTTCATACGAAGATGCTTGCAAATTTTACCGCTTAGATACCTAGGAGCTCAGAAGACTTCAACACGATATGTTTTTGCTACACGGTTTATGGTCTGGTAACATAGATTTTCCAGACCTGTTATCTAAAATATCGATACTAGTACCTAAATACCGAACTAGACGTACGCCATTATTTCACGTACCACGAGCAAACAGAAATTACGCAAAAAATTCTACTTTATGTAGTATTGTTCAAAACTATAATAAGTTTTACGCTGACTTGGATATTTTCAACCTATCCAAGAGTCGCATCAAACGTGATGTTATAAACAAAAATAGGGCATAATCACACACACACACACACACACACACACACACACACACACACACACACACACACACTCACACGCACACGCGCACACACACACACACACGCACACACACACACACACACACACACACACACGCGCGCGCACGCACGCTTAATTATTAGTTGATAAAATACGATAAAAACGCTGTATGATTAACTAAATAAATAAATAAATAATATGTTTGTCTCTTTTTAGTTACATCGAATTTCAAATCAAAACGAATTTTTCACTTCAAAAATCATATAAAAGTATGTTAGATTTATAATAAACTATAGCAACGCCTTTTGGTACACCGAGCGTTCAATAAAAACTATCGCGTTGCGGTAAAGTCGACAGTAACAAAAATAAAGTCTTACATAAAGTTTAATTTAACCTCCCAAGCTATAATTAATTTAATTCGTAATTATTCTACTTGACATGCATTTAAAACGCAACGCAAAATCAGAAATTTGCATTTAGAAAAGGCCAAAATTAGGGGCTTTCTAAATGCTAATTAGATGCCACGTGGCAAGTTTAAAAATTAGGTGCTCTAAAATATTTCACTGCAACGAACTGTTGAAAGGAAACTGATACGCTTTGATACATTCTTGGGCCCAGATTATAAAAAGGTAAAGTGATGTCAATCAATAGCTTATATATTATCAAAACATCATTGAAAATTCGGCGGATTTTGGCAATCTGAGAACAAAGTCATATGAGATTTAGTAAAAGTGAGGCTATGCAACAAGTAGGCAACAACCTTAAACTAAACAGCTGATTTTTGAAGTGCAATTTAACTGTTTTTATTAGACAGTTGCTTACTATATTAATTGTAGTATTTATTGTACTGTATTGAGTGGGAGTATAATAGGAAACTCACAAATAGATTAAAGGTTGCGAAAGTTAGGCGATGTTTCAAAAAACACTTTTTAATTATCGTTTATTCGTCTTCGATTATAATTACAATTCACAAAGTGATCCATTGTGTCAATATCCAATCGATAAAATCCAGGCCGTAAAATCCAAGCCATAAAATCCACAATAGCAAGCCAAAGTCAAACAGGTAAACGAGATCATTGGTGTCCGGTATTATAGCAAGGGTCGCACACGTTAAGTAAGATCAGAAGTCAGTAGAAAAATAGCAGTGGTCGAGGAATATAAATAAACAAAACAATGGAAAATGCAGAAACACACTCAAAACGCACACGTATTAAAATAAAACGTAGACAGAGAAACCTATAGACAAATTGACGCCTTCTTTCGCATTTGCACACGAAAGAGATAGATTTATGCATACCTCTTGCATACAAATGAGACAGAACAGTGTGGTTGTTTGTACCTTTCTCTGTGCCGGTTTTTTTGTTTAGCAAACTACACTTTGCTAAGCAACTTTGACAGTTCGTAGTGATCTAAGCAGTTTACAAGTTGGTTTAAGTGAGAAAAAGGTGTTTTGTGAGCTTAAGATTGGTGAATCTTGTTCAGTTCAGTTCTTAGTACAAATAAAAATTTAATCTAAATATGTTTAAAAGTCATAAAGATTATTGTATAACCTAAAACTACGTTATCGTCCTTTCTCACTCGAGGCCACGCTAATCATTGGTCTATAGGTTTCTCTGTCTACGTATTAAAACGATAAGAGAGGAGTGATCATAGTAGATTGAGTCAGGCAGAAGCTATCACTATCAGCACAGATTAAAAATACAGTTGGCAAATACAAGTGATAAATCCAACTGTAAACGAGATTCGATTTTAAGATTTATTTTTACCGTGTTGAAATTTTATTTTTTAAACTGTTTACACTGTGTTAATTGTAATTTATACAATTACTATGATTGAATCAATTATCTGCTGTAAGTCGTTTTAATGTTTAATTGTTAAAATTCATTACAACTATTTTTGTTTTATTCGTGACATAAACTTATTTTTAAGATTTCTCATCTTCCAGATTGTGAAATGGGCCAATTTTTTATATTTCGAAATAGGAAAATAGCACGCTTTTTTAAACCATATTTCGACTTATTACAAATTGGGCCCAGAAATCTCCATCTCCTTTGCTTTGCTGGCAAAACGTATTCCTTGCAACAAAGTGACGGTAATACATATACGATAAATATTAATAGCAAATATTTAAGTGCTAATTAGGCTCATAATCTAAATAAAGTTATTCAGAACAAAGCAGTTGCAAAAAATTTGGCCTTCTGAAAATCATAACAAAATCAAAATCTGGTATATAATTAATTTAATAATCAGGTACTAATTAAGTGCTTTCAAAAACACAACTCACTTTTTTACACAGGAATATTGACACAGTTACTTCTGCACGCTGACTCTACTAATACTTTAATTATCCTACAAGCGGTGATGATGAAACATACTTTAATATAATAGCTTTCACATATTCAGACGTAATTGACGCCGTTATTTTAAAGTTGGAAAATTTGAAAGTTAAAATATAAGAGTTTTTAATAATATGTAGGTATTCATTATTGGAAAGTGAAGCAGAAGACCGGGTATTAAAGAATAGCAACAGTGCTTTCAAATCTTTAAATAGTAGCTAAGTCCTACATGTGAATTATCACAGAAGAAATTACATGTTTTTCATAGCAATGATGAAAAATTGTTTGTATATAGTCTTATTTTCTTTAATAAACTTGAAAAAGACTGCAGAAATTATTGTCTCTTTCGGTGGTCTGACTAAATATATATTTCTTAGATATTATATATTGTAATTTTATACGTGGTAGAGCCATGCTGCAGTTATAATAGAAGTATAGTTTTAGCACGAATGGATCGGCTCGACCGGGGAAGGACCACGCTCTCACAGAATACCAGCGTGAAATAGTAGCTTAATGCTGCTATGTTTCGTATGGTGAGTATAGAGAACCGGCGATCCTTTTACTGGAAACGAGGCATTCGCATCTTAATCCTCAGAGGTGACAACGCATCTGCGTTTTGATTCGTAATCGAGGATAGATGTAATGTCTATGGGCCACAGCAACCACTTACCATCATGGTCTGTATGCTCTTTTGTCACCCTATGGTATATAATAAAAAATATTTTGATAACGTTATGGATATCATTACCAGCCATGTATGGTTAATGTTTAATTAGTTTACATACAATTATATTTAAAAACGAAGGATTTAAGTGTTTTTAATATTTCAACATTTTTGTTAGACAAATATTAGAACGACTTAAACATTAACTTTACATTTTACATTCGATTTCCTTATTTAGTAATTTTACAGTATTTGGCCAAGATAAAGTCTATAGATTTATAAAATTGAAACATTTAAGAGCTGCAATCCATAAATTAAAATAAGAAACTACTTCAAATAACACTCTAAGGTTCAACTTCTTTTTTCTTTTATACATTTTATTTTTTCTTGCAGTCAATTAAATAGTGTTTAAGAACCTACATACACCTGGCCGCGATAACATCGTAACTATTGTGTAACTCGAGAATTTCGAACCTCAATTTTGACAACAAAAAGGCCATAATCGATTTTGGGCTTACAAAAGGAGCATTATATTTGACAAGTCGACTGTACAAACGCTGTTTGCGGTAGAGATTATTTCGGTTGAAATGAATGAAAGCAAAACATGATCCCGTGAATATGTTGGTCATAATTGAAATTCGAACGACGTGCCTCAAGGACGGTTTTTTAATTTCTTCTTTGGCTTTGTGTAAAAATATACGATTTTTATATCAAAATATATCCAAGAATAAAAATGTGATATTTTGATATTTAAAAAGATGTTTTTTAAGAACTTAATATTTGAATGAAAATGCTAATAAAATAATATAAAAAGACATCATATTAACAAAAATATCTGAATTTTCTGTACTGATTTAAACAGGCGTGATTGTTTATGTATGTACATAAGTATGATTTAAACACAATAAACTATATTCAAAAGTGAATTTACTAAAGTCGTTAGTTCTATGTTACCAATATAATGTATAATAAGAGTAAAAAGAATTTGTTTCACTCATTAATAGATTTAAATAATGTGGACAGAAACAGGAAACGCATGATCCATAAACCGAACGTCTTTTTTTTAATGTATCGGCTGAATTTGATTTAATGGACGTAACAATGATTAATGAAACTATTCAGTTCTTGTCATCGAACTAAAATATCGCCTTCTGTTCTTTAGCCAGGTGGATATTTATCTGATTAAAATGGAAAAGGGTTGAGGTAGCCCCTAACTTAAATCGAGTTTAATGGCGCTTTTTGAATTTGTGTTGCTGGCGAAGTAATTATGAAGACCAATATTAGAATTATTCTCTAGTTTATAACAGTAAGTTTGCGTCTTTCTAAAATGTTTTATTTGATAACTTCAATATTTGCTGTTCGTTGCAAATTGATATTATAATTTATGTTTGATATTTTTTTCGTATTTTGCCTCCAGACCTGGTCATTCACCGTTTAAAACGCATCTACTTTAACTTGCTATTCTACCCTGGTATTCTGTAAGGAGATAATTTCTTCCTCGGTCAAACCATCCGTGCTGCTGTCATATAAAAAGCACAGCGTGGCTCTACTACGTACATACAATCTTTTTCTAACTCGCTCTATCTTCGTTTGCATGCTCAGGTCCGGTTAATATTGCAGTTGCCTGCGCTTTGGCACCTTAGAACTTGAAAAATAAAGAGCTGAATCTGAATAATAGATAACATTCGGAAACATACCTTTTAGTACTCACCACACTGAACATCGAGCGACATGAGTTAAGCAGGCAGCGACAGGGTCCGCTCAACTTTGCACAGACGATAACACATAAAACCCTATAGATGATCTAACTTTTCGTCATAAACAAAATCATCATCATCATCGCCGCTAAAAAAGCCAAAAGGCAAACAGTATTCAATGTAAATATATCGCAAGGAAACAGATCTTATTCGTTCATTGTTCGAAGACTTATTGCTAATTCCGATGACCAGGTTGTCGAATTTGTTTTTGGAATTTTGTATGGATATAACACCATTTGTGGTTTACCGCCAGAACTTAATTTGTAAGTCTGTAAGGCATATCGTGCGGGTACGCTATTTAGAGAAGAATGTGTAAATTTACAACATTTCTTTATTCTTGTTTTTTTAAATATTCTAGAGTGACTTTATAGTAGCATAGTGGTATTTCTCCTGTGCAATATAAAAAAATGGCGAATACTGTGTTGTGCTGTATTCAACCTTGGAGACAAATGAAAAATCAGAAATAGAGAATAAAAATTAACAACTTTTCGATACGATTTATGTAGAACGAGAGTCCAGAAAACTAGAATTACATATAATAGTTATAAACTTTCTTTTTTCATTTTTATAGGATAGGTTGACAAACGAGCTAACAGCCCACATGATGCTAAGTGGATATAGCCCATAGACATCTACATCTATCCTAGATTACGAATTGAAAAGCGGATACGTTGTCACCATTGAGGATTAAGATGGCAAACCTCGTTTCCAGTAAAAAAGGTCTTCGGTTCTCTACACTCACCATACGAAACACAGCAGAATTATGCTACTATTTTACGCTGGTATTCAGTGAGAACGTAGCCTTTCCCCGGTCGAGCCGACCCATTCGTGCTACAACTTTACTAACTAATATAACTTCAACATGGCTCTACCACGTGTAAAACCAACAAAAAACTAAACAGCAGCATTTTCAAATCTGTTTTAAGACAGCAGTGCAGCAGTGCTCGAACCTCTATTTTGCACCATAAATACGAGTATGTAGGAGGTTTGTACCTAGACGGGCTTTCAGGAAAAAAAAGAGTATCACCATCCAGAAGCTCCTAAGAGTCATGCAATTTGTAAAAGATTTGGTCGTACTCATCATGCTGGGCTGACGAGTATCTAAACCATCGCAACAGCGGCACGCTCATGATGCACAAAGTGTTACTTATCACCGGTTTGCGAAATTTCGATTTAATATTTTCGTTAGGTGTAGCAACGTCAGAGCTCTTGATCAGCAAGCTGCAGGAACGAGTAAAAATAACATAATCAACGTACACGTTCACGTATACTGTATTAATTTTAATTGATTAATTCGTTTTTATAACAAAATATTATCAATATCTACTCGCACCTGATATTAAAATATGGGTGACATGATTCGTTGCAATGATATTATTACGTATATACATAAATGCACTTAATATCCACAGTTGGACGCTACAGTCCTAGTACGATTTACTGAAATTTATGAAATAAGGATATAGTTACCGTTACAGTCTATCAAAAGTCTTGCTTTATAGGTGGGATGTATGTATGGTTGCCACGCAGGCTGGTTGGTAATGGCAGTTATTTATTTTTAGCTGTAATTAGGAAGACGCTGACGCAAGGGACGACAAGATTAGTAGATATTCCTAAATCGCCACTACACCTAATTATAGTACACGAATTTATTTCTTTATACCTAATTTATCTAATTATAAATGTAAGAGAATCCATGAATCGTAATTTTACCACGTGGTAGATCCACGCTGCAGCTATATTATGGTTGTTGCACGAATGAGTCGGCTCGACCGGGGCAGGACTACGCTCTCACAGAATACCAGCCTAAAATAGCAACTTAGTCGTATTGTGAGTGTAGAGATTCGGAGACCCCATTTCACTGGAAACAAGGCATTCCATCTTAGTCCTCAGTGGTGACTACGCATCTGGGTTTTGAACCTTAATCGAGGATAGATGTAGATATCTATTGCTACAGCATCCACTTACCATCAGTTGGACTGAGTGCTCGCTTGTTACCTTTATTCTATAAAAAAAACTCTATTAAGATCCGTGGATATCATAAGAGGTAGCTAGGAGAATTACCCGCAATGGGCAGCAGCGTGAAAGTTGCGAGACGTCTGATATTGTGGGCGTCAACTCGCCTGCCAAGTATGACTATCAAGAGAAATCCTCCTTAAATCGAGGATTTTATGAGCTACTTATGAAGAAGAAGATGTCATAAAAGAGATTTAACTAAAGTTCATAGATAAACCCTGGTTTAAAAATTACATTACGAAGAAAATTTATAGTTAAAGCACCACTGATGCTCCTTTGTATACAGCTAAAAATATCACTCTTAAATGTAAAAGAATCGATGAAACGTTAACGAAAAAACACGCAATCCGAGCCCACCGCCAAACAATAGGCAGGGATCGCGTACAAAGTACAGACATACATCAAACAACAAAAACAGAACTCTCGACAAGCGCACGAACGAGCGAACACTATCATTTACGCGACGATTTGTCATCGAGATTTGGTTGTCGCGGAGAGAGGACATTTTTAAGCAAGCTTACCAAGGAATCAAGAAATTTTCTTAATAATATTAAGATCTTACTATGCAATCTTGCGTATATTTTAAAGTTAAAAACCGTAATTAATGTTGCATTAAAACCATGTCGTTGTGTTTTTAATTTCTTTTCCCGTAGTTGTTAATTTTTTCCCGCCATTTTTTTAAAGCTTTGTCTATGACCTTGATAGTTTTTTATTGCTTCCGAATGTGGGCCATCGCGGCATCAATTCGGCAAAACTTGCTGCACATGGTGTTTTGTGCGGTGCCTGGTCCACACACTTCGATATTGAAGCCGCAGTAGAAACAGATTCATCGCAAACCCCGTCAGAATCAGCAGTTAGAAAAGAAGAAAAAGGCAGTAACAATAATATTCAATCAATAATTTTGGTTATATAAAGCAGCAGTTACAAGAAAAGACCTATGGAATATTGATTCATTTTCAAGGTTTTTATTTTTTATTTTTATATGACTAGTAAATAAAATAGAAGCTAGATCTTCGGTGACAGCATGAATTTAATAATAACATAACCCAGCACGAGAATGTGAAGTTTGCCAGTAAGCTCTGGAGCTATGCGTTGGATGTTCTCCTGATTCATTATACCCTTTAAATAAGAGTTGAGGTCCGTACTGAACGCAAGACTTTTATTGAGAACTACGAATTTTACATTATTTTTTAGTTATTTACCTAATAAATAATAAAACTACATTATTTTAATGTGTTTGCTCGACTCGATCATTTCGAGTTTACAAAACCTATAGTAGAAGGCCGGAAACTGGATTAACGCTTGTCAACTTGATGAACGATGTGCGTAAGTTACACGACAATGGAATGTGGCCATCCGTCCCATTTACCCCCGCTATGAGTCGGATACGCTCGGCGGCCATTAATTAATTATGAATTGCTTTTCAGCGCATTTTTAAGGTAGTTGTGCCATTATTCATTAAGTAACATAATTATTCGATTTCTTATTTATTTGGCCCGTTATACAAAATTATCGCAAAACACACAATACCTTCTTGGATAACAAATAGACTTAGGGAAACATTTCTTTCGACTATATTTTAAGTACATGAACTAAAACTTCGTCATAAATCCATAAATTGGTTCATAGCACAAACCCGTGTTGTATCAAATAATCATAAAATAGCCTCATATTTTAGTCGTATATAATAATAATAATAATATAATTTAATACAACTAAAATAATTCAATACATAAATCACTTAACTAAGCATTTCATGCCATCGATGAAATTGTAGATAAATATTTTTAATTAAATTAAGAAAAAACTACCCCATATCTAAAATTGTTTTGAATTATTTTTATTTACGACTGGGTATTTCATGCAATCAGGCACTATTTCAAAGAGGTACAAAACACCTCTTGAATTTATAAAGGCTAGCCCAGTATAAATTACTGCGAATGTATTGGGTACTTACTAACGAAATTAGCCAGCGACGAGAAGTTTTGTAAATTTCACAAAACAAATGCCCATTTACGCAATTTATTGAAATAATGCTCTAGTTGTTTGAACGCAACAATACACGAGTGACCCCACGTCAACATAATATGCGGTGCTATTCTTAAGGCAAGAGGCACCGTGTTCACGGAGACGATTTATTGTTTAATCACAAGCACTCAGCCACCGTAGTATTGCGTCGGTAAATTGTGGCAAGCTCGCACTGGAATGGGTTTAACGTTAATACTGGAAAGGTTTCCTTAGTAATAAATATATCTTGACGATGGCCATAGACTGTTACTTTCTAGTCTTAGGACTAAACGGTACTCAAGCACGTTTAAAATTTAATGGTAAAACAAATTGACAGTCTACAGGTGCTAATATACTACGTATTCGATGATAGAAACCAAAGCACTTGCGTATAAAATTCGCAATTTTAACTGATACAGCATGACTCCTGTCTGTTATATATATATGCAAATTTATAATGAGACTTATTATACTCTTGTTACACATATGTTTGGTTTATCGACTACTAAACCACTTAAACAGTATGTATAAGTAAAATTATATTTTAGGAAGTTTCTT
Source organism: Parnassius smintheus behrii (assembly GCA_036936625.1). NCBI lineage: Eukaryota > Metazoa > Arthropoda > Insecta > Lepidoptera > Papilionidae > Parnassius > Parnassius smintheus. The sequence goes on along the minus strand of JAUPFT010000015.1, from coordinate 15,220,018 downwards.
TTTTATACCATTAATATACCGGAGCAATTTTTAAAGATATTTTCCTAGCAAAAATAGAAAACTTTCCCTCTCAAATCAAATCGATTCAATTCGATCGGTTCGATCGATTGATTAAGAATCAAACCGCAGATGCGTTGTCACCCCTGAGGACTAAGATGGAATGCCTCGATTCTAGTAAAAATGGGTCTCCGAATCTTTACACTCACCATTCGAAACACAGCAGTATTAAGCTGCTATTTTACGCTGGTATTCTGAGAGAGTGTGGTCCTTCCCCGGTCGAGCATTAGTCCTCAGCGATGACAACATAATAACATTTTGATTCTTTATTGAGGGTAGACGTAGTAGGATGACTACGGGCCTGATTATTTAGTACTTACTATCGTGTGGACTACATCCTCGTTTGTCACCCTTATACTATATAAAAGCAAGTAAAATTAGAGACTATAACGTTCACCATATATCTAATCGGTGTCAACGAATTATTGACTTTCTTTGTTCGAATTTGTTTGCAGACGACCATTGGTAGTTGTAGCTATTTACCATCAGTTGGACTGTAAGCTCGTTTTTTCTCATTAATACCAAAAAAGATAAATTATTATTAAGACTTTGTTGCTATTTTCTTTAATTCAGTTAATTCAAATTATGTTCTGTATGACAATAATTTTTGCAAAAAAGATGCTTTCTCAGACGAATTATCGTTAATTTTATGTCATATCTAGAAAATATAGCTCTCCTTTTGTACACACAACATGCACCATTGTATTGGTCGACGTGATGTGATAAAATGGCCGCCCTACACACTTTTACTACAAAAGGTTAAATGCAAATGCCCAATAAATAACGCTCCTTTACGTCTAATTAAAAGAACAATCATTTAGTACAGTCATTAATTTAAACTATTACTTAACTGACAGTAATTTAGTAGAATGAAAGTTTAACTACTTATTTGCGTTTTAATGTTACATAAATCAGCAGAAGACTTTTAAATAAAGGTAGCATAAAAATGTCTTTTTATAATATTAGCAAATCATTATTAATCATCCTCCTTCTTTATTAGCCTGCATTCCTGGACACGGGCCTCTAATACAGTAAGGAGAAAATATTTGAGCTGGGTCGACAAATTGAAGATTGCAGTCCTAGATGTCTCGAGCTTTTGATGAAAATTATTTTTATATGGAACGTAAAGTAAAAGTAAAATAAATTGACAGTCCTATGTTTGCGAAATTCATGCCTCGAAATATTTTCAGACTTCAACACAAGACATTAAAAAAAAGTAGTAACAATGGAGCTTACAATTATAGTTTGATGTCCACAATCTGAAACACAGGCTCTTAGCCTAGCTCGGACGCCAGTCTCTCACAATCTAAATATGTTTTTTCCCTAGTGAAAACCTCTGTTCATTACTATACTAGTTTTATAGATTGTGGAGAAAATAAAGAATTTTTATTATTATTATATTAATCTGCTGGATGGTAAGTGACTACCGCAGCACATGGACACCTGCAACCCACTTCAAACATTATAGAAATTGTTTCCGATGCTTTCCTTCATCGTCGAGCATTTAATCAGTTAGTACCTACTTAAGTGTTTTTTATAGTATAAGGATAACAAACGGACACACATTCAACTTGATGCTAAGTGGATACTGTGGCCCATAGATATCTACATTAGTCGTCGATTAAGGATCAAAACGCAGATGCGTTGTCAGCCCTGAGGACTTCGATGGAATGCCTGATATCCAGTAAAAAGGTGTCCGGTTCTCTATACTCATCATGCGGAAACACAGTTACAATTACCTGCTATTTTACGTTGGTATTCTATGAGATTGTGGTCGTTCCCCGGTCGAGCCGATCCATCCGTGATGTAACCATAATGCCGCATGGCTCTGCCATAAGCAAGTATTTAATTTGGTAGTAAATAATGTCAGTGGAGCTGGCAGGCCCACTTCCAGTACCACAAATTTTATATCATTATATATATATATATATATATATATATATATATATATATATATATATATATATATATATATATATATATATATATATATATATATATATATATTTGAATCTATAAAACCTAAACTAATTCAATGACTACATATATCAATCAAGATATATAAATAATGTAAAATCATTAAGGACAAAATAACAACTAAATTAATTCCCACTCTTAATGTTAAAGGCGATTACCTTGTGTGGTCTGATAGATTTGTTTGATAAGGTCGTTAATTCAATATTTTAAAAAGGTTGAAGAATTACCCAAGATTCGTTCCAGTCACAACAGCCTTTAAAAAATAAAGGTGTGACTACATATTGTGAACGACACTCGAAATACGAAATTCCGTCAAGTTAATCTTATTAGGATGACATACGTCCAAGGAACTAGAAAGATTTCCTACGATAGTCAGATATTTGATCACACCTCTGTTTAAGGAATTATTTATTTTCTTTACATTTTTAAACGCTTATGTGTCTCAGACTATGATTTTATTTATTGAATAGATTAAGTATACTTAAAAAAGCACCTTGTTCTTATACACAAGCATTTTAATATTTATTTAATTTTTAACCTGAATTCATTTTGTAAAGGCCTTGACACCTTCAAACATTCCATATTATCCTCAAAAAAATCAGTCAACAGATAAGTCTCGCAAATATAAACTATATTATATAAATATGTATTTAATTAACAATATCTGATAATTATCACCGTAACTGTCAGATTAATTGAAGACAGAAATTTGTTTGTACTAATGCAAGCTTTAGTTTAAGCACTTTTCGGCCGGTGTCAATTCTTACGAAGAAGGGTCGCTACCCTAGCAATTAATACTACCAAACTAAAAGCTTTGAAACTCGATAGACAAGCAAAATGAAAGAGTTTCAATCAGTCTTTATTTATCGAGAAACTAAGGTAAGCCCTGATATATAATTCGCCATTCGATTTGTTAGGGACGGACGGCAAATTAAATGGAAAGTTGTTTGAAGTAGTTATTTTGTAGGTATTTTAATTTGTATAATACTGGCAATCGCGTGGAATAGTGGTTAAAGTACCTGACAACGACGTCGCGTGCCTAAAGCCATTCCTTTTTGAAACAAATATAAATGTATGGTTTTTAGGTCTGATATGTTTAAATCTCTTTAATACGACATCTTGGCCTGATATATTGTAATGATAAGTTAAGATGACGTCTTCTAGTGGTAGCGTAGGGGCATCATTCTCTTGTATATTTTTTAAGAAGATCAGACTAGTAACAAAGCCTTTATAAAAATATAAAGGGGACAATCATTTTTGGGCCCACTAAAAATATTAACGTCACTTAATGGTATTACATCAAAAAAAAGACACCAAATTATAATAGTAAATGGCCTACAGATTTTTCGAAAATGTAAACGGAATCAAGAAATATGAAAAAAAATTAGTTGTTTTGATATTCGTGTTCTGATTAGTGTAATATGGGTAAAATGCGTGTACCTAATTAGTCATTTTGCAGTTTGTATAAAAAGAAAACTATTTTTTCACAAAGCTGACTTAAAAAAGATACCACTAAGAACTTTATGTTTAATTTCTAAAAATTTTAGCTAATATCACGTTATAACATAGTTCTAAATGACTGTGAACCAAAACGTTATTTTATCATTGACTTCCGGTAATTCCCAGCGGCCGGCGGACGGGTACGGCGGGCGGGGCGGCGGGGTATTACCTACATCTTTAATCTTAACGGCATTGACGTTCGTCACGCTACTGTTTTTTTGTATTTATATGCGATTTTAAGAAAATGGAATCTGCTAGATCAGCATACAATGAAAATAGAAGTGTATGTTGCAATTGTGGAGTCAGGTTTCACCGCAGTGTGCGAAGACAATTACTGGCCGAGACAACTGCTGATGTGCGCCAACTTTTATCTGTGTGGATTTCTCATGAGGTGGGATAATATTATCTCATGGAAAGCTAATGACTGCACTATACAATCTATCTACTTACATATTATCTAGATTTAAACTTTTATGAGAAATATATATTATTTTTGTTACTCTCGATTTTATTCCAACAATATTACTATACTGCGGAAACGAAAATTACATATTTTCTTTATTAATGTATTACTTAATATTTTTATTTTTGTTGAATAATATGGGATATGGTACGATTTTTTAGAAATAATACGAAAGAAAACGATCCACAGACTCCAGGAACACATAACGATCTATACATGATTAAGTACTTAATTATTTTAAGTTTTTAAAAGTAATAATAAATATCCCTTCATATTATTAATAAATTCATACCTTCTATAGCTATAATTTTAATCTTTCGTTATATTAAATTGATAAATGATATATTATATTGATTGAATTATTTTACATTTTGACACAAGATGACACTGCATTCTTTCCTGCTATTTACCAACTTACAGGCATAGTTCTTTGCATTGACTCCATTGACTGGCATTGACTGTAAGAAAAAAGTGTGTTGTTTCAAACTATTTGGTAGAAAAAATATAATATGGTATAAACTTGTTTGTTTAAATTGATGTAAACTGTGTTCGTGTTAAAGTAAAAGTTTAAAAATGAAAATTCACGTAGTTTTACTGCTTACAAGTGGATTAGTATGTTAATGTCTAATTGATGCAAAAAATGTTTAACCTAAGGGTTATATCATGCACGTAAGTCAAATATTAAATACCTATTTCACATTTATGTATATAATTTGCCAATGACATTCGAAAATGCAAACTGACGAGTAAAAGTCCATGTGAGTAATATAAAAGTTTATTTTTCCTCCTAGAATTTTGTAAAATCTATAACTTATACTGAATTAACCTTTAACAAATGATAAACACAGGTCTTACTAATAAGTTAAATGTTAAAGTATTGAAGTTTTATGTTATTAGTGAAATCTAATTTAAATAATAGATAAAATAAAGTCACACAATATACACAAAAGAAGTTTTTGTGGCATGGTATGATGTATCACATGTTATGTGTGTCTAATTATCTTTTGTCAGTCAATCAGAAATCAAAGTCGAAAAAGTATATATATATATATATATATATATATATATATATATATATATATATATATATGTATGTGTCAATATTTATTCTAAGAATAAAATATTATGTAAATAGAAAAATAAGTTATTTTGTGCAATGAAAAATATTTCAATCCACTGTAATATTACCGTTACAGCCAATTAAACTCCACTGCCGAACATAGGCCTCCCCCATATATTACTAATATTACACAACTCCATAACACTCTAATATTATAAAGTTTCTTTATCACTAAGAACACACACAACACACTTATATGATATACCTGAAATAATGTAAATATTGTAAAATCATATATTATTTGAAATAAAATGTATTGTATTTCAAATAATATAGGGTTCCACATCAAACATTTACTTTCATGCCAACTTCGCTTCCCTCCTCAAAATGTACATTTATCTGAACTTAATACTTATTTACTCTTTTATTTTTAATTCCTGATTTTTTCAGTTACACCCACTTGATGCAGTTTGTTGTAACTGCCTAAGAATATTGCAAGAAAGTGTTGCATCTGCTCACTCCATTAGAAGATTTGGGTACAGGAATATTTGTATTCCATGTGGATCTTCAATTTTAAGAGCACACCGTACACGGATTGTGCCTATTAACTCTGAAGAAAGAGATATTATTTTGCAGTGGATACCATCACACCAGGTACTTACTTTATTTTAAAAGGCTGTACACAGATTGATGTTTGTAAAATCAGACACCTTGCATACAATTTGGCCTGATATTTATGTTCATTCAACATGGCAGTTCACTAACAGGTTATCTTTAAGTTTACAGTCTACCAAAAGTCTACTGCTGAACATAGAACTCCCCATAGATTGTCTTATGGGGGGATATTTGCCATTAATAACCACTTTTTTTATTTTTAGTTATTAGATGAACGATACTTCTTCCTTATCTTACACCCATATTTGTATGCTTTTGTACTTATTATACAAGTAATATTTTTTACCTTAAAAGACATTAGTATAAATAAAACGGGTTGGGTTTACCATTCGGTCGCCTCAATTTGAAGATTCTGTTACTGTGGGGGGCGTCAAGGGAGTTTATCTGAAGCACCTATATGCGAGTTTTGCTACCGGAGCAGCATCGAAGTATTTTTATTTATTTTTTGAAAATATTGGTAAACGACTAATTAATTAAATATTCTCACGTTTTTGACGTTTCATCTGTCAATGTCATATCGATATATAGTACTAAATCGATCTAGTGAATCGATATTTCACCCTAGATAATCAAGATCAAATCTTTTCTGTTTTGTTAAGATTTACAAAATTATTTATAATTAGTTGAAAGTACCCCAACTCGTAAAGAATGACAGTTTTTCAATTTAATCATTCAATGTTATCTGAAACTTAAAAGAACTTGGACTTAGTGAAATATTGTTAATAATTCTAAAATAATTACTTCTTGTCTGATATGTGATGTATTATTTATTTCTATTTAAATAAATAGTGCCACAAAAATATTATGAGGGGAAACAATTGCATGCTAATATTTATAATTTTAAAAGACATTTAAACTATTTAGTGTTAAAAAGATTGAAATAAATAGAACAATAATAAATATTATTAATATTTAGAGTAGACACTGTAAAACTATGGTTCATTTTGTTAGTTGATAAAAAAATAACTTTTTTCAGGTGGATCGTTTAGAACGAGTATGCAGTCCTTGCTGGCTGAGGGCTTCCAGAGCTGTATGGAGACAGAGACAACAAAATGAGAACAGGGATATTGAGTTACAATCCATGAATATAGAAGACATCGGTAACATCCCACAACCACCCCCTATACCTGCACCTGTAACCCCTGCCATTACCAGAGCGGTATCAACAATTACTATGGCTAATTATAAGCGTGCTGCTTCTACTTCCCGTCACTGTATTTTTAAGTCATGTAATCATTCATCTAGATTTTTAATACCTAAACTACTTAAAGAGAGATTGCTGATAGATCACTCATTTTATGTGCCACTGTGCGCTCGTATTTGTGAATACCATTTAAATGAACCCCACAATGATTGGAATAATTTATACACGAGTAGTAACTGTTCAGATTTTACTGCATCTCAGATAGACAACCTTTGTTCCTTACTTAAAAGTAGTGTTACTCAAAATTATAATATTTTAAATATCATTGAACATAATTCAATATGCAAATATTGGTTAGGATTTACCAACTACCAATTTGAACAGTTACTAGTTGAAATTCCATCTATCAGTGAAAGAGTTAAATCACCTAAAAGAAGTCTAGCTATGTTCTTAATGAAACTTCGTACAGGTGATAGCAATGAACGCATAGCTTCTCTATTTAATGTAGCTTCATCGACTGTGTTCAATCATTTAAATATTGTAAGTCAGTGCTTTGAAGAGCAATTCATCCAACTGCATTTAGGGACAAATACCTTATGCATTCAACAAGTTGCTCAATATAACTTGACAATACCAAATGGCTTGTTTGGTAATCCAGATATGGATATGTGATAGCCATAGTAATATGTGATGGTACATACATTTATGTGCAAAAAAGTAGTAATTACTTATACCAGAAGCAAAGATATAGTTTACATAAGTATCGTAACTTAGTTAAGCCATTTTTAATAGTGTGCTGTAATGGTTATATCCTTGATGTTTTTGGACCATATCCTGCAACAGAATCAGATGCTTCTATAATTCTTAGACTGTTCAACGATAATAGTCCACTGCGAACCTATTTTAGAGAAAACGATGTATTTATTCTTGATAGAGGTTTTAGGGATGCAATTCCATTCTTGCAGCAATGTGGTTATAAGGCTTACATGCCTGAATCTAAACAAGCTGGTGAAATACAATTATCAACCATTGCTGCCAACAAGTCCAGATGTGTAACTTTGTGCAGGTGGGTGATTGAAATTGTAAATGGGAGATTTAAACGGGACTTCAAATTATTTCGTCAGGAATATTTTAATACTGCATCTACTCATCTCATGCTATACTTTAAAATTGCAGCTGCATTAATAAATCGATTTCATACGTTGATTCGTAATAATTTTCATGCTGTAGAGATATTGGCAATTGCTCAAGCCAAACTAAACACTCCAAATAATTTAGCCTCCTACGTAGAAATGCACAATTTAAATAGAGTGAGAGTGCGATTTGCCAGCATTAATGGTAATCTTCCAGAGCTAGATAATTTTCCTCAACTGACATTCCAGGATCTCATTCTGTTTAGTCTAGGAATTTATCAAATTAAACAAGCTCGTAGTTATTACGGGGAGCATGTCAGGGCTTCTGGAGAATATAAAATCGAGGTATACCTGCAATCTGTCCATGATTTTGGTCCAAATAGTTATCTATTGCGAGGTAGGATACAATCAAGGCACACTAGTAAAAAAACTTATTACACTTATATACTAGTTGACACCAACCCATCAATTGCTAACACTAGGGCTGCTCTTACTGGGTACTGTTGCAACTGTTTGGTAGGCAGACGCACTGTTGGCTGCTGTGCACATGTCATGTCTGTTGTCTGGTTTCTATCTTGGGCACGGCATCGAGATGAGGTTGAACCACCTGCATCTTTTTTAGATGATATATTACTTTCAAGTAATGATATTGAAAATGATGAATGATGATTATTAATCTTAATGCGTATTAATATTGTAATATAAATGATCATTTTTGCTATAGTTGTTCCACTTGTGGCAACCAAAGTTTTTTGTGTTATTCTATAGGAAGATGCTGCTGCTCATCTCCTGGTATTTTTATTTTATTCTGTCGACTTTAACGACACCATACGGGACGGAACGTGATGGCAATTCACGGAAGGCCTCTGTAATATTTTACATTATATCTTTAATTTAGGAGCCATATGTTCGGCAGTGGACTGTTGTAATGATGATGAATAATGATGACTAAAAATTGTAATTTTTGTTGCTTATTTGAACTATTTCTATTTTACTGTGTGCTTTATTATCTGTTATATATTATGTTATATGTGTAATTTATAAATAAACGCCGAGCAAAGTTGAATTTATTGCTCTGGCACCCTTTTTTATCTCTTTTAATTGACAATATCCTTCTGATTTCTAATAATATCGTAAACGGGCGAGACGTTATATTTTAATGATGTATGGGATTTATACTTGCTAATAGATGAATACTTTAATGAACAAAGGGCCGGCACTGCACCTGTCTGCTGTGTTATTTTTAAAAGAGGACTCATAAAACACTGACGATTTTTACCATAATTAATGCAGTGATTATACATGATCTTTGGGACTTATTACATATCAATATCGTATCGTAAATAGAAATGTTACCATCAAGTTATTTTGAAAAAATCTTTTAATATGATCTTTTGATATGAAAACACGAAAAATGTTTCTACCTATGTCCGTTAGAAACCATCCAAGCGATTTTGATGAAATGTTTATGTGTGTTTGAATGGGTCTCTATACGATTCATATTCACATATGGACTCGGTAGGTGGCGCTGTTGTCGAAATCCAGAAATCACCTGTGCGAAGTCGGGGCGGATCGCTAATAATAAATACAATTAAACTATACCTGTGTGTTTGTTATCCTGGCACAAACAGTTCAAAACATCTTACTTCCTCATAATTTATCAGTGTGTAATAACAGATAAGCATGATATTACCTAGTCATTTTGGTATTTTAGAACCCAGTCATTTTAAGATGTATAATTAGGTATTTAATAATCAACCAAAGCATATTAAAAAAGTCTTGACACCGGGCCTGTCTGTCTGCATTAATAGATCTGAATTATATAGACTATGTTGGAAATGATGATTTACTATCTATAAATACGGTTGCATTATAACTTGTTTTTTACACAGTCAGTTTAAAACATCTTTCTTACTATATAACGTGTGTTGGTAATATTGTAAATATAAATGGATATATTATACCTTAGTCATCTTGAATTTAATCATATTATTTTAACGGTAATTGGGAAGTACACTCACACTCAATATATATAAAAAATTGTATCCATACCACATTTGTACACAGACAGGCACTATATTTTGCCGTAACTACTAAAAATATTGAAGTACCTGAAAATGCTGAATGTACCTACAACTTGGTTTTATATGAACTATTATTCAACAGTGCACTATTTTAACTTAAAATACCGGTAAAAACCACTATAAATAGCTTTTAGTTTATTTCTAGGTTATTTTAAAATTCATATTTTAATTGTTAATTTCTCGATTTTCCGTCTAGATGTGGTAAAACTAATATTACTTTTGTAATCTATATATTATAAGGAATAAATCGACATCCATTTCATTGCGTGACGCGAAAATTTGTGGTGGGCCCATTCTCCATACAAAAATTGATTGTCTCCTTTATGGTTTTCAGGTCTTGTATGTCGGAATCTCCTAACATAGACAAATAAGTTATCATCATCATCATTACAGCCCTTCACAAGTCCACTGCTGAACATAGGCCTCCCCCAAGTAACGCCACAAAACACGGTCCTGAGCCACCTGCATCCATCGACTTCCTGCATGTCTTACCAGGTCGTCACTCCATCTAGTGGGGGGTCGCCCTACACTACACTATAAAATAAGTTAAGGTCATGAAAAATATCAGATTGTTTACGAAGCCAATCTGCCTGGTAAGTAATTACGGCATATCTTCCTAGGCGAAAATACAGCAGTAAAGAAGATATCGTCATTTTGGAAGAGTGATTTTAGTTGGGTTAATAAGTAGTTGCTGTGGTCGATAGCGACAGAACGTCCTAAGTCATAACATAATACTCGTTCAATGTTGACCGACGATATTGACGGCCAAGCTGATTACATACTAAGTTTCGGTTCTCGGCTTGGAATTTCACTTTGACTAAATATTTATAAAAAAATACTGATCTGTATGGGTGGATTGTGATTGTGGTTTACCAGTCAACCCCTTAACGATGATAATAAATTAACGTATGATACTCACATTAACTAAACAATTCATTAGAAACTCTCTTAAAAAGTTTAGACATATTAGGTATTTCAACTATGTCAAGTTATTTACATTTTATACAAGAAAGGGATACGTGGCAGAGTCACGCTGCAGCTTTACTATGACTGCATTTTGCATAAAATACGAGTGTAAAATTGCAGTATAATGCTGCTATGTTTCGTATGGTGAATGAAAAGACTTAAATACATTTTTTATTTGTAAAGAAGCATTTCATATTAAGGGGAAATATAACATCAAATGGCTTAGCAAGATCCTCCGTTATGCCGAAAATATTGCAGCATTAATTTTGAAATAAATATATGGTAAAGTTGAGGATTAATATTGGATTACGTTGGACGAAAACACGATTCCGTAAAATTTTCTCGATACAAAAAAATCTAAAGTTACCTCCAAAATAAACAATAAACCGCTGTTATTCATAAAATACTTTAAATAAGATCATGAAACTTTGCATACTTATTGAACTAACTATAAAGCAGTGCTTATGTTATTTACTTTTTTAAAATACCATTATTTTCACTGTAAAAAGGAATTACCTTAACTATCGGCCTCTTGAAGCGTGGTTCCTGCCACCCGGTCAGTTTCGCTTCGGCCTTTGAAGGGGGAGGTTGTGTCGTTTACGATCAGAATACACATTACGCAACAGGACGACGTAAAATTAAAATGTGAAATAACCGTAATAAAAATAAGAAGCGACTGGCTTGGCGTTAAGAAACAGGCATAAATATGATAAACCTAATGAAAGAAGTATCTAACGACCTATCTACTTACAGTATTAGTGATTACAAACATGTCGGTACATAGCATACGACGCGCAGGCAAGTGGGGGCGAAATTAGAATTTGAGCGGACTTACTATATCCCTATGATCCTTAAGGGTGACAAAGCTTCTGTATTTTGGTTCCTGATTTAGATGGATCTGGACGTCTATGGGCCACAGCATCCACCCGTTAACATGTGGACTGTTTGTTCACTTGATTCTATAAAAAGCAACATTATGAACGCAGATATTTTACGGTGGGATACTGTGTCAGCGTGGTCAGTTTTCAGACGGGTAACGTTTTCAGATGACCTATTCATGTTACACCCACCATACAGCTACATCATGGTTTTAAGATTGTTGGAAATTAAAAAATACTAAATTATAATTTTTTGTAACAATCATCAATGTCAGTGATATTTTAAGACCCTGGATTGACCTTTGCACAATAACTATTCATAAGCGTTTACTCGAATAATTAACAAAGTTGGCATCCAAATGATAAAATTTTGTTGACACAATAGGTCTATCTACTCGTAAGTGCTATGAATAGAATATTTTTGATAAAGTCACAGCATGCCTTTAGAAATATTTGTTTTTCAAAGTTTCATCTTTGCATTAAACTGTAGTCAGCATTCACAATGAATACAAAATTGTACACAAACGTCTCATTTCACGCAGAAAATAGTTTCATTTTAAAAGACAACGTACTTACAGTTACGTCACAAAGGGTATAAAAACTTATTATATTGGAGGAAGCCATTGCACGCCTTTTTACTCCTAAGAACAATCCAATGAGATCCCACTGGGTAAAACAATGCCGGTTGTTGTTTGGCTCTATAATACTGCCTTGGAGAGCGCTGGAAGTGTGCCATACTTATTCAGTAAGCTTTTGTTGAATACAGTAGCAAATATGTTAAATAACAAAGAAACAAAACATTTTTTGCTTACCTGCTTGGACCTTGGAGAAACGACCCACATTTTGTGTTGTAAGAAATTGTTGACAAGCATTTATTGTTCTATTTATTGACTTCTATTGTATGTATTCATAATTAACATTTGCCTTTTTTTAAATTTAAAGCTATAAATTATACAAGACACTTCTCAAATGTATTGTAACTGAATCAAAAAAAGAGAAGATTTTTTTTATGGAATAAGGGTGACAAACGGGCACACAGTCCACCAGATGGTAAGTGGATGCTGTAGCCCTTAGACATCTATATTTACCTTCAATTAAGAGTCAAAATGCAAATGCGTTGTTACCCCTGAGGACTGAAATGGAACGCCTCGTTTCCAGTAAAAAGGGTCTCCGGTTCTCTATACTCACCATACGAAACACGGCAGCTAAGCTCTATTTTACGCTGGTATTCTGTGAGAGCGTGGTCCAACTCCAGTCGAGCCAGAGGCGACCCATTCGTACTGCAACCACAATATAGCTGCAGCATGGCTCTACCACGTATTTGACGCATATGTTAGCCGATTTCATGGAAACATTTTAAATGATTTTTTATTGAATATCAGGTCAATACTACAGAGGTGATCACATATTAGTTTTAATTAAAAATTTCGATCGAACACTCAACATTTTAGTTGTTACCTTGCACTTGTGTAACACTCAATATTTGAAGGTCAAAAACTAAAAAAAAAAGTAAAAGAACTAGCTTCAAACCCAATAAAAAAGGTTACATTAAGACATATTGTAACATTTTTTTATAGTTTGTAGTGTGTAGTAGCACCATGCTGATATGCTGTTATGTAGTAATTATTTCATTATGTATCAAGGTAGACACTAGTTGGTTAAAAATAACTCCATAGTAGGAGTTTAAATTGTAATGCACATACCCATGCCAAATAGCCATACTCGGAACAATAATTCATCCCGTAGCCCACAGCACTGCCATCAAGACGTTGGCCACTGCGTTACCGTGTGGTCAATAAATTTGTATTTCTTGTGTCAACATTCATCCTAGCTTGAACTCAATGAACCGCCTGAATTTTAAGTATGAGGATATCACAACCCCCAACAACTAAAGGGAGCTTGTATTACATTGAAACATTTGGAAAAAAAGGAGCAGAGGTGAGCTGACATTTTTTGCAGTGAAGGGACACGCTTGTATTTTGGAGGCGTTGGATCTCACAAGAATGGCATCGCCTCTTTCGAAGACCGACTGTAGTATCATATTCACACGCTTAACCATATAATTCTTAACCAGCTTCTCTTTCAGACTGAACTTAGTTCCAATTGGCCCAAGATATTAGTTGGCATCTCTCCACAACTGTCGTCTGAATATCCATAGACACCGGGAATAAACAGTTCATTAAAATGCAAATAAGAAGAGAGTTGAGGATAGAACGAACCCCTGAGGAACACCGGCGTTAGTTGCCATAGGATTGGATAAGCAGCCATCTACGACGATAAGTCGTCATAAAAATATGAACATAAAGTAAAACAGTTTTTTTATAGGATAGGATGACAAACGAACACACAGTCCACCTGATGGTAAGTGGTTGCTGTGGCCTATAGACTTCTACATTTATCGTTGATTAAGAATCAAAACGCAGGTGCGTTGTCACCCCTGAGGACTAAGACGGAATGCCTCGTAACCAGTAAAAAAGGGTCTCCGGATCTCTACACTCGCCATACGAAACGCAGCAGTAATAAGCTGCTATTTGATGCTGGTATTCGGTATTTCAGAATGACATGTAGCTCTATGGCAAGCTATTCTAATTGGGGAGTTCTATGCAACGTTAATTTAGGCCGTAACTAGTATAAATTCGATTTTAACATGAGCTTCCATAAAACGAAAGTCTTTATTTCAATTTACCTCATTTTATCAGATTGTTAACGTAGCTAAGAGAAGATTTAAAAGCCAAGATTGAAGATTGTACGTTTGAAACACAATGACGTCACCGATTTAACGAGCCCCGCTGCAGCTATATTATGGTTGCAGCGTAAACTTGAGCAAGAACAATAATTTATGAACAAAACACAGTACCCCAGTGCAACCAATTAATATTCTGGATATGAGTTATTTTGGTCGATATATATTTAGAATGCGTTATTTACTAGATCTGTGCTGTATTAGGTCTTTGCATAGCTATGAGCTATCGTCTAACAACAAAAGTAGCACAATCACTAAGGAGATATTTTTATTTATATATAACAAATATTTCTTATATTTACGCGATCATATCCTACGTGGCCCCAACCATTACATCAGATTTAATAGACATCGATTCTTACAAAGAATGATACGTGAAGCTATTGAAATTAAAAAACATCCTAATTTCAATAGATAAGGATGCTGGGTACTACCACCTGCTTGGGACCCTGTAATTAATAAAATTAAAACTAAACCTAAGCATACCACTGCAATACTTCAAGACACATACAATATGTTCATTGTGCGTAAATCGGACCGTAAATAATAATTAAAAAGCTGAAGGTACTCCAGGTTAACATGACATCGGGACGTGAGTCACCTCAGTCCCCCATTCATAGATCAAAATACAACAAAACAATTTCACCATGGGTGCTGGAAAGCATCCGAAACGTCGGGAATTAGAAATCATTTCAAATTAAACAATTAATTAAACAGTAGGTACTCGGTATTTTTCGCTCGATTTTTTTTAATTCGTGTGTTTTGGAAATTATATTTAGATACAAATTACATACTGATGAAATATAAATAATATTTTTTCATCTTAGCGACATACCAGAAAAAACGGAACTGGTTATTTGAATAAAAAATCTTTTATTTTAATTTAAATTTTAAGCAATTATTTTAATTTAAATTTTCGTGTTTTTAAAAAATACTAAAAAAAGGGCTCGAAAAAATAGATTTTCTCAAAAAAGAAAGGAACTTGAAAATAAATTAAAAAAGTTGGTTGGTCGGTCTGGGCTCGAACCGGGGTTTTACGATTCTGTGATTATACCAATTAAGCTATTTATAATCATTAACAATTTGTCAAAATTTACCTTCTTATTCTAACGATATTGTAGGAGTTTTTCATTGCCTAAAAGCACGGACAAAAAGACATTTTCTAAAAATAAATCCTAGCTAGATCAATTTATTATCCCCGAAACTACCTGGACACTAAATTTTATGAAAATCGTTGGAGCCGTTTCCGAGATCCCGATTATATATACAAGAATTGCTCGTTTAATAGTATAAAATTAAACAATTTAATCTACAAATATTTCTAATTTTCAGTCGGTATTGGGAAGCTCTGCTACCGATCTGATTTTTTTCCCTCTGTCGCCTATTACGACACCAACGGGATGATATGGGATATTGGATATTCTTACACCACCACTTAAAGGTAATGGCGGTGTAAGGATAGTCTAATAGTGTGGGGGGGGGTCTATGTTCAGCAGTGTACTTTAATGGGCTGTAACGGTAAATTTTTTAAAAAAGTAATTATTGTGAAGTCCTGTTTATAATGATTAAACATCAATTACCTCTCCCAGAACGTCCAGTGGTGCGACTCGACGTAAACAGCCAAACATCTCAATAGAAGAAATGTGAGCTAGTGTATTAACATACACATCGTTTTGATTGCGGTCCCAACATCTTTCCAGTCTCAGTTTGAATAAATTACGCTGTGTTGTTTTTTATTGCGTCAATAATTTATAGAATTAAATTGTTCTTGGGCCGTTTTGATCTTTTTTCTCTGTTCTTATTCTATTCGATCCCCGCGGGCTTACCCGTCGATGCTCGTACCCAACTCAGTACGCAACGTCTATATAGTCCGTTGCTATCATAAAAATGGATAGCTTTATTCGACAAAGCAAGTATCATGGGACGAGTTGTTTCTAATGTTCATTTTTGTAGCAAGTTCTTGATAATTCAACTGGAAAAATTTCATTATCTGTAATTATATTTTGAGATAAATTTAACAAAACCTTTAGTATATACATACAAGTTATTTAATATATATATATATATATATATATATATATATATATATATATATATATATATATATTGTAAATTGTAGTGTAAGCGTTTAATTAAATATAACATACTTTATATTATATCTATTTTTATATTTGTTACATATTTGTTTCCACAAAACACGAATTTAGAGCCGATATGAAAGTTCTTCCAACACGCATTAGGGCAGTGCGGCGGGTTTTAGCACTTCCTTGTCCTAAAACCCTCTCAGAAATGAGGGGAGGCCTGTGCCCAGCAGTGGGACATATATAGGCTAATGAAATAAAGAGAAACAGTTGTCAACGCTTAGATTAAAAGATGAAAAGATAAATACCTACGTTATGCGTAGGTATTCTAATAGAATCATATTTTATATCTTTATCCCTGCTATATATAAAAAATGAAAGCAATAAATAAATAAAAGCCTGTACTCGAAACAAAAAGCTTTGTGTTTCATTTCTAATTATTTTCTTAATTGGTACGCCAATTTTTTTAAAAATAATGGAATCTTATATCAAAGAGGGCATTGTATTTATTCACGGTTACGTAAGAAAGAGACCCTTTAATTACCCATTAACGTTATGTTTCACAACATCCATTAATACAAAAACGACTTTAACACAATCAAAAAGGAAACACCGGCACTAATTTTCGATGCCACTTAAAACTACAAGTTAACTGCATTCAAAGGTTTGATAAGGAACTTTTTAAACAAAAAAAAATTGTTATAGTACAACTGCATTAACGGAAGCTTTGAATTTATAGACAGCTTCAATATCTTAATTCCGATTCGGTTCTATCGATATTTATCAGCCGAATCTAATGATCGGTCAGTTTATAATAGGCAGTGAATGTCGAACTAATGAGAATATATACCTGCGTGGTATACAATAAATTAGAGGAGCCTCGAATAAAACGGCATATTAATTGGACATTAGCGTACGTCGACACCTCCGAAGTGCGGCAGCCATTTAAACGATTAAGTATGTACGCGATGGTGTAAAAACTATTTGGTAGTGTTAAATTAGGCGAGTATAAATATATCATCAGTTCCCGCAGGCCAGATGTGGTTAGGTTCACTAATATATTTCCTAAATGCTTTAAAAATATAGCCTTAGTTATTTTTTAGTCTTAAACGTTTAATATGTAGCGATAATATAAATTAGGAAAAATTATTTAAGACCTACTTCGGTCGCTCAGTCTTTATCTGGGAAATTTTTATGGACATTTTCAAAGATAAACTCCAGTCTGGTTTGAAGTTCGTAATCTTTCATACGTCTTAGCATTCCAATTTATGTTTAATTAAAGATGTTATAATTAATTAGCTCAATGAATAACCACGTAAATAATATAAGTGGTGCAACTTACCTACTTTGCTCTTCAAACGCGAATCTTAGCTAATTAAATTTAACATCTTAATATAATAGATTTCTGCAAAATAAAGCTTGATGCTATTAATTATACGGTTTAAGGCCGATTTTCAATCTTCAGATATAAGTTATTCATAGATCAAAATACAACAAAACAATAATAACAAAATGAATAATTAGAATTTTATGAATAAAATAGTTCAATAATTTAATTTCTGTACTCAGTCAGGTGACAATTGTTTAATGCATAAATTTTAACGGACGATTGAAAATTATTTCAAAAATTTGTTGCTCATTTCCTTTTCTTTGAAATTGCTGTGGTTGCGACTATGAAAATGATTAAAAATTCAGATAATTTTTGGATATAAATTTTATCGTAGCATTAAACGTATTGCTGCATTTAATGCTACAATTTAATTATAAAGCATACAATATCCGCGATGTGTAAGAACCAGATTCCGAAAGTGAAAGCCTGGTTTGATGGCGTCTGTTCTTGAAATTTCGTCCAAACTATCAAAGACAAAAGTCAATAATGATGAAGTAAAAGCTCTAAATACGAAATTATTTAGCTTCATAAACTAGTGGACTTGAACTTGTCAATTGCTCAAGTTATAAATTGTCACGCTTCGCCATAATCTACATAGTGGGACTATCCCAAAATTTTTATCGTCCACCTACGACTTTCTTCTTTTTTTGATATTTTCGTTAATATCAGAAATGAGATCTTCATAATTATGGTTCTTTAATAATAAAAAAACACACTGACCCAATACAAAACTTTTCTTAAAAAGAAATGGTTGAAAAACGATTGGAATTATTTCCAAACTCCAAAATCCAAAACCAGCAGTATACAAAACAAGATGACGAATATGCGCTAAGATTATAACGAAGTTCGTTTCAAAACAATAATTTCTGCGGCTGATTTAGAGAAAGATATTACTTTTGTCTTAGCAAATTGAATTCCGCAAAATCTCTGTAAGATTGACTGACCACAAATTGGGGATTCGTTGTCAAGCAAGATAACATCGAAGGAATCTCATTAAAGTAGAACATTCGTCCGGGACTTCGGGTTGCCTTTATATGTTGCGTTTAACTTTGACTTTGGAATCTTAAGGGATTTCAAATTACTTCAAGTTTAGTCCCGCTTGAAATGAACTTAGGTCCATTCTTTGTCACGAAAATAAAGATTGTTATTTCAAAAGGGTTAAGTCTGCACAGAAACTTTTGTATACTACCCTTATTTTTATGTACTATAGGAATTTTATGTGTTTTGTTCTTCTGAAACCATGTAGAAATTCGGTGAATATATCACTGGTTATTCTTAAGGGATTAATAACGATTTTACCGTTACAGCCTATAAAAAGTCCAATGCTAAACATGGCCTATGTTCCTCAAAGGGAGTCTCTTAGGGATTATGCTATAGGTGCCACGCTTGCTAGGCGCGTAGACAATCGCAGTTTAGTGCACTCAATAGGGTTAAAAAAAATTTATTCGCTAAAAGTTTAAGTTTTGTAAGATGTGATGTCTAAAATAACTGTCCAGAAAACAAAACGTGAATAATTTATATTCAATAAATTCTACGACTATTTTAATGAATTGATTATTCTTGGCGACACGCCTATAAGAATATTTCAGTTTATTAAGTCAACCGATGACGAATAACTTTTCAAAGACTCATTGTCCAATAGAAATGTTCTGATAAGAAAATGCTTAGTTGAATCTTAAAGAAATGTCGAATTAATGATATGAAGGTCTTGGGTTCGACTCCCAGGCCGGACTAGTTTACTGTTTTCTAAGTAATATCTTTCAATAAATTCATATAGGGAATTTTATTATATAAATTATGTTACCGGATTTGTCCCCCGGTTGAAATCGTCTTTCCAACGATGTAAATTTAAAGGAATATTAAAGTGAAGTTAGAGATCGGATTTGTTCCCCGGTCGAGATGATCACTCTGTGCATAAACAGAATTAACGGAAATTAATTGCATAAGTATTGTCTTGTATAAGTTTGATATGTTTGTACGAAAACAAATGCCTATTTGTTATGATTGATTAATGAAAACATTCACTTGTATTGTTATCTGATAAGAAACATGATAACTGATAAGAATCCTATCAGAGATAGTTTCCTACAGTTCGAAAATCATGTGGAAGCACTTATTTACCTAATATTGTTAAAATTAGTGTATTTCAGACTTTCATTTTTTCTGATAGCCGAGAGCCGTGCAAAGTTAGTTGTTCAAATAGTGTGAGTTCACGGAAGCACGCTGGCCACGCCCTTAGGAGGCCGAATATGTAAAAATTTAAAATGTTTGTAATTTCAGTAATTTATGTAAAAATGACTTGTAAAACATTTCAGGTTGATTGTACGTGCTAAAAAGGTGAATTCTGTGTTATTTTTATGTGAAAATTCCTGTGTATAAGTGAAAAAATGATAGTTTTGTATAAGAAATTTAAAAGTGTTTTAAATAGTGAAATAAATAGAGAAAATGTAAATTAAACTATTGAATTAGTTAACATATGTATAAATTCAAGTGAGAAACATTGTTTTAACTTTCTGTGCTAAATATTTAAGAAATTTGGTCTTAGAATTTGTGATTAAAATAGGCATATTTTGTTTAATAAATTAAAAGATTTTTGTGATACGAAAATATAATGTATATCATAGTGTAGATATTGCTTTGTGCTATCTAAATAGATAACTTGTATTTATGTATGACTTATGTGAATAAAGAAATTAAGTGGAACGTGAGAGAGTAATAGTACAAATTCATGTTATTAAGTTGCGCAGGCACGCGAATGGCGCGGCTCACTTTCGCGTATAGCTCTGGGGGTAGCTTACTGAACGGGTTTTATTGCAATTCGTTCGGGGAAATAGTTCGGAAAAATAAGAAAATCCTTTGGGAAAAGTGAAAAAACCAGCAGTCAAGAATAAGTGTAGGGAAGTGATAGAGAAAAGTGATTACTCTCTCACGGAACGGTTTGAAGATACTTACTTACTTACTTACTTATCGTCACGCACAATCCCTAACGGGGTAGCCAGAGAGAACAGATCGCCAAGTATCACGATCCTTACATACCTCTTTCGCTTCTTTCAGGTTCATTAACTTCTTCATACATGCACGTCTAGGTATCCGAGTACTCTTGACCCTCCCCTCTTCGAGCAATTTGCTCACATGGTCTTCGAAAGTTAGTCTCGGTCTACCTCGACACCTTTTAATATTTACTTTCGCTTTATATATTTTCTTCACCATTCGGTCTTCACTCATTCGTTCAACGTGCCCAAACCATTGGAGTACGCCCCTATCAATTTTTGTGATAAAGTCATCTTTCAATCCTGCCATATTGCGAATCTCTTCGTTTCGCTTTCGGTCGGCTATGGTAACGCCACACATTTTACGAAGAGATCGCATCTCCACTGCATTCAACTTGCTTTTTTGCTTCTTCTGGCATACCCAGGTTTCGCTGCCATATAACAAAGTCGGTACCAAAACTGCGTTATGTATTGCAAGGCGTGCACTCTTCACCACGCCTTGCCTTTTGACTAATGCATTCAGGGCACCATTGACTTTGTTTCCGGCAGCGACACGCCTATCCACATCTAAATCACATCTTCCATCCCGGCTGAAAGCACTCCCCAAGTATACAATTTCATTTACCTGTTCTAGACATTCCTGATTTACCCATATTTCACATTTCGTTCTCTCTTTATCCTTTTCAAATACCAGAACCTTAGTTTTATTAGCATTCAAACGGAGACCTTTAATTTCACATTCCTCTTTCATACACGTGACTAATGCCTGCAGTTCTGCTTCTGATGGTGCAATAAGCACTGCATCATCAGCATACAGCAGACAATTAACTTTTATGTCACCCAATTTCACACCCAAACAGCTATCTTTCAGCTTCTGTAAACAGCTGTCGAGATACAGTATGAACAGCCAGGACGACATGACACAACCCTGTTTTACGCCCGCTTGGACGCTAAACATGGGTGACAGGTCATGCCCTACCCGCACACAGGCTTTACAGTCATAGTAAAGTGACTGCACAGCCCTTAACAATCGACCATCCACACCATATCCCGGCAACAGTTCCCACATTTTCTTCCTTATAACCTTATCAAATGCTTTCTCCAGATCCACAAAAGCACAGAAAATCCTCTGGTTAACACTCAGAAGCTTCTCCGTGATCATGCGGAGAGAAAACATTTGATCCGTGCATCCTCTTCCAGGTCTAAATCCGCATTGTGCCTCCCATAATAATCTTTCCGATTTCTCTTGCATCCTGCGTGTCAAAACCTTCGAATAAACTTTACTTGCTAAACTGGTCAAGCTGATCGCCCGATAGCTCCCGCAGTCAAAATGTGAACCTTTACCTTTATATAAAGGCACAATGACCGCGGATCGCCAATCATCCGGGACATCTCCCGTCCGCCAGCACAAATTGCACAGCAGATGAAAGATGACCTCAGTGTCATCGAGGTCCGTGTCTGGCGTGCCAGTCACGGCGTCACCCCCGGATCCTTCACTAAGATCATGACACGCATACAATTCTCTATAAAATTCACTCCATCGCTGCATGACGTCCGATTTTTCTGAGAGGACGTCATTGGTTCTCGAAAGCACTTTGTTCATTCTTAAAGCTGTCGCACCACTCCGGGACCTTCCAACCTCTTTCCAGAAGAGTTTGGAGTTTTCCCTAAAGCTGTGCGACAACCTCTCGTCCGCTTCTATTCTACACCTTTCACGTACTTCCTCAATCAATGTTTTCGCATGAACTTTCTGCAGCTCATATCTTTCTTTCATCTTCTCTCTCATATGCTCATCGTAACTAGAGGCTAAGTAGTCTAACCATGCTTTTTTCTTCTTTTTTACAGCTTCTTTCACTTCGTCATTCCACCATGCATCTCTTCTTTTACTACTACCTCTTTTTGTCGTACCACATACTTCTTCCGCTGCACTTACCATTCCATCCCTAAGGTTCTGCCATGTTCTCTCCACACATTCTTTCCTGCCATCGATGGTGTCAAGCTTTTCGGCTACTCTCGTGTGATATTTGTCCCTAGTATCCGCTTCCTGAAGCTTCCAGCTTCGGATGCGACAGACCGACTGTGTTTCTGTTACTGCCGTCCGGTGGCGCCAACCCGCGAACAAACCCCTAAATCTAGTAATTACTAGATAATGATCCGTCCCCAGGTCAGCACCCCTGAACACTCGTGTATCCATCACCTGTTTTCGCAGTCGGTCATCCACCAGGAACAAATCAATCATACTTCTCTCATTCTTTCTTTCTGGATGGATCTTCCTGTGATTAAACATAGTGTTTGTCACAAGAAGACCCTTTTCCTTGCATACAGCCAGTATAAGCTTGCCAGCATCATTAACCCTTTTATCTCCAAACTTTCCAAGCACCGACTCGTATCCTGGTCGAGCGATACCTACCCATCCATTCAAATCACCACATACAACAGTTCTTTCGTTTCCCTTAACCAAATCTAGAACTTCTCTTACATTCTCCCAAAACTCCTCAAGCTCAGCCCTGGACGACGAAGCTACCGGCGCATAAACAGCCAAAAGGAATAACTTCGTCAGTCCCATTTTGAAGCGAACCCAGAGAAGTCTTGAGTTCACAACCTTGTATTCAGTCATAAGATCGACCAACCGGGACGACAACAGCACTCCCACTCCTTGGCAGGCGTTCTCGCTTTCCGGGACTCCGGACCAAATAGCTAACGTCCCGCCAGGGAGCTCTTCAATACCACTGCCTTTCCGTTTGGTCTCCGACATACACACGACATCTAATTCTCTTTCTTTCATTATTTCGATCAACTCATTCGTCTTATCTCTCATGCCTCCTCTAACATTCCACGTGCCAACTCTGCACTCCGTCCTCCACCTTCCGCCGTGTCGGGCTGTGCGTGACGGGTGGCGGTCCCCATCGCCGCTTTGCGCGCTGCATTCCACACCAACGGGGACGAGCTGGTGTGCGTCGCCTTGGGGGGACGCCCTAACCCTCGTTCGCATGGGTGCACAGCTGTGTAGAATTGCAGCCCTGAAAAGGGCTGGCAGGGGTCGCGACGAGCACGCTTCTACAATGACCCCCACGGTTTGAAGATAATTGCTGTTTTATTCCCAAGTAATTCACCCCTCAAGTTATACAGTCCACATCGAAGAATTAAGGCGTCGGGACCGGGACGACTTCGGAAGACCCGTAATCCCCGTCTGAACCTACTTGCTGAAAAAGAAAGAGGTTATCGCCCTAGTGTGTTACTCTGTTCCAACGTAGGCGTTATAGGAGGCCGGATCGAGAGAAGCCTAGATTCCTCCCTTCTGTTTCTTAATCGAACGTCAAGTTCCGTTAGGTTCTTTTTCAATTGGTCCTTGCGAGCCGAATCTTTTTCAATTGGACCTTCGGAGCCGGATTAAAAGGACCACCCGAACCCCGCCAGCTGGATCAAGGACTGGACTGGACTGCTGGTTGTGGAAAAATAAGACCTTCGGAGCCGAGTGAAGATCAGCAACCGAAGGAAGCCGGAGGTTTGAGCTGAAGCAATAGGACCAAAGGCCAGAAGACCAGGACGTCAACGCTGAAGGACTGGACCTGGAACTACCGGAAGAAAGAAAACCGGGATTGCGGCCTGGGGCGTGTGCTCGCATGGGGCACATATCGCAGCCGGGCGCAGGTGTCTTGTGAAGGCACTCATCGTGGCCAAGCAGGGCTTGGCATTTTTCCTGTCGGGCGACCGTGCTCGGCATTTCCTGTCGGACGACCGCGTCTGGCATTTTCCTGTCGGGCAAGCGTGCTCGACATTTCCTGTCGGACGACCGTGTCCGGCATTTTCCTGTCGGGTCATCAGGGTGCAGGAAGAAGCATCCACCGCTGCTGCTGCCAGGCGAGGGTGCGCGTGGGCACCTGACTGCATCGCGGCCGGAGGAGGGCGCTCGGACGAGGCGTCACCGGCAACTGGGCGGCGAGCACAGCATACATCCCGACCACCTAACGGTGCCAAACGGTCGGGCTCTGGCACAACACCTTCGGGTGGAGCAGTTCTCTCGAGCGAGACTGCGCTTGCACTACCGCTCGACTGTTTCGTCATATTCCTTGGCGGGACAGTTCCTAAACCTTTCCTCCATTCCATTCCTGCACGACTCCATCCCTGGACGGCTCACCTCGGGAGGCCCCGTCCAGGATTGATAGGGCTGATAGGGCTGTTAGGGTGGTAGTAGGGTTGTAGGGTTGGGAGATAAGGGGGGGGGGAGGGGTAGTGGTGTTAGGTTGGGGTGTAGAAGGGTTGTAGGTAAGGGGTTGTAGGGACCGTAGGGACAGTTAGGGACCGTAGGCCAACAATCACCTTCCTGCAAGATGAAGAAGGCACAAGACCAGACAGGGAGAAGCAAAGGGAGCAGGACAAGGACAGGGCTCTAAAGAAAAGCTAAAGAAGCGGAACCATCTGGAGCGACCACAGCTACTGCGTCAAATGGAGCAACTCCTTCAAGTGGAGCCACCACCGACACGTCCACATGCACGTGGGACTCAGGGACGTCCATGGCAACGACAAGCAACAGGACGGACACCAGTGGTACGCAATCCAGTACCGCACAACAATCCGTTATATCCAGGAGTGAAACGGTGGTCGAAAAAGTAGGTCAAAGGACCGAAGAAGCGGCATCGTCAAGGACAGTAATCGGGCACACTAGTGATAAAGGGTCACAGAGAGGTAGTAGGTCATCGCGATCGGCGAGGCTGAAAGCCGAATTAGAGGCGCGGATTAAATTCGAACGCTCGGAGCTCGAACGAGCGCAGGCAGCTGCTGCCTTGGCCAAGTCTCAATTGGAGTTGGCACGACTCAACCGAGAAGAGGAGATCGACTCGAGTGAGGATGATGAAGAGCGGAATACTCAGGTGGAATCTTTCGTAAGGAGTTGGGTTCAGCAGACCATAATGAGCGCGCCGGTTAGTGTAGCACAACCCGATATTACTGATAAGGAAGCGTGTAAAGGATCACGCCGCAAAGGGGCGGAGATCAAGCGCAACCAAGGAAATGCACAGAAAACACACGCGAGTGAGGTGTCAGAATTGACCGAAGCGATTGTGAGTGCAATAAAAATAGCGGGTAAAGATAAGTCTTCCCAGCTTCATTTCCTCCAGGAATTACCGGTGTTCGGTGGAGACCCGGGTGAATGGATAATTTTCAAAACGGTGTTTGAAGACACGAGAAGCCAATTTTCAGGGGTGCAAAATGTTGCACGCCTTAGGAGGGCATTAAAGGGCACCGCTAAAGAGACGGTAAAGTCGCTGTTATTTACTTTGTGTGAACCGGAAGAAATAATGAACGCTCTCGAAAGAAGATTCGGTAGGGTTGAGATGCTCATTCTAGCCGAAATCGAGAATGTAAAGCGTATGCCAAGATTGGCAGAAGATTGCCGGAATATAGGATCTTTTGCAAGTAGTATTACAAACGTGGTTGCCACGATACAAGCGTTGGATCAACCACAGTATTTATACTCACCGGAGTTAGTGAGCCGCATAGTGGAGAAACTCGGAACTATGATTAAATTTAAATGGTTTGAATATCGAGCTCAGTATCCTTTGGAGCCAGAGTTACAGAAGATGGCCAAGTTTTTAAATTTATTGAGTGAACAATTTGGAACGTCCTTAAACAATGAAAATGCGCCTGAAAAAAGGAAGCGTCCTGAATTCAGGAAGCAAACTGTACACACTGCAAAGGGAGGTGTACGCAGCTGTGCCGTGAGCGAGCGCTATATGCGCCGAAGTAATTCGAGCGAGCGTCTAGAACGCCGAAATAATAAAGGGCACAACCGACAAGTGGTTATGACAACCCAGGACTAGCCTGTACGTCGGGTAACACATAAGTGTGTTATATGCAACAAGGAACACTCTATAGTGAGTTGTTAAAAGTTTAAGGACTTGAATATTCGCGAGAAATGGGAAGCGGTCAAAAAAGCGAAAGTATGTTTCCAATGTTTGTCACCTAACCATAGGAGGTTAGAGTGCAAAGCGAAAAAATGTGGTGTAGAGGGATGTAGAATGTCACATCATCGAATGCTACACCGATACCCCAATGAAAAAACCTCGCCACAAGGGGACGAGGGGGGTAAAGATGCTCAGATTACAACTGTTAGTACAGTGAATGCACTGGCATGTGCATACTTAAAGATTATACCGGTCGAGTTGTATGGACCTAGAGGAAAGGTCAAGACAACAGCTCTTCTGGATGAGGGATCGACCATGACACTCATAGAGGAGTGTATGGCTCAGAAATTAGCGCCTCGCGGACGTAAAGAGGGATTACGTATCGAAGCCGTGGGAGGTAAGCGAATTAACGACGACAGTTCGTATCGCTTAAACGTTAAGATAAAAGGCATTTACTCGAGCGACTTGGAAGAGATAAGTGTACAAACAATTAAGTCACTTAACCTTTCTCCTCAGTCGGTAAGCCGAAAATTATTGCAACGGTGTTCTCATTTGACACCGATTAAGGATGAGTTGATGTATGAGAGTTCCAAACCTACCATTTAAATTGGTCAGGACAATTGGCATCTCATAGTTACTCGTGAATTAATTTAAGGAGGTAAGAACCTACCTGTAGCATCGCTCACCAAACTTGGATGGGTTTTACATGGTCACATATCGGGTGGCATCAAACCAATCAAGATCGTTAACCACATTTCCAGCAAGAAGGAGGAAGATATGGATAAATTAATCAAGGATTATTTTAGTTTGGAATCTCTGGGAGTGTCGGCTAGAAAGCTCGCGAACGACCCAGAAGAACGAGCCTTAAGTATTTTGAACAAAACGGTACGTCGTATACCTAATAATAGGTACGAGACTGCTTTGTTATGGCGCACAGACAATGAGTGCAAGCCGTCGAATAGAGCGCAGGTTGAAAGTCGCCTGTTAAATATTGAAAAAAAGCTCGACAAAATTTGTGTTCCAACAAAGTTTTAGCAAAGTCGGTTAAAGGACCCGATGGCGCGTTGGACATAGCGCTCTTGAAAAAAGCGGAATTATTAATTTGGAAGTTCGTTCAAGACTAGTGATTTTATTCGGAAATAAAATGCTTGAAAGCAGGCAAAAGTGTTGAAAAAATTTCACGCTTAAGTAAATTATCTATGGAAATAGGAGAAGATAACTTACTCCGTTTAAATGGACGTTTACCTTTCAAGTCTAATTTGACCGAGGAAAGTAGAAAACCTGTCATATTGGACGGTAAACACGAAATCGTTAAAATGGTGATTAGAGAAGTTCATCATCATTTTGGACATGCCAATCACCAGACGGTGATGAATGAGGTGAACCAGAAATTTTATGTCTTGAACTTACGTAATGTAGTACGAAGTGTGTCACATCATTGTCAGTGGTGCAGGACATACAGGTCAAAACCGCAGAACGTGCCACAAGGAAATATTCCTCTGGAGAGAATAGCTCATCATGAACCACCTTTTACATGCTCAGCTGTGGATTATTTCGGTCCTATGAGTGTAACTATAGGAAGGCGACACGAAAAACGTTGGGGTATTTTATTCACGTGTCTGACTACCAGAGCAGTACATCTGGAATTAGCAGCCTCGTTGACACCAGCGTCAATGATAATGGCGTTGAGGCGATTTATCGCCAGAAGAGGAAAACCAGCCGTTATATACAGCGATAACGGGACAAATTTCAAAGCTGCGAATAAAGAATTATTGAAAGCATGCGAAGAATGCCATGACGGCATGAAAAATGAGTCATTTAAGAAATATATTAAATGGAAATTTATACCTCCGGGAGCACCGCACATGGGTGGCGCCTGGGAGAGGTTAGTAAGATCGATTAAAATTGCGTTGACCGCTACGCTCAGAGAAAGGAGCCAACGAGAGGAGGTTCTACATACGCTAATTTTAGAAGCAGAGCATACAGTAAATTCCAGGCCTCTGGTAACATTCAGTATGGATAGTCCTGAAGAGGGTTTGACACCCAATCATTTTCTTCTGGGACGCTCACGTGGTGATCGACCACCTGGATTATTTCTAGAGCAGCATCTGACGGGTCAACTCAATTGGAAAGCTGCACAGAGGTTAGCCGACCATTTTTGGACAAGGTGGCTGAAGGAATACATGCCTACCTTAATACCTCGAACAGGTAATAACGGAAAGTTCATGGAACCTAAAGAGGGCGATATTGTTTTGAAAATAGATCATTCGTTGCCACGAAATACGTGGCCGAAAGGCAAAATTAGTAGAACGTTACCGGGACCAGACGGTCACACCAGAGTGGTTGACGTCATTACTAGCACAGGTATCTTGAGGAGACCTACATCCAGAATAATAGTCCTGGTACCCGCGACGCCTCCCAAATGATGGTGCTAACGCACGGGGGGGAGATTGTTGGCGACGCGCCTATAAGAATATTTCAGTTTATTAAGTCAACCGATGACGAATAACTTTTCAAAGACTCATTGTCCAATAGAAATGTTCTGATAAGAAAATGCTTAGTCGAATCTTAAAGAAATGTCGAATTAATGATATGAAGGTCTTGGGTTCGACTCCCAGGCCGGACTAGTTTACTGTTTTCTAAGTAATATCTTTCAATAAATTCATATAGGGAATTTTATGATATAAATTATGTTACCGGATTTGTCCCCCGGTTGAAATCGTCTTTCCAACGATGTAAATTTAAAGGAATATTAAAGTGAAGTTAGAGATCGGATTTGTTCCCCGGTCGAGATGATCACTCTGTGCATAAACAGAATTAACAGAAATTAATTGCATAAGTATTGTCTTGTATAAGTTTGATATGTTTGTACGAAAACAAATGCCTATTTGTTATGATTGATTAATGAAAACATTCACTTGTATTGTTATCTGATAAGAAACATGATAACTGATAAGAATCCTATCAGAGATAGTTTCCTACAGTTCTAAAATCATGTGGAAGCACTTATTTACCTAATATTGTTAAAATTAGTGTATTTCAGACTTTCATTTTTTCTGATAGCCGAGAGCCGTGCAAAGTTAGTTGTTCAAATAGTGTGAGTTCACGGAAGCACGCTGGCCACGCCCTTAGGAGGTCGAATATGTAAAAATTTAAAATGTTTGTAATTTCAGTAATTTATGTAAAAATGACTTGTAAAACATTTCAGGTTGATTGTACGTGCTAAAAAGGTGAATTCTGTGTTATTTTTATGTGAAAATTCCTGTGTATAAGTGAAAAAATGATAGTTTTGTATAATAAATTTAAAAGTGTTTTAAATAGTGAAATAAATAGAGAAAATGTAAATTAAACTATTGAATTAGTTAACATATGTATAAATTCAAGTGAGAAACATTGTTTTAACTTTCTGTGTTAAATATTTAAGAAATTTGGACTTTGAATTTGTGATTAAAATAGGCGTATTTTGTTTAATAAATTAAAAGATTTTTGTGATACGAAAATACGAGTATAATGTATATCATAGTGTAGATATTGTTTTGTGCTATCTAAATAGATAACTTGTATTTATGTATGACTTATGTGAATAAAGAAATTAAGTGGAACGTGAGGGAGTAATAGTACAAATTCATGTTATTAAGTTGCGCAGGCACGCGAATGGCGCGGCTCACTTTCGCGTATAGCTCTGGGGGTAGCTTACTGAATGGGTTTTATTGCAATTCGTTCGGGGAAATAGTTCGGAAAAATAAGAAAATCCTTTGGGAAAAGTGAAAAAACCAGCAGTCAAGAATAAGTGTAGGGAAGTGATAGGGAAAAGTGATTACTCTCTAGTCTCTCTCTAGTCGAGCACTTCGAGGAGCAATTTATGCCGAACATAGCAAGTGCGGAGTTCATGGAGCTTCATGCCAGGAAGGAAAGTCGCGTACAGGAGTTCCTGTCGTCGCCCGCGCCACCTCTTGCGGGAGACTGGTTCATCTCCCCCGCAGAATTGCGGAGGACAGTAACCTGCCTGCAACCGAGGAAGGCGCCGGGGCACGACGGGATTACCAACGCTGCACTCCGACAGCTGCCCAATAGAGTCATAGTAGAGCTTGGTCGACTCTACAATGGGATATTGCGGACATCCCACTTCCCGGAGGACTGGAAAAAAGGCAAAATCATCGTCTTGCCGAAACCCGGGAAGGACAGGCGTAGAGCTGCCAACTACAGGCCGATCACGCTATTACCACATATAGCTAAACTGTTCGAAAGATTGCTGCTAAGACGTCTCCGTCCGTACATCCAACTTCGGGCGGAGCAGCACGGATTCAGGAGGGGACACTCCACAGTTACACAACTGACTAGAGTGCTGCACCTGCTTGCGGCAGAGTACAATCGTAGCCGCATGTCGCTGGGCGTCTTTCTCGATATCGAGAAGGCGTTCGACCGGGTGTGGCACGTAGGATTATTATATAAGCTGGAACAACAGACCAGTGTCCCTCCTGCTATATTGCGGCTAATAGCTTCTTTCCTGGAAGACAGGAAGTTCTACGTCTCGTAGAGGACGCCGAATCCGCAACAAGATCCATTAAAGCCGGCGTCCCACAGGGCAGCTGTTTGTCTCCAGTCCTGTACGCGGCTTACACTAACGATATACCTACACTGGCAGGCAGGCTTCAAGAGTGGGAGGACGACGTTGAGCTGGCGCTATTCGCGGACGATAGCGCCTATTTCACCTCGTCCAGAAGAGCCCACATAGCCACTGCCAAGATGCAGCGTCTGCTGGACCTGCTGCCACCATGGCTGGATGAGTGGAGGATGGTCGTCAACGTTGGTAAGACGACCGCTCTGCTCACTCGCCGTCTCAGGAATTTTCCACCTCCGCTGACCCTCAACGGCCAGGAGATTGCGTACCAGAAGGCTGTAACATACCTTGGGTGCAGGATCGACAGGACGCTGCGCATGACCGCGCACGTCGACTTCGTCGTCCGCCGGGCCCGATGTGCGCGGGCGACGCTCTTACCGGTCCTGGCATCCAAGCTGCCAACACGAACCAAGCTCCGGATATACAAGATGTATATCCGGACCATCATCACTTACGCTGCGCCGGCCTGGTACGCACTTCTGAGCGACCCTCTGAGGCGGCGACTACAGGCCCAGCAGAATCTGACATTAAGGACGATCGTCGGAGCAGGTCGCTACGTCCGGAACGACGTAATAGCGGCCGACTTAAAGGTCGAGAGCATCAACGACTTTGTGGCCCGGTTAGCGCGCGGCATGTTCGACCGTGCCGATAACGGGCCACACGAACACCTCAACCGCTTTGCGCCGTTGCACACCCGGCCATCGGACGGGCGACCTCTACCAAGAGAACTCCTCTCTATATGTGATTAGAGAGTTGAGTAACAACCCACAATGCCGCTGAAAGGCCAACTTTGACTTAATCAGATAACCTCCTTTTTCCGTAGTTGGATAACTACGGAAAACATAATTACTATACTACGGAAAAACCCGTGTATGCTATCAAGCCTAAAATAGGCCTAATGACTGTCCCATAGTAATCGGATATGAGGACACCCGGGCAATGGGGGTTACCCCGAGGCCCGATACCTGCACGTACATCAGTGCGTGAAGACGACATCGTATGGTATGGTATATTGCAATTCGCAGCACTCATTCCGCCTGTGGCATCGCTTCCGAGCGGTTGCATCCAGGTAATCCGCGCTTTCGTTCCTGTACGGTAGTGCTCTCCCGCTCTCGCGCCTCCGCTGGCCCGCTCGCGCTGTACAGCGCCAACGCAGTGCTCAGTCCGCCGGCGGCATCGTTCTCGGACGGTCGCCTCCTGGTGGTCCGCGCTCCCGTACAGTATGGTAGTGCTGTCTCGCTCTCACGCGCCTCCGCTGTCCTGCTCACGCGGAACAGCGTCGAGGCTGCCGGTGAGTCACTTCTCGCTACAGCTCTTACCCCCCTGTCTTCGGGCAGGGTCTGACTGACCTCCGCTTTCATTTTCATTTCATTTCATTTTTCACTTTCATTTTCATTTTATCATTTTCATTATAATTTTCATTATAATTTTCATTTATCATTTTCATTTATCATTTTCAATTTTTTTTTGTGTACTGTGTCTCTTTTATTTTCTTGTGTTTTCTTGCATTTTACTTTTACTATCACGTGCATAGTGTGTTGTAGTACGTCCCGCGTTCTAGTACCTGTTCTACCGAGAGCAGGGACCCGTCCCCATCTTTACTTTTGTCATCTTTAGCCTCTTATCCTTAGCTCACCCAACCTAAAATGGCCAACTCCAGCTTCACTGAGTCCCTAGCCGCCCTCATTACCCAATACGGGTTAAACGGCAATGAAACGGTCCTCGCCGCCATCGCCACCATCGCCGCCCAGGCTCCCCTCCCTGCCCCTCAGGCACACCGTCCGCCGCCAGTACTAGCGGCATACCTCGAAACGAGGAACTCCTTTGCCCCGCTACAATCAGCCCCCTCAGAAATAGAGTACGCATGCTCCGAATCCTCGGCGTCTACCTCCCGGAAGAGGCCCGCCACTACCTCAGGCTCCGGTTCATCGGAGTCCTCTGACTCCGACGGAACCGGTGAGTCAAACTTCACCACCGTCACCTCCAAGCGCAACGGAAAGCGCGCCGCGTTGAAACGCACCCCCCCCCCCACTTCAGCGGCCCCTGCCACTCCTTCAACCTCCGCAGCCCCTGACGCTGCCCCCGTCCCACTGATGTCACTAGACATCCCCACTCCATCTAAACCAGCCTCTCGTTGTGCTCCAGTGCTGGCGAAGAAGCAAGTCCCGCCCCCTGTCTTCCTAAGAGACAAGGCAAAGTTCACCCAACTGTCGAAGACCTGCTACGACGCAGGTATTAAATACGATCATGCAGTCAACCTCGGGGAGGCAATTAAAATAATCCCTAGCTCGATCGAGGACTTCCGCGCAATCACCCGGCTATTCACAGCTGAGCGCATCTCATACCACACTTACGCTTTCCCTGAAGAGCGTAAAGTCAGGGCCGTCATCCGAGGCGTCCCCTTTGAGTTCTCCAACGAGGAGATCCTTGAGGACCTTAAGTCCCAAGGTTTCCCAGTTGAAGCAGTGCACAAAATGCACAACCGTACGGACAAGAGGTACAACCTTGCCCTAGTAATCATGTCCAACGTGCCGGAGGCTAAAGCCATCTTCCGGCAGGTGCGCACAGTGTGCGGCCTGTCAAGGGTGAGGGTAGAGCCCCCACATAGGCCCGGTTTCCCGGCGCAGTGCCACCGCTGCCAACTTTATGGTCACGCGGCGGCCAACTGCTCCGCCCCACCCAGGTGCGTAAAGTGCCTGGAGCCACATAACACTAAAGAGTGTCCCCGGCCCAAAGACGCCGATTCCCCGCCCGCCTGTGTCCTGTGCAACCAGACAGGACACCCGGCGAACTACAAGGGTTGCCCACGCGCACCTCAACCTCGCCCCAGTAGGAAAGCTCCACCGCCGGTGAATGACCGCTCATTCCTGGCCCTCCAACAACGGCCCCGTCAGGGCCCTTCTCAGCCTATCCAGGGCTTCCCTCGACCCTCTCAGGGTCCCCCCAGGCCCCCTCAGGGTCCCCCTAGGCCCCCTCAGGGTCCCCCTAGGCCCTCTCAGGGCATAATTTGGCCCCCTCCGGGCTTCTCAAAGCCAATCCAGCCTCCAGTCTTTCCCTGGGGGCCCAAAAAGGCAGACCCACCGCGGACAACCTCGTACGCGCACGAGGCAGAGCCCACAAAAGATGACTACAACACGCTATATTCCGCGATTAGGAATATAGATGTTAGGGAAATTACAGTGATAGCACGCAAACTGCGCGCGGCGAAGTCCCCTCAAGAGCGTCTCCTCGCTCTTGCCGAACATAATGATCTTCTGCTAGCGTTGTAGTTAAGTTAACTTAATTAACTTAACTCCAATGTCCGAGCAAATTAACGTACCAAGATCCCACGGTCGTATCAAACCTAAGGGTTTATCGCTTGTATCATTTAATATTCGCGGCTTGCGAAACAACCTCCCAGAGCTTAAGCTCTTTCTTCGAAATCGTGAAGTCGATTTCCTCCTCCTACAGGAAACTAATCTCAAAGCTAAGGACACTAGAGGCCTTTCTAATAAAAACTTCTCACTTCTTCGTAATGACAGACCCGACCGCCGAGGCGGCGGAACGGCCATCTATTACAAGAAGACACTTCATTGCTCGCCCATTTCTACTCCGCAGCTTACCAACATGGAAGCCACGGTATGCAGGCTAGCTATGACTGGACATCAGTCCATCCTCATAGCCTCCTGTTACATCCCTTCAGGAACCTATCCCCTCAAAAAAGATTTTGAGGCCATTTTATCCTTGGGCAATTCAGTCATTATGTTTGGAGATTTTAACTCCAAGCATACTGAATGGACATGCCGCACTACGTCCCCTAGTGGCAAGATACTGCTCGATATCACGCAGTCTCTTGATATCACCGTCCATAGTCATCTCGGTGTTACTTTCCCGATAACACCGATCACTCACCTGATGTGTTAGATTTTGCGTTACTCCAAGGAGTTTCTCTCAACCTCAGAGCAATCGAGACACTAGACGATCTAGGATCAGATCACCGACCGGTCTCCCTCATTCTTGGCCATCAGCCACCTCCCCCAACACACACGAAAACCTTCACTAACTGGAAGGGATTCAAGGAGTCCCTAGCTAAAGCCCTGGACTCACAGGATTCTACCATCTTCATATCGACGGACTTAAACAGTCCCGAAAAAATCGACACCGCGGTCGACTCACTCTCCACCCTTATTAAATCCTCCCTTAAGGAGAACGAAAGGGTCGTCCCGGTTGCTAACAATAGTGGGCTTCCCCTACATATTAGCAACCTAATAAAAGCCAAAAAAGCTGCCTTCCGGAGAGCAGCAAAATATCCCACCCCCGAATATAGGCGCGCGGCCAATCGTCTTCAACGAAAACTCCGCTTCCGCCTCTCTGAATTTCAAGATCTCGAAAAGAGTAAGCTCATGGAGAATATCTCTCCATCTCACACAGCGTACTATCAGATGGCTAGAGCCCTCCGCATAGACGCTATCACCCACACTCCCCCTCTCTCCCGTCCCGACGGCACGGTTGCCTTCGAGGACGAGGAAAAGGCTGAGTGCTTTGCGGATAGCATTGCCGACCAATGCTCCCCTAGTTCTCAACCTGTCGACCCCTCACACGTCCAGGCAGTAGAGGATGAGGTCCGCCGCCGGAACTCACCCCCTACGGCCTCCGAACCTATCTCTGTGTCCAATGATGAGATCTCATCCCTCATCAAAGGACTCAAGCCTAAAAAGGCTCCGGGCGCGGATGGCATCTCCAACCAAGCCCTTAAACACTTTCCCGAGCAGGTGTTAACCTTTTTATCTATTATCTTCAACGCCTGCTTCAACCTTAGTTATTTTCCCACTACGTGGAAAGAGGCAACTGTGATTGGAATTCCCAAGCCAGGCAAGCCTCTCAACCTCCCCTCCAGCCATCGCCCCATGAGCCTCCTCAAGGCAATGGGCAAGCTCTTCGAAAGAGTCATCCAAACACGGATGAGGCGCTATCTGTTTCCCACAGACGGTGACCCTCTCATCATTCCCCACCAATTCGGCTTCCGAGCCAAACACTCATGTCCCCAACAAGTTCACCGCATTGTGGAATATATCCTCAGCGGTTTCTATCCTCGATGTCATAAAACCATCGCGGTCTTCTTCGATATAGCCAAAGCTTTCGATAGAGTCTGGCACACAGGCCTCATCTACAAGCTTTACAAAATAGGTCTCCCCGATCGTCTAGTTCGTCTCGTGGCCTCCTATTTGGAACATCGTACCTTTCGTTTTAGACACGAAGGCACGCTATCTTCACAGCGAACTATCAAGGCTGGTGTCCCTCAGGGCTCAGTACTTGCTCCTCTGCTGTACATCCTGTTCACCAACGACATTCCCATCCCGTCGAAAGGTGTTCAACTCTCCCTCTTCGCAGACGACACTGCCATCTACTGCA
Source organism: Parnassius smintheus behrii (assembly GCA_036936625.1). Classification (NCBI taxonomy): domain Eukaryota; kingdom Metazoa; phylum Arthropoda; class Insecta; order Lepidoptera; family Papilionidae; genus Parnassius; species Parnassius smintheus. The sequence goes on along the minus strand of JAUPFT010000015.1, from coordinate 15,182,962 downwards.
AAGGTGTCTCACTACCCTTCATACGGAACAAGATCCAAAAGTCAGTTGATGACCTAGGAGATTGGTTCAAAAAATGGCGCATCGATGTGAACCCGGAGAAGAGCTCCGCCGTTCACTTCGATTATAAACGACGCCGCCTTAAAAACACCCCTCCAATACGTATGCTAGGGACCCCTGTCCCCTGGCATACGACAGCCAAATATTTAGGTGTCACTCTAGACACAGGGCTCACTTTTAGGCCCCACGTCAAACGAGTCACCCGTCACGCACGGTTTTACCTGAGTAGGCTCAACAGTATGTTGGGCAGACACAGTAAAATATCCCTTCGAAACAAGCGAACCCTTTATAAGGTCTGTATACGACCCGTCATGTCCTACGCGGGCCCCGTCTTTGCCCACGCAAACCCTAACATCTTAAATGAACTCCAAATAGTTCAGAACCTCTTCTGTCGTCGAGCTGCGAACGCACCTTGGTACGTCCGCAATGCCGACCTTCATCGGGACTTAGAGCTCCCAACAATTCAACAATTCCTTAAAAAACTCTCTGAGAACTTCTTCAAAGCCTCAGAGTCGCACCCAAACAATTTAATTCGTGAGGCGGCTTCTTATGCAGCCCCACCCCCCTCTCGCTATCGTGTCCGCAGACCGAGAAACTCTCTCTCGGACCCGCCTAATAAACTGTCAAACGACCTGAACTGCCTCCTGGCGGCTCAGGCTAGTTCTAATTAAATTGAATTAAATTAATTATTATTATATTAACTAATATTATTCTGCCTTCGTAGGCACTCCCTCAGTGGCGCTTAGCCGCCTGCGCCCTCTTTTCCCAAAAGAGGGTCGCTCATGATAAGGCACAATAGAGCTCAATCAGCCGGCTGCCTGTCCTCAAAGGCGGTTTTTAGAGGGTATCACTTAGGGTCCCCGGTAGGACAGTGAGCCCCTCATAACCACGATAGACCGGCTATCGTGGTATGCGTAATGCATTTTCCGCCTCCCTACGCATAGGGTAGCCCTCTAATTGCTTCGGGCGCAAAAAAAAATTGCAATTCGTTCGGGGAAATAGTTCGGGAAGTGAGTTCCTTTGGGAAAAGTGAAAAAACCAGCAGTCAAGAATAAGTGTAGGGAAGTGATAGGGAAAAGTGATTACTCTCTCACGCAACGGTTTGAAGATAATTGCTGTTTTATTACCAAGTAATTCACCCCTCAAGTTATACAGTCCACATCGAAGAATTAAGGCGTCGGGACAGGGACGACTTCGGAAGACCCGTAATCCCCGTCTGAACCTACTTGCTGAAAAAGAAAGAGGTTATCGCCCTAGTGTGTTACTCTGTTGCGGAGATCACATACGTTGTTCCCGAACCCAACGTAGGCGTTATAGGAGGCCGGATCGAGAGAAGCCTCGATTCCTCCCTTCTGTTTCTTAATCGAACGTCAAGTTCCGTTAGGTTCTTTTTCAATTGGTCCTTGCGAGCCGAATCTTTTTCAATTATAAACCCCCGAAATTATTCAACAAATTTAAAATGAGTAGAATGAATGAAAAATCAGGTGATTAAATATAGGTGAGTTAAACCGCAGGCTGCAAAGGCGCCAGCCGGCGGCGAACGGAAAATTAAAAAGCAGAACGCGGACCATTTCCTAGGCATTCTTTTTAATTTTTCTTTAACGCGTTAGACGTTGCGAAATCGTTAAAATTTCAACCAAACTGCCACCTTTTAATTTTTATTTGATATTGAATGATGTAGTTAGTCAACTATTGTAGATTTTAGAATAAAATAGAAATAGTTTTTGAATATCATCGCCATATTTTTCCAAATAGGCGATTCACTTCCAGACGTCTGTCATATATGTGGACCACAAATCGGCCTCGTTAGTCTAGTGACCGTAAGCGTGCTGCTGATCATGATGACCCGGGTTCGATTTCGGATCGGGCCTAAAAACAGTTATTGGGTTTTCTGTGAAGAAATTCTCAGTATCAGCCCGAAGTTCGGAAGTTGGCGGTGTTTCACCCAGAAAAAGATGAAAAGCACATAAAACTGTTGGTACTGCATCCGATCTCTCTCTGGTCGTATCGGATTACCGTCCCATAAAATTATACGAGTGAAGGTAAAGATAGTGTTTTCACACACACTTTTGCTCTATAATCCTGTCCTGAGCAGATGACTAGTCTCCGTTGAGACTGGTCACTATGACCAAATTTCGGTCTAGAGGACATTATATAGAACAATGTTCAAATATTTAGTTATTCTGCCACCGAATTCTGTCACCTTGTTTCCATTACTCGACTTTTGATACTCTCAAATAACTATTTGATCAAAGTAACTTACCTGTAAGTGTTCTGCGATCAAAATTATATGAAGTTGACGCCTCCTCTGTGTTTGTGTACTATGTTATCATGAATTGACGAACCGAATCAGACGAGTTTTAATTTTCCGGGGGAAAAATAATATTTTTACTGATATCCCAACCTATATGAACTCCCACTGGCAACAATATACACCTCAAGTCATTGTGAATTAATATCCACTAGAATTAGGAAAAAACAATTAAAATGCAAGCAAGCCCTTAAGGTGTTACACAGAGGAGGCATCAACGGGTTAGGTTAGGGTAGGGTTGTACACAGAGGAGGCATCAACTTCATATAATTTTGATCGAAGGACACTTACAGGTAAGTTACTTTGATCAAATAATTATATTCGTTGAGGCCTCCTCTGTGTTTGTGTAATATGTAGATGTTTGAAGATTTGATTGCTTCATTTTAGTTATTTACTGTCATAAATTATCATAATTAACAATTAACAACAAAACAAAAAATGTGCATAATATAAAAAGTTAGATAATATAATTTCCTATTATGAATTACTGTTTATTTATTTTATACTTTTGACAAATGGTCTTAATTAATAATTGCCTCTTATAATAAACGGATTTTTTTGGATGTAAGATCCAAAAAGATGTTGTCTTTCTAACACTTTCAATATCATCAATACCACTTCTTCTAGGACGAGAAGGGGATGAGTGCCTGGTACTACGTACAGTAAAAGGTAAATATTTTCTTGTTAATTTTTTTACGAGCTGTTTGATTTATTGCAGGGATATTAAGCAGTTTTCAAAATTAACAACTAATTTACTAAATTTTATACAGATTTTGTGGCATATAAGGGATATTGTGAGGTAAATGATACAAGTGGCATAATTAAAATCTTTACACAACCGACTTCAATATAAATAAAATGAGAAGATCATCAATGTATTCAAAGTTAATTAAATATGCATTACAAAAACCACTGGTCATATCCCGATTAAATCTACATGGGATCACACTTGAAGCACCAGTTTTCAAATAAAAAAGACTCATCAAAATCTGCTTACCGAGAGAAATGCTATGAGGCAACACACATAAAAACATTCAGTCGAACTAAACACCTCCTTCTTCTTGAAGTCGGTTAAAAATACCCATATTTTCTCTGAATACTGTATGTTTCTTTGCTTTTCTTTTTGATGAAATTCAGCTTTGTAAACCAAATTATGTTATACTTCAGCTTTGATTGTATTCTAGTTTTTATTTTTATTTTTCCTATAAACACCAGAAAAGAACTGTTTAACTTTATAGTATAAGCCCAAATCATATTAGGAAGAACAATAAGTAAATTTCTTACTTTATCTAATACGACTTTATACAACTGACATATTGTATATACAGACAAGGGCTTATTTTTATGATTTACATACATAAATACCTCTTTGACAGCACTGCCACAGTAAGGTAAGATTAGATCAAAGGAGATCTTACATAAGAGTTGTTGACCTGGGTAAGAATTTTAATAAGTTGTTTTTCTTTAATAACGATTTAGTAACAGGCTTATGAAGACTAGAAGGTTATTCCTTCTTCTGTATTTCGTTTGAAGATTGTGGAGAATAGTGCATAAAACTTAAGGTTGACCTATGAATTTTATGCATTTATATTTTTTCTAATAGCAAATGCATGAACTTAAGTTTATCTATTAATTCTGGTTAAAATCTTATATGGGTTCTTCGTATTCTTATCTTATTATGGGTTTAGGAATTTGATTCCCATTTTATTCCGCCATTAGTTTTCCTGGATTCTTTGCATACGAGAGAACTTTCATAACTATAACCAACATATTAAGATGTTTTATAAGGCAAAATAGAAATACAAATATTTCACAAGGTCAATTTTACAAGCTATGTCACTTGTTGTGGTTATTATATGCCACCCATGTGATTTATATATGATATAGCTGTAGTGTTATAAGAAATTTTAGCTATGGGGATTATAACAAAACGTTATGATCCAAAGTGAAAACTGAAATGTGTTCAATATGTTATGTCTTACTTAATAATAAGTAGTTTTTTAACCAAAAACAATATTACATTCATTATGTACTAAAAGGATTTTCATTTTATAAGCACGCCCTCTAATTTGATTACTTGAAATCTGAATATGGTTTTTCAGTATTAATTTAGATTCAAAATTATTCTCTTTTGATACATTTTATTTGTTTTGTATACATTTACCCATAAAAGATAGCTGGACAAACAGATATTATTTTGTCTATTAAATTAGCAAATTTCTTATATGATTGTAGCGGATTGTAATTGAATAATTGACTTAACATTCATGTGAAATATTTGTGTTTCACTTCAGGTATGAAAATGCTATAATTTTATATGTTAAGACCAAGTTATTTAAATGTACTTTTAAAGTATTGATTTTTTTTAATTAACTTTATAATCCAATTAACAACAATTCTAGAACTTTCCACTTTCTATTTTTTTAATCTCTTCATCTATGTATACATCATATTATCATGGTATTTTCCAATAATTAAAAACAAAATTATGAATAGTCTTGTTTTAATTAATTTTTCAGCTTTATTAAATACAATATTTTCTGCCATACTAAACTCAAAATATGTGAGAGAACATGCTTGACTCACACTAATGTATTGTTGTCGACCTACTATGAGAAAGTTTTTTTTTAATAATATTTTAGACCATTTGGAATAAAATAAGGTCAAGTGAATTTGCTTAACTCTTTAGCTGTGTTTACCTCTATCCTTTTTTCCTTGATGGTCGGGCTTGGCGCCTGCCACATATTACTTGATAGTATCACCTCTGCTGGTATAAAGCAACTGCTGGAGGCATGTCTAATGAGTTGTTACTGATGGAGACAGGTTCCAGTATTTTAAAGGTTTCTGAATGTTTGTTTTAGATTTATGAAGATCCTTTGATCTTTTTAAAATAAAATCCTGTACCAAATAAGAATTCACTTGGGTTTCCTTAAGAGCTTTCTTTATAATCATTGATTAGCTCTGATAGCAGTAATGCTGGTCTTAAAGGAACCTTTAAATTGTATAAGACACATAACAGTCTAATGCAGTTATTTACAGCACCATTATTTTCTTCACCAGTCTTCATAATAAGACCTGCACAAACAATGTTGAAATTTGAAAGTATTAGGCTCATTTTTCACATAACCTTCTATCTCTGATTTGGCACTTGTTAGAAAAGAATGAAATTTAAAAGCAATTTTTCCCTTAATACAAGATTAACTAATAAGTTTTTGGGTTGAAAATGCTGTATGAAACAGAATCTTTATCTTCTTCATCACTTGAGCAAATAATTTTTCTCCTCTTTTGTCCCGAAAGTCAGTAAGATCAGTTGTGAAAATAGCCTCATGTACACGCCAGTGATACCGCGGGTATAATTACCCTTGCATCCATTTTTGTAGATAATTTCAAATTGCGTTTATATTAGACTGTGAGCAATAATATTGTATACATTTACGTGGTAGAGCCATGGTACAGCTATATTAATTGTATAGTTGTAGCACGAATGGGTCGGCTCGACCGGTGAAGGACCACACTCTCACAGAATACCAGCGCCAAATAGCAGCTTAATGCTGCTGTGTTTCGTATGGTGAGTGTAGAGAACCGGAGACCCTTTTTAATGGAAAAGAGACATTCCATCTTAGTTCTCAAGGCTGATAACGCATCTATATTTTAATTCGCAAACGAGTATAGATGTAGATTAAGGGACACAGCAACCACTTAGCATCAGGTGCACTGTGTGCTCGCTTTTCATCCTTTTCCTATAAAAAACTACATTATGTTAGTAAATATGAACTTATTATTATTCATATAAAATGAAATTCAATGCCTCGTGCACCGTCTCGTGGCACCGCAAGGCAGATTTGTAATGTACAGACTCTCCTTCTGTCCCATACAAAGATTTACATTCATATAAAATGAAGTTCAATCAGTTCAATCCTTCGTGGGGTGCCAAGGCATATATGTCATGTACAGACTCTCGTTCTGTTTCATACGTGGATATTATATTGAACTTTTATTACAATGTAAGCAATTATGTTATACATATTTTGGTAGTAAATATGAATGTATGAATATTCATATAAAGTAGAATTCAATGTCTCGTATCAATTCAATGTATCGTGGCACCGCAAGACAGATAATATGTAATGTACATACTTTTGCTCTGTCTTATACATTGATTTTATTTTGCTATTTTATTAACCTACCCTACAGGTTTTTTTAAATACTTATGCAATTTACGTATTTAATACATAAATACAATAAACATATTGAGTTTGTTGAAAAGTTATGTACTTATGTGCTTGTTCTTTTTCAAATATAGTTTTACATTTCACGTTATAGTTAGTCTACCCTACAAGTTATTTAAATGCAAAAATTACGTACATTGCAATCGTCTAAAACGTTTATGAATGTTAAGTAAGTATGTTTCCACATGTTGCTAATAACAAAATTAAGAACTTTCACTTAAAAACCAATTTTAAACTTTTTAATTTGTAGATGTGACTCGCTGATTCGGTAAGAAAAATTCACAATGACATGAGGTGTATTGTGTTGCAAGTGGGAGTTCATATAGGTTGGGATACCAGTAAAAATATTATTTTCCCCCCAGAAGGTTAAAACTCGTGTGATTCGGTTCGTCAATTCATGACTACATAGTATACAAACACAGAGTGGGCGTCAACGAATATAGTACAATTATATGTTGGGGTCCTTTCGATTCGGTTATAATAATAACACTAAACGCTCCATTTATCTGTAGGAATAACCTATATTAGCGAATAAAATATTAAACTACCGACTGTAAGTCTTAACAATTGTCTTATCATACAAGTACAAAATTACAATGACTTTGTAGGAGGATACTTTAAGGATTTATTTTGCGAATTAACACATAAATATATATAAAATGTTAAGCATATGATACGATCAGAATAATTGTAATGATGAGCTTTTTCTTTTTTTTTAAGGTAAAAACAAGCATACCGTTCACCTGACGGTAAGTGGATGATGCTGTGGTTCATAAATACACACATCCCTTTCTTATCATAGGGTGAAATTGGTTTCGTTGCGTAAGTAGACATAGCACGCTGTTTGAAACTCTTTGTCTTGATATAATTATTAATGAAAGTTTTGAATATTTTTTATTTAAGTAACAAATACATGCAGGAAGGCTAATGCAATAAATTTTTATAATAAAAAGTTAAACATCCACACGCGAAACAATTATTTGTTTTATTAGTTGTGCCGTGCTGAGTTCAAACGAGTTTGCTTTGCTGTAACTAAACGATTAGTACCGCGGTATCGAGTCATGAAATTACAAATTTTTATCAGGATACACCATGTTATAATTTTTCATCAACATACTTCAACAAAAACAAAACTTGAATATTAAATATTTTCCTGTATGCATAATTTATAATAAAAATATGTTGCTACGGCCTCTGGTAACAATTTTAAAACGCACTTTGTGGAATTTGTTCGAAAATAATTTATGAAATGTAAGTGATTTGGTTTGCAAATGGGCGGCCATTTATTACCATTATAAGTATCATCAGGCATTTAATTTGGTTCACACCCAAAATCCTATTTACCTTAGCTTTACGTTAAGAGGATTACCGAATATTTATGGAGTATTGGGGCTGGTTTTTTATTATTTTGTTACATTTATAATTCCCTAGTAGGGAAATAAATACAAAAGCAAAATGCCTCTTCATAATCAATTTAAAATTCTTTTCCGGGAAAAACGAACAACTCTATACACTCATAAAACAATAAATATAATTCATTTTCTGAAATTAAAATAACGTCACTAATTTCTGCAAAAGTTATGTAATACCTAAAGCAGGGTATAGTCCCTTGCATACATTTATGAAATTAATATGTCCTAGACCTTTTTTAAATTTTTGAAAAAATCCAAATTTCCTCATGATAGTTGGTTATTTTCCAGGCTGAAAATTGAAATTAGCAATTTATTAGTACTGCGTATCGAATTCAGGTTGTTTGCGTTCTGCGAAATTTAAAGCAATCACTGATCCTCTGAACTACCACAGTCTCTTTCCAAATATTGACACAAACAGTCTAACATTCAATTTGTTTTAAAATTTAGATAATTGCAGTGCAAGACCAATAAGTGGTAATTGCAATGCAGTGCACACAGTTTTTACTAATTTGTCGGAGAATTTGAGTTCTATCAAATTGAATTTGAATTTGAAATTGAATTGAGATTGTTACTTCTGGTAAAGGTAAGTGACAATATGACACTATAAACAGCTATATATAACTAGAAAGCTTAAAAATACTTCGATTTGTCCCAGTTTGAATGAAATTACGTGGAGGTTATTAGGGTGTAGTGTGAAGTTTTTGTGTACTCGTATTGTTAGACTGCAATTTAATAATATTTTTATGATAGAATATCGAATCTTCTTTTAGCAAACACTCTAAAACTTTTCAGAAAGAATCGCTTGCTGTGATATATTGAGGGTAAAAGTGCATCTGAATGTAAAGGGAACAGTTCTTCAAAAGCCGTTAATTACGATTCTTTGTTAACTTCTTTTATTAAGAATTAAAATGCTGAGGAAATGCCTGAGGAGATAAATTAAAGGCCACGTTACCAGTTAAAAGGGTATCCGGTTTTCTACAGTCAGTATACGTGGCCAGTATAGTTGTAGCACGAATGGGTCGGCTCGAACGGGGAAGGACCACGCTCTCACAGAATACCAGCGTAAAATAACAGCTTAATGTTGCTGTATTTCGTATGGTGAGTATAGAGCCAGAGACTCTTTTCACTGGAAACGAGGCATTCTATTTTAGTCCTCACGGGTGACAACGCATCTGCATTTTAATTCGTAAACGAGGATAGAAATGTAGATGTCTATGGGCCACGGCAAACTCTTACCATCAGGTGGACTGTGTGCTCGTTTGTCATTCTATCCTATTTAAAAAGTTATTATTCAAAACTTAGCAGCATTAATATGCTATTTTACACTGGTTTTCTGTGATACACTTCCTCTTCGCGCTACAACCATAATGTAGCTGCAGCATAAATCTACCCACACATATAAAGTTAAAACTAGTACGTTATTCTTGTCTAAGTAGTTAGGTGTAGTTCGTAAATCCTATTTGTTACCACGGATTTTGAATAGTAACAGAATAGAAACAAGTTTTGTACTTGGTAATTTCTACCATGCATCAAATATGACACGTACCTTAAAGACAAGGGCGATGCTCATAAAGGTGTAAAGCATTTGGCGGTGTCAATTGTTGTAAAGTTTTTTAGTGTCATACGTGGTAGAGCTATATTATCATAATAGCACAAATTGATCTGCTCTCTTAGAGTACGACCACACTCAAAAGATATAGCAGGTTAATACTGCAGCGTTTCGTATAGTAAGTGTGGAAAACTGAAGAACCCTTTAAATGGTAATGACGCACTAATTAAAATCCTCGGAGGTGACAAAGAATTTTGCAATTTCATTCTTAATCAAGGTAGATGTCTATGGGTCACAGCATCCACTTACGAGTACTATCGGTTGGACTGTGTGCACGTTTGTCACCCATATTTTATAAAAAAAATTAAAACATCAGCCTGCTAATGTTTCTCTTATCACATTATTTCGTCTCCATGGGTTGCGTCGTTAGAAGGGACTATGGGGGATTTCAGAAGTTTTTTTATGGTTTTCGAGAGATTGCGGTATAACAACTAAGTCCGGCACAATTTCACACACGGCACACGGCAATATCACAATGATAACTATTATCTGAAATTTTAAAGAGGTATATAATAACAAACAAGTATCAAAATACATTAATACAACAAACTTTTTATAGTCTATGCAAGTACATTTTTTATAGGATAGGGTGACAAACGAGCACACAGTCCATCTGATGGTAAGTGGTTGCTACGGCCCATAGACATCTTCATCTATTCTCGATTGCAAATCAAAATGCAGATGCGTTGTAACCCGTAAGTACTAAGATGGAATGCCTCGTTTCCTGTAAAAAGGGTCTCCGGTTCTCTACACTCACTTTACGAAACACAGCAGCATTAAGCTACTATTTTACGCTGGTATTCTGTGAGAGCATGGAGCAACTATGCTACTAATATAACTGCAGCATGGCTCTACCACGTATAAATTCCATCTATCTATTCTATCTATTGTCAAAGAAGCGAGCATTTTCAGAATTTATAACAAAGAATATTTACGTCCGCTACCATGTTGATACGTATTTATGTGCGATAATGTTGATTCCTATACATCTGTTTGACACATGGTGAATATTAACCTATTTTCAAAGCTATAACACGTGTTAGGATAATATATTGTAATGAGAAAATGTTATGAAAGTGTTTTGGTTCTCAATCATAACGTGTTACTGCGAAAAATATAATAGTGACCTACTTTTTTGTCTATGCCCTCTCCAGGCCGATTTAGACATGATGATACGTTGGTGCCATGACGTTGGTTTAGTGTTAAATGCCAATAAAACCAAACTCATGATTATCAAATCTCCGTATATGAGGTATCCTACTCCAAAACCATTAATTACTCATAATCACGACTGCCTCCATCAACTAGGAACTTGCAAATGCCCTACAATCGAAGTTGTGACCACACAAAAATACCTTGGCCTTATAATTGACTCAAAGTTTAACTGGAACTACCACATTGAACATGTGTGTAATAAGTTGCGTCAGTTTCTAGCCAATATAAAAATCCTAAAAAATCGCATACCCTTCAAAGTAAGACTTATGCTTTACAACTCCCTGGCTGAATCTTATATTCAATATGGCTTGTCGAGCTATGGTCGGACGTACAAATCATATTTAAAACAGATCTATGATCTTCAATGCAGTATTTTCAAAAATATTATATCCCCTAATATACGTGTCCTAATTGATAATGATGAAAATGCGATTTTTAAACATTGTAAAATCTTACCAGTTTATGACCAAATTAAATTCATGTTATTTAAAAATATTTCTTTTGCGACAGTTTAAAATCATATATAGAACATCCAGTACGTACGCGCGCTATGACACAAAACCGACTCCGGCATATCACTGCTAATAATGTGTACGGGCAACGGACGGCTGCTTATCTGATACCGCATTTAAAAAATAACTTACCTTTCGATATACGCGAAAAAGTATCACAACAAAACATTAAAACTAAACTCAAAAGCTTTTTCCTATCTAAATTATAATTACATACTATATCTACTTAATAATAATGTACTACCTGCCTAGCTCTTACTTTTACTTTTACCTTTTACCTTGCTACTTCTGACTTTAACTAAGTTGTTAACTTACCTATTTAGTCGTTATATTCTTGTTACACCTTCTACCTACTCATATACCTAACTATTGAATTAGACTGTGTTTTGTACATAATTCGCTTACCTAAATTTAGTTATTTAGCATCAAGGTAAACCTTTGTGGTTTTTAGATGTTAATTAAGCCTATATTGGAATTTAATTTTTGTTTGATCTGATAAATAAATTGAAAAAAAAAATTAAAAAAAATATGTTTATCTACACGCTTTAAATTCATTACACATAGTCGTTTTTTAAATAGTGGATATTACAAGAAAAATTATGTCTATGGGTTGAGTTTCAGTGTAGTTCAGTAGAGTTTCAGTGTCGCTGGTCTTAGTATCAAATCCAAGAGAGAATAAGCTAATATTTAAAAAAATGTTTTTGTCGGTCTCTCCAACACTAGGTGTCTATAAAAAATCGTTCTTATTCTTTCTAACAATTGTAATCTATAACTTTAATTTTATCAAATAAGCGGTACATCGGATACTAGTTAGTTAAAGCAAGTCAGTGCAATATTTGTGAATTTCATACGTAGTAAAACCTCACTGCAGCTATATCATTATTATTGTAGCACGAATGAGTCAGCTTAGTCACAGAAGAACGATTCTATCACAGAATATCAGCGTGAATAGCAGACTAATACTGCTGTGTATCGTATGTTAAGTTAAGAGACTATGCAACTAAAAGGATGTTTATAAAAGTATATAAAAGTAATTATAACTGAATGTATTTTAAAATTATCTCTTTCTTTTTTTCAGTCTATAAAATCTGACATATGATTCTTCTATTGTGGGGTGCATTTTCTTTTATAGCGACGCTTGTCAGGCAATTAGTGACCGCAGCGCCCGACATGTCCGTCCGTGTATGTCCGTAAGTCTGTTAATCGTAGGTCAATACTCACGGCGCAAAATGGATTGATAGATTTTGAACGCCACCAATACTCGGGAAATATTACTACATTACGTGGTAGTTGTAGCACGACTCGACCGGGCTAGGACCACGCTCTCACAGAATACAAACGTAAAAAAATAGCTTCAACGCATCTGCATTTCGATTCGTAATCGAGGATGGATGTAGATGGATGTCTATGGGTCACAGCAACCACTTACCATCAGGTGGACTGTGTGCTCGTTTGTCACCCTGTCCTGTAAAAAAAAATTAACTAACTCCGTATACACTTGCATTGTAAATGACGACTTGCTTTCTGAAATATATCAAACATTGACTTACCGTTTAAGATTTCGAAAATATTTACCGTTACATAGTTGTTGGCGACGCGCCTATAAGAATGTTTCAGTTTATTAAGTCAACCGATGACGAATAACTTTTCAAAGACTTATTGTCCAATTAAAATGTTCTGATAAGAAAATGCTTAGTTAAATCTTAAAGAAATGTCGAATTAATGGTATGAAGGTCTTGCGTTCGACTCCCAGGCCGGACTAGTTTACTGTTTTCTAAGTAATATCTTTCAATAAATTCATATAGGGAATTTTATGTTATAAATTATGTTACCGGATTTGTTCCCCGGTTGAAATCGTCTTTCCAACGATGTAAATTCAAAGGAATATTAAAGTGAAGTTAGAGATCGGATTGGTTCCCCGGTCGAGATGATCACTCTGTGCACAAACAGAATTAACGGAAGTTAATTACATAAGTATTGTCTTGTATAAGTATGATATGTTTTGTACGAAAACAAATGCCTATTTGTTATGATCGATTAATGAAAACATTCACTTGTATTGTTATCTGGTAAGAAACATGATAACTGATAAGAATCTTATCAGAGATAGTTTCCTACTGTTTGAAAATTATGTAGAAGCACTTACTTATTTAATATTGTTAAAATTAAGTGTATTTCAGACTTTCATTTTTTCTGATAGCCGAGAGCCGTGCAAAGTTAGTTGTTCAAATAGTGTGAGTTCACGGAAGCACGCTGACCACGCCCTTAGGAGGCCGAATATGTAAAATTTAAAATGTTTGTAATTTCAGCAATTTATGTAAAAATGACTTGTAAAACATTTCAGGTTGATTGTACGTGCTAAAAAGGTGAATTCTGTGTTATTTTTATGTGAAAATTCCTGTGTATAAGTGAAATAATGATAGTTTTGTATGTGTTTTAAATAGTGAAATAAATAGAGAAAATGTAAATTAAACTATTGTATTAGTTAACATATGTATAAATTCAAGTGGGAAACATTGTTTTAACTTTCTGTGTTAAATATTTAAGAAGTTTGGATTTTGGATTTGTGATTAAAATAGGCATGTTTTGTTTTATAAATTAAAGGATTTTTGTGATACGAAAAAATAATATATATCATGGTGTAGATATTGTTTTGTGCTATCTAAATAGATAACTTGTATTTATGTATGACTTATGTGAATAAAGAAATTAAGTGAAACGTGAGAGAGTAATAGTACAAATTCATGTAATTAAGTTGCGCAGGCACGCGAATGGCGCGGCTCACTTTCGCGTATAGTTCTGGGGGTAGCTTAGTGAACGGGTTTTATTGCAATTCGTTCGGGGAAAATAGTTCGGGAAAATAGTTCGGGAAATTAGTTCGAAAAATAAGAAAATCCTTCGGGAAAAGTGAAAAACCAGCAGTCAAGAAGCAAAAGTGTAGGGAAGTGATAGGGAAAAGTGATTACTCTCTCACGGAACGGTTTGAAGATAATTGCTGTTTTATTCCCAAGTAATTCATCCCTAAAGTTATACAGTCCACATCGAAGAATTAAGGCGTCGGGACCGGGACGACTTCGGAAGACCCGTAATCCCCGTCTGAACCTACTTGCTGAAAAAGAAAGAGGTTATCGCCCTAGTGTGTTACTCCGTTGCGGAGATCACATACGTTGTTCCCGAACCCAACGTAGGCGTTATAGGAGGCCGGATCGAGAGAAGCCTCGATTCCTCCCTTCTGTTTCTTAATCGAAAGTCGAGTTCCGGTTGGTTCTTTTTCAATAGTGTTAATTACACGTGTACTGCTGATACATCCACACGCGCTTGTGTGAGTATGGAGGGTTTAATTTATTCGCTTCATGAAATATAATTTAGCTGACGCTGTTCATAGTTAATTGATGTATTTTAAAGCTTTAATTTATCTCAGGAACATCTCACATACGACAAACTAAGGCAATAATTTAAGCAGATGTTCGCTGGCGAAACTTCACTACAATAAAACACTATGCAGCAACATTAATTACGCGTTATCGTAAACACGCCAAGTACCTCACCACCCTACAACTCGTTTCCTGCAATAAACACAGTAAACAGTGTCTTCTCGTAATTTTCACCTTAACATTGTAAGCTTTGGTTCTGAGTCGCTGGTTCGAATGCCATTTGAGCTATCATTGTGTTTTACATCATTATCTGATGTAATTTTTCCGTCTGCCAATTATTTCTCCAACTTTTGTTAGAATTTAAAAAAAATTAAACATGTAATGACTATCCTACTAATGGTAGGTCGACATAGTCAAAATCCAATTAAATACTGGACTACTCTTATTGTAAAATCAAATCTTAATACAAATCTTATCTAGTCAGTTACGTATAAAATATGACATTAAAATATGTACCTACACAACTTGTTCTTCAAAAATCAAAGTCCAGAAAAAATATTTTCATTATCTCACTATCGCATCGGTCGTAGAGCAACGGTCCAGCTATATTATGGTTGTGGCACAAATCGGTTGGCTCGTCCGGGGTAGGTCCACGCTCACACAGAATACCAGCGTAAAATAGCAGCTCAATGCTGCTGTGTTTTGTATGGTGAATGAAGAAGAACTGGTGATCCTTTTTACTGAAGTATCTGCATTTTGATTCTTAATTCGTATTTGTAGACGACTATGGACCACAACATCCACTGACCATCATGGTGGACTATGAATTCATTGGTCACCCTTTTCTATTAAAAAAATCTTCATTATCATTTCAACCCTTTTTAGGTTCACTAATTAACATTAACCTGTCCCAAAGCGTACTTCAAACCACGTTCAGGTAGACACGTCTATCGTTTCTCTTAATACCTCAACAACTCATCAGTTCTTTTGCTTAGTATTTTTTATTCATAAATCTTACCTTTTAGTATTATTAGGAGGGCGACACTGAAAGTTTTTAAAACTGGACATTTGTAAACGTAATAATGAAAAAATAAGTTCAAATTTTGAAAATGGATCTCTTTGGCAATATTATTATGTATTTATTTTATTAATTTGTTATTTGTTTACGAATTGGCGGCAAATTGAAAATTGTCAGTGCCACGCCAGCATGAATTTAACGCGAGAAAATTTTCGTACAATGGTTTTTTATGACTTTCGATGGCATTTAAATCAACAATAAAGTTATGATATACTTTGACTGGCCTTTCACGATGCAGCCCCATCTTGTGCTAATTTTTACAAGTGGTTTCACGAATTTAAACGTGGTCGCAATAATCTCACCGATGGTCTGCGTGAGGGACGGCCTTCTACGGCGACGACCGAAAATAACATCAGTGTTGTGCGGCGCATGATAGAGACTGACAAAAAAGTGACTTATCAGCAGATTTTAGATGACAAGCTTGGTATGAGTCAAGTGCACAAAATCCTCTATGAACATTTAGCGGTCAGGAAGCTTTGTGCCCGGTGGATACCTCAAAATTTAACAGAGGCCCAACAACTCCGTCGTGTTGATTGGTGTCGTGAAATGGTTCAAAGATTTAACGGAGGTGACTCAAATGCTGTGTTCCACATACTTACAGGTGACGAAAGCTGGATTTATTGTTGTGATCCTGAAACTAAGAGACAGTCTGCTGTCTGGGTGTGTCCTTCCGAGAAGTTGCCAACTAAAGTGAAAAGAGGTCGAACGTGGGAAAAAAGATGGTGGCCTCGTTCTTCTTAAGGACAGATCATTATTCATTACGCAACAATTGTTTTAGAGGATTGAAAAACAATTACTGCAGAGTGATACACTAACATTGTTCGCCACTTGGAAAAAGTTCGGGAGAGACGACTTCGCAGTAGAATCCTCTTATATTGGTAATAATAAAAATAAAAAGTTTAAAATTTCCGCCGCAATTAACTCTATGCTTAAATACTAATCCGTTTAAAATAACCTCGCTTTGCACGCCTCGTAGTCACTAAGAAATAAATTGACGAGACATTTGCATGGTTGGAAGCACAAAGAAGTTAATATTGATAATTATGAATAGTCGCCAGGCACGATACATTGGCTGATTTATCACGCTGCGTTCACCATGAATTGGTTGGATACGCGGTTTATTGTATAAGTGAGCGGCGAATTTGAACGCTTGTGAAGTTAAATGTCATCCGAAGTGCATAAATCCCCATCGTTACATCTACTACATTACACATTTATATACATACTACATTTTATTTTTATTTAACTATGAGTAGAATTGCATTGATATAATCTTGAAAGTCATCTATCTAAGCCGGTAATCGAACCAATCTAAACGTAAATTTCGCAGTAGGTACCTAAGTAATCAACCAGAATCGATCCACGCCAACTCCACTTATATTTAAACTGCAATCTGAATAAAACTAGTATTTACCCGTGACCATGGGTGCTGTAAAGCACCCTAAACGTCGGGATAATACTGACATGTTTTCCGTGTACAAGTGATCCAGTTTTGCTAATTTTAGTACGAAATAGTATTATCGATGTTTCTAAAAGCATAAATACAGGTGAAGCAAAAGTAATGAAAAAATGAAAAACTTTAAAGAAAAATAAAAAAGAAAGAAGAAAAGAAATTCGATCGTTAAGGAGTATGTTATGACTGAATCTGAATGACAGGGTGAGAATTGTGTGATAAGAGAAGAGTGTAGTTTGCAAAATGATGTTGTGACCAGGATTAAGATAGGAATGCTTCGGTGGTTTGGTCATGTGGAAAGAATGAATGAGGAAAGAGTGACAAAGAAAATTTATGTTGCAGAAGTGAACGGCAGAGTCGGAAAGGGAAGTTTATCGACCAAATTGGCGATATATTGAAAACGGGCCAAATTAGGAGTACCCATAACCGACGAGCATGTATGCGTAAGTACATGGAAGTGGACTGCCTCGTTGGTCTAGTGGTTGTAGTAGTGCGACTGCTGATCGCGAGATCCTGGGTTCGAATCCCGGGTCGGGCCAAAAATATTGATTATTGAGTTTTTCCATCAAGAAATTATTAGTAGTTGCCCGGAGTTAGGAAGTAGGCGGTGTCTCACCCCCGTACCTCGGAAAGCATGTAAAGCCGTTGGTCCTGCGCCTGATCTCTCTCCGGTCGTGTCGGTTTACCGTCCCATCGGATTGTGAGAGTGAGGGAATAAAGAGTGCACCTGTGCTTGCGCATACACTTGGGCACTATAATCCTGTCCTGCGCCGATGGCCTTTCTCCGTTGAGGCTGGCCGCCGTGGCCGAAATTCGGTCTGGAGGACATTATTATTATATTATTGGAGGAGGCGAGAGAAGTATGTCAGGATCGTGCCAAATGGAAGTCTGTAGTCTCTGCCTACCCCTCTGGGTGACAGACGTGAGTGTTTATGTTATGTTATTTTATATATAAATATAACTACAAGGTTTTAAGATACTATAAGTTCATACTGTGTAGATCGGAACAAAAATGATACTAATTCAAATCTGGATTGTCATGGTTAAACACGGCTAATCGTTGTTAACATTAGGGCGTCGAACATCTCAGGACGCCGGTGACCAAGTAAAGTGCTCGAAACGTCTACCGCTGACCATGAACATCTGCAACACCAGGGTGTTTTCATGTGCGTTGCCGGCCTTTTATAAACGAGTAAGCTCTTTTCTTGAATGTCTCTAAGTAGTATCGATTAGGAAAAATCGCCGTTGGGGTAAATAATTCCACAAAATGGTTGTACGAGGAAGAAAACTCCTGATAAAACGCACATTGGTGGATCGTCAAGCATCCAGGTGGTGTGTATGGTAACGTGAGTTTTGACGCGATGTTTGTTCGTAAAATTTGGCGCCTGGAACTAATCCGAACAACTTTTTGTTTCTATTAAAAAGGATCTCCTTTTTAATGGAAACAAAACATACATCTTACTTTTCGGGGGTGACAACGCATTTTGCATTTTCTTTATTAATCAAGGATAGATGTGTACCAGTGCATAACAGGTGGATTATGTGCTCGTTGACTTTTGCAGCCTACAAAGGGTTTAAATGTTTAAAAGTGTGCGTCTAAAGTTAAGCATAGTTTTGGCGTCATTTGAAATGTGCGCATTGCTCCGCTTATGTTTCTTCGAGGCTTTGTGCTTATACCACTTTAGTATCACAAAAGCCTGTCAATACAGTGCACTGTAATTTAACTAAGTGACAAATATTACGACCGTGTAAAGGCGGTGTAAAATAACCACTACCCCATATAGTTCCTTGGGTGTTATAGGAGGTGACATAGCGAAAATGAAACATTGGATGAGCAGCAGCATCTTCCTGACAATAACTCAAAATAACTAAAAACTGCGGTTGCCTACCAACCTGCCAAGCGTGGCAACTATGGTAAAATAGGAATCAATATATATAATAATAACAAATCCCTAGGGAATCAATAGGGAGGCCTATGTTCAGAAATGAACTTTTCTATCTGTAATAGAACAAATTTACTGTCTCACTCATAAATTAGAAAGACTTGGTGTTCCTAAATTATGCCGAGGTCATTAGGTAATTTAAAACAGAATCACAAAACATTCATTCACATTGCATTCCTAAATTGAACTGGATCGCTTTTATTGCTATTAAAGGAGCGACCATTTGCAACAATTAACCGTAGTAATGT